>JAYESA010000011.1:163197836-163917836 GCA_036927795.1 Iris macrosiphon | reverse complement strand
TAGCATTCATTATCATACAAAACATGTGAATAAGTATTAGTCAATGAAGTAAAGTAACCAAGTAAATAAATAATGAACTAGGAGTTTATGAGTGAAGAGTCTGAAGACTTACCGGGATTAAAGTCATTCACACCTTTAGTTTGATAAGAAAGTTCCGCTTGTTTTCTTCCAAACATTCCCACCAAATTCTTATACATGATTAATTCTTCGTCACTCACTTTCACTTGAGTGTTCAAGTCATCGGGAAAGAATTTCTCCACACAATTTAGAATAGCTTCCATACAAGCTAAATCTTCTCCTATCTCCACCATATTCTTTGCAAAGTAGTATGGATTAAGCAAATATCCCGCCAAGTGCAAATTAGAATCAAGCCTACCTTTGGATCTAGACTCGATAATGTCAATTATCGGTTTATAATTCTTTTCAACTCCACTATAGACTTCCTCCTTGATTTCTTTTTTTGCCACTTCAAGTTCTCCATACAACCATGGCATAGATGGCCTATCACTATCAACAAGGCGAAGGACTCTCACCAATGGCCGGAAAATAATCAAGCATGAATTTACCGACTTCCAAAAAGAGATGCTAACGACTGTTGCATATGCAATTTTTCCCTTCACACTTTTGGAATGTGAATTACGGGCCCATTCTTCGGAAGCAAACATAAGCCTTAGTTGTTCCTTCTTCTCCACCAAGCTTTGCAAAGTAAGGTAGTTACTTGCAAATCGTGTTACACCCGGTCGTACTATGTCACGCTTCTTTGTCAACTTTCTCATCATACTCAAGGTTGAGTGATGAGAATATATGAAGATGGTTAAGGCCCTTGCCTTATCAATTGCACTCTTGAATCTTGAAAGTTGAAAGTTTACCAAGTAAATAAGTAATGAAGTTACCAAGTAAAAAAGTAACGAACTAAGAGTTTATGAGTCAAGACTTACCTTGGAAGTTTACCAATTGCCTCAAGCATAAGATTCACCGTATGTGTGGCACAAGAAGTCCAAAATAAATTAGGCCTTTTGGTTGCCATCAAAGTCGCCGCCGCCATGTTGTTTAAAGCATTATCCGTCACAACTTGCACTACCTTTGTTGTCCCTACATCGTCAATGCATTTATCGACATATTCAAAAATGTAGGATCCCGTATAAGATGCATCGGAATCTTCCCTTGAAGAAATGAAAGAGATCCCTTCCCTACAATGAACACACAAGTTCATAATGCTTCTCCTTTTACGGTCGGTCCAAGCATCAGTCATAATGGAACAACCGGATATGGCCCACTCATCTTCATGCTTCTTTAGAGAGTTCTTAATTCTCGACACCTCCGCATTCAAACATGGGCCACCCAACCGATATCGACTTGGCGTAGGTAATCCGGGACCAAATTGTCCAATAGCCTCCGTCATTAGCTTGAAACTATCATTTTGAATGGCATTGAAAGGAATGCCACTCTCAATGATCCATCGGGCTATGTATTGTTGCGTATCCATAACCTTCTTCTTGTCCATCAAGACCGTCAAATTTGCTTATTTTCTAAACATTGTAGAGTCGGTATTTTTTCTGGATTAATCTCCACAAATCTATCAATAGTAGACCTCGGTCTCGTGACTTCCATATCCGCATCCATTTCCAAACCATCATGTGATGTCGAGATTTCTCTTCTAAGTTCTCTCTCTTCAATTTGCTTTTGCATCTTTTTCTTCTTAGCACCATCAAGTGTCTCTACACATTCTTGTATTGCTTCTTTAGAGGCTTTATTGCAAGCTTTCACATTTTCGGATCGACCTGCTACATGACATTTGAGCCGGTAGATGCCTCCGGACATAATCTTCGAACATAACTTGCATTTAACTCGGTCTAATTTAGTAGCATCCACAATTTCACCATACTTCCATCCAATGTCATCGGATGCACGTTTCAAAGCATTTTGAATGTTCAAATCACTTGCCATCTCACCAACATTGGAATTTGAAGCGGCCGATGAAGTAGTCATATCTATAAACAAAAAAAATAAAGTTAATACAAAGTAAAAAAAATAGAAAGTTAATACAAAGTTAAATGTAATAGCATGTATTAATAATTTAATAGCATGTATAAAAAAACAACAACAACATATATACTTATTAATACTTATCATTTTTCTATTGGAATAGCATGTATTCATTTTACTGTATTGAATTTGCATCTAATTATCATTTTTCTATTGGAATGCAGAATGCTCTAGTAGACACTTTGGAAGACAACAACAGACATTAAAATCTCCAAAAAAAGCAGCAGCAATCAGTCGGATCAGACTTCAGAGGCACACAAAAAACAAAACTCTAGATATTGACATATTGTAAATTTGTAATTGAATAAATGAAGTCGCGTTTGTAAACAATGGGTGAAAGTTTGAAACCTACCAGATCTTCCGAATTTATAGGCCTTCAAAGAAAATTTGTATGTATATATTATGTACTTTACATTTATTTATATATAACTACATACTCGGGACCTAACTCTAGATTGTTAATAAGATTAAATGGTTATATACTAATATTGTTCAAATCGAATTGAGTCCATTTTGGAAACAAATCAAATTGAAGGTCCATTTTGGAAACAAATCAAATTGAGTCCGCATCTGTTGTTTATATTTTTTTTTTGTCCCCTAAACTAAAATTTTATATGATCATATCACAAACATTGATCAAAAATAAAGAACGGATGAGCTGTCCACAATACCATGTATCAAACATGTCTACTCTCACATGAAAATATGGGTTCCATAATTTTATTTAAAAAACTAATGTGACTTACATTTTTATGTGAGAATGGACAGTAACATTTTTATGTGAGAACGGATGAGCTATTCGGAGAAGGAGACATTTTTAAAAAACTAATCATTATACTATTATAGTCATATTTCTTCTTCTTCTTCTTTTTCCATACTTTAAGTCTTTAACAAATGAAGAAGAAGAGGCAGAAGCGAAGAAGAAAAAGAAGAAGAAGATGACGTCAGCAACTCAGCCGGGAGGAGGCGGAGGCGATTCCCGACGGGTTCGGAGAAGGAGAAGCAGAAGAAAAAGAAAGAAGGAGGAGGAGGAGGAGGAGAAGAAGGAATTACCTCCGGCGGATCAGGTCAGTCCCCCCCCCCCTTTTCTTCTTCTTCTTCTTCTGCCTCTTCTTCTCTTCTCCTTCTCACTTCTCCTTCTTCTGCCTCTGCTTCTTCTGCCTCTTCTTCTTTTGCCTCCTCACTTTTTAGGTTTTTTGAAAGCGGGTCGGGTTGGATAACTTGTACCTATTTTTTTTTTTTCAACAAAGCCTAGTCGGCCGACTAGGCCCGTCTAGCCGACTAGGCCGCCTAGTCGGCCGACTAGGGCCGATTACTTAATCGGGCGATTTTCTGGCCGACTACCCCCCTAGTCCAGTCGGCGGCGGCCGACTAGCGACTAGTCCCCGACTAGTCGATCGCCTAGAGGGATTTTTGCATCATTGCACAAGACACCCGACAACGTCTACCTAGGTCTGTCTAACCTAGAACAACACCACAAATTGGGCCAATCTCAGATTTTACCCAAAATTGACACAAAACCTAATGTTAAAGTCTCCAAACACAACCAAACTAGTTCCAATTTCCTCCCACGGGTAGCCCTAAGGTCTAGGAAGGTTATAAACCACTAATTATACTATATTAGAGTAATTACAAAGGGAAAAATTAGGGTTTATCTCTTGGGAGTTGGAATCCCAAGCCAAAGTCTCCAAAAAGTCCCAAATTTACCACACCAAGCCTCCAAGCTTCCAATCCAAGCTCCAACACCAAAACTAAGCTCTACCCACCTAGATTAGGGAAAATAAAAGGATTAAGGTTGCATTAATGGAAGAAAAAAGAAGAAGGAAGAGAAAAAAGAAGGGAAAACTTACTTGGAATGAGAATTTGGAAGAAGAAAGAAGAAGAAAGAAGAAGAAAGAAGTAGAGAAGAAGAAGAAGAAGAAGAAGAAGAAGAAGAAGAAGAAGAAGAAGAAGGAATGTCACGCCCCAGTCCCAAAATATATGGAACCAGGCCACGTGGCATTGGCCAGCTGACACGACTCCGAAGAATATCCCAATTTAATGGATCCTATTGAAGCGTGCTACGCTGTCCTAATATACTACAAGTCTAATATGCTAATATATAGCAGGCAATGTCTAATCTCATCCACAAATAACAATATCAAAAAGACAGAAATAAAATGTTGGTAAATAAAATACAAGAGTCTGAATATCCATAATACATCTGAAATAGTCTGAATGGGGACAAACCCACTGAAATACAGAAATAGAAATAACAGTGCAGAAAGAGTAAGATAACTAGTCTAGAGTATCAACTAGCTAGATATGAAAACTCTAGACCGATGTAGCTGCGTACTCAGATCACGGGAACTCTCCTGGAAATGCCTCGTAGTCCTCAATCAGGAATCCTGTCTCTACTCCTGCTCCGTAAGTGGTAGGGTACAAGTGCTCGTCCGGATCTAGAAGAGAACCAGGTCCTCAGAGGGACGTAATAAGTATACAGAAATGCATGCCAGAAAGTAAATATTGTGTAAACTCAAGGGTAATCTAACCAGCTAAGTGAAATGCACTTTGAAGACAATCCTGGTACGTATGGGTAGGTGAAAGGTATAAAGCATAGCGTCGAGTGTCACTACCATATTTTCTAGGAAAGGGTATTTTGGTAATTTCCTAATTAAATAAATATTGTGCATGGTAAATAATTATTTGTTGTATTATTTAAGTGTTGTTAGTTATTATTATATTATTTTAGACTTATTTTAGTGGACCCAACTAGTTTAGTTTGGACCCATGGACCAACATGAATTAATTAGTTAGACTTGGCCCATTTAGAAAGCCCATAGTTAAGGAGATGGATTAAATTAATTAAATGATTAGACTAGAAGCTTCCTTCCTTAATTATTTCTTCATGAGAGGCCCCAAGGGGTACATTGGACATTTTACAATTGCTTGGGGGAGGGGCTATGGTCGGCCTATTAAAGAGGGGGGGAAATTTCTCTCTCCTCTCATCTCATTCCAAATCTAGATCTAGAATTCTCCCACTACCAAATTCCCTCCATTCCCAATCTAATTCCCTACCAAATTCATTCCAAATTCTTCCCAATTCACCATTAGAGAAGGAGAAAGCAAGGATCTAGAAGAAGGAAGCAAGGATCTACAAAGAGGAGCAAGGATCTATAATTTGGAAGCAAGTTCATCTCAATTGGATGTTTCATTGGGAATCCATCTCCCAATAGATATAATTCAGATTTTCCCATTTAAATAGCTTCTAAATCTAAGATTTAATCATGTAAAATCAACCTATATGTATGTAGTACCCATAGGACTTTGTTTTGTGTTCATAGGAGACCCATGGAAAAAGTTATGGTGCTTTTTGTGTCAATTTTGTTGGAATTCCGAATTTATATTTTGTTGTGTGTGTCAATTGATCCTATAGATCAATTGAACATGAGATTTGTGTTTGAGGCTAGTGTCGTGTCCATATTGGGATACTTGTGGTTCGTATCCCAACTATTTGGTGATACGTGTCATTTGGGGGTTTTCCTCCGACACGGGGCTTTGAACATGTCGTATTTTGACACGGACACATAGATCTACTTTTGACGCTTTGATTTGTTCATAAATATTATTTGTGATTTGTTTGTATCCTTCGGGGTGCAATTGGTTGTGTGTTGGACTCGTGTCACATGCGTATCCTAGATCTAGTGGGATACTGTGTGATACTCTCCAATTGTGTGGATTTTTGAATAGATCTAATTATGTATGGTTTAAATTCTTCAATTCTAATTAGTAAATATATATAGATATTATATATTTATTTTGTGTATTTATTATAGTAATTATTGTAGCATAGATCTATATATTTTTGTGTGTGCTAATATGATGTACAATATAATATATAGCTTTCTTGCATGCAAATATATATGTTACTACTTGTTAAATAATATAATTTATACATAAAATGTTTTATAAAATATATTTGTATGTTTAATTGTGTAATTATATTATTTATAATTATTATGTAATTATTTGGATATTAATGTAAATATTTTAGGTGTGCTTCTAGCCATGTAAATTATATGTTCTTTGTTAAATATTTGAAGGTATAAGTTTATGTGTATATTAATATATATATGTACATTTTTGTATTAATGGTTTATATATATATATATATATTGTTTTATATATTCTGTTTATATATATATATATATTGTTTATATATTCTGTTTTTATATATATAATTATATATATACAACTTGTTTAGTGACAGTGAATTAATGACAGTAAAAAACTGTCATTAATTAGCCGACTAATAGCAGCCGCTGTAGCCTTCGGGCAATTAATGACAAACCTGTCATTAATTGCAGCAGCGGGAAATAGCAGCTTTTCTGCGACGCTTTTCCGCGACAGTTTAACTGTCAGCGAAAACCAAAGCAGTGGCAGTTTATTATTTGGGTTTCGGTGACAGTCCTTCGGTGACAGTCCCGACTGTCACTATTTAAACTGTTTTGATTTAATCCTATTTTATTCACTGTTTTTCAATGACGCTTTGACAGATTTAATGTATATATTATATATTATAATTGTATATATATATATATGTATATATATATATGTGTTTTGTGAGGAATAATAATTGTAATAATATATTATGTTATTTATATAAATGTTGGGTTGTATATATTATTTTAGGGTATATATTAATTGTATTATTAGTATACTTTGTGTGAGTTCTTTTTGAATCTAATTTGATTCCTAAATTATTGTAGTTTATCTCTATATTATTTTATAGATGTCTTGTGAGGTTGACTTTGGGTTTGACCATGTTTGACTTTAGTGGACTTTAGAGTTGACCATAGTTGACTTTTGACTTAGAATTGACTTATTGACCTAGAAATTGCCTAGTTTGACTTGTTCTCTTTCCGGGACCTTGTATTAATGTGGTATTCCATATCTAGGTCTTCGAGGCACCGAGTCAGACATTTGTGAGACTGTTCATTGGACTTCAGGCGAGTACATTCTCTGATAGTTTCTCATTTATGATATCCTCTATGTTCGTTGTATCTAGTGTAGATATATATGTTCTCTTGACACTATGGTTACACGGATTGGTATATCCGGATCTCGTCATGAGATGTTATTCCTTGGTATATGGTGTATATGGTGCAAGTATTATTTTATTGGTTATCTTGTACATGTACAGACACCGATTCTCGGGGAGACTAGCTATCTTCTTGGGGAATCTAGTGCCATAACGTACCGTGGTTGGATCTATTATACCAGTCGGGGTGGGGAGTATTTTAGTGTAGATATGTGATCATACCCTCCTTGTGCATGTCTTGTTCCTTGTGAGTGTTGATCATACACCGCACGTATAATCAGCCAGGCCATTATACTCTTGTGCAAGTTCCTAAGCCGATCACATGTTAAAGCTAGTACTCACACACTTAGTCATTAGTATTCTTGTTCTATCAGCATATTGTTCATTATTGTATTTCTTTCCAGTACTTCCTTATTGTCTATACATTTCTTGTATCTATTTATGCATCTTGTTTATCCACAGCTACTTACTGTTACATAGTTTTTATCATTATTTGAGAACTGCTGTTAGGGTTGTACTCTGCTCCTTTCCTGACTGGATATATTTTTCCAGATGACACTGAGGAGTACCCTACCTATTATGGACCCCAGGATGTTGTGGGTTTAGATTCTGAGACCCTGGCTCAAGAGGGACTTATCCCAACTGAGACAGTTGACCCTGGAGTTGTAGCTTTATAGTTTTGTAGTATTCTTTTGTACTGGATTTGTCTCCAGCATATTTCTGTATTTTTCTTCAGACTCATTGATGTATTATTTTAGACTCATGAGTTGTTTTGTGACTATTCTATTCTTATCTGATTCGTGTTCATTCTATCTTAGTTCTGTGATTGAGTACACTATCTTTTGGTGGTTCATTATATTAGATAGACTTTCTAGACAGCGTTCTACCGCCGATTCTGCGGCGTAGGCTGGGCGTTGTTTCCGACTAGTACCCTTACCCCGGGTGCGGGTCGTGACACGTTTTTGGTGGTGGCCCATGCAGGTCTAGCTTCACAAGTATGTGATGTCGTGGTAGTGCGACAACTTAGTTGTACTACTGTGAGCCTGCGATAGGATATAGGATATAGGCTGAGATACTCAATCACATCTAGGAAAATTCTTTTGATTCAACTATTCTCCTTTGACGTTGATACTTGATCTCTTAAACTGTCCTTTCCTTGATGTCTTACATCATGTGCCATATAGATTCTCATTCCGTCTTTTTATGAGACATACTCGGAGATACTTGCGGAGGCACGCAAGGTTGAGCGGGATCTGGGTTTAAAGACCAAGAGAGACCGTGATTCTTTTCTGGGGGCCAACGGCAGTGCAGTATCTGCCAAACGTCCTCATTTCCAGTCCAGACCTTTCCAGCAGCCACAGCAGAACCAGACTCCAGCTAGAGCGCCTTTTCACCAGGCACCTCAGCAGCAGAGGCAGTTACAGCAAGCTCTATGCAACTTCTGCAAGAAGCCCGGCCACATCTGGGAAGTTTGCAGAAAGAGGCTAGGAGTTTGTTTGTATTGTGGTACTGAAGGGCATCAATTGAGGGAGTGTCCTCGTCGTGCAGTTCAGGGAGCAGCTCCAGCTCCGAGGGCACAGACGAGACCACCTGCAGCACAACCGAGGGGATCGCTTCCGACACAGCAGCAGCGTTTTGTCCAGCATCAGCAGCAGGGAGGTGCTCGGCAGGGACGAGCGTTTGCTATGACAGTCGAAGAGGAGGAACCCACCGGAGATGTCATCGCAGGTTCTATTCTTCTTGATTCCATTCCAGCTTTAGCTTTGTTTGATAGTGGTGCTTCCCATAGTTTTGTATCTGTTTCTTTTGCTCTAAAGCATGGTTTGGTAGCTGAGTCTTTGCTTAGGACTTGCAAGATCATGACCGGGGGAGGCATTATCCTGGTTAATGATATTTGCAAAGATCGGAGAGTTACTCTGAGAGGCCGGGAGTTGAGTGCGTGTCTACTTGTAATGCCACTTCCGAGCTACGACATTGTACTCGGGATGGATTGGTTGAGTAGGCACCGTGCTAGCATAGATTGTAGAGGAGGTAGAGTTTTGTTTGGTCCGCCAGGAGAGCCAGAGTTCGAGTTTGCTAGAGGAGCTGCGGAGCAGGAAGAAGGCATTATTTGTGGAGCTATGGTGGAAGACAAGGAGTTGCCACATCCGTTAATAGCAGAATTTTTGGATGTGTTTCTTGAAGAATTGCCAGGATTGCCGCCAGATCGAGATGTTGAATTTTCTATAGACTTGGTGCCAGGTGCAGAACCGATTTCGCAGCATGTCTATAGAGTAAACAACAGCGAGCTGGTCGAGTTGAAGAAGCAGGTGGACGAATTACAGGATAAGGGGTTTATCAGATCGAGTTCTTCACCATGGGGAGCCCCGGTATTGTTTGTACCGAAGAAGGATGGATCGGTGCGTATGTGCATTGATTACAGGGCTTTGAATAATCTCACTATCAAGAATAAGTATCCTTTGCCACGGATTGATGATCTGTTTGATCAGTTGAGTGGTGCGAAGGTATTTTCTAAGATAGATTTGAGATCAGGCTACCATCAGGTGAAGGTGAAGCCGGAGGACATACCGAAGACTGCTTTTAGAACTCGGTATGGTCAGTTCGAGTTTATGGTGATGCCGTTTGGTTTGACTAATGCACCGGCGGTATTTATGAACTTGATGAACAAGGTGTTCCACCAGTACCTTGACAAGTTCGTGGTGGTGTTCATCGACGACATACTCATATACTCGAGGACACCGGAGGAGCATGAGGAGCATTTGAGGATTGTGTTGGATGTGCTGAGGAAGGAGAAGCTGTATGGAAAGTTGTCCAAATGTGAGTTTTTTTTGGACAAAGTAGAATTCTTGGGGCATGTTGTGACTGGTGATGGTATTTCAGTAGATCCGAAGAAGATTTCAGCAGTGGAATCTTGGAAGACTCCGAGTTCGGTAGCAGAGATCAGGAGTTTCTTGGGATTGGCAGGCTACTACAGAAAGTTTGTGCAAGATTTTTCGAGGATTGCCGAGCCGATGACCAGACTCACAAGGAAGGATGTGGAGTTTGTTTGGACGGAAGATTGCCAGGCCGCTTTTGAGGAGTTGAAGAAGAGGTTGACGTCTGCTCCTATTTTGACATTGCCATCAGGGTCCGGAGGTTTCACTATTTATAGTGATGCATCGGGAAAGGGTTTAGGTTGTGTTCTTCAGCAGCATGGGAAAGTGATTGCCTATGCATCCAGGCAACTGCGTCCTCATGAAAAGAACTATCCTACCCATGATTTGGAGTTGGCAGCTGTCATATTTGCCCTGAAGTTGTGAAAACATTATTTGTACGGAGAGCGTGTGGAGATCTTCACAGACCACAAAAGCTTGAAGTACGTTTTCACGCAGAAGGAGTTGAACATGAGGCAGCGTCGGTGGTTGGAACTGATGAAGGATTTTGATATCTCTTTGCAATATCATCCTGGGAAGGCCAATGTAGTTGCCGATGCTTTGAACAGGTATCCGGTAGCTATATTCTTGACGCAGGATCGATATTTGTTGGAGGACTTGGAGAGCTTGGGCATTGAGGTGATTGTTCCGGGTGGTGCTATGCAGATGTGGGGATTGCAGATACATTCAGATTTGATGGATAGGATCAAGGCATCACAGTATGATGACGTATCTTTGAGGAGTATCAGAGCTCAGGTGAGAGCAGGATTGGAGGATGATTTCACTATTGCAGAGGATGGATCTTTGAGGCATGGAGTTAGATTGTGTGTGCCTAGTGGGGAGTTGCGAGAGGAGATATTGCAGGAAGCGCATCGCTTTCAGTATTCCATACATCCAGGTGCTAACAAGATGTATCGGGATATGCGAAAGAGTGTGTGGTGGTATGGCATGAAGAGGGAAGTGGCACAGTTTGTATCCAGATGCTTAGTGTGCCAGCAGGTGAAAGCCGAGAGGCAGAGGCCAGGAGGTTTACTTCAGCCATTACCCATTCCAGAGTGGAAGTGGGAACACATTGCTATGGATTTTGTGTCCGGACTACCACGATCTCCAGGAGGGAAAGACGCGATTTGGGTCATTGTTGATAGATTGACCAAGTCGGCCCACTTTTTGCCTTTCAAGGTGGGTTTGTCTACGGAGAAGCTGGCAGAGATGTATGTAAGGCAGATCGTTAGGATACATGGAGTTCCCGTCAGCATAGTCTCAGATCGGGATAGTCGTTTCACTTCTCATTTCTGGAGGAGTTTGCAGGAGAGTTTGGGCACTCAGCTCAAGTTCAGTACTGCATATCATCCCCAGACAGATGGGCAGTCAGAGAGGACTTTTCAGACTCTCGAGGATATGTTGCGCACTTGTGTACTAGATTTCGGGGGTTCTTGGGAGGACCATCTCTATTTGGTAGAGTTTGCTTACAACAACAGTTACCAGGCCAGTATAGAGATGTCACCTTTTGAAGCTCTATATGGTCGGAGGTGTCGTACTCCTTTGTCTTGGGACGATATTGGAGAGAGAGTTTTGCTTGGGCCAGAGATGGTTGTGGATGCAGCAGAGAAGGTGCAGTTGATCAGAGACAGACTTCGAGTGGCACATGACAGACAACGGCATTGGGCCGATAGCCATCGGAGACCCTTGGAGTTTGAGGTATAGTTTAGATTTTATTTTGTGTGCTTGTTCTTGGTTGTTTGTTATAGATAAGTTCTTAAGGTGGTGTTTTGTTCTAGGTGGGTGGTTTGGTGTTTCTGAGGATTTCTCCAACACGAGGCACGATTTGCTTCGGTGGAGGCGGAAAGCTTAGTCCGCGATTCATTGGACCTTTCACTATTCTAGAGAGGGTCGGTACAGTTGCTTATAGACTAGACTTGCCACCTGCATTGGAGGGAGTGCACAACGTGTTTCATGTGTCGCAGTTGAGACGATACGTGGCAGATCCTAGTCATGTATTGGATCACTCAGAGATAGAGGTGGGCCCTACTCTTAGCTATCCAGAGCAGCCAGTTGGAATTCTGGATCGGAGAGAGAAGGTGCTGAGGAACCAGACTATTCCTTTGGTGCGCGTCGCATGGAGGCATCACTCTCCGGGGGAGTCTACCTGGGAGAGAGAGGATGACATGCGAGAGCGTTATCCATATTTGTTTGTACCTTGAGGTATGTTATTTCTAGTTATGTTCTGTTCATTGTTATGTTCTGTTCATTAGTTAGTTGTGATTCTTTAGTTCTGTTCTGTGATTTTCTGGGGGTAGTTTTCGTCTTTGAATTTCGAGGACAAAATTATTTTAAGGAGGGTAGACTTGTCACTACCACATTTTCTAGGAAAGGGTATTTTGATAATTTCCTAATTAAATAAATATTGTGCATGGTAAATAATTATTTGTTGTATTATTTAAGTGTTGTTAGTTATTATTATATTATTTTAGACTTATTTTAGTGGACCCAACTAGTTTAGTTTGGACCCATGGACCAACATGAATTAATTAGTTAGACTTGGCCCATTTAGAAAGCCCATAGTTAAGGAGATGGATTAAATTAATTAAATGATTAGACTAGAAGCTTCCTTCCTTAATTATTTTTTCATGAGAGGCCCCAAGGGGTACATTGGACATTTTACAATTGCTTGGGGGAGGGGCTATGGCCGGCCTACTAAAGAGGGGGGGGAAATTTCTCTCTCCTCTCATCTCATTCCAAATCTAGATCTAGAATTCTCCCACTACCAAATTCCCTCCATTCCCAATCCAATTTCCTACCAAATTCATTCCAAATTCTTCCCAATTCACCATTAGAGAAGGAGAAAGCAAGGATCTAGAAGAAGGAAGCAAGGATCTACAAAGAGGAGCAAGGATCTACAATTTGAAAGCAAGTTCATCTCAATTGGAGGTTTCATTGGGAATCCATCTCCCAATAGGTATAATTCAGATTTTCCCATTTAAATAGCTTCTAAATCTAAGATTTAATCATGTAAAATTAACCTATATGTATGTAGTACCCATAGGACTTTGTTTTGTGTTCATAGGAGACCCATGGAGAAAGTTATGGTGCTTTTTGTGTCAATTTTGTTGGAATTCCGAATTTATATTTTGTTGTGTGTGTCAATTGATCCTATAGATCAATTGAACATGAGATTTGTGTTTGAGGCTAGTGTCGTGTCCATATTGGGATACTTGTGGTTCGTATCCCAACTATTTGGTGATACGTGTCATTTGGGGATTTTCCTCCGACACGGGGCTTTGAACATGTCGTATTTTGACACGGACACATAGATCTACTTTTGACGCTTTAATTTGTTCATAAATATTATTTGTGATTTGTTTGTATCCTTCGGGGTACAATTGGTTGTGTGTTGGACTCGTGTCACATGCGTATCCTAGATCTAGTGGGATACGGTGTGATACTCTCCAATTGTGTGGATTTTTGAATAGATCTAATTATGTACGGTTTAAATTCTTCAATTATAATTAGTAAATATATATAGATATTATATATTTATTTTGTGTATTTATTATAGTAATTATTGTAGCATAGATCTATATATTTTTGTGTGTGCTAATATGATGTACAATATAATATGTAGCTTTCTTGCATGCAAATATATATGTTACTACTTGTTAAATAATATAATTTATACATAAAATATTTTATAAAATATATTTGTATGTTTAATTGTGTAATTATATTATTTATAATTATTATGTAATTATTTGGATATTAATGTAAATATTTTAGGTGTGCTTCTAGCCATGTAAATTATATGTTCTTTGTTAAATATTTGAAGGTATAAGTTTATGTGTATATTAATATATATATGTACATTTTTGTATTAATGGTTTATATATATATATATATACTGTTTTATATATTCTGTTTATATATATATATATATTGTTTATATATTCTATTTTTATATATATAATTATATATATACAACTTGTTTAGTGACAGTGAATTAATGACAGTAAAAAACTGTCATTAATTAGCCGACTAATAGCAGCCGCTGTAGCCTTCGGGCAATTAATGACAAACCTGTCATTAATTGCAGCAGCGGGAAACAGCAGCTTTTCTGCGACGCTTTTCTGCGACAGTTTAACTGTCAGCGAAAACCAAAGTAGTGGCAGTTTATTATTTGGGTTTCGGTGACAGTCCTTCGGTGACAGTCCCGACTGTCACTATTTAAACTATTTTGATTTAATCCTATTTTATTCACTGTTTTTCAATGACGCTTTGACAGATTTAATGTATATATTATATATTATAATTGTATATATATATATGTATATATATATGTGTTTTGTGAGGAATAATAATTGTAATAATATATTATGTTATTTATATAAATGTTGGGTTGTATATATTATTTTAGGGTATATATTAATTGTATTATTAGTATACTTTGTGTGAGTTCTTTTTGAATCTAATTTGATTCCTAAATTATTGTAGTTTATCTCTATATTATTTTATAGATGTCTTGTGAGGTTGACTTTGGGTTTGACCATGTTTGACTTTAGTGGACTTTAGAGTTGACCATAGTTGACTTTTGACTTAGAATTGACTTATTGACCTAGAAATTGCCTAGTTTGACTTGTTCTCCTTCCGGGACCTTGTATTAATGTGGTATTCTATATCTAGGTCTTCGAGGCACCGAGTCAGACATTTGTGAGACTGTTCATTGGACTTCAGGCGAGTACATTCTCTGATAGTTTCTCATTTATGATATCCTCTATGTTCGTTGTATCTAGTGTAGATATACATGTTCTCTTGACACTATGGTTACACGGATTGGTATATCCGGATCTCGTCATGAGATATTATTCCTTGGTATATGGTGTATATGGTGCAAGTATTGTTTCATTAGTTATCTTGTACATGTACAGACACCGATTCTCGGGGAGACTAGCTATCTTCTTGGGGAATCTAGTGCCATAACGTACCGTGGTTGGATCTATTATACCAGTCGGGGTGGGGAGTATTTTAGTGTAGATATGTGATCATACCCTCCTTGTGCATGTCTTGTTCCTTGTGAGTGTTGATCATACACCGCACGTATAATCAGCCAGGCCATTATACTCTTGTGCAAGTTCCTAAGCCGATCACATGTTAAAGCTAGTACTCACACACTTAGTCATTAGTATTCTTGTTCTATCAGCATATTGTTCATTATTGTATTTCTTTCCAGTACTTCCTTATTGTCTATACATTTCTTGTATCTATTTATGCATCTTGTTTATCCACAGCTACTTACTGTTACATAGTTTTTATCATTATTTGAGAACTGCTGTTAGGGTTGTACTCTGCTCCTTTCCTGACTGGATATATTTTTCCAGATGACACTGAGGAGTACCCTACCTATTATGGACCCCAGGATGTTGTGGGTTTAGATTCTGAGACCCTGGCTCAAGAGGGACTTATCCCAACTGAGACAGTTGACCCTGGAGTTGTAGCTTTATAGTTTTGTAGTATTCTTTTGTACTGGATTTGTCTCCAGCATATTTCTGTATTTTTCTTCAGACTCATTGATGTATTATTTTAGACTCATGAGTTGTTTTGTGACTATTCTATTCTTATCTGATTCGTGTTCATTCTATCTTAGTTCTGTGATTGAGTACACTATCTTTTGGTGGTTCATTATATTAGATAGACTTTCTAGACAGCGTTCTACCGCCGATTCTGCGGCGTAGGCTGGGCGTTGTTTCCGACTAGTACCCTTACCCCGGGTGCGGGTCGTGACATCGAGCCAGAGGCTAAGTACCTGGCATTAGCTGTAAACTGAACGCCAGGAATATATGCTGACTACATCTCCGATCATGATAGCGCGCAGCTAGTAACCTCTGCCGGATGTATCGACAAACATATATGCCCATAACCGGGATCCTGAGCCCATAACCGGGTAACACATGGCCCATAACCGGGTAACACTGAGGCTCACGGCCCCGCAGTTTACTCTGAAACTACGGCGACCAAATGTCTGTCCCATACGCCTACTAATTGTCTTTTCCGCCCAATGTCAATGTACAAGTCGCGAATGCGACGTGGACACCTCATACTATGATGCAAGTCGCTACAGAAAATAAACAACTAAGCTAAATGCCATCACACTTGCTACTCATGCTGATGGCCAGTCGATCATGAAGCACGCGTCCCTACGTGAACTCACTCTGTGACGTGTTAAGAATACGTGTCAAGGCCTGGGAAGTCATTTTGATAACTCCTCAACTGTAGGTGGGTCCACTAGACACTAAGTCAAACAAAGTCCTAACGTCAACGCCTTCGTTGACTGCAACCGAGTCTTCTCGGACGCGCACAGTTTAATATTGAAACACTGAAATATGCAACTAGTTAATATTTGAATTTAGACAGCATCAACAAGGCAAGGTATACTTGCCTGGAACTCTGGCGTGCACAAGCAATATTCCAGAACTAGCAGTCAAGGTAGCACCGTCTCGGATGCCTACGAACAGATAATCCAAATTTATAAATCACTAATTTACACTATGCTTAATCATCTATGTTAACATAGAGCAGGTTTACATACACAACACCTATGCATGTATCTACATTAAATAATATATAGTATAGTATATATTATACTTAAATACAGATATATATAAAAGACATTATTATATATAGTTTAATATATAATTAGTATATATAATACATATTTAAAACATATACTATATATAGTATTTATATACTTAATAAATATTTACATAAATATAAATATATAATTAAATGCAAGGAAAATAAAATATATATGTTATACATATATTTTATATACTTAGTAATATTTATATCTATATATAACAACATACATATTTATAATAATTGCATATATAAATAGAAATATATATATATATATATATACGCATATATAGCTTATGTATATAATAATATATATATATAATACAATATATTTATATACATACATATACATACATATATACTATATATATGCTAAATATGTATATTTAATATAAATATAAATTCTGAGTATATATATAAATATAATATTTTTATATAATATATATACATTTATGTAATATAATATATATATAACTATATATATATATATAAATAAAAGTAAATGCATATATATACATATAAATAAATATAACAGTACATATATAATGATTATATATATATATATATATATATATATATATATATATATATATATATATGTAATATAATAATTTCTATATTTATAAAATAAATATAATGCATACTTACATACATATATATAAATACATATATACAAATATGCATATATATATATATATATATATATATATATATATATATATATATATATATATATATATATATATATATATATATATATATATATGTAATAATATACAATATATATATAATAGTAATTACATATATATACATAGTAATTCAGTATATATATAAATATATATTATATACTGTAATAATATATAATAATAATTATATATAATATATATAAATATATAAAGTACCATATATAATATATATAAATATATATAATACCACATACATAAATATACATATGTGTATATTTACATAAAATATACTAAATACATATTTATAATATAATACTTATATACTGTATATATACAGAAATATAATTATTTAATAATATATTATATATTATATATTATAATATACATATATACACATATATATGTAAATATACACATATATACATATATATATATATATATACATATATACATACATATATATATATAACTATACATATATTCATACATATATATATTACGTACATATATATAATACAATATATAAATATATAATATATATATACCAATATACACAGTTTATACCAATACATACCATATACATATGAAATATACATAATACACTATATATATATATATATATAAGTATATACTATTATACACAATATATATATACTACATACAATCAAATATATATATATAATATACATACCTAAATACTGTACTGTGTCCGGGGTGCGTGTCCGCCGTGGGGTCGTCGCCGGCGAGTGGCGGCGGAGCTCCGACGGGGGGCTCGGGAAGCACAACAGCAGTGGCAGCAGCAGCCTCGGCAGTAGCTGCAGCAGCTGTAGGCGGCTCGGCAGCAGTGGTGCGGTGGTCGTGGATGGCTGACGGCGGAGGCGGGGTCGTGGGGGAGCTGGAGGTGGTGGTGCAACGGCCGTGGATGTCCGGCGGTGGTGGGGAGGGGTGCCCGGGGAAGAGAGACGAGTGGTGGTGGTGTGTGGGGATGTTGGTGATGGTGGTGCTGCCGTTGGTGGTGCCGATGAGGGCGGCCAGGGGGTGGTGGTGTTGGTGGAGACGCTGGTGGAGTCGCTGGGGGTGGTGGCCAAGGTGGCGGTGGTGGACTGGGGTGGCCGGGGATGGATGGTCGGGGCGTCGGGTCGTGGGGAGAGGGAGTCGGGGGTGGTGAAGGGGAGCTGTTGTGGCAGTGGTTCAGGCGGAGGCGGCGGTCGTGGTGGCCGTGGCGGTGGTTCAGTCGGTACGGGCGGGGATGGCGGTGACTCCGGTGGCGGTGGCGACGGGCTGAGGGCGGTGGTGGCCGGGGGAACTGAGGACGGGGGTCGGGTGGCTGAAAGTGAGGTGAGGGTGGTGGTGTGTGTAGGTTTTAGGAATTTAGTGTTTGGTAGGGTTTCTCCTTGGTTTGTGTGTTATTAATGTGATGTAGTGTGGTGTATATGTAGGAGAGAGAGAGAGTGGGGGCTGCCTAGGGATTAGGGCCGGCTGGTAGCATGCCTAGGGTTGTGTGAGGAGGCTCCATCATGATGAGGGGAGGGCTAGGATTAAGGCATTTCAAATATAGGACTAGGATTGCTTCCCAAAAAGTGATGTAAGGACATAAAAAATGGGGTAGAAAATTATGATGGACCGGTCAAGGAATGTAGGTCTCATTCTTCATGGGTTGGACCAATGAGAGGGGGACACCTCACTGCAAATTTGCATAAAAGCCCCTGAACAATTAGGAAATTACACAAAAGCTAAAATTGAGGATTTGATGTGACAAAACACCATGTTTGGTATTTTGCATTGGGCTAGGATGGTGTATGGTGTTTTGTATGAGACTTGTGGGTGTGTGGGTGGGTTTGGATTGGAGTTGGGTCTAATTCAAATGAGGTTAGGTCACCACATTAATTTAATTAAAATTAATGCGCTAGGTGTTATTTAATTAATTAAAAATAATCGGGGGGTCAAAATTGGGTGGCACAAGCGTCATTGGCGTGGTAGGCTCAGGGTACAATAATGTCATGATCGGGGTTGGTCAAAACGGGTTGAGGTTGGGTCTCAATCTCGATTGGAACGGACAACGAACGTAAATACGTAATTTATTTAATTTGCGTACGGATGTTTGTAACGACTTTTGTGCGACTAAAATTAGGCACAAAAATCAGCATCCGGGGGTTGCTCAAGGTTCATGTGATAGGTTAGTATGTCTAGGCCAAGTGTATGGAATTTGTTTCAGGGTAACAGCTAGTGTAGGGTCCTAAATATCGGGACAACGGTAAGGCGTTCTAAGTAACAAAACATTGCACAAATAAATAATACTATGTATAAATTCTAATTAGGACCAAAACCCTAATCATGCTATCTAAGTTAATTAAAAATAAAAATTTGGTCTAGGGGGTTTATAATCTACCCAACTTATAAGAATTTTGTCCTCAAAATTAAAATAACACATAATAAGCTATAAATTATCAAGCAATGCTACAGACATACCTAGAGTTGGTGGGGCTGGTGTTTGTACTATCTGCCGAGCTCTATCGCTATACTGGGAACACTCCTGAGCTTGTTGTTGGGTTGATCCGTACCTCAAGCACTGTCCTAGTCTTCTTCTGCAATCCTTCTGGACATGTCCCTTCTTTCTGCAAAAGTGACACGTCGGTAGTTCTCTCTGCTGATATGGCACAATCTTCTGTTGTGTTTGCACTCCTGGATGGTGAATCGGTCCTCCTGCTCTGGGCTGAGCTCTGGCTGGTGCAGTCGTGCTGGAATGTCTCGATCCTCTGCTAATAGCCTCCTAGATTCTGGCCTCTGACAGAACTTCCTCGTATGAGATCCTCGCCTGAGTAGTCATGTACCTCTGCAGCTCGAAAGAGAGGCCATGGTAGAATCTTCTGGCCTTCTCCAGGTCGTCGGGTATCAGGACTGCACCGAAACGGCTGAGTCTGTTGAACTCCGTGTCGTAGGCCTCCACGGTCAAGTTCCCTTGCTCCAGGTGCAGGAATTGGGAGTATAGGGCGTTCCTCACCGTAGCGGGGAAATACTTCGCATTGAAATATTCCAGAAATTTCTCCCAAGTCTGTGCCCTGCCGATGCTGCGCTCCATAGAATCCCACCAGTGATGGGCGTTGCCTGTGAGTTGGGCCCTCACTATGGTCATCCAGAGGTTGGGGTGTAGTTGCGAACCCTCCAATAGCATCTCAGTGTTGGAGATCCAGTTTAAGATCTCTTCTGCAGTCTCCTTTCCTGAGAAGGTTCTCGGTTCCATCTGGCGGAAGCCTCGTACAGTGCCCACTGGCTGGACAGGTGCAGGTGCTGGTACTGTTGCTTGGGCAGGTGCCCTCTCCAGTACTGCCATCAGGCCCTGTCTCAGGGTCTCCGTCTGTTGCCACTGGGCCTGCATCATCATCTGGAAGAATTGCATCATCTGGGATTGTTCCTTCGCTGGTGGCATCTGAGGTGGAAATGGTGGAGGTGGTGGAAGAGGTACCTCCGGCAGTCTCCTTGGTGTCTCCTCGGGTGCCGGCCTCTCGAATTGCGGCATCGGAGTGGCCCTCGAGGTCTGTCCCTCGAAGTGCTGCGTCGGGATCGTCTGCGATGTTTGGCCCTCTGGCTGCTGCGTCCCTTCGTCGGGAGAGACCTAATGCTAGTCGATCATCGGGGCCTGGGGAATCACCTGTGCCTGTGGCTGAGGTTGCTCTCCAGGTGGTCCCTGGGATGTCTCCTCCCTCGGTGCGGGGGCTGATGGTACTATGGCACCAAGTATCTCGCATCTGCTGCGTAGGTTCATCTCTCTGTAAGAGATAGAACTTCATTAAAAGAGTACGGAATAACAAGCAGGATGCAGATATTTAATTTAATCAAATGCGAAGGAGGTTCAAAGGCGGAATGTGGATGAGATCTATTAATTTCTATCCTATTGCAGGCTCGCTGGGCATGTTACCATACCACAAGCGATAAACATGACCTGTATGGGTCACCACTAAAACCATGTCACGCTCCAGTCCCAAAATATATGGAACCAGGCCACGTGGCATTGGCCAGCTGACACGACTCCGAAGGATATCCCAATTTAATGGATCCTATCGAAGCGTGCTACGTTGTCCTAATATACTACAAGTCTAATATGCTAATATATAGCAAGCAATGTCTAATCTCATCCACAGATAACAATATCAAAAAGACTGAAATAAAATGCTGGTAAATAAAATACAAGAGTCTGAATATCCATAATACATCTGAAATAGTCTGAATGGGGACAAACCCACTGAAATACAGAAATAGAAATAATAGTGCAGAAAGAGTAAGATAACTAGTCTAGAGTATCAACTAGCTAGATATGAAAACTCTAGACCGATGTAGCTGCGTACTCAGATCACGGGAACTCTCCTGGAAATGCCTCGTAGTCCTCAATCAGGAATCCTGTCTCTACTCCTGCTCCGTAGATGGTAGGGTACAAGTGCTCGTCCGGATCTGGAAGAGAACCAGGTCCTCAGAGGGACGTAACAAGTATACAGAAATGCATGCCATAAAGTAAATACAGTGTAAACTCAAGGGTAATCTAACCAGCTAAGTGAAATGCACTTTGAAGACAATCCTGGTACGTATGGGTAGGTGAAAGGTATAAAGCATAGCGTCGAGCCAGAGGCTAAGTACCTGGCATTAGCTGTAAACTGAACGCCAGGAATATATGCTGACTACATCTCCGATCATGATAGCGCGCAGCTAGTAACCTCTGCCGGATGTATCGACAAACATATATGCCCATAACCGGGATCCTGAGCCCATAACCGGGTAACACATGGCCCATAACCGGGTAACACTGAGACTCACGGTCCCGCAGTTTACTCTGAAACTACGACGACCAAATGTCTGTCCCATACGCCTACTAATTGTCTTCCCCGCCCAATGTCAATGTACAAGTCGCGAATGCGACATGGACACCTCATACTATGATGCAAGTCGCTACAGAAAATAAACAACTAAGCTAAATGCCGTCACACGTGCTGCTCATGCTGATGGCCAGTCGATCATGAAGCACGCGTCCCTACATGAACTCACTCTGTGACGTGTTAAGAATACATGTCAAGACCTGGGAAGTCATTTTGATAACTCCTCAACTGTAGGTGGGTCCACTATACACTAAGTCAGACACAAGTCCTAACGTCAACGCCTTCGTTGACTGCACCCGAGTCTTCTCGGACGCGCACAGTTTAATATTGAAACACTAAAATATGCAACTAGTTAATATTTGAATTTAGACAGCATCAACAAGGCAAGGTATACTTGCCTGGAACTCTGGCGTGCACAAACAATATTCTGGAACCAGCAGTCAAGGTAGCACCGTCTCGGATGCCTACGAACAGATAATTCAAATTTATAAATCACTAATTTACACTATGCTTAATCATCTATGTTAACATAGAGCAGGTTTACATACACAACACCTATGCATGTATCTACATTAAATAATATATAGTATAGTATATATTATACTTAAATACAGATATATATAAAAGATATTATTATATATAGTTTAATATATAATTAGTATATAATAATAATACATATTTAAAACATATACTATATATAGTATTTATATACTTAATAAATATTTACATAAATATAAATATATAATTAAATGCAAGGAAAATAAAATATATATGTTATACATATATTTTATATACTTAGTAATATTTATATCTATATATAACAACATACATATTTATAATAATTGCATATATAAATAGAAATATATATATATATATATATATATATATATATATATATATATATATATATATATATATATATATATATATATATATATATATATATATATATATATATATATACATATATAGCTTATGTATATAATATATATATATATATAATACGATATATTTATATACATACATATACATACATATATACTATATATATGCTAAATATATATATTTAATATAAATATAAATTCTGAGTATATATATAAATATAATATTTTTATATAATATATATACATTTATGTAATATAATATATATATATAACTATATATATACATATATATAAATAAAAGTAAATGCATATATATACATATAAATAAATATAACAATACATATATAATGATTATATATATATATATATATATATATATATATATATATATATATATATATATATATATATATATATATATATATATATATATATATATATATATGTAATATAATAATTTCTGTATTTATAAAATAAATATAATGCATACTTACATACATATATATAAATACATATATACAAATATGCATATATAGATATATATATATGTAATAATATACAATATATATATAATAGTAATTACATATATATACATAGTAATTCAGTATATATATAAATATATATTATATACTGTAATAATATATAATAATTATTATATATAATATATATATATATATAAAGTACCATATATAATATATATAAATATATATAATACCACATACATAAATATACATATGTGTATATTTACATAAAATATACTAAATACATATTTATAATATAATACTTATATACTGTATATATACAGAAATATAATTATTTAATAATATATTATATATTATATATTATAATATACATATATACACATATATATGTAAATATACACATATATACATATATATATATATATATATATATATACATATATACATACATATATATATATAACTATACATATATTCATACATATATATATTACGTACATATATATAATACAATATATAAATATATAATATATATATACCAATATACACAGTTTATACCAATACATACCATACACATATGAAATGTACATAATACACTATATATATATATAAGTATATACTATTATACACAATATATATATACTACATACAATCAAATATATATATATATAATATACATACCTAAATAATGTACTGTATCCGGGGTGCGTGTCCTCCGTGGGGTCGTCGCCGGCGAGTGGCGGCGGAGCTCCGGCGGGGGGCTCGGGAAGCACAACAACAGTGGCAGCAGCAGCCTCGGCAGTAGCTGCAGCAGCTGTAGGCGGCTCGGCAGCAGTGGTGCGGTGGTCGTGGATGGCTGACGACGGAGGCGGGGTCGTGGGGGAGCTGGAGGTGGTGGTGCAACGGCCGTGGATGTCCGGCGGTGGTGGGGAGGGGTGCCCGGGGAAGAGAGACGAGTGGTGGTGGTGTGTGGGGATGTTGGTGATGGTGGTGCTGCCGTTGGTGGTGCCGATGAGGGCGGCCAGGGGGTGGTGGTGCTGGTGGAGACGCTGGTGGAGTCGCTGAGGGTGGTGGCCAAGGTGGCGGTGGTGGACTGGGGTGGCCGGGGATGGATGGTCGGGGCGTCGGGTCGTGGGGAGAGGGAGTCGGGGGTGGTGAAGGGGAGCTGTTGTGGCAGTGGTTCAGGCGGAGGCGGCGGTCGTGGTGGCCGTGGCGGTGGTTCAGTCGGTAGGGGCGGGGATGGCGGTGACTCCGGTGGCGGTGGCGACGGGCTGAGGGCGGTGGTGGCCGGGGGAACTGAGGACGGGGGTCGGGTGGCTGAAAGTGAGGTGAGGGTGGCGGTGTGTGTAGGTTTTAGGAATTTAGTGTTTGGTAGGGTTTCTCCTTGGTTTGTGTGTTATTAATGTGATGTAGTATGGTGTATATGTAGGAGAGAGAGAGAGTGGGGGCTGCCTAGGGATTAGGGCCGGCTGGTAGCATGCCTAGGGTTGTGTGAGGAGGCTCCATCATGATGAGGGGAGGGCTAGGATTAAGGCATTTCAAATGTAGGGCTAGGATTGCTTCCCAAAAAGTGAGGTAAGGACATGAAATATGGGGGGGGGATTATGATGGACCGGTCAAGGAATGTAGGTCTCATTCTTCATGGGGTTGGACCAATGAGAGGGGGACACCTCACTGCAAATTTGCATAAAAGCCCCTGAACAATTAGGAAATTGCACAAAAGCTAAAATTGAGGATTTGATGTGATAAAACCCCATGTTTGGTATTTTGTATTGGGCTAGGATGGTGTATGGTGTTTTGTATGAGGCTTGTGGGTGTGTGGGTGGGTTTGGGTTGGAGTTGGGTCTAATTCAAATGAGGTTAGGTCACCACATTAATTTAATTAAAATTAATGCGCTATGTGTTATTTAATTAATTAAAAAATAACCGGGGGGTCAAAATTGGGTGGCACAAACGTCATTGGCGTGGTAGGCTCAGGGTACAATAATGTCATGATCGGGGTTGGTCAAAACGGGTTGAGGTTGGGTCTCAATCTCGATTGGAACGGACAACGAACGTAAATACGTAATTTATTTAATTTGCGTACGGACGTTTGTAACGACTTTTGTGCGACTAAAATTAGGCACAAAAATCAGCATCCGGGGGTTGCTCAAGGTTCATATGATAGGTTAGTATGTCTAGGCCAAGTGTATGAAATTTGTTTCAGGGTAACAACTAGTGTAGGGTCCTAAATATCGGGACAACGGTAAGGTGTTCTAAGTAACAAAACATTGCACAAATAAATAATACTATGTATAAATTCTAATTAGGACCAAAACCCTAATCATGCTATCTAAGTTAATTAAAAATAAAAATTTGGTCTAGGGGGTTTACAAGGAATGAAGAAGTGAAGTGAAGTGAACGGGGGGTGCTGGTTTGATCGGCCTAAGAAGGAAATTAGGTTAGGGTTAAGGTTTGGCATTTGGTAAAATGACCAAAATGCCCTCCAAATCAAGTCATCCTAAAATAGGGTTGGGTTTGGGGTTCCAAAAGCACTCAAACTAACTCTCAATCTCTCCAACTAACTAAAATAAAATATAATAATAATTTTAAACCCAAAAATAGGTCTCACAAGGGTGTTGGTTGGGTCGGACATGGGTCCACTAGGGTCTGATATGGGTCCAGGCTAGCCAAAACCCTAAAACAATCAATAGAAAAATAATACAACCATCAATTAAATATAAATAAATTTAATTATAAACAATACACAATTAACCAAATTAAAATTAAAAAAATACCCGGCTCTGGAAATGGGGTAGTGACAAGTCCGCACAGAGATAGAAAAGAAGAGATAGATGGTCTGCTTGTTCATTTCATCTGCATCATAGAGTTTATCTTATAGTGTTTCATACATTCACATCGGTCGAACAATAGCTATTAGTGAAGTGTTAAACCTTGGTCCCAGCTGCTAATGATAGTGAAGAGCAACCATGAGTCACAGCTGCTAATAGCATCAGATAAAAGAGTCATTGGTTAGCTGGATTACCGCTACTGATCCTGAGTTTCTCGGGGACCGAAAAGCATATAGATAGTTCATCTTGTTTGCTTGATAGAAGGATAGTTCCTAGATTGTGCTTTGTCCCTAGAGTCTTTGGGTATAGCTCACGAGACAAGCTGCGCACACCCTGATAGTAAAATAATCGGCTTGCCTTGTGTGCTTGAATGAATCAAACATGAATTTTGTTTTTCATAGATGTTTCCAAAAAGAAGTAATATGACTCCATTCTTGTGCTGCATGTAACGAACCTAGTTAAAACTAGAAAGATCACTAGTAATGTAATATTTTATCACATGATTACTTAGTGTTGGTTTTAGTGAATGTTGCTTTTATTCGTTGATTTTTTAGACTCACCAGTACTTTCTCCAAAGTGCTGACCCACCAACAGTTTGCTTGTTCGTAGGTACTGGATCGTCCGAGGAAGCGATATGCGTGGCTCATCCCCAGGACCCAAAAATCTGGTTTCGATGCCTTGAGCTGTATCGATTGCTTTGAGCTACTTTTGTATAGAGGGACATAATGTATGAAATGATGCCATTGTATTCAGAGAACCTCGTGCCTTGTGATTTGTCCCGTATACTCAGACGGATTATTATTTGCAACACTGTCCCTCTACTGCATACTCGATTGATTCGATGATAGCCACAACTTTAACGATGTTGTCTTGTGCGGGCGCAACCCCAGGCTCGCACGACATCACGTCCCGATGGAAAACGATAATACGCCCTACGGGAGCGCCGAGGCGCGGTGATTCGTGTCCGGCGGGGACGTTATTGGGACTTCAGGATCGGGGCATGATATATTGGTATCAAAGCAACTCGATCCTCTGGCCTTACACCCATTTCGCTGTTGTTCTTGATGACGATTCTTTGTGCATTGATATCGTTATTGAATAGAGCATTCCATACAATAAGTCCATAGATATTCTCAAAGTTGTGCAAAAGTTTTCTGGATTTGATTTGTTGCTTGAGAGTTATGCTTGAGTTTTTTATTAAGGATGGTGAGGGATGAGGACTATCGCTGCTCTGGATATCGAAAAGTTTCTCCTTGAGTTTTGAGGACGAAACTCTTTCTTGGTGGGTAAGTATGTAGTACCCCGCTTCGCGTCGGCACTATGTACAGGAGATATCAGTTTGCTGACTCAAAAAGGATATCTTCCTTAAGAACTCCTTGTTGAACCAGGAGATGACTGATCTAGGTGAGTGGGCAGAAACTTCGTTCTCTGATTCTTGCATGCCTTAATAATGAATCTGAGTTTTATAATGCATGTTGCTAAGAAAATTATTGTTTCCATTGCATGAATAACAGAACTGCATGCTTAGTTAGAACTTGAATACTTGTCAATAAAGAACATTGCCATGTTAATAAGAAGAGTAAGAGATTGCTTGAACATGTTTACATATCGTTTGTGTTTTGATAGAACCACATCGTGCTTGAACTTGTTCAGAGAGGGCGACTAGTCCGCACAGAGATAGAAGAGAAGAGATAGATGGTCTGCTTGTTCATTTTGTCTGCATCATAGAGTTTATCTGATAGTGTTTTATGCATTCGCATCAGTCAGATAATGGCTATTAGTGAAGACCTGAACCTTGGTCCATGCTACTAATGATAGTGAAGAGCAACCATGAGTCACAGCTACTAATAGCATCAGATAAAAGAGTCATTGGTTGGCTGGATTATCGCTACTAATCCTGAGTTTTTCGGGGACCAAAAAGCATATAGATAGTTCATCTTGTTTGCTTGATAGAAGGATAGTTCCTAGATGGTGCTTTGTCACTAGAGTCTTTGGGTATAGCTCACGAGACATGTTGCGCACACCTTGATAGTAGAATAATCGGCTTGCCATGTGTGCTTGCATGAATCAAACATGAACTCTGTTTTTCAAAGATGTTTCCAAAAAGAAGTAATATGACTCTGTTCCTGTGCTGATATAATGAACCTAGGTAAAACTAGAAAGATCACTAGTAATGTAATGTTTTATCACATGATTACTTAGTGTTGGTTTTAGTGAATGTTGCTGCTGTTCGTTGATTTTTTAGACTAACCGGTACTTTCTCCAAAGTGCTGACCCACCAATAGTTTGCTTGTTCGCAGGTACTGGATCATCCAAGGAAGCGATAGGCGTGCCTCATCCCCATGACCCAAAAATCTGGTTTCGATGCCTTGAGCCATATCAATTGCTTTGATCTGCTTTTGTATAGAGGGACATAATGTATCGAACGATGTCATTGTATTCAGAGAACCTCGTGCCTTGTGATTTTCTTCGTATACTCAGATGGATTATTGTTTGTAATATTGTCCCTCCACTGCGTACTCGATCGATTCGATGATAGCCACAACTTTAACGATGTTGCCTTGTGCGGGCGTAACCCCAGGTTCGTACGACATCACGTCCCGATGGCAAACGACAATACGTTCCGCGGGAGCGCCGAGGTGCGGTGATTTGTGCCCGTCGGGGGCGTTGTTGGGACCTTCAGGATCGGGGCATGACAGGAGGTGTACTTAATGGGTTAGTTTATGAAGGAGGTTTAACTGAAATTTTTTCAATTGATCAAAATATTTGATAGTTTACGTAATCAAATTATTGAGCAATATTCTATTGATTATGAATTTATATTCGTTCATGTTTGTTTAACTAATTGTATAAAGTTAGTTAGTGCCCAAGCATGAAAATGTATTCTATAAGTTAATGTACAAGCAACGTACGTTAATATTTATGTAACTTCACCACCACCTAGAAATAATAATGTAAGTAGTATACGTGCTTCTAATCAAGTTAATACTGCTCCTAGTTTTTCTCATCAAGTTATTTCATTTACTGAACAAGAACATATAATAGATGATGGTAATAACGATGATGAAAACAGTGATGATTTAATTGAAAATTTAGATGATGAATTTGATGGCAAAGTTGATGGTGTTAGCATTTCAGGATTAATCATTGGAAGAAAATTTGATAATCATTCTGAATTTAGATGTTTTATTAGTGATATATCAATTGCACATAATTTTATTTTTCATGCTACTTTAAACAATGCTAGTGGGATTATATATAAATGTAACGATTCAAGTTGTAATTGGAGAGTATACGCTAAAGCAAGTGGTAAAGGTAAAGGTTTTGTTATCACTACGCTAGAAAACGTACATTCTTGTTTAGGGGGGCTTACAATAGGTTCTCATCCATTAGCTACTACTGTATGGGTTAAAAATAAGATTATTAATAAAATTCGAGATAATCAATCATATAGTCCATCGCATGCTGTAAATGATATATATATATATATATATAGAACACGAAATATATATTAAATATTGTAAAGCTTGAAAAGCTTGAAAAGCTAGGAAACTTGCTCTATCCAAAATAAATGGTAGTTACATTGATGCATATAGTAGTCTTAAAGAGTATGGTTTTAGAATTATTGAGACAAATTCAGGTAGCCAATGTTTTATACAGACTACAGAAGACAATAGATTTAAAAGAATTTCTATTTGTTTTAAGGCATGCATTGATAGATTTTTAAGGGGATGTTTACCTGTGATTAGTACAGATGCTACTTTTCTTTCTTCAAGATACTAAGGTAGTTTATTTATTGCTTGTTCTCATGATCCAAATTATCAATTATATCCAATTACTTATGTTGTTGCTGAGAGTGAAAATACTGATTCATGGACTTGATTTTTAAACGGTTTGAGAACATCTTTTGAAAAGTATTTTGATGCATGGAATACAATTTCTTTTATATCAGATAAACAAAGAGGATTGATAAGGGCTATGCATAATATCTTTCCAGAATTGCCTCATTTTTTTTGTATTCAATATTTTAAACAAAATTTGAAAAAACTCTTCAGATTTTTACATTTTTAACATAGTTTAGATTATCTTGCTAGATGTTATAATGAAACAGATGCGAACTATTGTTTGGAAAAATTAAAGCTGAAAACATAGATGTTTACAACTGGCTCGTTGGAGTAAATGATAAAACTCGTATTTTTTTTACACTGGATAACAGCTTATTCTCCTTATCCCAGATTAGGTATTCACATATCAAATCTTGTTGAATGCTTTAATAACTGGGTAAAAATTTACGAGATAAACCAATAACGACACTACTTGATAGAATTCGAGCCAAAATTATACCACTTCAGGACAAGAACAGACAAAAAGCTAAAAAATTTCAAACTGATTATTGTCCGAAGATGTTACAAACTATGGCACTTATCATAAAAGAAAAATACTGACTGCAAACGTTGAATATAGTTAGATATTTGTTTAAAATATTAGATTATAAAATAAATAAAATATATATTGTAGACTTAGATGAAAAATCTTGTTCATGTTTAAAGTGGTATCATACTTTGCTTCCATGTGTACATGCATGTTATGCATGTAAGTCTAAAAATATTAGCATCGAGAGTTTTATCAAGGTATTTCTCTAATAAAGCATTAAAAAGCGTATATCAGCCGCACCTGGAGCCAATTTCAGTACCCTACAACCTCCAAAATATATTGGTTAGAGGACATATTGGAGTACCAGATGTACGTCACAAGGCGGAAAGACCAAAGAAGAACCGGATCAAAGTGAATGATCAAGCTTCTAGAGACCTTCGATGTAGTAACTGCAATGGTTTAGGACACAATAAAAGGAGATGTACAAACCAACCAAAAGAATGAAGGCATTGTCGTAGATTTTTAAATAGTTTTATTTTGTGAGAACAATATGTAATTTTATTGAAATAGAAGAAAGTTACATTCAAATAAAGTTGATACTGATATAACAATTTTATCGACCTCTCTTGGCTAATTCTCGATAGTTCGGACGATCAATCTCTCTTAGATTGACTCGGACCCTCTTTTATTGTGTATTCTTCGGGGCCGCATCATCACCACCTCCTTGACTGTCCTCCACTTGAGATGGCATCGGTGTTGATGGAGTTGTCAAGATATGCATATAGCTGGTAACTCCGGGGGCGAATAGACTATCCCACTGAGAATCTCCCTCGGGGGACCACTGAGAATATCCCCGGGGGGGGCACTGAGTAGTGCTCGCACCGGCCGTCGCCTGAGAACTGCCCCAGTCAGGCCAATGAGAAGTGCTCGCACCAGCCCACTGAGAAGAGCCCGCACTTGACCACTGAGTAGTGCTTGCACCGGCTGTCGCTTGAGAAGTGCCCCAGTCAGGCCAATGAGTAGTGCCCTCACCAGTCGTCGCCTGAGAAGTGCTCCAGTCAGGCCAATGAGTAGTGCCCGCATCAGCCGTTGCCTGAGAAGTGCCCTCACCAGCCCACTGAGGTACATCATCATCTTTTAGTGGCAGACTATCATCCTGATACCAAACTGAGGTATACTTCCTAGGGGGCATGCTTGTCGTTGTGCAATAAGACCCTGAGGATAATCTCCTGGAATAAGTAAGAGAGGGTTCAGAGGAGTCGGTCCTCGTTGCATAGCAGCCAAAAATTTGCCAACTGATGTGCGCAACGGGTCGCCCACTGGATGATTTTGGTATGCGATATTTAAATTTGGAAGCTGAAATATTAAAGAGAATTCAATAGAGGACATAAATAAGTACTACGGAGATAGATATTTTCATATAAAAATAATGCACCATCCCTTCTACATAATCATAATAGCCACGGAGACTATAATCATCTATGGCATGATGTTGGAATCGAAACTCTTGGAATTGGTAGGCTCTGTTGCTGATAAGAGGAGCTCTCCACCAAGATCTATATGCATCATCACCGAAGGCTGCACCATTACAAATTATGAGCATATAATTTCTTATAATTTTTGAAGTAAATTTTGTTAAACTTTTGGAATAACTTACCATCATCAATAGAGGACATCATTCGAGACAAATGTCCCACCTGATGTGTCTCAAATATAGAATTCCACCCAGGAATCAATCTGCGTGCTCTGGTAGTTGCATTGCCTTTACCACGATTGAAACATTGTGGCTCATCAGGAATGTGTTGTATCATCTAGAACCGTCGCATAACACGATCAGCTGGATGATACATGATGTTATTGTAGAATATTATAAAAAATCTATATAGACTCAATCCAAAGGCTGTTGTTTGTAACTCAAGAGGATTCTGCCCTAGCCGGTACGGTAAAAAAATTACCTATTTCATGTCAACAAAATTATAAGATAATAAACATATTGATTGTATGAAATACAAAAAATATATATAAGAGACTATAAAAAATTTACCTCGTTAAACCTTAGTGAATCGAATTGGCCCCGATATACTGCGATATCCTCTTGAGCACAGCGAGTTGGATCAGCTGCAACCGTCATCCAGCGTAAAGTTGATAGGAAGACACCATCTTCGGTATCAATACAAGAGACTGGCCTACCGATACTGAAGTGCTCGTAGGACCAAACCTAGAAAAAAAATATCATGTAAGTGTACATATTTTTTTAGTAAATGAAATTATATAAAAAAATTATACCTGTAATAATGCCATACATCCATTCAAATTTTTCTGTCTTTTATCCACCAAAGTAAAATGCACAAAATTTGACATGGAGTTGTACAAATATGCCAACACAGAAGCTCCCCATGCATGACGGGTATGTTCTGTCAAATTTTCCAGAAAAGGTAAAAAAACGTAAATTTGCCCTTAATCCGGAGTTTGGAAACAAAATTTTGTTGATTAGACCTAGTAAGTAGGCCCTGGTGCAAGTAGTAACCTGAACATATAATAAAAAAAGATATCAGTTAAACTAAATAAAAATATATATTACATAAATAATAACATTAAATGTTATACTTACTCGTTCCACGTCCACTAAGATTTCTTCCTCACCAATACGATCTAGGTGCATAAAGTTGTGACGGAGCCACGAAAGCGTCATAAAACTTTTACCATAAATGGTAGGCGGCTCTACGCCTAAATACTTCCTAATCATAGTTTTGGCCAAAATGATTCATCATTTTTAAATATTATAAGTTCACCCGTAATAGGTAATCCTAAGATATTTGTCACATCTACTAGCAAAATGGTCATTTTTTCAAACGGTAACTGAAAGGTATTTCTTTCGGGCTACCACCGCTTAACTAAACTGAAGATCAAGTCTCGGTAGTAACGTAGAAAATGTATCTGATCAATATGATCGAAATAAAATATGTTCACCATACCATGTTGTTCTTCAGTCAACATCCAGTAACAACGTCATCCTCATAACGCCATGCGACATGCACTCGTGCTCGAAACGTATCAGGATAATTGTATTGCTATATATGACATATATAAACGATATTATTATTAGACTTGTCAAAAAATATAAATTATATTTACTAAAATAATTTAATTTTAATATACCTGTCCAGAAAATACTAGACTAGAAATGTGCGACTCACGTAACTGGATAATCATATATGTGGTAAGCCCTCCCGGAATACGTCCATCGTTTTGGGTACCCATCTACTTGGTGTTAAAATATATAATCAAATAGTTAGTGTTAGCATGGCTACTATCACGGGGATTACAACTATAATAGTTAAAATAGTAACTAGAATTACATGATTACAATTATAATTAAAAATATTACAAATATTTCTTGGTGTTCTCCTTCTCTTCTCTTCTCTTCTCTTCTCTTCTTACTTCCTCCTTCTCTTCTCTTCTCTGCTTCTTCTTCACTTCCTGCATTATTTCTTCCTCCCTCCCTCTCCTTATAATACGAACACACCAACACCCACCAACCTTATTAAACCAACTACCCATATTTAAACTCACATTTAAACCATCATTGACTAAATCGAATACACAACCCAATACCAACCACATTTAAACCGGAGAGCCAACACATTTAAACCACCACAACCAACCACTATTGAATGAACCGGACCAACCACCATTGAATGAACCGAAGAGACCAAATTTTTGCCAACTCAGTTGGCAAAAATCCGTGTATTCCCGCCCAAAATTTGGATTTTTGCCAACTAAAATCAAGTTCTCCAAAATTTTGCCATTTGGGTTGGCGATATGTATCAGAATTTCAAATTTTTAAAATTCCTATCGTTATATTTAATTAATATAAAATTATTATCGGTACAGTAAATTTTCTATTTTTGAAATAATAAGTTGAGAATCATATGTGGCAACCATTTTTTCCAACTCACAACAGGGTTGGAGACGCTCTTAGTAGGACAGGCTTACAGGGGGTGGAGTTAGACATTTAATTTCGTGGGGACATTTTTTTCTTTTTTTGGATTTTGGAGAATAATTTTTTTTAAATTGCATACATACATATAAGACATTAGGCTCCATTATATGGACAGTGGACCCCAATGTGCTACATGTGGCTCCGTCCAAGTGAACTTACCATGTTGCAATAATGAATCATGAGTTCCTTCCAATGGTATAATGACACATCGCTAAGACTAAATTAAAAGAAGAATAAAGAAAGTGGTGTACCATTATATTATTGGAGGGGCGCAGACGGCTGGTGAGCCTATCTTACTGAATAATTTCTCAGGGATATATATAGTTTTGTTTTGAGCTAATTGGAAGGTTTTATAGTTTTCTTTTTTTGCTTATTTAACGAAAAGGGTGATTAGGAATCCTTGTTTCATTGAAGAATATATACTTGATCAAACAAAATACAATGTGTACCAAAATTGAAATCAAGTTCAAAGTTTTTTCTCGAAAAAATTAAGGGTTTGTTTGGTTGTGATTTTAAACATCACTTCTGGAGTAGAAATACTACAATAAAATACAAATAACATTTGGCTTTTGTACATTCTAAAATCACTCTTCAAAAAAAATTCTCAAAACCTGGGTTTAAACTTCACTTTTGGAGATGAACCAAAACATGTTTTTCTAAAAACTGTTTTCCCAAAAGTTTGTGGGGCCCACCCCTCTCCCAATACCCCCAACCTCCCAAACCCAACTCTCTAGATCTCTCTCTCTCTCTCTCTCTCTCTCTCTCTCTCTCTCTCTCTCTCACACACACACACACACACACACACACACACACATATTTTTATCTTCAAGCTGCTTTCTGCTCCACCCACAATCCCTAAACCCTATCAAAACATAACCTTAGAAAACCCCAGCCATGAACGGCTCATGCGCTCCCTCGGCGGCCTCACCTTCCTCCACTCCAACCTCCCCTCGGCCCTCTAGGCCTCCCACCTCCGCCTCGCCAAGTCCTCCCGCCGGCCTTGAGCTCGAAGTTGGCCTTCATCAACGGCGACGTCGACTTGTTTGAGGTGGTCTGGTTGATGCAAAATATGGTGGTACCGAAGGAGAATCTCAATCCGAACTCCGGAGATCTCGACACCAACAACTGAGATCGAAGATCTCGACGTCGGAGATCTTGACCCGAACTCGGCCATCGTCCTCCCTCGAGGTGGAGGAGGAGCTCGAGATCGACCTCTTCGACTTTGGCCCCTCTGCCTTGGGCTTGGCCCTCAAGGTCATCGACCTCGATGCCGCCGGAGGCAGCGCCAAGCTCCCCCATGTCCGGACGGAGGCATGTGTCCTCGCCGCCCTCGACCACCCCTTCATGCCCACGCTCTACACCATGCTCGACGCCACCAACTCCGGTGGTGAGCAGAACTCCGGTGGTGAGCAGAACTTCATTTGCGAACTAAACTTCGGTGCCAACCTTCGCGAGCGGGCCGAGCTCCGGAACCTTCTGCTACGAACCTGGACACACTGGTTCGCGTGAACAGACACATGATAAAATATATTTTTTACCAAACAGAATATTAAAAAAATTCTAAAAAAAATATTTTAAACATAAAATTGACCAAACTCAAACTCAGAATCTCTATACTCAGAAAATAACTTTATAACTTACTTTTAAAAAACTGTTTTCAGAACAAAATTTTTGAAAGCCTATCCAAACGGACCCTAAATATTATTACTTTCTCTTGGTAAATAACATAGGAAATAGTACGTAGACTTACAGAACCACGTATTTCCTAATACAATTTGCATCAAGGAACTAGTTGTACTATAGGCACACTGACAACATCAACAATCAAAAATCCTATCAAACTTCGAGTTCATTGGAGGAATCGATGATTCACTTCCTTGTTCGCACGAGTACTCTCACGACAAGGAATCAAGTCTCCCCCTTGTGTCAAGCACTCCTTTTTGAGGAAAGATTGCTTGCTCGCGACCTTGGCCTCCCAAACATGATTGGATTCTGACAACTGTCGTTTTAGAGGAGAGATAAGAAATTGAGGTAGAGTCTCGTCTTCAGGTGTAAACACCCCCAGCCCCCAACCCATATTTTATTATCTTTGTTAAAAAATTTAAGATAGCTTTTACATGTAAGGAATTAAATATAGATTATTCTATTTATAGTATATTTATTAGCATTAGATTAGTCAAGCTAACCTAAATAGTAAACCTAGATACTGGTCCTTCTCCATTATTAGTCCACCATTACTCCCCCTATCAAACCATTAACCCCGGTCCCACCATCCCTATTGTTTGGACCTAATTATACTAGTAGCTTCTAAACAAACAAATCTTATTATACAACCATATGCAGCAGCAGCAGCTTGCACAACAAGGAAATTCATCATTTTTCTTTCCATACTTTTCTACACCCAACAAGTAAAGTCAGTTGCCTTGTGATGTGCGCTAATCACGAAGCCCGAGCTATACACAGTGTAAACCCCCAGATTTTTCAAGAAATTTAAATTGGGATTTTTCACAATTTTCTGGAATTTTCTGAAATTTTCTGGAATTTTTCTGTAATTAAAATCAAGTTTCTAATTAATTAATGATTTTTAAATTATTAATAAATAATATTAAAATATTATGAAAATAATATTTTTGGGTGTAAAATGGAAAACTGGACTTAGGAAAAATTTTCTGGAATTTATCGGGCCCCAGACCTATTTTTAAATGCCTGAAAACTAATTAATTAATTATTTAAATTAATTATCTAATTTTATTTATTATTATTATTTTTCTTATTATTTATTTTCTTTTTCTTTTCCGGCCCGGCCCACGGCCCGTTGGGCCGCGGCCCAACCCGCTCCCTCAGCCCAGCCGCCCGTCCTAACGGGTCGGGTCGGGCGCACCCGAACCCGACCCGCTAGCCCGCACCCCCTCGACCCGGTCCCCCTCTCTCCCTCGCCTCCGCGTCGCGCGCCGCCTCCGCCGCGCCCTCCCCCGCACCGGCCGCCCTCGCTCGCCCCACGACCGCCACGTCCTCCGCTCCGCCCGGGCAGCTCCCCTCTCTCCTCCCTATATAAACCCCGCCCCTCCGCCGCAGCCACGACCACTGCCACCGCCACCACGCCGCCCTAGCCAGCTCGCCGCCACCGCTGCCCCTCGCCTCGCCGACCGCCCAGCTCCTCCACCCGCACCACCAGCGCCTCCCTCCTCCCTCGGCGCCGCCCTCCGGCCGACCCCGCAGCTCGAGCAGCAGCAGCCACCAGCAGCAGCAAGCCGCAGCCGCCGCTGCCGGCCGCCCTGAGCCACCGCCGCCCCCGTGGACGCCGCGCCGCCCCTCGGCGAACCGTCCCCCGCCCTCGTCGACGCGTCTCCGGCCAGTCTCCGCCGTCCACGGCCGGAAATCCAGAGAACCCTAACCCTAACCCTAATTCCCAATTTCCGTGTCCGGCCCTGAATTTTCGGGTCCCCTTCAGGTGCGTGTAACTTTTGCCTCGTAGCTCTGTTTTCGATTCCGCAAATTGCGTTGTGAAGCCTGTATGACCCTTTCGGTGTTCGGATAAACTGTTCGAGGTATCGCATCCTGTGGTGATCGCACACCGCGATCCAAAAACAGGAAAAACCAGACCCTGTTTCACCCCGGAACTGAGTACGCCCCGCCAAACGGGATGACTTGGTTGCGTGCGGTCTTCACAGATACGTACGCATCGTCGATACGGACGTGTGAGTTTTCGTGGAAGCTGATTTGGGTGTGCGTGCACACCGAAATCAACGCGTATCCGCGGACATCGCCCCGTATCCGCCTTTTCTGCAATTCACCCTAACTTCGTGCACACACGTCGGATCGAGACGAAACTTGCGCCATCGGACTCGTAGCGATACGCTGGTCCTGTGGGTCAAGTTTGGTTCGATTCTGAGAACGTTGACGAAATCGCGTGTCGTGGGCCCCACAGGCCCCGCTCGACGGGCGATTTTGTGTTCGGCTCACCGGAATCCAAATCTGGAAGTTCCGTTGGGTTCGTATCAGCGTTCCTGACCTGTTGACACTAAGTTTGGTGAATTTGGAGACCTTTGACCCGGACACGTTTTTCGGTGCAAAGCGGCCCGCCAGCGGACCCCGTTTTGATCCAAAATTACCGTTTTTGCCCTTGTCTCCAAATTGGACCCAAGGACAGGCGTTTCTAGCTATTTGACATCTTCTGAGCGTGATGGTAATGTCTATTTCAGTTTTTGGACTCATCTCTGGAATTTTCCCACGAGAGCCAATATTAATCAGATCCAAACAACAGGCAAGTACCTGCACTTCAAGTTTATTCTTTATATTGTGATAATTAATTCCCTGCTCTATTAGCACCATTGGATGATTACACGTAGTGTTAGAATACTGGATTTTCATGTCTTGAATACTGGAGTTTATGTCTTGTTTTTCGTGTCGGGTGGGAGAATACTAAGGAGGCATGGAGTTTACCCTTTCCCCTGTATTGTCTAATAGCTATTGGTACACGACTGTCCATCAGCCGGATCTCGATTATATTGTCTAATAGCCGTTTATGACGGCCTGATTAGCCTTATAAACCCCCACATGCGAACTATGTATTCTAAAAACAAACACAAGTTCACACAGATAGTTTCTGGTCATGTTATATTTCTTGCTGGCTGTTGTAGTTTCATTTCCTGTTTCATTTATTTCTGTTTTCTCATATACCTATTTACAGCTTTAACTCTGAGATAATGATGTTCTGTTATGCAGTTTCTTAACTTGATATTCAATATTTAATTGTCATAAATATTTAGTTTAACCTTGTTGTGCACTGTGTACTTTGCTCCTTTCCTGACTGGATCTGTTGATTTAGGCGATGGTGAGGATCTTGCCCCTACTTATATTGGTCCCTATGAGAGGACCGATGATACCTATAAGGAGCCAGAACCCACCCAGGAGACCCCTGCTGCAGAGTAGCTAGTAGTAGCTATCTTTCATTTATATTCTTATCTCATTTATCGGGTTTGTCCCCGATTTCATTTTGAAATCCTGTACTAAAACATTTGAATCTGTTGTCACATTTATTTCAGTTGCAATCTTAAGTTTCAATTCTCATTATTATCTCGCCTATTGTTATTTGTGAATGAGCTAGTTAGTAAATTTGGATTTGACCTAGACAGCGTACTACCGCCGATTCTGCGGCGTAGGCTGGACGTACCCACGCACTCGTGCCCGAATTTCCGGGTGCGGGTCGTGACACGTTTTTATGGTGGCCCATGCAGGTCCTATCCTTAAATAGGGTAATACCCTAGGAGAGGGTATGGAATAAAATTTGAGGATTCTAGGAAAAGCTCATTCACTGTATAGGGTCCTTATTTCAATTCTTGATATCTTCGCTGCTCAATTTTTCCATCGCCTTTGATTTCCAAGTATTCTATTCTGATCTTCCTATCCCTTAATCTTACAGAATGGTCCAGACCAGGAACACAGTAGGAGGCACATCAGAACTAGCTGAGCAGAACGTGCCCGAGAATCTTGCACTCCCGCCGCCTCCATCTGTTCCGGCAGTTACTCTGGATGGGGCACAACTACTTGGAGTGTTCCAGGGACTAGTGGAATCCCAGAAAGAACAGACTGCACTTCTGCGGACCAGCCTCTCAGAAGCTCTTAGGTCCCAGGAGTCGCCACTCAAGAGGCTAGGGAGTGCCAAAGACTTCAAAAACCTTAGACCCCTGGAATTCTATGGAACTGAAGGCATTCTCTATGCCGATGAATGGATAGAGAACGTTGAGAGACTCCTGAAGACTGCTCGGGTCCCTGATGACCTCAAAGTGGAGTCCGCAAGCCTGCAACTGTTCGACATTGCTCGAACCTGGTTCAGAGATGAACCCCAACTATCTGCTCCTGACATCACCTGGGAAGACTTCAAGAGGCTATTCAAGAAGAAATTCTACCCCGAAGTGGCTCGGGAAGCTCTCGAAAGCCAATTCGAGAGACTGGAACAAGGTAACCTGTCTGTTGATGAATATACTGCTGAATTTAGCAGGTTAAGCCACTTTGCGGAGTACATGGTTCGTACCCCGGAGGACAGAGCCCGTAGATTCAAGAAGGGACTGTCTCCGGATATTCGCCTTGCTGTCACTACCAGCCGAGCTCGCACCTATGAGGAAATCTTGAACGTGGCACAAGGCGTTGAGAGAGACATGGGGCATAAGCTAAAGCGAGAAAGAGATACCGGAAATGCGGGATCCAATAAACGCCCTTTTCAACAACAACAACAACAGAGGGCTCCGCAGCAAACTCAGCGTCCTCTCCCTCGAGCTCCAGCACCCCAACACCAGGCTCAAGGACAGAACCAGCAAGCTCTCCCTTGTAACTATTGTCATAGACCAGGCCATACTTGGCAAGTTTGCAGAAAGAGGCTAGGTGTTTGTCTACTTTGTGGCTCAGCAGCACATCAAGTGAGGGACTGTCCCGCTGCTCAAGGACGCGGACAGGCTTACGTAATGACCGTGGAGAACGCGCAAACTTTGGAAGCAGCTAATGCGCGTAAGTGATTCATAGATACCTTTTCTAGTATTGTTTAGCTCGTGCCTATTGGTTCGTGACCTCAGCCCCAACCTAGTAATTTTTGAACTTGCTAAATATCCTAGTATGCTTTTAAATTTGATAAATGTAGAGATTTTTGGAGGCTTTTGCTATTGTGCTTATTTTGTGTCTTGTGAACTTCAATAAATTTGTACCTCTTTTCATCATCATCTAGCGCGCTTAATTTTGCTGAACTCAACTGATGCTGCTATTTTATAGCCTAGTTTTGCAAGCTTACTCTTTATCAGGCTTGTTCATGACACCTGTATTATTGAGGCCTGATCAACCCCACTAATACAAGTGTCTACTCAGAATCAGTGTACTACGGTCTGATCAACCTTAGTGCATTTTGATTCGCACTTCGCACGACTACTTTATGTGGATTGAGATATATAGTTGACTAGTATGCTTGCCCCTAAATACGTCCGAGCATATCGTATCAGTTACATAACTGTACTAATACGAGCATGCGAATAAAATAATTACCAGAATAGAATCTCAATCCATAAACCGCCTGACAATTTCCATTAGAATTCCTTAAACGCCTTGATCCCTATACCTCTGTTCTACCACCTCGCCCTTAAAATCTTTGTTATTGAGCCTCGTCTTCCCTTATTTCGGAAAGACAAAGTCCTGTGTTTGGTATAAGTTGATTTGGAGTGCTAGATGTACCCCTCAGACGGTCGAATTGATGATAACCTCTCTGACTAAGGGAATACCATAGGTAGTATACTTGTATTTAGATTCAATACCAAAATTTATTAAGTTGGGACCTAGCTTACTAGTTGTACAGCCTTAGAGGATATATGGGTAGAATTCTAAGTTGGGTAGCGACCGCAATGTCCACCTGAGAGAAACCCGTTAGACTGTAATCAAGTGAGTTTGGGCAGAGAGAACCCTGCCATATTTAAATTTCGAGGGCGAAATTTTTATAAGTTGGGTAGATTGTAAACCCCCAGATTTTTCAAGAATTTTAAATTGGGATTTTTCACAATTTTCTGGAATTTTCTGGAATTTTCTGGAATTTTCTGGAATTTTTCTGTAATTAAAATCAAGTTTCTAATTAATTAATGATTTTTAAATTATTAATAAATAACATTAAAATATTATGAAAATAATATTTTTGGGTGTAAAATGGAAAACTGGACTTAGGAAAAATTTTCTGAAATTTATCGGGCCCCAGACCTATTTTTAAATGCCTGAAAACTAATTAATTAATTATTTAAATTAATTATCTAATTTTATTTATTATTATTATTTTTCTTATTATTTATTTTCTTTTTCTTTTCCGGCCCGGCCCACGGCCCGTTGGGCCGCGGCCCAACCTGCTCCCTCAGCCCAGCCGCCCGTCCTAACGGGTCGGGTCGGGCGCACCCGAACCCGACCCGCTAGCCCGCACCCCCTCGACCCGGTCCCCCTCTCTCCCTCGCCTCCGCGTCGCGCGCCGCCTCCTCCGCGCCCTCCCCCGCACCGGCCGCCCTCGCTCGCCCCACGACCGCCACGTCCTCCGCTCCGTCCGGGCAGCTCCCCTCTCTCCTCCCTATATAAACCCCGCCCCTCCGCCGCAGCCACGACCACTGCCACCGCCACCACGCCGCCCTAGCCAGCTCGCCGCCACCGCTGCCCCTCGCCTCGCCGACCGCCCAGCTCCTCCACCCGCACCACCAGCGCCTCCCTCCTCCCTCGGCGCCGCCCTCCGACCGACCCCGCAGCTCGAGCAGCAGCAGCCACCAGCAGCAGCAAGCCGCAGCCGCCGCTGCCGGCCGCCCTGAGCCACCGCCGCCCCCGTGGACGCCACGCCGCCCCTCGGCGAACCGTCCCCCGCCCTCGCCGACGCGTCTCCGGCCAGTCTCCGCCGTCCACGGCCGGAAATCCAGAGAACCCTAACCCTAACCCTAATTCCCAATTTCCGTGTCCGACACGAGTCGGACACGACTCGACCCTAAATTTTTGGGTCCCCTTCAGGTGCGTGTAACTTTCGCCCCGTACCTCAGTTTTCGATTTTGCAAATTACGTTGTGAAGCCTGTATGACCCTCTCGGTGTCCGGACAAACTGTTCGGGGCATCGCGTCCTGTGGTGATCGCACACCGCGATCCAAAAACAGGAAAAACTAGACCCTGTTTCACCCCGGAACTGAGTACGCCCCGCCAAACGGGACGACTTGGTCGCGTGCGGTCTTCACAGATACGTACGCATCGTCGATACGGACGTGTGAGTTTTCGTGGAAGCTGATTCGGGTGTGCGTGCACACCGAAATCAACGCGTATCCGCGGACATCGCCCCGTATCCACCTTTTCTGCAATTCACCCTAACTTCGTGCACACACGTCGGATCGAGACGAAACTTGCACCATCGGACTCGTAGCGATACGCTGGTCCTGTGGGTCAAGTTTGGTTCGATTCTGAGAACGTTGACGAAATCGCGTGTCGTGGGCCCCACAGGCCCCGCTCGACGGGCGATTTTGTGTTCGGCTCACCGGAATCCAAATCTGGAAGTTTCGTTGGGTTCGTATCAGCGTTCCTGACCTGTTGACACTAAATTTGGTAAATTTGGAGACCTTTGACCCGGACACGTTTTTTGGTGCAAAGCGGGCCCACCGGCGGACCCCGTTTTGACCCGAAATTATCGTTTTTGCCCTTGTCTCCAAATTGGATCCAAGGACAGGCGTTTTTAGCTATTTGACATCTTCTGAGCGTGATGGTAATGTCTATTTCAGCTTTTGGACTCATCTCTGGAATTTTCTCCCGAGAGCCAATATTAATCAGATCCAAACAACAGGCAAGTACCTGCACTTCAAGTTTATTCTTTATATTGTGATAATTAATTCCCTGCTCTACTAGCACCATTGGATGATTACACGTAGTGTTAGAACACTAGATTTTTATGTCTTGAATACTGGAGTTCATGTCTTGTTTTTCGTGTCGGGTGGGAGAATACTAAGGAGGCATGGAGTTTACCCTTTCCCCTGTATTGTCTAATAGCTGTTGGTACACGACTGTCCATCAGCCGGATCTCGATTATATTGTCTAATAGCCGTTTATGACGGCCGGATTAGCCTTATAAACCCCTACATGCCAACTATGTATTCTAAAAACAAACACAAGTTCACACAGATAGTTTCTGGTCATGTTATATTTCTTGTTGGCTGTTGTAGTTTCATTTCCTGTTTCATTTATTTCTGTTTTCTCATATACCTGCTTACAGCTTTAACTCTGAGATAATGATGTTCTGTTATGCAGTTTCTTAACTTGATATTCAATATTTAATTGTCATAAATATTTAGTTTAACCTTGTTGTGCACTGTGTACTTTGCTCCTTTCCTGACTGGATCTGTTGATTTAGGCGATGGTGAGGATCTTGCCCCTACTTATATTGGTCCCTATGAGAGGACCGATGATACCTATGAGGAGCCAGAACCCACCCAGGAGACCCCTGCTGCAGAGTAGCTAGTAGTAGCTATCTTTCATTTATATTCTTATCTCATTTATCGGGTTTGTCCCCGATTTTATTTTAAAATCCTGTACTAAAACATTTGAATCTGTTGTCACATTTATTTCAGTTGCAATCTTAAGTTTCAATTCTCATTATTATCTCGCCTATTGTTATTTGTGAATGAGCTAGTTAGTAAATTTGGATTTGACCTAGATAGCGTACTACCGTCGATTCTGTGGCGTAGGCTGGACGTACCCACGCACTCGTGCCCGAATTTTCGGGTGCGGGTCGTGACACACAGACCCCAAGGGAGCAAATGCTCACGTGTGCAAGCCACATAACTAAACCTATGGTTTTGTATTGAAGGGCTCAGTGCTCAAATAAAAACTTAAACTACCTGAGTCCATGCTTTAAACCGAACCAAAGTGAAGCCCTAGCCTAAACACACCTGGTGTAACCCTAGCCCCCCATTCGAATTGTGCATGGTACTATTGCAGCTAGGCAACAGCCCAAGTGTATGGTGCCAGCAGTCTACGACCAATCACTCCCTCCACACCATCAGCCTTCATCCGACCCTTCATTCTACCTCCATCCAACAGTTCAAGGAAACCCTAGCTCCCTCTATATAATAAACTATTCATCTTCTCCTTCATAAGCTTAGCCGCCACCCTCACTTGAAACCTCTACCACCATCTTCTTCTCACGCGACGAGCGTGATCTGGACTACATGACGAGCTTGACGCAGCAAGTTCCTTCAGTACTACTGTAGCTGAACGTAAGGAGACTCCTTCCCGACGACGCGGAACTGGGGCAGCGTTGAGGAATCTCGGGCACTTGCCGAGGCGACTTTCTCCATCACCAAATTTTCCTTCTCTTCTAAACTACGGTATATTTCTCACAATGTCTTGTTTGCTATTTGAACCTCCTTCTTTTATGTCTCTATTATTTTTTAACTTTGTGGGTTAGAAAATGAAGGTTTGTCTATAGGAGGTTAGTTCTTGGGGGTGCAGCCTTGTTCCTTCCTACTTGTTTAATCACTATTTGTGTCCTTGTAATAAGAAAATAAGTAGTGCTCGGTTGTGTGGGTTCGGTTGAGAAGAAAAGTTAGGATATAAATGTATATAAATACATGCCGAAATGATGAGAAATAAAATGTATTGAGGACTTGTACTCATGGGTGGGCATGAAAGAGAGAGATGCAGTAAGAAATTCATTAGCAAAAAAATTGTCGTTTGGAAATTAATACTCAAGCAGTATAGAACTGAGAGTGAAGAAATAATGGAAACAATAATGGTTATTGTGAGTGTACGAGAGAATGGGACATACGGCAGTGTAGAAAATATTTTTTATATATGTGTTGAACTGAAAGAAAGATAGGTCTATATTCGAGGTTCATATATTGTGGGTGTATTTACTTATGTCATAATGGATAAGTATTTAGGGTCGTGCATGTGTATGGGGATTTAAAGAAAAGAAAGAAAGAAAACTGTGCATATAAATAATTAGTATTGGATTCATTTGTAAGAGAAGGGCCAGGAGGGTTTTGGCTTGAATGGTTTCTATTTTATGTAACCATGTAAGGAATATATGTGAACATGTGACAGTAGCATGTGTTTTATAGAAAGAGAAGTCTGGGCATGCCATATTTTATTTTATATGCATGTGGAAAGGGAGATATATGGGTACACTAATGATTGCATAAAGGAAGGACTTGATGACTATTGTGGGTTGTGCTCTTAATTCATTATTGTATATGTGTAGTGAGAGAAGCAAAAAGGAAAATTGTGAACTTGAAGCAGGAGCTTGTGTTGGTTGGGAACAGTTGATTGGTAGTTACACCTAGGCTAGATGATGAAATTTTAAGGTTATTTATAAATAAACAAGTTGAACCAATTTAATATTCCTTACTATTAGAAAATTTCTAGTTAAATAATTAATTAGTTCAATTCATCTCTAGGTTCCCTGGACTCCTCGGACCTGGACGTTATACCAGAGCCTCTGTCACTCTCCGGTCCCGTAAGGGGCGATCGTCCTCGCTTGGTCCCTACGAAACCGATTGTCCTCGCTTGGGCGCGATATCGTACAAGCCTAAATGGCACTTGCACAAGGCCAAAGCTTTGAACAAGGGCAAGTAAGCTATTCAAGACAGAAGCAGCGGCACATTTTGCAGAAAAGTAAAGAACACAAGGGCATATGAAAACAAGCTCTTTATTGATATTCAAAAGTGTTACAAGCGGTGCTAGGCCGAGGTTAAAAATCGCTCAAGCACTCTCTTACTCTCGATTACAATGACATCATTCCATACATTATGTCCCTCTATACAAAAGTAGCTCAAAGCAATCTCGATACGGCTCAAGGCATCGACTCCAGATTTTTGGGTCCTGGGGATGAGGTACGGCTATCGCTTCCTCGGACAATCCAGCACCTAAGAACAAGCAAATTATTGGTGGGTCAGCACTTTGGAGAAAGTACTAGTGAGTATAAAATCAACGAACAGAAGCAACACCCCCTGAAACCCACACTAAGTAAGCATGTGGCAAAATATTATATTACTAGTGATCTTGCTACTTTTACCTAAATTGATTTCATGCAGCTCAGGATTTGAGTCAGTTTACTTCTTTCAAAAACATAGCTTAGGAAACAGTTTTGCATATTCAAACATGTAAGCATACAATCGGGACATTGTTCTAACGTGCAGTATGCAGCATGTATCGTGCACCATATTCTAACTCTTAGGAACAAAAGTTATCTCTAGTTGACTTTTCATCTCGAATCAAAACAAGTGCATCAAGTGGACTTTCATTCTTTTCAAGCAAACAAGATAACATATCTATATGATTTCGATCCCCGAGAAACTCAGGATCAGTAGCGATAATCCAGCTAACTAATGACTCTTTTATCTGATGCTATTAGCAGCTGTGACACATGGTTGCTTTTCACTAACATAGTAGTAGCCGTAACCAAGGTTCAGCTCTTCACTAATAGCCATTATCCAACCGATGCAGATGCATGAAGAACTATCAGATAAACTCTATGATGCAAAAAAAATAAACAAGCAAGCTATATATATATACTCTTTGTATTTCTTACCCCTTGCCGAACGGTTATCCCTACAGCAAACATACAAGTTAGCAACGATTTGCATAAACATATATGTATAAGGTTCTCTATTTTTTTGTCTGTCTCTACATCAAACAGTTAGGTAGGCAAGAAGGCTAGGCTAGCATGCGCCCTAACTATATAATGGCCCATGAGTTACCCCACTGATGGACAAATAACAACCCCCTAGATCCCGTAGGACCGGAACATCGGGGTGCTCTAACAATCTTCTCCGGACCGACCGATTCTCAGTACCCCAGGAATCGTTCGAGAGACTATTTACCTTGTGCACAAGTTGTCCGAGACCAATGTATGACAAGAAAGATCTATCAGATAAAACTATCAGGATACACTAAACATGAACAAGCATATCACAATCTAATAGTCACACCCCCTAGATCTCGTAGGACAGGAACAATAGGGTGGGCTTGTCACGCCCTGGTCCCACAAGGGGCCGTTCGTCCCCGCTTGGTCCCTACGAAACCGATCGTCCTCGGACGGGCGAGATATCGTGCAAGCCTAGAGTGCGCTTGCACAAGGCTAAAACTTTGAACAAGGGCAAGTAAGCTATTCAAGACAGGAGCAGCGGCACATATATTGCAGAAAGTAAAGAACATATTGGCATATGAAAATAAGCTCTTTATTGATATCAAAAGTGTTACAAGTGGCGCTTGGTCGAGGTCACAAATCGCTCAAGCACTCTCTTTCTCTCGATTACAATGACACAGTTTCATACATTATGTCCCTCTATACAAAAGCAGCTCAAAGCAATCTCGATACGGCTCAAGGCATCGACTCTAGATTTTTGGTTCCTTGGGATGAGGCACGGCTATCGCTTCCTCGGACGATCCAGCATCTGAGAACAAGCAAACTATTGGTGGGTCAGCACTTTGAAGAAAGTACTAGTGAGTATAAAATCAACGAACAGAAACAACACCCCCTGAAACCCACACTAAGTAAGCATGTGGCAAAATATTACATTACTAGTGATCTTGCTACTTTTACCTATGTTCATTTCATGCAGCTCAGAATTATAGTCAGTTTACATCTTTTCAAAAATATAGCTTTGAAACCAGTTTGCATTTTAATACATACGAGCAAGCTATAGAGACAGTATTCTATCGTGTAGTGCTCAGCATGTATTGTGAGTCATATCGATCTTTTAGGAACAAAGGTTATCTAGTGTACTGTCATCTCATATCAAGGCAAGTGTTTCAAGTGGACTGTCATTCTTTTTAAGTAAACAAGATAACATAACTATATAACAGTAACGATAATCCAGCTAACCAATGACTCTTTTATCTTATGCTATTAGCAGCTGTGACTCATGGTTGCTCTTCACTAACATAATAGAAGCCGAGACCAAGGTTCAGCTCTGCACTAATAGCCATTGTCCGACCGATGCGAATGAATAAAGTACTATCAGATAAACTCTATGATGCAAACGAAATAAACAAGCAAGCTATATATATACTCTTTGTATTTCTTACCCCTTGCTGAACAGTTATTCCTGCAGCAGACATACAAGTTAGCAACGATTTGCATAAACATATATGTATAAGGTTCTCTATTTTCCTGTTCGTCTCTGCATTGAACAGTTAGGTATGCAAGAAGGCTAGCCTAGCATGCTCCCTAACTATAGATGGCCGATGAGTTACCCCACTGATGGACAAACAACACCCCCTAGATCCCGTAGGACCGGAACATCGGGGTGCTCTAACAATCTCCTCTGGACCGACCGATTTTCAGTGCCCCAGGAATCGTTCGAGAGACTATTTACCTTGTGCATAAGTTATCCGAGACCAATGCATGACAAGCAACATTCTATCAAAATAAAACTATTAGGATGCACCAAACATGAACAAGCATATAACAATCTAATAGCCACGCCCCCTAGATCCCGTAGGACCAGAACATCAGGGCGGGCTACTAGACTCTTCTTTTTCATTCTTTCAAGCAAAACACATATTTCATAAATCTAATAGCACACCCCCTAGATCCCGTAGGACCGGAACATCAGGGCGCACTATTAGTCTCTTCTTATACGAATCAAAGACTCGTAGCAGTTCGATATAGTAAAACAGGCAAGCGAAACATATAATAGCAAGTACGATATCAATTTCATAACTAGCATGCAATATATATCTCTTTCTTAGCATATTACCAAGGGACTTATTTCAAGCGATTCCTTTACTTATCTCTTTAACATGGCAAGGGTTAATTCGATAGTTGTGTCAGTGAAACTAAGCATGCAACATTTCTTATATTTTTTAACTTAGCATGGCAAGGTTCTATCTCTTATCAGACAAGCATACAAATTCTCTAGTTAGGCAAGCAGGTTCGTTTCAATGATAAGCTATATGAGTTCTCTTATTAAGCATGCATAGGCAGGTTCTATCATTCTTCTTATGAAACTATCTTCTAGAACAAACATTCAAAAACTCAGATTTATTATTAAGGAGTACAAGAATCAGAGAATGCAGTTCTGCCCACTCACCTAGATCAATCGTCTTGGGGTTTCAACGAGAACTCTCCGAGAGCAAGCAAAGCGATATCACTTGTACATAGTGCCTACGCGGAGCGGGGCACTACAGGGCTACTAGACTTTTCTATTTCTTTCTTTCAAGCAAAATACATCTTTCACATATCTAATAGCACATCCCCTAGATCCCGTAGGACCGGAATATCAGGGCGCACTATTAGTCTCTTCTTATACAAATCAAGACTTATAGCAGTTCGATATAGCAAAAATAGGCAAGCGAAACATATAATAGCAAGCACGATATCGATTTCATAGCAACTAGCATGCAATATCTATCTCTTTCTTAGCATATAACAAAGGGACTTGTTCAAGCAATTCCTTTACTTATCTTTTTAGCATGGCAAGGGTTCGTTCGATAGCTGTGTTAGTGTAACTAAGTATGCAATATTTTTTATACTCTTGACTTAGCATGGCAAGGTTCTATCTCTTTTCAGACAAGCATACAAGTTCTCTAGTTAAGCAAGCAGGTTTGTTTCAATGACAAGCTATACGAGTTCTCTTATTAAGCATGCAGAGTCAGGTTCTATCATTCTTCTTATGAAACTATCTTCTTAAGCAAACAAGCATTTCAAAAACTCAGATTCATTATTAAGGCTTGCAAGAATCAGAGAATGCAGTTATGCCCACTCGCATTGATCAATCGTCTTGTGGTTCGGTCGGGAACTCTCCGAGAAGACTTTCGCTCGAGCAAGCAAAGCGATATCTCTTGTACATAGTGCCTACATGGAGCGGGGCACTACAGCCTCGCCTTCAGCATCCAGACTCAGGCAAGTGTACCTTGCCATATTATATTTCAGTACCAGATATGCTTTTATTATTTTATTTGTACATTGAGTACGCCTTGGACCGAAATCGTTACTTAGCATCTGGGTCATATCCGGGTGCAGACGTTGGTCAGTAATGTCTAGTATCGATCGTTAGATATTTTTTTGATACCTTAGATGTACCTACTTGGCTACATCGGAACCCTAGGACATATTCAGACACTGTCATCTTGCCATACTTCATGTATCCTGATAGTGTCAGCGTGACCGGAACCTGTGATGATTATAGGATCGCGATTGGTTTTAGTTACTTTCGTATGACCAGATTGTATAGATAGAGGTTCAGGCCCAGCGAGCTGCGGATGCGTCTCTTTTGACTATATTGGGAGGGGAGGACAGTTACTAGACGCTTGGGCTACTACGCATACTTTATATTACCAGATATATCCGTGACTGGAGTTACGGATCTATAATTTTATTTATCAAAAGATTTCGTTCCCAGAGCTATGTACGACTATGCACCCCGGAAGATTTCGTTCCCGTTATATTTGGACAGCCCACGTGTCGAACATTGTGTTCAGGTTGTGTCTCACTTAGGCGGTTGCTCTAGATTACCACCCAGCGTATCACATGTTTCATTTCTGTTTTACTTTGGCATGCTATTTTTGTACCTTGTTATGTCACTCTGAGGACCTGGTTTCCTTCCAGGCATAGGCGAGGAGGATTACCCGGAGGAGTACGGACCGGGAGTATATCCAGGAGCAGGACTAGCAGCAGAGGACGAGATTCTTCCCGAGGACTTTACCTGATCTCTGCTAGTGACTTCACCTTGGATCCGGTATCATTATCTAGTTAGCTGATATCAGTTCTAGTTATCTTATTGCACTTTCTTTCATTCAGTACTTATATTAGCGGGTTTGTCCCCGCGTGACTCTTTTTGGTTGTATTATGATAATTTTCAGACTTATTTTCTTTCTGCACATTAGTAGACTTGTTTTCTCTATGTGTTTTATTTCTATATATGTGGATGACATTAGTTACATTACTTAATGTTTAATGGTTGGGTTATATCATTGTACTTTATAGTTTAGGTGCACTCCAACGGGTCCATTAGATTGTGAAACCCATCGGAGTGTACCCGCTGACCATTACCACGTGGCTCAGTTTCTCATATTTGGGACTGGGACGTGACATCAGGGTTGGCTCCTTTGGACTTTTGTCAAACCTTTTTTTCTAACTTTCCTCACACTCAAGCATTAGAGCGAGCAGAGAAGGAAATCAAGGTGGAGTCCTTCTAGGGGACTGCTAGAGATCAACTTGGGTCAAACAACGTTAGGGCTTGTTGATTCCCTCGACCACGTCCACAGAAGGCTCACTACCAAAATAAGTCAAACAAGCGACGCACAAAAACGTCCCTAATATGTAAATACAGGTCGCTAAATTAATTAGTGACGTACTTAGCGACGCCAAATCATGGTCGCGTATATCTTAGTCGCTGGAGACAAATATGTCGTTATTCGTCGCTGCAACGACGCATTTAGCGACGAAGAGACATCGCTAACATATTTCTTATTAGCGTCGCTTAGCGTCTCAACGTCGCTACGTTTACGACGTCCATGTGTGTTTCTACACGTCGCCAATTTATCGACTAATTTAGCACATTTTGCTACAACAATACTGTCATGGTAAATTTTGCCATGTCATTTATTTAACGACAATTAGCAACTACGTAGCAAAATTTTCGATATTGTTAGCGACACCAGGATACATATCAGCGACGTAACATGTGCGTCGCTGAACGTCGCTAAACTGGAAAAAAAAATTGGAAAAAAAATCTGCTTGCAGTTTATAAAAATACCTGTCTACAGTTCATATATCACAGTTTATAAAAATAGACCCGGAGCAACCCTCCGTTGAATTTTCTGAGTTTGCCGACCCCTTCGGTGGAACACTCAACAACGGTAAATTCACATACAGTTAATATGAATAATAAAATAAACTTTAAGAAAATGACAAATTGGCATTACACTAAGTCCCAAGAAATAGATACATAAAAGTCTAAAAGTCTAAAATAAAACATCTACATCTCATCATAACAATCTCACTAAAAGTATGAAATAAATACATAAAAGATTCGAGAATGACCAGTACACACAAACACACGAATGGGCCAATACTCACAAACACACGATTTGGGCCAAATTTTGTGATTTGGGATAGAAAGAGAATGAATGGGAGGAAATTCTGATCGGATATATTAAAAAATTTAGCAACGACGAAGAAATACGTCGCTAAATGTTGCAAATAATAAAAAGTTAGCGACGTTATAAAAACTCTGTCGCTAAACGTCACAAATATTAAAAATTTAGCGACGTCTATCAACTCATAGCGACGATTGTTTTCACAGTACCTAATAGTAGTCGCTACTCATCATAATTCGTCGTAGATAGCGACTTATTGCGACATTTTTTATGGAGTCGCTGAATACTATAAATGTAGCAAAGTCGCCTTCTAGAGTCGTTAAAAATGTCGTTAATTTGAGTTATTTTGGTATTGTATGGGGTACCTTAGATTCAGGTCTCAGTCTCAGTCTCTTTTCCAGAACAGACCCCTCTCTCGATGCCTCGAAGCTCCGTACGGTACAACCCCCTTCCTCTATGACCATAGGCTCCCCTAGGGACTTTTCTCTCGAACTAGCCGTGTTCGCCGGCTTGTTGGTGCCCTCATGAGATTGTGGTCATTTCCCTAGAATTTTTGGACATTGAAAAGTAGTGTTGCCCAAATACATTTACATCCAGAACATGTCAGAGGAATCCATTCATACTCGACTTTATGGTATAACGTTTTTCCCGTTAGGCAGCTCAATTTCAAGCTCTTCCACAATTATATTTGAACCATTCGTACTCTTAAGTTACTGTATCTGTTTCATTCCTGGCTTTATTTCCAGTCATTAGTGTCAAGTGAAATGGTGATAAGTCACTTAGTTCTAAAAGCATGGGCTAGGAAATCAAATAGTCATGAGTTAGGTATGCAAAATGGCACAAGTTAGGATTCTGAAGCGAGCGACATGCCACAAAAGAGAGAGCAGCTGCCCAAGCCAGCGGAGAAGCCTAACCCGACGAAAAACAGACTAGCCCAGCCTGATCGGAATTTCGAGTGCTGCTGAGCAGAGTTCCGGTTTTCTGCACCTGGGTGCTCATGAAAATCCCGAAATTCCGAGTCAGCTGACAAGAACTTCAAGCCTGCCCGGGTTGGCTGATCCGAGCCTATTTTAGGCACGCTTCCTAGGAGATTTTACCGGTTTTCTTAGGAACTTTTGAGTACTATTATCAGAAGAGTTACGTAGGGGTGTGGAGCATTGAGCAACTCGAAAACAGTCGGGCTCCAACATTTACATGAATGCTGCACAGGGGATACAAATTTGTGGTTGTCCAGGAAGAGGAGATAGATCCCTTGTTAGTTATTATTTCTTCTTGATTGCTGTTGTCTGTCTGTGTAGTCCATACTCGTGCTTTTAAAATTCCGGGAACTATATCATTAGTTTTATACCATCAATCGACTGATTAAAATTTATAAACAACTTCAAACATAAAAGAATAACGAAATATGTGTGAAGATTTCCAAGTTCCTTCACACTACACCACGCTCAGGAAAGAAGAAGAAAGTGAGGCATTATCATCCTCCACTCCTCCACAAAGGAAAAAACAAAACCAGCAGCTTTCCTACAAAGTGCAAGACTCTCAGCACCCCAATCACCGCAGTGGTGTAGCTCACAAACCACAGCACGACGGAACAATCCCTCCCCGACAGCATGGCCACCAGTCCTTCCTTCCCTGCCTCCACAACCAGCAGCTTGGCGTCGTCCCTCAGCATCCGCATCCATAGCCACAACGCGCCAAAGGCAACCCCAATCGCCGCCCTATCGGTCCTGCTCTCGTCCGTATCGACCCCAAAGACCGTGTCATCCACGACAGGCCTCACAAACATCCTCGACCGGTGCAGCATCGTCTCGTACAGCCCGAGAAAGAACACGGCATGTCGAACCCAAAGCACGTGGCTGGTCCTGGTGGTAGCGGTCAGTTTGCCTCCTTTGGCAATCGTCAGCTCGATGCCGAGGCTCACACAGAGCTGGAAAGTGCAGAGGAAGGGCCATATGATGGCGAGGCGAGGTCGGAGGAGGTGGCCAGAGAGGGAGTACAGGGAGTACAGGGAGAGGAGGGAGACAAGCGAGCAAAGGAGAGTGACGGAGGAGAGGGATAGAGGGAAGCAACGAGTAGGTGAGCCTGGCCAGTGGGAGGAAGGAGAAGGGGAGCAGGAAGGGGGAGGCTGGCTGAGCTGAAAGAGTGCTTCAGGAAGATATCGGGGGAGAGAGAGAGGTCCTGTGATTCTTCCCAGTTTAGCCCCATATCTCACTTATTCTCTCAATCTTTGTTTCTGCACGGCGTGGGACGATAAAGTCTCAATCTTTGTTTGCCATAAGTTATGTGAGCCAGTTTTGAATTGCTAGGAGCAACTATTGAATAGATGATTGGGGGGGGGGGGGGGGGCACAAACTGGGTTCAGCAACTCCATCTGCAAGAGTTTGTGTATCTGAATAGTAGTGAATTGAGGAATGAAGAGGTTTTAACTAGCAACATTTAAACACCAACTCAAATCATATTACTTTTCCATGCAAATAGAAAGATGAAAGCATATGGAAGTAAAATAGAAAAGAAAGATGAATTGCTACTCAATTAAACACTAAAATTATCAAAATTTTGGTTTACAGTGGGCGAAAGTTGGTTCTTGTGTAAATGAAATATGGCCATGAACACTTTCGTCTGGTTAATCAGATTGTCCACATTTCTAAAGGATGCTAACCACTTTTAAACAATATAATTGATAGAACCACTATAACCATGTAAGGCATGCTAAAGCAGATCAGTTCACAGAAGCAACGGCACCTTCTTCCTCAGTGGCTGGTAATGGCTGGAGAGCCTTGAGAGGATTCATGATTACTCCATCAATAAGGCCATATTCTTTCGCTTCTTTTGCACTCATGAAGAAGTCACGATCGGTGTCCTGGTTGATCTTCTCTAGACTTTGACCAGTATGGTAGGATAGGTATCCATTCAAATTAGCTTTGTGATGCAACATCTCATTTGCCTAATGAAATTAAAACCAAGTTCTCAGTTTTTTTAGCCAGTTGCTAGAGAGACCAGATATCAACTTGTTATGAGAACATCAAACAAGAATTTATTAGGTGAACCTTTTCTAGGTCAAGGAAAAAACAGATGCTTGTGTGGCAGGATTCACCTCTGACCACTTTATGTGGTGGTTACTTAATTGTCAACTCTACTGGACATCCAAGAATGCAATATATAAGAATACTAAATAACATATATGGGAGTGAATTCAGATTTACCTGGATATCAATATCAGTTTGCCCACCCTGAGCACCGCCAAGAGGTTGATGAATCATTATCCTGGAATTTGGTAAGCTATATCTTTTCCCTGCATTATTTATGAACAGAAGAAACATGCAATTACCAAAATCACTGTTGTCAAAGGCGCCGCCTAGGCGCCCAAAAGACAAAAGGTGATGTTTCGAGGTATCTTCTCTTGACGACACATAGGCGAGATTAGGTGAATGGGTAATTAGGTGAACCTATGTGCACGTCTAGTTGTGTTGGGTATTTTATGTATTTTTTTTGGACTATGTTTGGGTTAATTTATATTATGGACTTATTTGATTTTCTTGGTTTTTAAAGTTGCATACTTAAATTTTAAAGGCCCAAATAGTCTTTTTTTTAAGCTTTAACAATATAAGTTACTAATTAAATAGACATAAATAAAAAAAAGGAGAATATTGATGAACAAAATATATCAATCAATGAGGACAAAAATTTCATTTTCAATGATGATAATGTTCAGAATGAAGATTTCATCTTCAATGATGATATTGATGCTATAATGTTCAGGAAGATCTCTTACACTTCAATGATGAAGATGAATGAAAGATGATTGAGTAGGAAGAACAAGAATTCGTTAAATCATTTAAGGAATGTGGAACATTGACTCGTTGGTTATATTATGTTTGTTTTTGCATTTGAATAATTTATCTTCTATCATAATGACGTATGAGTGATCTTATTGTTTTGTGTTTCATAAACTATTTTGCGGTCTTGTTCTCAAATTTGTCTCGTTAGCAAAATAAGACTCAATAGACAAATCTAGCAATTAAATCCTCCCGCAATATATAACTCGATCAAAATGTCTCCTATAGCAATTAAACCGTCAGATTTGACCGTAAGTGGTTGTTCTAAAAAAATAAAATAAACCCAAAATACCCTCCCCCCTCTTCCCCATTCACCCCCTCCCCTCCCTCAAGCACCACCCCCCCCCCCCCCACGACCCCCCGCGGTGGTGGCAACCCCCAGCGCCCCTCCTCCTCCCTGCCCCCCACCCCTCCGCACGGCCACCCGGCCCCTCCCCCAGTCCTTCCTCCCCCACCCCCCCCCCCCCTACTCCCGCGATGGTGGCAGCCCCCAGCCCCCCTTCTCCTCCCCCGAGAGAGGAGATAGAATGGGGGGACGGATAAAATCGTCATTTCAGGCGTATTTTAACGTCTGTTAACGGCATAATTTAAAATGGGTGTAAACTGAACCAAAATGAAAATGTGAAGATTTTTTAAAGCTAGGGGTCTTTAAATGCAAAAACGTAAATCTAAGGAAAAAAAATTTGCACTTTACCCTGTTAAGTTACTTTTGTTTTCTATTTGTAATATTTTTTACTCTTTTTATTTAGTTTGTTGTCTAAAAACTTAAAGTTTGATGAGTTTTTATGGATATAGGACATATGTGGATAGCTTAACATGAACTACAAATGTGACAAAACTTGTTATGAAAAGAGAATTTGAGAAGCTGTCCAGGGGACACTTTCCTTCTCCTTAGGCGTTCCTAGGTACTCGCAGGCGATAAAGCGAGACACATCGCCTAAGAGCACCTAGAGCTTTTTAAAACACTGACCAGAATATAACCATCCCCTAGAAAAAGGAAAATTATTAAACAGAAAAGGAACTTCAAATTGTAAATCTTAGAGGAGTACCTTTAGTGCCAGCACTTAAGAGGAAAGCTCCCATACTGTTGTCAAGTAACAATCAGAGCAAAAGTCAATGACTCATTATATACATTTTGGACAATTAAAACAAGGAATACTGAACTACAAAGACAAGTACCTTGTTATGCAACGGAACCAAATTGTGATGAGTCATAAGACATTAAAAACGATAATTCATCTTTAGCACTAATTAGGACAAAGAGCGCTAACAAGTGTACTCAGGCATATGATCCAGTTCACAACCGTTTAAAAAAGATCAGATGAAGACCAAAGAGTGAGTTCTACTCTATACCTATCCAGATTTTACATTTCAAAACTGCATCTGTTAATCATTAAAGCCATCACAATATTTCGGAACAGGCCTTTAGCTTCATTCCGGTTGTATTCTTATCTATCCATCCTTGTTATCTATCCATCCCCATTTACATCAAACACACACAAAATACATATCTATTTTTTTGTAGACAAGGTCTACAGAGTGAGCTCCATAAAATTTGACATAATTGACCCGGAGCAAAGAGATACAACTGGTTAAGGTTACAGTTCTACTAAGCACAGTGAAAAACTAATTAGCCAATCAGTCTACAAGGCATTTTGGCAGGCACAAATGCATCTTCCTGTTTACAATCTAGATAAGCATTGATAACATATACCTACTCCACTCTTTGGGGTGAGTGTTGTAAAAATATCACATGATATTACACACAATAGAATCATGGGATCATTTGAGGTTAAAATAATAGTCAATAAAGAATGCGACTGACACTCTAGAACCAAACAGAAGTATTTATAAAAAGAACAGTTGATTAAATTAGAGCTGAAAAGGTAGCAATGCCAGTAAAGATGAAATATCAAAATGAAGCAGCTAATTGTTACAATTTTGCAAGTAATCTAAACACAGAGAAAGCTTTTGGTGAAGTGGTTTGAGTTGGGAATGCAGGCACAAAATAAAAGGGTACCTAAACTTTACAAGTAGAGGAAACTGACAAGGATTCAGGCGTCCAAAGATAATGGAGAGAGGCAAAGAAACTAGCTGTAAGCTATCCTTGTGCCAATATAGAAGCAGAACACAATTGGAACCAGTAGGTAAGGTAAAAAGCATAGTTGCAGTACCGGCCAATACCGACAAGAATCGATTGTATCCCATTTCAGCATGTCCCGTTCCGATAGTGGCCGATACCGATATTGATGCTATCTTTCCCAGTCAATTCAGCAAAAGAATAATTGAATGAAAAAAAAAAGTAGCATGAAAAAATAGTGACACCAAAATGTTTCAGTTGCTCCAAAGATGGACATGTAACAGTGTGTGTAGCCATTACCAATTGTCGAATTTGTATATATATAAATTCACAGCATTTATCAATCTTAACTACATTCAAAACTATTTATTATCGTTGGAGTATGTCTAAATGCAAGTAAATAAGCAATAGCATCTATTGCGGGTGAATGATCCAGTAATATTGAATGTTATTCCATTTAAAACTAAAAAGAACAAGTAATAATTAATATTATGTCAAAATGTATCAAATATTTTTCTAGCTTTTTAAAATCCTTTTTATCAATTTTGACTTTGCAAAACGAAGAACCATGATACTCCGATCCAGAACTGCCAAAATTGTCGATACTGACAAGGTCCGAAACCAATTCCAATATTGTGTAACTTGGTACAAAGGTCCCCATTACCTACATATTATTAAATTTTCAGCTCTACAGATAACTATAACATGATTCAGATGAAATATTAACCACAAATAACACTCCCAATAACATTTAAGCTTCCTACCAAATTTGTTTGGTTTAATAACCGATGGTATGAGTGTATGCTCACACACACACACATATACAGAGAGAGAGTTCTTTCATCAGTATCATTTTCTTCTACACACATTGTCCTTGGACCTGGACATTGGTCACTCATTCTACATTTAGCACCAGCATTTCATAGGAAAATGAACAAAACACCTAACTACAACGAATTTGGCCTAATATGCTCATAAACTTAACTAAAAGGAAGATAAAACTAGACAATGTATATCCTCTATAACAGTAATGAATACTGTATTGTACTACTAACGGCACTAAAATGCATAGTTTGCATCAACATAAATTTGTATTACTAAATGATTTATGAAACACATAATACAAAAAAAAAAAATAGAATCTTCTTCCAAATAACCTCTTTAACAAAGCCCCATCATAAAGTAATAAAATATAGGTAAAGTTTCAACCAGAAACACTTACGTAGACCACAAATGACAAAGTCCTCAATAAAAGACACCACAAACATTCCCCAAGGAAGAAGAAATAGAAATTAAACCTACTATGGTAACCCATTAGTGCAAGGTAGAAACACACCAGTTCACCACATAATAAAGCAGAAGGGTATAAAAAGCACATGATACCAAAGGTGCAGAGTTTATGTGCAGATTACAAACACATGAATATCTGAAAGTTCATTACACATGGTGTTTTATGGCCTATTTATAAATCTCCAACATCATAGGTACATGGCCAAAATACGAAGCCTTCATAGCATTCAGACCTCAAAGACATTTAGGGAGTTAACTGGGTGTGAACAACAGGATTATTTAGAATAGATTATAGAAGTCTTGTATACTGCTTATTAGACTTGCACATAATCTTTTAACAATACATGTTTCTGTATATCAAACTGAAAAACAACACAAACAGTGGAAACATCTGAAAATTCCTTTACCTGGCTGCCAGTCCAACACAAACAGTAGAAACATCTGGTCGAATATGTCTCATAGTATCAAATACAGCCATACCTAAAGTAAAGGACAAAAATCAATTGTTATTTTTACAGATACATGCAATTTTATGTTAATTGTACCTCAGAGCAAAATAAGAAAAATGATGTTACCAGCAGTCACTGACCCTCCTGGCGAATTCACGTACATGACAATATCCTATCAAGCAGACAGATTTGTAATCAGCCAGGCATAAATAATGCTCTAAGAATGGTGTGTGTAGGGGGGTAGAGGGGGACCTTGCATTCTAATAAGAAGATGCAATGGATATAATAAAATACTAAATCAAAGGTTTATGAACTCTAAACCAAGGTTCAAAGTATCGGTATCGGAATCGGTATCGGACCATTCCTATGAGTATCGGGATAGTATCGGCGGTTTCGGATCGGAGTATCGGATTTTTTGGTATCGGAAAGCAAACAACTATTAGTAAATTATTAACATTTTAGAGAATATATTTTATACAATTATGCATAATTTAAAGTATTTTCAGTATTGTTTCTTAGTATTTTTGATATTGAATGAAATAGTAGTCATCCTTGTCGATTGATTTATATGCGATAGATAAGTTTTCCTCTTTTATATGTTTTTACAACCTTATTATGCTTTTACATCCTTTCTAATTGGTCTTTTTAATTCAAATTTTTTTGCCGGATTGACTGGAAAAGAGACCTCTAATGTCGGTATCGGTCAGTATCGGATATCGGTCGGTATCGGATCGGGACATGCCAAACTGTATCGGTATCGGCCGTATCGGATCGGTATCGGCCGATACTTTAAACTATGCTCTAAACATCTACTATCGCAAGTAGGAAGGGTGTGGAGTCTTCATATACCATCAACACACTATATAAGCATTCGTTCTCACGTTATAATGTGAATCCTAGTATTGCTTCTGAAGTGTTTATATATGCTTCGATGAAACTACTGATGTTCATTCTTGACACTAAAATTTTGACAATAGAAGTCACAAAAAGCCTTTGCTGATGCAAGAAGCACAAATAAGGTGAGCACCTAATTGAAGCAGGGCGCTAGCCACATCACTAACTAAAGAAGTCCTATACCAGAAGTTCAATGAAGGAATTAATAACTAATGGAAAAGATTCATCATTTTCATCTGTAAGTATAACATTACATGTCTACAGCTACATAAATGAGGAGCAATTCTGAATCGCTAACTAAACAAGTATTAGCTGTTAAGGTAGTGACTACTAATTACAAAAATTGAATAACTAAAAGACTATTTCATAAGCTACAGCATGCAACTTACAAGATGTCAACATCAAACCTTAAGTTGCCTATTGGATAAGAAATTGGAGAACTCAGTATTCCAATCAAAGAAAAAAAGTAGTCCCAACTCATAAAATGCAAGAATTCTTGAATTTCTCGACTACTTCCTGCCAAATGACTCTAATTTTATAGTCCTTGTGTCTCAAAATTTAGACCTCTAGGGCGTCCCAGTGCACGAGGCTCCCGCTTATGCAGGGTCATAAATTAGACCTCTAATTCTACAAAATTCCACCTTGCTGCGAAATCAAGGAGCAGCCAAAAGTTGAGAAGGACAAGGAATTAGAAAAGCTTGCCTCAGCCGAGAAATTATTATCCTTGCATCCAAACTAAGCAAACAGAATAAACTGACTAAACAACTAATGGTAATACACCATAACAAAAAATTTGGGGTATACAGATCCCTATATGGTAATTATATTTTATTTCGATGTAAAATTGAAGAAATGTAAACAAAATAGCAATGTCAAGTATTCCATACAGGGTTCGCACATTCTTGTTTTAATGATATTTCAAATTTGCTAAATAATCTTCAGCAAATGCTATGTTATGAAGATTTCATCAATTACAAACGCCCACTAAAGTTCAACAATTACAAACACCCACTAAAGGCTTCCTGATTATTCCATGACTTTTGGTATCAAATTGTATCCCTTAACTTCAAAGCAAGCAATGATTTCCTGATTATTCCATGTTACTTTTGGTATCAAATTGTCTCCCTTGACTTCGAAGCAAACAACAAATGCTTCAATTAGAAAATGTATCCTTTGATATTGTGGCAGGAATAATACATGTCTTGAAGATTAGATTACTCATCTTTATTTTATGCATTAACTGCTTTATTGTTTTATGTATTTTCCATTTCTAGTTAAGGTTAGTGATGTCCTTTCATATTCTTTGTAGTCCTATAAATATTGGCCAAAAGTCCTAATAAAATCTTATCGCATTCTAGCAAAAAAATGTACTCTTTATTTTCAACATTGTATCATAAAGGGGCAATCCTTGACCTTGAATCTTCATCTCCATCAATCATAGCCATCCATTTCCAAAACCCTAAGCCTACCCTCTGTTATCCCTCTCATTTTCTCTCTCCTTCCAAAGAAGATGCAGCAGCCTCTCTCTCCCTCCCTCCATTTTGGAAGAGGAGGAGCTTCAGCTCCTACTCGACTTCTCTTCTTTTTCTATTTCAATCATCTACTTCTCTTCTTCATTCATCTAACCCAAACACTAGAAATCCCTCAAATCCCAAACCTAACCATCCGCCTCTCTAAATCTAGTCGACATTCGATCATCTCCACCATCCCGAGAGCCCAAATTCCTTCCACCTCTCCTCTCCATCCCAAGCTCACCTCTATCTGAACCCTCGCCGAGCTCGCCATTCTCTTTCAGGCCAAACCAGGAGGCCATCTCACCTCTTGTCGTTGCTTGAGCACTTCAAACAAGTCCCATGACCCCTGTGCGAGCTCCTGACCTCCATGTGCACCACCAGAACTCCTCCAGCGATCAGCTTTACAGATCCACCGTAACCACCCATCTATCTATATATGGGTTCACCCTTCATCGCCTAGACGTCGGCATGGAATCACATGGCCTCCTTGTCGACTTCCTCCGGCACCTTCCTCACGACCAACAGGCCAACAAACCTCCTCCTCGCACTTCATCGACTTTGTTGTCCACTCAACACTCTGTCGTATCATCCTCGACATCAACTTTCCTTCTCACCACAGCTTTCATGCATCCATATCAACACTCTGTCGCATCACCTCGACATCAACTTTCCTCTTCTCCACACTGCAGCTTTCGTGCATCCATACCTCGTCGCCAGCTTCCGGGTCCAGATCTGGACTCAATACTCTGGTGGACACAACGTGTCCTATTCGTAGATAGGGACTTTGATTCAGTAACGGCTTGCTTTCATCAAATAACAGCTTCCGGGTCCAGATCTTTCTCCAGTAACGGCTTCGTCAACATTTCTGTTCTTGTCCTCTTCTTTTTCACTGCTTCCAAGCTGGGCTTGCTTTCATCAAATTCCAGCTTGTAGGGACGTGTTGAAGAGTAGATTATTTATCCTTTCACGCATTTACTGTTTTATGTATTTTTCATTTCTAGTTAGGGTCACTGAAGCATTTTCACATGTTTTGTAGTCGTATAACTAGTCAAAGGCACAAAATGCACTCGAGGTGCAAATGGTCCATATCGTCTAAAGTGCAAGGCGCGCGTCCGAGTAAAGTGAGGCAAAAAATAATTTTTATACAAATATAAATAAATAAATTAGTAATGTAAGAAATAAAATCAAATAATATATTAAAACCAACGAAAAGATGTTAAAACATAACCAAGTGAACTAGCAGAGCAATAGTAGCAGTCAACAGAACTAACAAAAATTTGTATTCTTCCCAACACGCTTTTAGTAAATTCTAGTTTTTCCAGTTCAATTGCAGTCAACTTTGGCAACTATGGAAAGGGCTACCCCCTCCCACTTGTATGAGGTAAGAGCTATCTCCATGCCTCAAAGTATTTGTATAAGAAAAAAATATAAGACGTACATTTTCTTGGTTGTGTCTTGCTGAAAGGTATGCCTTAGGCACGTATTGGATGCGTCCGGAGAAAGGCACCTCACCTACTGAGGTGCGAGGTGCGCCTTAGGCGCGCCCAATGAGCGCCTTTGACTACCATATCCTATAATTGACCAATAGCCCTGATAAAATCGTATCCCATCTAAGCAAAAATTTATACAATATATAAGATATTCACTTACAATATTAGAGAAAAAATATATAGAGTTCTATGAGTTCTATAGAACTTGGCCAAATGGCGCATATAGAAAATCAATGACACAAAAACCCAGTAGTCCTTTCTTTAAGCATAAAGTTTCTTATATCAAATACTACTAAGATATCAATTCTACGATTTATAAATGTTGCTTACACCAAATAGTACCAAGGCAAGTAAAACATAAATGACGTACAATACATTTACAGCAATATTATATTAGGTAAAGGAAGTAGAGATGGGTTTCAACCTTATAGCTACCCAACTAATTTTACTATGGAAGACAAAACATGCTTAGCAACAGTATTATAGGTAAAGAACAAGTGATACACATCACGCTTACAACAAAACCAAAAAGTGAATGTAGTAGGAAAGTGTGACACTCATAAAACCATCATGTGAGACAGAAGGGGTTTCCCAAGGTGAAGGAAGTAGGTAAGCACACTTCAATGCTAGACCAGGAAGAACAAACATGCAAAACAAATGATGCTTGTGCCTGCATACCACCATGTCAGACGTACTAGACATGGCATGGACACCATAATGAGGTTCACGAGGCTCATCTCTCGACACCTCAATGTAGGCCGAGCAAGGCTGCCATCATGATGCCCACGACTCACATTGCCTTTCGGAGAGGCTCAAGCCCATTTGAGCCTTGTCTCAAACATATTTTACTTTATTTTACTAACATAAGTACTTAAATTCCATCTTCTCTTTAATTTGGATTCTCGGTACTGCTATTAGAATGCTAGTATGTTATTCCCTATTGTTCACGTGAACAATACATAAACAAAAATTAAGTATTATTATTATGTAAATAAGAAAATGATAAATCATCAATAATTTAGTGTTTATTTGCTTGCAAATAATATTTATTACATATATATGCTTTATAAATAAATTTGACATTATCTTGAATAAGTGTGTGCTTCGTCTTCATGAGGCTCACGCTTTCGCCTTGCGCTTTAGTCCTAAATATCCTTTGTGCCTTGTGCACCTTTAAATACTATGATGGACACTCCAAATACACTAAACACACTAAATTAGGTGTTATCTTGCTTCATTGAACCATTCATGCCAATGCAACTTAGTTGCTAGACCACCAAGTGAAATGTCAAATTGAGAAGATGTGCAACTAGAAAGGCTTTGGATTCATTTGTTTGTTGAAAACATAGCTGTGTTCAAGTCAATATTCACAAAGTTCGTTGGATAGACATAAAACTATAGTACAAAGGAAACATGCTAAGGAACCATCAATAGTCATATTACTCAGATACATGATGGCAGGGTCATGATGTGGCAAAATTATGCTAACATACTAAGACAAGTTGCACAAATACGACACGATGCGAACACAACAACTTTCGACAGTCCATTTCGTGTTAAATACTTGCCAGACAAGACACGATCCAGACAAGTTATCGTTAAACGCATTACATTCCTTTTCCTCGGGGTGTAATTATAGAGACAGTACAAAATTCAAAAGTAAATCTTAAAAAATCCAACAAAATCAAAACATGTAGCAGAAAGGGACCTTGGTGGGATCAAGGGCGTCTAGATAGAGGAGCTGGGCAACAATGATGTTCGCCATATCGTCATCCACAGCGCCACCGCACCGAATTATTCTCTACAACAACAGAAACAAAGTTAAAAACACAAACAAACTAAGAAATAAAACCCTAGAAATCTAATCCAACAAATTGTAACGAAAGGAGGAGTACATGCTGGAAGAGCTGGCTGATGACGCTCTGGAAACGCTCCTGGACCATTGGCGGCGGGCCCTGCCCGCCCTGGGCCCACGCCGGGAAGTACGGGGACGACGGCGCCTGCACATCCTCCCTGAACAAAAGAAGGAATGATTACAAACAAACAAAAAAGGTCCAAAATATATGCTTCTTTTGTGGAAATTGGGGGGAAAGAGAGGGACCTGATGGACCAGAGGCCCTTCCTCTCGGCGGGGATCGCTCTGGTTGTAGTGAGCTTCTTGTTCTTGGTGGAGGAGGAGGAGAGGGACGGAAAATTAGGGTTTTGGAGAGGGAAAGTGAGGGTTTTGGTGGAGAATGTTAGCGTTTTGAGAGAGGAGGTTGGGGATGCTGCGACTGCTGATATTGCCAGTGTTGAGGAATTCGCAGCCATTTCTCCTCCAATCCGGAAAGTTTGGAGGAGGGAAAGCAAAGGGGGAGAGAGATTGGATGGGCTTTGGAGTGTCTTTGAATTAGTTATGTTGATCTAAATCTATCTGTACTGCAATATCTATCTATTCTACTATATAATGTCAAAACTAAGCTTCACCGTAAAAAAATTTCGTTCCAAAAATATCCTTCATTACATTTCAATATATATTAACGTTGATAAGGATATCTAAGTAATTAAAAATATCTATTCTACTATATAATGTCAAAACTAAACTTCACTGTGAAAGTTTTTCGTTCCAAAAATATCCTTCATTACATTTCAATATATATTAACGTTGATAAGGATATTTAAGTAATTAAAAATAGTAATTAAATACGTATTAAATGTATGTATGCATGCATGAGGTAACTTGAAAAATGATAGTTAATAAAACAAAGATATGCATGCATGCAAAGTAAGTAGTTTGGAGAATAAAACAAAAGTTAATAAAGCATGCATACAAAGTAGGCACATGAACCCAAGAGATAAGAGAAACCTTTTATATTCCCGTCATTTAATTTCTCCCAACTAAAAAATTGTCGGCTCTTTTAATAAACTATTTTTTTTCAAGTAATATGAAATACGTGCAACGCACGTGCGTATAAACTAGTAATAATATATATATAAAATGGCTTCACCGTGACAAAAAATATTTCCATATATACATTTACATAATTTTATTAATTAAAATTGTTTATTAAATTTAATAAAAATAACTAAATAATTAAGTATAAAAAAATTGTAAGAAAAATATAATTTACCCTTATAAAATATATTTTGCTCTTCCTAGTGCATATATATTAGTTATTAGTTTGTTTTAGTTGGATGGAATAAAAATAAATTAAGACCAATTAGCAGAAATAAAATGAACATATTTTAATAAAAAGATTTTTTTTGTATTGGTTGTTTTTTATAGCATAAAATAAAATCTAGATTTTTCGGTTTAATCGATTTCAACCGAACCGAAATAGTCAAAATCGAATAAACAGATTCTAAAAATCCAAAATCGAAATCGAATCGAATAAATTATTCGGTTGAACTATTGCTATTGTTTAATGTATCGGACCCAAAATTAAAATCATGATTAAATTATAATAAAAATTATAATTTTATACACACATTTATTATATGACAAAATTATGTCCAAAGTTGGACTTTAAAACATATCTATAGAATTGTTGTTTTCAAAATATACACATTTTAATCACAAAATACTCATAGAATTAGGATATTTGCATAATTTTATAAATCTTATTCGGTTTTTGATTTTTGACCGAAATCGAAATCCAAAACCAAATAAAAAAATTTAGCATTTTTAAAACATAACTGAATTTATTTCAAGCCGAACCAAATCTATTATTCGGTTCGATTTGATTTTTGGTCCAAAACTGAATAATGCTCACACCTAGACTCTTATTCGGTTCGATGTTGGGTTGAATTTGTTTTTGTTTTGTTTTTTAGACTCACATTGGTTATTTAACTATAAATCTACTTCACTCTTGGTCTAAAGGCCCTGCTGCTGCAGCAGCAGCAATTCAGTTCATTTGATTACCATGAGCTATAATGTAAACACGGTACACTGGACAGGTTCCTTTCAGAGAATCTTCAGGTAATTCATTCGTACAAGCCATACTAGTCCCAAACAATTCCCACCACATGCCAAAGCTCAAACAAGAGAGGCACCTTTCAATCTCCACAGGAGCCCTCTCCTCCATGGATATTCAATTGATGACATCTTCAAAGTTCAAACGACTCGTCTGGATTGAGAACACATTGAAACCACGACAACCAAAGGCTCAAATTCATTGCTCACAAGTAATCAAACTTGCCAGAAATCACTAGTAGCAACTAAGTAGAGACATCAAATTTCCCCAGAAACTAAAACGGTTGATTTAACTTAGTAACTTACAAGAGGAAGACAACTGAAGACAGAAATTCTGATCATACTGGGAGCCGATGTTTCTGCCGACACACATAGGAACTAACCGCACCATGTTCTTAGGGTTTACATCGATGGAAGATTAGACTCTAGATTAAACCCTACAGATAGGTTAGAGGGCAAGAACAAAACAGAGGAAACAAACACATCATCTGTCCTGCGCAGCTGCTCTCATGAAGTTGTCAAAGGGGCTGGCAGGAGGCAACCTCAGGACATGCGCCATCTGCTCCATGCTTAGAAGTTCCATCTGCATTGACAAGGATCATTAGCAGCGCATTAAAGTATCTCGAGACAAGAGTATGTAACGGGAGTGCACATACTGCAAACTTCTGGCTCACCTTCCCACTAGTTGAGTGATTGTCGATGCAGGGAGCTGATAGAGGATCATCAGGCATGGTGTCTTGACCACTAACCAGCCAGGCTGAGAGCTTCTTCCTCGCAAGGGATTCACACTGGCTCGTCATGGTGCCATAAGGGAGGGGCGATGTTGAGACAGATGTCCCGGCCACCTGACCAGCTTCATGAAGTGCCTGATCACATGCACAAATAGGCATTGTATGAACAAATGGCAACATACAACAGGGCATCTGATTTCCTTTACTACAGTTGAGTGTTTCATTTCAAAACCAAATAATGACATCTGTATGCTTTTATCTGGCTCCAATAATGAGATTAAACAATTTCACACTTGCTTCCACACCAAATGCAGTTTTTCAGAATCTAGATCCTTGTTCCAGACACCTGACACCTGTCAGACGCATGGACATCAGAACTGCAGCAACTAAACCTTCATAAGCTGACACGAGGAACCAGAGGAACCAGTGAAATCGATACACAATGATCCAAAAGGACCGTCATTTATGCAACTGCTTAACTTTGATGTCTAGGAAGAAGTCTATAAATACTACAAGCTACTCAAGGGACTCTCAGGGTTACAAAGAAGCAAGGAAAGGAGAAAGCGCAAATCACAAGTGCAGTGCAGTGCAGTGCAATCCAGCGCCGATGCACCTTCATTCAAAAACACAACTCAACCTACAGAGGAGGTCTAAGACGAAACCAAAAATTCTGGAAAATAAACTTCCAGAGCTAAATTTCATGTATTCATCACTTCATGAGATTCAATCATTTGATGGGACAAAAAAAGAGGCATAAGAGCACCAATCTGAAGCATCCAGCAGTGTGTAGTTTATCTGAGAGAGAAACTAGTTGGTAGAATGACCAGCTGACCCATTTTGTATGAGACCAGTGGATTCGAAGTTTTGAACCTGGTTAGTTTAGTTCATGTCCAAGGCTAAATTTAGGATATTTTGACTTTCGTATATAATGTATTTATTTCATCCACGGGTGGAGATTTATCCTAGGATTTAGGACAATATAAAGAGGATAGTAGTCTTACTCTTAGGATTCATTACGAGATTGGGAGTATGAAAGGTTTTTGTAAACCCTACTCTTCTTTTAAAAGGAAATAACAGGATCTAGTAAAAGTACTCAGAGAAGTTCTTCCCTCCTAACCTATATTGCTATTTATTGCTTTCATTTTATTATTTTTCTCTATCGATCAATCCCGCACCTCATCCCACCCCAAACCCCACCACCCCCACCCCCCGCGTCATCTACCTTATTGGAGATCCATCTCCCTACTTTGGTAAATCGGAATCGGATTGATATCCGAGCTTGGTACCAGAGCTCCAGGACCGGACCTTCAAAGTTTGAATAGTTTGTTGTGTCGTCCAGACCTACAACAATCGTAAACACTCAAAAATCAGTCCAACACTGTGACAAACATTGGAAGACTTCAAAGATGGGCAATGACAAGGACTTGGAAAAAAGGATATTACAACTCAAAGTGACAATCAAGACCATGGAGAATATTGCAGTAGATCTTTCAACAACTCGTAAAAATCCAAGCTGACAGACAATGGAGGCTGCAACTTATTCAAAAACTTTACAGGACAAGATAATTCAGGGACCTAGAATGAATCAGAAAACGAGGAAGACAATCAACACCAAATTCATCTTCCAAGAAGACACTGCAACACTAGAAAGTGGAAGAGAAGATTGATTGACCACATCATAATGCAGTTGACGCGGACAAGGTCGCTTTGTGGACAGATCGATCGAATTGGTATTGTCCGTGTCTCCATGTTCTTACCATGTCGTTGTGTATCCGTGTCCGTGCAACATAGTGTAGAAGTCACCGTATATGAATGGCTCATAAGACCATATCTTAAGTAAATAAGAAAATGCTTATTTGTTATTGTTATATACAAGACTTTGTTTTTCATCAACAGTTTTTATGCTCATAGTGTCAAAATGTGTCCCCCTCTACTCTCACCGTCACAAAAGTTTCATACAACAGTAAAGGACTGTAAGTATGGCCTTAAAGTCACCAATTTCAAGCTGAGCATGGCACACATATTAGGAGAACTAAAAACAAATAACTTCTATAATAAAGTATAGGGCCTTGACACGTGTGGATTTATATACATTAAAAGATCAAAGTAAATGGTATTATGAAAAAGAAAACCATTATGAGTCCATGTTATCTTCTCAAAAAGAGTACCTCTCCAGGACTGCTAGTATGTGTAGCTCCACTCACCATGAGACCAGAATTCTTGTACAGTTTGAAGGACTCAAACATAAGATGTATAGTAAATAAAAATAACATAATTGGATCTTTATTTGAGTTATCTAACATTAACAACCAATATGCATGACACACAAAGATGGAAATCTTACCGATTCTAGCAATTGCCCAATACTGATGACTTGGGGCAAGGATGAGGAAGTAGGATTCCTGGATATTGTACTTGGAAGATCAGTGGCAGGAGATTGACTGACAGTGTCACCATCTATTGAAGAAGTCCTTGAAACTTCCTGCAAAAGGGCAATTAAGAGTCATTTGGAATTTTGATAAAAAAAAAAACCATAGGAAAAAAAATAAAAAAGAGAAGGATTGTTGACAACTAAAATATTCACGCATGGTCATCAATTAGAAGAGTCTGTCCAGTGGTCAGTCAAGAACAAATACCAAAATTTTCATACTAACTTCAGGTACAAGATCAAGAACTTGAGAACTTCTACGGTTCTACCAGCATTCTGCTAACATATGTCTAATCCAAGAAACTTAACACAGTGGAGAGGTAAATGGCATAATAAGATTGTAAACACGAAATAACATACCTCATCAAAAGAAAGTGATTCTTCAGAAATACGAAGATATTGAAGGTTTTCCCAGTCAAGGGTCGGAATTGAACCATATAAGGTCCCAATCTCAGGGGTAAAAGTTTCAGAAAGTTGCTTGGCTAGCTCGTCCTTTTCGAGCTGAAGGAACAAGGAAAACAACAATAAGCAGTGTAGAGCTCTTGCATTCAGCCAACAATTTAAATCAGCAAATCTACCAAAAGTCTATACAAAAAGGTCGAATAGAAAAATAACCACACCCACTTACACTGGTTAAACTTGAAAGGCCTTGGATTATGATATCAAGTAGATGTTTATCAGATCCAAAGACTAGATTTCTCATGTCGGTAAGTGCAGAAGTTGCAGCAAGTTGGTCGGTGTCAGAACCAAATTCTTTAATTTCTGATTGTGTTCTCAAGTATATTTGCAAATCATCACCAACAAATAAGTATGGGTCAACCTGAAAATATAGATATATAATAAATATAGATATATACACACAGGAACAAACATCCTATTATCTTTATGCAGTATATTCCGGAGCATAATGCAAGCAAAAAAACCACTCACAAAGTGCTTAGAGCATGGAGTTCCAATTAATTTATTTCACAAAAAAGGAAGAAAAGCATAAGGTACTTAAAATGCACATCCTAAGAACTCACATCAAGAGAGATCAAAAATTTAAGTGAGTCAGTCAACTCAGTGATATGAAAGACTTTTCCTGCAAAAGCTAGCATACCAACTGCCAATGTTAAACGAGATCTCTGGCATACAGGAGACAATGTTCCTGTCAAATAAAGGTTAGTAAGTATGACTTGTCAACAATAAGGGGTTATCAAACATCTAGAGAAAACAATCTGAGCCTTCATACATAATGCAATCAATCCTACAATCCATACCATTAAGGTCAAGGGAGGCATTGATTAGAGATAATGGAAGCTGGAAGAAGCTGACAGTATTGCCGTCACAAGAATTCTGCAACAACCAAATTCAAGATAATAAATAATATAAACCATGTACAGATCGTAAGATATATATAACTACCAACTTAAGTAAATGGTCTTGAATAGGCCTCTCTCTGGATGGTCCCAGCGAGAATAACCCGGCACTGGAGGATCTGCTAGTGACCACCAGCACTAGACGCATTCCTGTCCAAGCCAGATCCACAGATGTCCATCACAGAGAGATAAAGTGGTCAGACCAGATATATTGGTGCTGGTCAGAAAGAGAAGGGACTGGGAACTCGTCAGCCGTTGTAGATCCCTCTACTGCATCTTCCACGACCACTCTGGGAGAGTTTGGCTTTCCTAGTCATACATATGGAGGTGTATTTTGGTCTTTTCTTAATGCTTTTGTCAAAGAATTAAACGTGAGGAGATAAGTGTACTGATAGAGGGGATAATCTGTTGAAATTAGTTGATTATTTTATTGATTGTCTCATTGGCATTATATAGCCTTACAGTCATTAATACAATGATCTCAATCATTATGACAATAATCTCATAATGGAATATCCTGTGATATATTCTGGCATCCCAAATATGTCCTCAGGATATTCCCATGTGCTTATACTATACTTAAATATGACACCCAACATACCATATCAACACTCCCCCTCAAGATGGGCGAAAGATATTCACTAAGCCCATCTTGTCACATCCTCTAATCATGCTCACTGAGGCGAGTCCCTTGGTTAGTCCATCTGCTACTTGATCCCTGGTTGGAACATGGCCAAGCTCCAGTAATCCACTATCCAACTTCTCTTTGATGAAGAATCTATCAATCTCGATGTGTTTGGTCCTGTCATGCTGTACTGGATTGTTGGCGATACTAATAGCTGACTGATTGTCACTCTACAGCTTCATCTTGGCTCCTTGATCCAGCTTCAGCTCCACCAGCATATTCTTCAACCATAGCAGCTCTGCAACTCCCAAGGCCATAGCTCTGTACTCTGCTTCAGCTGTCGATCTGGCCACCACAGACTGCTTCTTACTCTTCCAGGAGACCAAGTTACCTCCTACAAATATGCAATATCCCGAAGTAGACCTCCTGTCATCAGCACAACTAGCCCAATCAGAATCACAGTAGCCCTCGATGCTCACGTGATTGTTCTTCCTGAATATTAGTCCCTTCCCTGGAGCACCTTTCAAGTACCTCAGAATCTGGTACACTGCATCCATATGACCCTTCCGTGGATCATGCATGTAGCGGCTCACCACACTTACTGCAAAGAAGATATCAGGACGTGTGTGGCTCAAATAGATCAACTTGTCAACCAGTCTCTGGTATCTGTCCCGATCAACTGGTTCTCCAGCCTCAGCACCAATCTTGAACCTCTGATCTATTGGTGTCGCTGCAGGTTTGCACCCCAACATCCCAGTTTCTGTGAGAAGGTCCAGTGCATACTTCCTTTGAGAGAGAACAATCCCCTCTGCTTCTCGAGCAATTTCAATCCCAAGGAAGTACCGAAGAAGGCCAAGATCCTTCACCTCGAATTCCTTGCTAAGCTTTCCTTTGAGTTGGACGATCTCCTGCTCATCATCTCCTGTGATAATCATATCGTCCACATACACCGCAAGCATGGTGATGTGACCTCCACTCCGACGGAAGAACACAGTATGATCAGCATTGATCTGCTGATATCCCATCCCAATCATCGCCCTTCTGAATCTGTCAAACCACGCTCGAGGAGACTGCTTCAGTCCATAGAGGGACTTCTTCAACCTGCAGACCTTGCCCACTGTCTGATTGGTGCCAAATCCTGGTGGTATCTCCATGTACACCTCCTCCACTAGATCTCCGTGAAGAAACGCATTCTTCACATCCAGTTGGTGTAGCTTCCATCCACCATTCGCTGCCAGAGAAATCAGAGTCCTGACAGTGCTCATCTTTGCAACTGGTGCAAAGGTCTCGTCATAGTCGATGTCGTACGTCTGACTGTATCCTTTGGCTACTAGTCGAGCTTTGTAGCGCTCAACCTGTCCATCTGGATTCTGCTTCACGGTAAAGACCCACTTGCATCCAACTGCTCTCTTCCCCTCTGGCAGTCTCACAAGCTCCCAAGTGTGGTTCTTCTCCAGAGCTCCCAACTCCTCGTGCATTGCCGCTTTCCACTTTGGATCGTTCTGGGCAACCTGCCAATTGTTAGGTACAGTAATACTATACAAAGATGCTATAAATGCTCCATGAGAAGAAGGGATATGGTAATAAGAAACAAACTGAGCAATATCCCAACCATATCTGTTTGGAGGATTTCCTACATTGCTACGAGTGGTCCTCCGTACAGATAGTGGTGTGGGAGGAGTAGAAGTAGGAGGAATGATATCTTGTGAAGGAGGGGGTATCACCTGAAGGGGGGTTGGTGTCGGTGCCTCAGGAGTTGGGACGAACGCAGGCAAGGGACTTGGCACTGGCACTGTCGGTACTGGTCCTGCAGTTTGCTTCTCTCTCCTGCTGTAGGTAAGTAACTCTCCCTGAGCCGTAGGCCTAACACCTTCACCTTCTTGTCCCTTCTCCGTGCCTCCATGCCAAACTTCTAAATCGGTTACCACCAAGTTCTCCATCTCCCCCTTTCGCCTAATACTGGCAGTATTAGGCGTGTTGTGTGAAGTTCCGTCCTGGCGGTAGTATGGCTCATGCTCCCGAAAGTGGACATCCATACTGACAAACTTCTTCTTCTCTACTGGACTCCAGCACACATACCCCTTCTGGGTCGCCGAGTAGCCTACGAAGATGCATTTGACCGCTCTAGGGTCAAGTTTTCCAACTGATGGCCTGTTGTCCTTCACAAAACACACACACCCAAACACCTTAAGTGGGAGTATCCCACTATTATTGCCTTGCAATACCTCACATGGGGACTTCCATCCGAGGACCTTCGAGGGCATCATGTTGATGAGTTGAGCTGCTGTCAACACTGCATGCCCCCACAGACTCTGTGGGACATTCATGTCGATCATCATACTTCTTGCGACCTCCAGAAGGTGTCTGTTTTTCCTTTCTGCAACTCCATTTTGTGCTGGTGTGTATGCACAGGTGGTCTGATGTTGTATTCCGTGTGTTGACAAGTATTCTGCAAGCGTCCTGTTGGTATACTCCGTTCCATTGTCAGACCTCAGTACCTTCACAACTGCTTTGTACTGAGTCTGGACATGCTTATGGAAATCCCGAAAACAAGCAGGTACATCATTCTTATTTTTCATCAAATATAACCAGGTAACACGAGAGGCACACTCAATGAAAGAAACAAAGTACTTATAACCATTCATAGTGTTAGTAGCACATAGACCCCAGACATCAGAATGTACTACCTCAAAAGCAAAAGTGCTCCTATGACCGTGCCAACATATGAGCTCCTAGTAAGTTTTCCTAACTCGCACGCATCACATACTAATTTCTCTTTATTTGTTTTTGCATAAATCTCTGGATACAACTTACTTAGAGTATCAAAGGAAGAATGTCTCATTCTCCGATGATGGAGTATTAAGGTATCCTCAGTTCTCTGCTGCAGTCCTTTCATGCCAGCCTTCTCTGCCATAGATACCAATGCTGAGTCCAGTCCTTCTCGATCTAGGTACCACAGTCCCTCATGCCAAGTGCCAGTCCCAAGTCTTCGTCCTGTCCCTTTCTCCTGGAAGGTCACCTTAGGAATATCAAAAGAAACAATGCATTTAAGTTGGAGGATTATAGAACTAATGGACAAGAGACTGACTAGAAAGGATGGAGCATGTAAAACATTGGATAATCTTACTGAACCTGTACAATTAACAGTACCCTTACCGACCACTGGCTGGAAAGTGCCATCAGCTGTCTGAATGCTGTCTGCTGATGCTAGGTGAGTGTAGGAAGAAAACTCACTAGCATTCCCCGTCACATGCCGAGATGCTCCCGAGTCGATAATCCAGTCTGATGATTTAAGGAAAGAGATAGACGCAAGGGCAAGTGATTCGTCAGTACCTTCTGATGGATGGGCATACATGGCAGCGTTGCCCCTAACAAAGAATGAGGTGGACGCCTCCTCTGTTCTCCTCCTCATGTCTCCCAGTGCCTGGTCCTCCACAGTAAAGGTGCTATCAGCTTCTCCGTTCCCTTCTGATATCAGGAGGTTCGCCAGATAACCTCCTCGGCCGCCTCGTCTACTCCCTCGACCACGACTACGTCCTCCATTATATCCTCGTCCGCCGAACGGTCCTCGTCCACCACCTGAATCTCCCTCCCTGGGTGGTTTGGATAGCCTCCTCAAGGCTAGGGATCTTTGGTTGGGCTAGAAGTAGGGCCGTCCTCTGTGCGAAAGCTGCAGTCAGCCCTTTGAGGAACTTCATCGTCCTCTCCTGCAGACACACATCTCTCCTTACACTTAGGGTCCCCGCAGCTCGCCCGATCTGAGGAGTGATCATAATCCAACCACAGACGCTCCAACTCCGTGGCATACTCCTGCACCGTCTTCTCTCCCTGTACGGTGTCATCAATCTCCCCCTTTATCTGGAAGACCCGTAAGTTGTTCCCCACACCATCATAGGTCCTTCTCAACTTCTCCCACACATCTTTCACCATCTCAATACCGTCTACTGTGGCGGCAATAGACTTGACTAAGGAGTTGAGAAGCCAGATGTAGATCACCATATGAGTGGACTTCCACTCATCGCGTCCTGTCGAGCCCTCGTCCGGCTCTGTCATCTCGTCCGTCAGGAACCCCTCCATGTTTTTTCCTGCGAGGGTTCTTCTCACCCGCTGTGACCAACTCAGATAGGTGGCTGGTCCATCTAATTTCAGATCGATGGAGGGAAGCTTCAACTCCGGCGACGTTCGTGTCGTGTTCTCACCAGCCGACATCGTCAACAACTTCATCAACGTCGCCACCTCTGCAGAATCTAGCTTCTTGACGATCTCCTCCATCGATGCGTCGTCTATCCAATCACGTCACGTCCGCTCCACGACTCACGCTCATCCTCGTCGTCCGCTCCTAGATCCGAACATGTCCCCCCCTTTTTTCAGATCTAGGCATCCCTATTAGGCGTGTCTCGTGCTGGTGCGGAGGAGGCGGCAGCACGCATGTCACAGCCGCCGTCGCAGCAGCAGCAGTCGCAGCAGCCCCAGCAGTAGTAGCGGGACGGGGCAGCAACAGCGAAGGGGGGCCTGCGAAGGGCGGAGAAGGGCGGGCGTGGAAGAGTTCGGTGGAGGAGATATAGGAAATCCTCCTGTGGGTTTGTGGAAGCTTGGTGACGGCTAGGGTTTGTGGAAACTTGGCTCTGATACCATGTTGAAATTAGTTGATTATTTTATTGATTGTCTCATTGGCATTATATAGCCTTACAGTCATTAATACAATGATCTCAATCATTATGACAATAATCTCATAATGGAATATCCTGTGACATATTCTGGCATCCCAAATATGTCCTCAGGATATTCCCATGTGCTTATACTATACTTAAATATGACACCCAACATACCATATCAACATAATCACACAAACTTTAGGGATGCTCCCTGTAGTTTTCTCATGTATACAACCTAAATACTTTTAAAGCAAGAATGCAACCTTCTTATTCTGCATATGTTGTACGTTTACTATATTGCATTTGCTGTGTAGGAGTTAGATTTTCCAGAAGAATAATGAACTATATTATATTCACTGCTCATGCAGATTCTTTTTTTTCTTAGTAAACAAGGGAGTGTTACATAGAGAATATCATATATTATACATTATGTTCCACTCAACTAGTCCAAAAGCCTCACCTTGAGACGTGAAGAGAGAAGTGTCAAGCTGAACGAATGAGATATTGCCTCAAAATTTGAAGGCAAGTTATCGGGTTGGTTAGCTTGCATCCAGAATGAAGACAGTAATTGAGCAGTCTGCTCTTCACTTAGTATAATAACATCTGTTTCCTGTCCCAGTAAAAGAAGATAAATATTATTAGATTGCCAAACCACCAGATCACAGTTACGAGCTAAAAGAATGCAGAACGGCGTCTCTCAGACTCACATCGCATATAGGATATCAGACACAATAAAACCATTATTCCAAAACAATGACATGAAGATGTAATACAATTGGTTCAATTTCAATAAGTAATGACTAGACCACATAATACTTACTGCTTCTGGAGAACTGGTAGAAGTGGCAATCCTGTCCATAACAGAGAAAGTTAATTTATGAAAATACGGTGAAGCTTTCCAGGCCCTTCCATGTTTCACCTCTTCCTCATCCATATTTTTTGTTTTGATATCATTATTAGCACAAGTTTCACGCTTATCTGCATTTAAACATTCTTTTTCCCTTCGCAGTTTTTCAAGAAGGGCAGTAGCTGAAGCAAATGCTGATGTAGATTTCGACTGCCACTTCCTAAGCCCATACAAATACTCTGATTCAAGTCTTGGATAAATGGGTGATCGCACAAGGATAACAGAAAATATGCGGTGAGCTCCTCTACGTGTCTCAACATCAGAATGTATCATGGCCTTTAAAAGTTGCAATAGTAGAGCCTCTGGGAACACCTATATAGCATATTAACAAAGGAAGAACATCATATGCCTGGCTTACACAAACAATAGTCGAAGAAGACAATAGGAGGCTGCAAAGTTATCTTGATGAAGATAATCAGTTAAAAGCATGTGTTATACCATTTATCTATGTTTGGCTTCATGAACTTAGCTGACATACACACAACAGTACCCGACTTATCATTTAATACAATTGAAACATGGATGATACATTGTAATGGATATCATTGTGGCATACAGACTGAAATCTTTTATGCTCCACTTTGTATTTGTCAAAATCAAATAGAAAAGTAAGATCAGGATCTATGAAGGAAATTACAAGTATGACATGTCGTGCATAATCTGTCAGACAAATATGGAAGTAAATATCCGTTCCTCCAAGGCAAGGAGACAAATGAATTATATTTAATTACTTAATATCAAATGTGAGCATAGCTATTTGATTTAGAGGATGATGGTTAGCAAGGGATAAAATAGATAGTAACTAAAACGGAATAACAGCAGTAATAGTATAAGTTTCACTAAGAGTATGATATTTGTGTTTGATAAAGTTGTAGTGAATTTCACTCATAAATAAACCAAGGTTTTAAATTTCAAGTCATAAAATAATACTTGACAGATCCAACAAATAAGTAGAAGCAACATGTTGGTTCTGTCTGATTCTAGAACCTTTCAGTCATGAATTTGGCCAAAATACTACAACATGTGATAAACTATCAAGTTGTGCAAGTTTAAGTGGACAAAAGGGAGTGTTAATGAATGGTCTGGGGTGGTGGAGAGAGAGAGAGAGAGAGAGAGAGAGTAAAGCAGGAGCATAAGATAGAAAAGACAGTGACAGTGGTTCAAAAAAGGGAGTGTTAATGCATGAGCTGGGGTGGAGAAGGTTCAATAGTGTAGCAGGCCTCATCTAAGGTTCTAAATAGCGGCTCCTATTATACAAAAAAGTCATTACAACATTCAGATACAAGTTACCCTGAGGAGGTCAAGAAGAAAAGAAAGTTCAAATTCAAGTAGGCAGCTTAGCAGCAACTGCAATAGTCAGTTTATTCATAACACTATTGGTGATCTGTAGGCAGAATAGATGTGGTGACAACTTTATCAAAAACAGAAAGCTAGGCCTTGTTCGCATATCCTTAAGAATGACTTCTACTGGCCTTCTTCTACTTAGGATGCCAGTGCCCCATATTTTGCTGCAGAGATGCATCCAGATGAAGGGTAATTCCCTATTACTTCAAGCTCAAGCTTAAACTCTATATTCCTGGAATATGATATGAAATAGTTCACTTGTGCCGCAAAGAAAACTAAATTCCGAACACAATTCATAATATAATTCATCAAGAACCATGAACTTATTATGTCTAACATCAGAAAGTGTTCTCTGGACATTTCAAGCTAGAAACATACAATTAAAATTATACTAACATTGGAGAATATCTAAACTGACCAATTGTGAACATGAATGGGCAGATGTCAAAGAGATGATATGAGCTAGTATCAGCAGAGATCCAATAGTTGCCCTACAAGCAGTTGCAGTAGCTGGCAGCTTCTCCAGCGATATTGCCATCAAATCAAAAAGTGGGTACGCATCACCAATCTAATAAGAGAAATTCAAATATATTCTATTCAGAACAAATAACAAAACTAAAAGCTGGTAAATATGTTAAATCGCACTCATCACTCAACTTGGCTAAATAAATGAGAAAAATATCAGAAACAACATTTGGTATTAAGTAATTAATTTGTAGCAAGTCCAAGGGCATACCCTTTTAGCAATCTCTAATAAGCAATCCTCGATAGAGTCTTGAAGTGTGATGTTCCATTTGGACTCTTCTTGCCCAATTGATTCAATGGTGGCCTGGAGACTTTTCCTCAAATGCCTGCACAGGTCACTGGCCACTCCAATTTCAGAAACCACAGCTCCTGGTCTTAATTGATGAACCAAAAATGTGGCAATTTGAACCATATCAGATTTGATTTGAGGGTCATGCAGCACAATTTTATGGTCCAGATGACGAATTATAGCAGCTAAAATCATTTGCTCATTTCCTGAGAATATAGATAGGTAAAAAATACAGTGTATCAGATGGGCTTTAAATCATGTTAATCTATACAGACATGTAAATTGAACAGAATGAAGGGTTCTCACAGAATGAAAGGGCAGTAAATCAATATTAAGGTTACAATAAAGGCCTATGATAGAATAGAGCACATCTATAAAATTTAGGGTTTAAAAGATAACATATGTCAAATAGTAATGTAGAAAGAGTACAAACTACAAGGAAATGGCACCACTTTAAGGTACTATTCAATATAATGTTAGTCCTTTGAACTTAAGATTGTCAACTGATTATCCTATCAGTACAGGCAAGTACAAGCATAAAGATTGCTGGACACCATAAAAAGAAATAATATAGACAACCAACCAACTATTTGGGGTCACTGTCAAATTCCCTCTACGTCCCTCTATGTTAGTCATTTCAACTAAGGTTCACGACACATGGCACTGAAAGCACTTGCAAATCCTTCCTCACAACTTCAATCTATCACTAGTCTCCCACTCCTCAAGCATCTCTCCTTTTATAGACTCCACTCTTTGGAGATCTCACCCTCACCGTCAGTACTAAAAGGTCACCGTCTTTAGTTGTAGTGCCGCTAAAACTTTATGTACCCTTTTCTAATCATCTCCTTTCTAGTTCTCACCATATTCAATCTCACTTGCCTACCCAACATCTATCTACTTCAACGGGCCTTTAGGAGCCAATATTCTTAAAACCAATTTTCCGGGCTGCTTGTTCTTCATTATTTCTTCGTTTTTTGAGAGAAGCCAAACATCTTACAGATAGAATTTAGAATACAGTCATACACAGATAATCAACACAAGAACATTATTTCCTAGTTAATAAACTGTGAAAAATCATATGTTTCTTAAAAGGCAACTACGAAGTACAAACATAAATGGAAAAACCCTCCTCATTTTCTATGCAAAGCTACTTGAGCATTACTAAAGTATTAATTAGTGCATATTTACAGTTCTCTATGGTTGAAAGCATAGCTACTGAGTTTTCCTCAGCCGAAATGGTTTGAGACTTCCAGTCAAACTAGCTTGCTCCAAAACATAGCTGATATGAAATTCACGCAATCCACAAACATAAATGGCCGTTAACCTACATACAACTGCAAGTGATGCTTAGGCAGGCTTCAGATCTATTTCAGCCCTAAAGAGACTCAAAAGCACAGACAATGCACACTAGTTTACACAAACACGCAGAGAAGAGTTTAAAGCAAGATTTGTTCTACAGGTTGGAGTCTAAACTGATAAGATCCAGCCCAAAATGATTTCCTAACTAGTTCCAACTTTCTAATTTAAGCGGTGCAGGAGACAACATTGTCATTGGTATTTAGTCATGCTAAGGACAAACACTACAAACAAAGTGGAGCCTCATTTTTCAATATCTATGGGAAGGCAAACATGAGCAGAAAGCATGAACATCCCTTACACAGAGAATAACTGATATCTAGCATAAAAGATGCTACCATAATACACATTATTAATAGTATATACTTGTTTAGCACGAGATCTATTTACATTTACAAATATGAAAATAATAGCTTTACAGATGATGTGACTACCAGAGCTTTCGACCAAGTAAGACATCTCAGATAGAACATGCGTCGCCAAACCCCGCTGTGTAGCCCAGTGCCTTCCAGTGTCAAAATAGACAAATATCGGATCCAAAACACGACGCAGTGTTGTGCTTTCCTTGGCAAGTTCTGCCAATTTCTGGATACATATATGAGACCAAACAACTGGATTTTCACGCTCTTCTCTGCAGCATAATGAGGAAAATTAAGAATCAATACAGAAAACAAGAAAAGGCAATATCTTAGAATAGTTGTGGACAGTTCTTGTTTTTTGTTTTATTATATACTTAAGATAATTAATACACCTCTTTGTTCACGCTTTAACACTTAATATGACATTAAAATAAAATTCAAGTTTGACAAGTTTAGTATATAAAATAAAGCACATGTCAGTTATTCAGTATAAGAAATCTATTTCAGCATAAGATACTACGTCTTCATGTATGCGCATAATGTGAGTCGCTATGAGCTAATAGTCCAGAAAAAAGTAAACATATTGTGAAACATGTACATGAGTCATGTTGGTATATTAGAATGTATTAGGGGGTTTATGTAAGATGGAGGGTTGTAAGGCTATATATATATATATATATATATATATAGCCAAGAGATTATTAATATAAAAAAAGATAGAACTCCAAAATATTCTACATGGTATCAGAGCACAAACCCTAGCCGTCAAATACTAGCCGCCACAAACGTTGTCGCGCCACCGCCGCCGCCGCCACACCGCTCGCCCACCACCACCACCGTCGCCACCGCCACCACACTTCCGCCACCACCGTGAAGCTGCGACTCCTACGGAGCCCGGAGGAGCCTTCTGTCGCGGTTTCCGGCGTCTCCCGCGGGTCGTTCCGGACGTTGACATCGAAGGCCTAGATCCGATGGGGGAGAGGCATGATCGGGTCTAGGAGAGGACGAAGAGGACGAACGTGAATCGTGGGACGGGTGTGAGGTGATCGGAGAAGAGGAGGATCGATAGAGGAGATCATCAAGAAGTTGGACCCTGTGGAGGTTGCAACGTTGATGAAGCTGATAAAACTGTCGGCTGGTGAGAGCGTGACACGAACACCGACGAAGTTAGAGCTTCCCATCATCGATCTGAAGCTTGATGGACCGGCCACCTACCTGAGTTGGTCGCGACGGGTGAGAAAAACCCTCGTAGGAAAGAACCTGGAGGGTTTCTTGTCAGGAGAGAAGACAGAGCTGGATGAGGGCTCGGCAGGACGCGACGAGTGGAAGTCCACTCATATGGTGATATACATTTGGCTCCTCAATTCTTTAGTCCAGTCGATCGCCGCCACAATGGATGGCCTTGAGATGGTAAAGTACGTGTGAGAGAAGTTGAGGAGGACCTACGATGGTGTGAAAAATAACTTGAGGGTTTTCCAAATAGGGGGAGATCGACGGCACCATACATGGAGAGAAGACGGTGCAGAAGTATGCTACGGAGTTGGAGCGTCTGTGGTTGGATTACGATCACTCCTCAGATGGACGAGCTGCGAGGACCCGAAGTGTAAGGAGAGACAGGTATGTCTGTAAGAGAGGACGACGAAGTTTCTTAAGGGGCTGGCCGCAGTGTTTGCTCAGATGACAGCACTACTTCCAGCCCAACCGAAGATCCCTACACTTGAGGAGGCTATCTCGGCCATGATCCAGGAGGAGACTCGCATCAAGCTGCAGGCAGGGACAGGTGGTCCTCCTAAATTTGCAGGCAGGGACAGGTGGTCCTCCTAAATTGAAGTCAGCAATGGCGGTTGCCAATTCAGGCGGCACAGGACCTAAGGGAGACCCCCGGCAGTGCTACAACTGCGAGAAGGTGGGCCATCTGAGGTATGCTTACACTAAACCACCCAAGGAGGGAGATTCAGGCGGTAGACGTGGACAGTTTGGAGGACATGGCCGTGGTCGTGGGGGTCGACGGGGTGGTCGAGGAGGTTATCGGACGAACATGCTGGTAGCAGAAGGCGAGAAAGGAACTGATGGTGCCTATACTAAGGAGGATCAGGCACTGTTGGGCATGCTGGAGGTACTCAGGAGAAAGCAGAGAGCGTCAAGCGATGGAGACAGGAGGAGTGGGACCGAGGAGACGTCCACCTTAGTCTTCGCCAGAGACAACGCTGCCATGTATGCCTATCCATCGGAAGGTACTGACGACTCACTCGTCCTTGCATCTATGTCTTCCCTTAGATCGTCGGACTGGATTGTCGATTCGGGTGCGTCTCGACATGTGACAGAAAATGCTATTGAGTTCTCTTCCTACACTCACCTAGCATCGGCGGACAGCGTTCAAACAGTCGATGGTACTTTCCAGCCAGTGGTCGGTAAGGGTACTGTCGATTGTACAGGTTCAGTAAAATTATCCAATGTTTTGTATGCTCCTTTTCCAGTCAGTTTTTTGTCCATTAGTTCTATAATCCTCCAACTAAAATGTATCGTCTCTTTTGATATTCCTAAGGTGATCTTCCAGGAGAAGGAGACGGGACGAAAACTTGGGACTGACACTTGGCATGGTTGACTGTAGTACCTGGATCGGGAAGGGCTACATTCGGCATTAGTGTATGTGGTAGAGAGGGCAGGAATGGGAGGACCGAAGATGAGTGTCGAGGATACACTGATACTCCACCACAGGAGGTTGGGGTACACCCCTTTTGGTATTTTGAGTAGGTTGTATCCATCTATTTATGAGAAAGCAAATAAGGAGAAACTAGTATGTGATGCATGTGATTTAGGCAAACTTACTAGAAGCTCATATGTTAGTGCGGGCCATAGGAGCTCTTCTGTTTTTGATATTATACATTCGGATGTTTGGGGACCGTGCGCCACAACTACTATGAATGGTTACAAGTATTTCGTTTTCTTTTATTGATTGTTGGTCTCGTGTCACCTGGTTGTATTTGATGAAGAATAAAAGTGATGTCTTTGCCTGTTTCCGGGACTTTCATAAACATGTCCTGACTCAGTACAGAGCAGTGGTAAAGGTATTGAGGTCTGACAATGGGACAGAGTATACCAACAAAGCACTTGAGGAATACTTGTCAGCCTAAGGGATACAGCATCAGACCACATGTGCATACACACCAGCACAGAATGGAGTGGCAGAAAGGAAGAACAGACACCTTCTGGAGGTGGCAAGGAGCATGATGATCGCCATGAATGTCCCTCAGAGTCTGTGAGGACATGCAGTGTTGACAGCAGCTCAACTGATCAACAGGATGCCCTCGAAAGTACTGGGATGGAAGTCTCCATGTGAGATATTGCAAGAAAATAATAGTGGAATACTCCCGCGGAAGGTATTTGGCTGCGTATGTTTTGTGAAGGACAATAAACCGTTTGTTGAAAAACTTGACCCTAGAGCAGTCAAGTGTCTTTGTGGGCTAATCGGCGAGACTCAGAAGGGGTACGTGTGCTGGAGCCTAGTAGAGAAGAAGAGGTTTGTGAGCATGGATGTTCACTTCAGAGAACTTGAGCCATACTACCGTCAGGAGGGGAACTCATCCATGGACAACTCACCTGACACTGAGAGTATGAGACGAGAGAGGGAGATTCGTGAGAGTTTGGTGACCGATTTAGGAGTATGGGCATGGAGGAACGGTTGAGGAGGAGAGTGAAGAGAAACAGGGGGAGGAGATGAGAGGTGTTAGGCACACGGCTCAGGAGGAGTTACTTACCTACAGCAGGAAAGGAAAGCAAATTGCAGGACCAGTACCTATAGTGTTGTGCCAAGTCCCTTGCCTGAGTCCGTCTCGACGCCTGAGCCACCTATACTACCACCACCACTAGATTTTCCTTCAGGTGATATCATTCTTCCTACCCCTCCCACACCATTATCAATACGGAGGACCACTCGCAGCAATGCGAAAAATCCTCCTGATAGATATGGTTGGGACCTTGCTCAGTTTGTTTCATATGATAACATCTCTTCTTCTCATGGAGCATTCATTGCATCTTTGGATAGTATTATTGTACCTAACAATTTGCAGGTTGCCAAGAACGATCCAAAGTGGAAAGCGGCGATGCACGAGGAGTTAGGGGCTCTTGAGAAGAATCACACTTGGGAACTGGTAAAATTGACAGGGGGAAGAGGGCAGTCGGATGCAAGTGGGTCTTTACTGTGAAGCAGAACCCAGATGGACAGGTTGAGCGCTACAAGACTCGACTGGTGGCAAAAGGATACAGTCAGGCGTACGGCATTGACTACGACGAGACTTTTGCACCAGTGGTGAAGATGAGCACCGTCAGGACCCTGATTTCTTTAGCAGTGAATGGTGGATGGAAGCTACACCAACTGTATGTGAAAAATACATTTCTTCATGGGGATCTAGCGAAGGAGGTGTACATGAAGATACCATCAGGATTCTGCACTGATAAGACTGGGCAAGGTCTGCAGGTTGAAGAAGTCTCTCTATGGACTGAAGCAGTCTCCTCGAGCGTGGTTTGACAGATTCAGGAGGACGATGATAGGAATGGGATATCGGCATATCAACACTGATCACACTATGTTTTTCCGTCGGAGTGGAGGCCACATCACCATACTTGTGGTGTATGTGGACGATATGATTATCACAGGAGATGATAAGCAAGAGATTGCCCGACTCAAGAGAAAGCTTGGCAAGGAGTTCGAGGTAAACGACATTGGCCTTCTTCGATACTTCCTTGGGATTGAGATTGCTCGAGAAGCAGAGGGGATTGTTCTTTCTCAGAGAAAGTATGCGCTGGACCTTCTCACAGAGACACGAATGTTGGGATGCAAACCTGCAGCGACGCCGATCAATCAGAGGTTCAAGCTGGGTGCTGAGGCTGAAGAACCAGTTGACCGAAACAGATATCAGAAACTGGTGGACAAGATCTATTTGAGCCATACGCGTCCTGATATCTGCTTTGTAGTGAGTGTGGTGAGCCGCTACATGCATGACCCAAGGAAGGGTCATATGGATGCAATGTACCAGATTCTGAGATACTTGAAGGGTGCCCCCGGAAAGGGGTTGATATTCAGGAAGAATGATCACGTGAGCATCGAGGGCTATTGTGACTCTGACTGGGCTAACTGTGCTAATGACAAGAGGTCTACCTCGGACTATTGCATATTTGTAGGAGGCAACTTGGTCTCTTGGAGGAGTAAGAAGCAGTCAGTGGTGGCCAGATCGATAGCTGAAGCGGAGTACAGAGCTATGGTCTTGGGAGTTACAGAACTGCTATAGCTGAAAAGTATGCCGGTGGAGCTAAAGCTGGATCAAGGAGCCAAAATGAAGTTGTGGTGTGACAACCAGCCAGCCATCAGTATCGCCAACAATCCAGTGCAGCATGACAGGACCAAACACATCGAGATCGATAGGTTCTTCATCAAGGAGAAGTTGGACAGTGGACTACTGGAGATAGGCCATGTTCTAACCAAGGATCAGGTAGCAGACGGTCTGACCAAAGGGACTTAGCTCTGTAGATATGATTAGAGGATGTGACAAGATGGACTTAGTGAATATCTTTTGTCCATCTTGAGGAAGAATGTTGGTATATTATAATGTATTAGGGGATTTTATGTAAGATGGAGGGTTGTATATATATATATATATATATATATATATATATATATATATATATATATCCAAGATATTATTAATAAAAAAAGATAGAATTCCAAAATATTCTACAAGTCCCTATTCTACAAGAAAGCTGCGAATTTACAGAAATAAAAATAATAATCATAATCACCTTGTAAGCATAGAAGAACTCCTGGTCTCTGGTCTAGGCATAATGGTGATAGTGCCAGAGCTGACATCATTAGCAATATTTCCAACGCCTCTTCCTTCGCATCTAACAACTTCATCTAGCCAGTTATGGTGTGCATCACGCCTTTCAGCATCGGCTTCCAAACATTCATCTATTCCGTAATTTTGCAAGATGGCGTGAACAATCTGAAGCATATCTAAAATTTATAAGAAAGATCTCCAACAAAACTGCAGTGGCAACTGGCAAGTAAAGCAGGTTAACTTTCTAAAAGAAGGAATGGAATGAACAGAAAACATATTTCTGAAGCACTTGCATGTCATGGAGTCATAATTGCCCTAAATGTTAAAATGTAAGTAGCACACAGCACTCACAAGAATAATTGGTTTCACCCACGTCATAAATAATAGCAAACTCCTTTTCACCTATTGCAAACTTCTCTAACAATTAAAATCCCTTTCATTATGTTAATGAAGTTGAGGATACATGATTTAGAATGCTATTCTTAACTATAGTACGTTGGTAATATTATATTTCTTATGTAAGTAAACAGGATCCGAACATGCAATGGAATGCAAAAGTTTTGTTTCGGTTGTCCATACAGTACACTCATCTGTAAACTCTTTGTGACTCTAATTACGTGGATTTACTAGACGATATGAAAATTGTCTTAGCCGATAGATCAAAAGGTATAGATAACCTATTAAAGGGTTCTATCAATTGGCAACTCAAATCATGGTCAGGATTATCTATCGCATTGTAAAGATCATTGAACTATTCGACAATCATTTAGATGACACGAATCTAATTCATGATTAACTTGCAATAATTATCGTACATTTCGACATTCATTGCACAACATGAATCGTATCCAAATAATATCACGAAATCTACAAATCATATTCTAATCATGCATTATGTGAATCATATTTTAATCAAAGTATGGTTAACCAAATACCTCGTTTGACACAAGCCTCACACATGTTTGGCCATTGATTGTGACCCACACGAGCCTATGCACAACCAAGAACTCCATTGAAGAAATGAAGAACTGATTTGATCACCCCAAACAATAGTGCTTAAACACCAAACAACTCCCTTTCTTTCCTTTGAGCCAGAATACTTCTATTCGTTTGGTTTCCCTTTCTCACTCTGCCTCACTAGCGTTTGTCTCACTGCGATATATATCACCTCACTTCGTTGTATTTGTCTGGTATAAGGAGGTTGTCAGTAATATCTTTAGAAACAGCCAACAACTAGAGAATGTTATACGGGACATTACGTTGCAAAATTGACCTTCTTTACGTGCTCTAGTCGAATTAGCAAGCAACCCTATCTTGGAGAGAAGGTGACAAAACAGAGGGCTCAATGTCTCGTATCTACGAACTTGCAACTCTTAAGATCTTCAAGAATCCTTTGCACCAAACAACGAACTACCGTTGTCACATACTCAACGAATGATGGACAAGTTGTTGCAGTCATGCTCGAAAAATGATGAAAACCCACACGATGAAATGTGGCAGATAACAACTTTTATTGTATTTCGCCGATTGCAGCTTTGGATTGGCCCCAAACAGTTTGTAGATCGGCTGATGTTTGGCCAAATCTCAAGGGGATTCTTAGAGGATTTTCTTCTGGAATTTTAATCACTCAACCCTATATTTATAAGGGTGGGGATTGGGCTTTTGCTTGACCACGGTATGATTTGATCAATCAAAATCTTATTCCAAATAGTATTGAGATCTGAGTTGATTTGATTATATCCTAATCTAAACAGGAGTAATTAAATTCCCAAATATTAGTTAGGAGTTGCATGAGTCAAACTCCAACTAAAATTGGTTCATGTACTAGCACAAACCGAACTAATTCGATCAAATCAATTAACTATAGGATTCGAGTCTAACTCGAACACATTAACCAACTCTTGGTCCAAACAAGCCAAGTCCACGTTCTTTGGTTGGATTGACTCTATTGTGTATGACTCATTAGACTCAACACCATGATAGAAGCATGTGTTGGGAGTATGAAAGGGACTTTAGTCCCACGTCGGATAGAATTAAAGTGAGAGGGGTTGGCCCCTCCTATAAATATGTAGCTCCTCACATCAATAAAGTCAAGCAAAATATTTTACCACATTTCAACTTGGTATCAGAGCCAACCCCCCCTCCCCCCCCCCTCTCCTTCTCCAAATCCTAACCCTAATCCTCCTCCCCTACCCTCCCCTCCGCCCCCCTCCCCTTCCCTCCGCCCCCTTCCAGGCGACGGCTGCTACTGCTTGCCGGACGGCTGCTGCTGCTGTTGTGGCTGTTGTTGCGACTGTTTCGTGGCTGCCCGATGCCGTTGTAGGTACTGTTGTGACTGTTCGGCGACCCGGCGACCTCAATCGACCTCAATCTCGGCGATCTTCTTCTTTTCTGAAGTTTGTAACTCGGTTCTGTCCGCATGCAACTGCGATTGCAGATAAAAACGAGAAAATTGGTTTTCTGATTATTGCTTTATACAAACCAGTTGTAATCGGGATATTAATTATATAATTGCTAGTTGGATCGAGGTATATTAGTGAGGGAACATTTGTGTGACCCATGATCTCGACTACACCTGTCGCCTCGTGAGGTCATGCGGCCTCGGGTCGAAGTCTTGCACGGGACATGAGCAGCGGCTCTCAGGGACCACTGCCGCTGAAGGAAGATCAGTTGACGAAGAGATGTCGGAGATCAAAGGTAGAGACTACAAAGATCTGTCGCCGCCTCACTGATGACAAAGAACAAGGAGAAGACAATGGAGACGATCTATGGCAAGCTGACAGCCCAAGAGATGAAGGCTTTAGTAGACGATCTCTTCTCCAAGAGGTTGACCGAGAGTAGCTCCCGTACTGCATACGCTGATGTGGATCCTTCACCATACAAGATAAAAAAGTTGGAGAAACTGGAGATAAAGTTAGAGGGCACTTCCAACTACTTGAAGTGGTCGCGTCAGGCGATGCAAACTCTGAAGGGAAGAGGCTTGGTGGGCTATATGAATGGCCAAACCAAGGCACCTGAAGATCACTCCTCACGGGGGTTTGTTGTGTGAAAAATTGTTAACAATGTGGTAGCTGGATGGTTGACAGCTTCATTGACCGACCAAGTGTCGGACAATATGGAAGCGATGGAGGGTGCTGATGACATTTGGAAGACGCTAAAAGACATGTACTCAGAGTCGAGCAACCCTATGAGAATCTTCCAACTACAAGATGAACTTGATAAGGAGGTCCAAGAATATCACACCATCTCTGAGTACGCGGCTCTGCTGAAGAAGTATTGGTCAGATCTCGACCACTATGATCCTATTGGCGTGGAGGATGAGCAAGTGGATCCGGCATTTGCGAAACATTATAAAAAGTTCATGGAGTATGTTTCGCGACAGAGGATAATTAAGTTCCTAAAGGGGCTCAATCCAGCATTTGAGCAGAGGAATGTCCTACTTGCACAACCCAGACTGTCATCACTGGAGGAGGCCATAGCTGCTATGGCACAAGAAGAGGCACAATTGAAGCTGATGCCTAGCATCACTAACTCTCCGGAAAAAAAATCAGCCCTAGCGGTTTTAACCCAAATTCTTCCGGAGGGGGAGGATGCTACAACTGTGGAGACCCTGGACACTTCATCAGATTCTGTACGAAACCTCTAAGAGGTCAGTCCAGTGGCCGCAGACGCGGCCGTGGAGGACGTAGGGGTGGCAGAGGAGGCTATACTGGTGGCAGAAGTAATCATTCTAGAGGGCACAAGACAAATCTAGCAGAAGAGGGAAGTAAAAATCAGTCACCCGGAATAACCCCTAGTGAGAGAAAAATGCTAGAGATGTGGAGGAGCATGAGGTTTGGATCCGGCGACAGTCAAGCCACCACCCTTGGGGCATCGACTCCAACCACCTTCGGGGGTAACATCACCTACAATGCCCAAACAAGCACAAGTATACCTGCTCATGCCCTTGCATCTATCCACCAGCCAGGTTGGATAATTGACTCTGGGACATCTCGCCATGTCACGGGTTCCCATGGTGAGTTCCAAGAATACACTCACCTGACAACGCCTGAAAGCATTCAGACTGTTGATGGTACTGCCAGACCCATTCTGGGTAAAGGCACGATTGAATGCACCCCTTCCATGATCCTTACTGATGTCTTGCATGCTCCATCTTTTCATGTTAATCTTTTGTCTATTAGTGTCATTATTCTTCAACTTAATTGTATTGCTTTTTTTTTTACATTTCTAAGGTGATTTTTCAAGAGAAGGGAACACGGAGACGGCTGGGGACTGGCACTTGGCATAAGGGGCTATGGTACTTGGACAGGGGTGGACTGGACGCAGCACTAGCGTCACTGGTGGAGGAAGTACAACCAGAGGAGCCACGAAGAACTGTAGAAGCAAAATTATTACTTCAACATCAGAAGCTCTTATTGTGAGCTTGGAAAACATACCAGAAGCTCTTATGTGAGTTCTGGAAATAGAAGTTTAGCTGCTTTTGATATGATACACTCAGATGTGTAGGGACCTTGTCCTACAACTGGTGTTAATGGTTTTAAATGGTTTATCACCTTTATTGACTGTTACACTCGTGTTACCTGGGTATACCTAATGAAGAGTAAGAGTGACGTCTTTGCATGTTTTCAAGATTTTTATCACAGAGTTGCGATCCAGTATAATGCTAAAGTAAAAAATTTGAGATCTAACAATGGGACAGAATACACAAACAAGAGTATTTAAGAGTACTTATCAATCCATGGGATACAGTATCAGACTTCGTGTGCCTATACACCAACACAGAATGGCGTGGCAGAACGGTAGAACAGGCACATGTTGGAAGTAGCACGGACAATGATGTTTGCCATGAATGTTCCTAAACACTTGTGGGGACATGCTGTGTTGACGGCTGCATATCTCATCAACATGATGCCCTCTCAGGTGTTGGGATGGAAGATACCATTTGAGATGCTTACAGAAGAAAATAAGTCCATTGTTCCCCCAAAGGTATTTGGGTATGTATGTTTTGTGAAAGATAGCAGGCCTGCGGTGGAAAAGTTGGATTGCATTGCAACAAGTCCCTTTCCGCTGCTTACTCGATTGATGCGATGATAGCCAACTATCAACTTAAACGATTGGCCTTGCACGGGCGCAACCCCAGGCCCGTGCGGCATCACGTCCCCCGAAAGCTCGAACGGGCCATTCGCTTGGCTCCCTTCCTCCCTCGCACCCGCGGGACGGGCACGGTGATTCGCGTCCGGCGCGCCGAGGCACGGTGATACGTGTCCGGTTCGTTAATTCCCGGCCGCACGGGGCGGGGCAGGGCGGAGCGGCGGCCCGGGCGGGACCGGGGCGTGACAGAATGGTATCAGTGTTAAAGTGCATCTTTGTTGGCTACTCAGGGACTCGGAAGGGATACTCTTGTTAGAGTCTGATGGAGCGGAGGCTCTTTGTGAGCATGGATGTTACATTCAGAGAGATGGAACCATACTACCACAATGGTTCAGGTGAAGGGTCTGCATTTGGTGACACACCTAACACATGAGGTGTTAGGAGTGAGGGGGAGATGGGCCCAAACGTGATTGTCGGATCAGTTCCATGCCCAATGATGGAAACTGGTACAAGGGAACAAGGGGGAGATAGCGAGGGTGAGGAAAGTGATATGAATGAGGAGGGAGAAAATGGTGACAATCAGGAGGAAGAAAGTGATGTTGTGCAGGGAAAGAAACAGACTATAGAGCTCAAAGTCTACAGAAGGAGAAAGCAGCAGTCAAATACTATGTCGTGTCCCTCGCCTATTGTGCCAAGTCCCTCGCCTAAACCCTACCCCAACTCTTGAAGATGTTTCTCCTGCACCGGATCCCTCTGATTCAGATGCGGATCTCTCTGATTCGGATGGTATGATCTCTCCACCACTACCTCATATTCCTCATATTCCCTTAAGGAGATCTTCTCGCGGTAATAGGGAAAAAGCTCCTAATTGTTATGGTTATGAACATGACATTGCTAATTTCTTATCATACTCTAATATATCTCCTACTTATCGAGCATTCATTACATCGTTAGACATCACCTCTTTGCCCAAGTGTTGGCAGGAGGCTAAGGAAGATCCAAGGTGGAGAGCTGCAATGTTGGAAGAACTTGGGGCACTCGAAAGAAATGGAATGGGAGCTTGTTCCGTTGCCTAAGGGAAAGAAAGCAGTGGGATGCAAATGGGTCTTCACAGTAAAGGAGACGCCAGAAGGTAAAGTAGAGCGGTACAAGGCAATGTTGGTTGCAAAGGGATACACTCAATCCTATGGCATCGACTATGATGAGACGTTTGCTCCAGTAGCCAAGATGAGCACTGTGAGAACTCTGGTCTCTCTTGCAGTAAACCAAGGGTGGCAGCTGTATCAATTGGATGTGAAGAACACATTTCTTCATGAAGATCTACAAGAAGAAGTATACATGGAGACCCCCCGGGGGGTTTTGCACGAAACAGTCGGTAGAAAAGATGTGTAAACTGAAGAAATCACTGTATGGACTCAAACAATCTCCTCGAGCATGGTTTGATAGATTCAGGAAGGCTGTCACAGGCATGAGGTACTGCCAAACCAATGCAGATCACACGATCTTCTTCCAGCATGCAAGAGTTTACATCACCATACTTGCAGTGTATGTGCATGATATAGTGATCACATGTGATAATGAGGAGGAGATCACCCAGCAGAAATCAAAACTCGCCAAGGAGTTTGAAGTGAAGGATTCGAGAATGATGAGGTATTTTCTCGGAATCGAGGTAGCTTGAGGAAGAGATGGGATCGTCCTCTCTCAAAGAAAGTATATACTAGATCTGCTCACGGAGACTGGAATGCTGGAATGTCGATCGACAGTCACTCAAATTGATCAGAAAGATAATTTGGGGGCAGAGGCAGGAGAACCGGTTGATCGTGAGAGATATCAGAGACTTGTAGGCAAATTGATTTATTTAGGCAACACTCGCCCTGATATCTCATTTGATGTGAGTATAGTGAGTCGCTACATACATGATCCAAGGAAGGACCACATGGACGCAGTTTTCCATATCTTGAGATATCTGAAGGGGACTCCAGGAAGAGGACTATGGTTTAAGAAAAATGGACATTTGGATGTTGAGGGGTACTGCGATGCAGATTGGGCAAGCTGCATGGACGACAGAAGGTCTACCTCAGGATAAAGTCTTTATGGGAGGTAACCTAGTCTCATGGAGAAGCAAGAAACAGTCGATGGTAGCACGGTCGACTGCTGAAGCAGAATATAGAACTATGGCTCTGGGAGTGTCAGAGTTGTTGTGGGTAAGAGCACTGCTGACAGAGTTGAAACTGGACCAGAGCACTGCTGACAGAGTTGAAACTGGACCAGGGAACACCATTGCATCTTCTGAGTGATAGTCAAGCTGCAATAAGTATAGCTAACGATCCAGTTCAGCATGACAGAACTAAGCACATCGAAATCGATCGGTTCCTCATTAAAGAGAAGCTAGAAAAAGGGATATTAAAGCTCGATCATGTTCACTCAGAAGAACAAGTTACAGATTGTCTGACTAAGGGTCTTAATTCATCGAGTCTTTCTAAACTATGTAACAAGATGGGATGATTGATATCTATCGCCCATCTTGAGGGGGAGTGTTGAGAGTATGAAAAGGACTTTAGTCCCACATCGGATAGAATTGAAGAGAGGGGTTGGCCCCTCCTATAAATATGTAGCTCCTCACATCAATAAAGTCAAGCAAAATATTCTACCACATTTCAACTGCATGACCGAATCCAACCTGCATCAACTTGATAACATGTCAGTTGACAGGAAGGTTGACAAACCGATTGATCGAATCTCCATCTTATAAACCAAGATTGACAACTAATAGTAGTATGCCATGGGCTCTCATATGGTGCAAGGATATAGTTGCACCCACTAAGAACATTTCAAAGTTCAGTTACCATGTAATAAAATCTTTATGTCAAGAACTGAAGACGATGTCCCAACTAGGCTTGGGACATGGATACGATGTCAAATTCACAAGTGTCTAGCAACTATGTATCACAACCAATTAGTCACACATCAATTGATAAACAATAAAAAACACTATATATTTTCATCTCACCTTATACAAGGACTTTCATAAGGGTAACAGTATAGGATCACATAGGATATTGTCTCCTAAGCATGTTCTAGGAGTGACAGATCTAACATTGATCACTCATTATCTCCATGAACAATAACTACCCTTTGGTAACCCATAATTAGGACTACAATTGAGTAACATCAAAATGCAATTACATGTCAACAAGATGCCCCTGTGATGTTAGGTCAGAATACTTCTAGACTAGTTGCACTTCTAACATGAAGGAACACCAATTGACATGTAACACATGTTACTCTGTTGGGGATTCCTTAGTCAAGTCGTTCAGTGAACTCATTCTATAATAAGCACACATGCTTTGACTTAAGTGGCTACATACTAGTGACTGATGAGATTACTCGCACTCATAATATGAGAAGGCATAGTTTACCAGTTTATCAGGATCAACTAATGTCTTTATAGTTATCTAATGTCCTTCATACTGATCCTATGACTGTAAACACTTAAGAATGAAGCTTCTTCGGATATTTGGATCCAATTAGTGTAATCGCATCACAATTCCATAACTTGTCGCTTTCATTCTAAAAACTTTATCCTGTTGCTTCAAACATTATGATATGAATCGTGAAAGCACGATAAATATGAAGTGTCATAGTAATAATAATGGACATGTTAAATGTTAATACATGAAGTGATATATGCAATCAAAACAACTTCCAACTGGCTGCTATGGGATATCATTGCCATTTTATGCATTGGTGATGTCACTAGTAATGTCACATGCTAACTATTGTATAGTTGTCCACTTTCGTTCTTATTTTCGTTTATTTGTCTTTAAATAGTGTGGCCTTGAACCTAATGAAATCAATTATTTCACAAACTCTATCACGGTATCGGAGTCGTAACCACATTTTATGATTTCTTATCATGTCCTTTTCTAAACCCTAACCAAGTCGTCCTACAAACCTTTGCCGACAAAGACAACAACAGAAACTATTTCCATGGATCTGACCCTAGCTGCCACCCCTCCTTGCTAGCCATCACCACTAACCCTAAACAATAGCTGACCCGCCATCATTACCATCCCTGACCTAGCCACCTCCTTGTTGGCCATCACCACTAATCCTAACCCTAGCTGACCCACTGCCACCCTTGATATAATCCTAAAAACCAACCTTTCCCAACTGTTCTTCCTTCAGCCTCAATTACGAATCTAACCCTATGTCTGCCTCTCGAAAGCCTAACCCTACCTCTCCTTCCCCAGCTGAGCTGCTGCCATCTTAACTCTGCTCAATTTGCACTTGCTTCTGTCCGCCCACCTGCATCCTTCATCCAGATATGATCTCCCTGATGTGCCACCCCTCTCCGCTGTGCCTTGTTTGTGTTCCTCTTCATATGAACCAGACTTTGCTCATATCTCAAATCCACACCCTCATCCAACCCGATAACGACCTGAACCAAACTAATCCCTACACCCAACCTGATAACAAACCCTGCTCCTTATTTCTGCACCCACTCGGGCCTGCATTTTCACCTCCGCCATGCAACCCGCTTCATAAGCCCACACCCGGCTTCGACCTGCTTCTGACCAGAATCCGACCTGAATCCAGTTCAAACCTGAACATGTTTTAAATCTAACCCCGGTTCCGATCAGGACCCCTCATCGTACCCAAATCCGACTTGCACCCATCTCTAACAGTTATTAAGTCACAATTTTTAGTTAACAATTCACATATTTTTGCTATAAGTCTCAATTCAAATAACATTATAACCACCGAGCACTGCAAATTGAGTTTCACCATTCATTGCAATTTGGGGTTAACATGACCTGTAATAGCATTGGAAAGAAGAAACTGACGGATACGGACAAAAGTTATAGCAAAGAATATATGCAATATGTAAATGCTTTACCATAATAGTGTAATTGCAAAAACATCAGCATCCACAATTAGTAGATAATTGAGTGTCATATGCACACTATGCACTACTTTATATGTTCCACAAGTGAGTATACATTCACATTCAATCTGAGATCAGAAAATGACGCCAGAAAAAGGATAGGCTTGTAGAGAAAGCCTTACATTTTTTTTTCTTTTGAGATAATCGTGTAAACATTTAACCTAGAATACTATGCTAAATATCCAGCCATTTATAAATAATACCCAAAAAAAAAGCCTTACATATAACTCTACAATAATTGTTATAAGAATTTACTTAGTAAGAATTTACTTAGTGGACGTTTTTCAATAATTAGGCAATAAAAGGATCTAAAGTAACTAACAGTGAATTCCACTAACACAAACCACAGGACATGACATGGACACAGCAACATGGGCAAGGCACTGATTTCGGCATGTTATATAGGAGAATCTTGCAACACTTATGTTAAACGGTAAGAAATAGAAAACAAAGATATCAAAGAGCGGGGCTAGAGAGCTGAATTTAGAGGTGTAGCACATTAAGATGAAATGATATAATACCAGGCTCCCAACTTTACGTTAGAATATCTGCATGTTACCATTACCAACCCTATTCTGATAGGACAAGATTAACGTTCATGATGAGGTCTGACAATAATATCTTCATATAGCTTTGTTTGTCTGTCCATTCTTTTCAGCAAAGGACCGTATAGAAGATACAAGGAACAGCGTGAATCAGAAAATGAAAGACATTATGAGTACTACTGTACTACCATCTCTATACAATTTCTAAGTTAAAAAAAACTTTACATACCAAAGTTTTTTTTAAATAACTTAATAAAAACATGTGTTATATATATTACCCACCTCATCAAAATCAGCAAAAATGTATGAATACTCTGTCATAAACCAGACCTGCAATGGGAGGAACAATTGCAATCACACTCAAAACATGATCTCAAAATATAGATTAAAAATGCTACACAGACTCAGAATTTAGGTACCGAAGCAAAGTCCTAAGGAGGAACTTATTGCGTATCCAAATAAAATTAAAAGGGACTTACCATTGATGATAAACATTCTAAACTTGCAGCCCGCATTGTCTTGTGCTCCTCTCCTTTCTCATTCGCCAGCATGCATACTTTATGAACCAGACTCTCAATGTTGCGAGCATATGTGCTGTCTGCCTGTTGACAGACTAATTAAGCATTAGAAAACCTAGTCACAAGTTTCTATTTCATACTCAAAATTGCTACACTGCTAGAACTTTCTCATAGAATTTGAAGCATCATGGACAAGCCAACAAAACTAGAGTGCCAGGTAAGTACCAAAGGTTCAAAGATATTACACAGTAGAACCTATCAGTAATAGTGTGTTCAAAATCACCTGGCCATAGATTAATCTAGTCAAAGTCTGGCATCCAAGAATTTGCATCGAATGCTCCTTATTATCAAAAAGTTCACTAATAACGTTTAAAAGGCTGCCAGCAAAATATGCCCTGTTCAAAAAGAAAGATAAAAGAGAATAAGATGGCAGAAATAACACAGATTCGAGAACATATTGGGGAAAAAATATATATTGAACTTCGACCGTAACATATGAAGAAATGAGGCAAAATTTGAATTCTCGCAGAGTGGCTTAATAAACAAGATAAATGGAATGGATTACTAGAAGTTAGTATGCAAGCACAAGAATATATTGAGGTTATTTACTTGCTGAAGATATCTAATGTTTACTAGGTTTTGACACATTTTTTCTAAGACTTTTCATAAATAGTAGATATCATCCTATCGAAGGTAATATAAGGAATCATATAAAAGCCTGACGTATGTAAACAACCTATCAGTTTGCATTCTTCAATGTCTTTAGGATCAGCTGCAGGTAGTTCACTATCACTCATCCAGGTTACCAGATCATCAATTCCGCATTGTGACTGCTCCCACTTGTGCATTTTTCTGAAAGCAAAACCCTGTGAATCCACTTGTCTTGCTACCTTGGTGGGCACTCGCTATTTTCTCACATTTCTTGCCTTAGTGGGTGATCTAACCAGTGGAGATTCTGCTAATCACTTCACGTCTATTTACTTATCTACCATTTCACCTCTATTAGCTGGGGTTAATCAGTTAAAACAAAGCACAATGATGGACTTTAATTTGACACATCCCTAAAGCACAGAAAGGAAACCAATGAATGAGATCTAAAAGTAACAGCAAGGCAAGATCACTAGGATTGTAGATGCTATTTTAGTTAAAGCTCTCGATTATTACCTACATTTCAAATTTAATTAATTGAAACTCAGTACTCTTAGTCTATAGCATGCATATATCTCATCTAAGTGCAGATGAACTATACAAACAAATATGCATGGCAAACAAATATGATGTTTTTAGTTGGCATGACTAATTGTTTGTATTGTACAAATACATTTAGATTTTTTTCTTTTTGCGTTTATATATATATATATATATATATATATATATATAGAGAGAGAGAGAGAGAGGTCCAATATATATATATATATATATATATATATATATAGAGAGAGAGAGAGAGAGAGAGAGAGAGAGGCCCGTTTTGGAGTACAAGTGACGGGCTAAGGGTGCATCTTATGCCGAAGTAGCGGAGAATCAATGAACCATATTTTCTTCAACTGTGCCTGCTCAAAGCACGTTATACAAGAACAGGCAAGTCGGCTTCGCTTGCACATTGGAGACCCACTGGACGTGGTGGTGGTGATGGGACTACTCAAAGGGGAGTGGAAGCGTGGAACGACATGGTATAGAGAGGCCCGAATCAGACTCGCAGCCGCGGTTTGGCACATTTGGAAGGAGCGCAACATGCGTATATTTGAAGGCACGGGCACTACTATAATAGGAATTATAAATAATATTGAGTATGATGTAAGATGTATGATGACAAACAAGAGTAGTTCCATGTAACTCGGATGGATGTAAGCTAAATTAATCAATACAATCAATTACCTTTTTCCTATATATATATATATATATATATATATATATATATATATATATATATTTATTTATTTATTTATTTTGATATGTACTTTATGTGCCCTACCCTCCGTGCCTAGGCACCCACGGGAGGGGGGTGGGATTCGATCCCGTGACCTTCACCACGGGAGACCCACGCCTTAACCGTAGACTAGACGGCTAGTGTGTGTGTGTGTGTGTGTGTATATATATATATATATATATATATATATATATATATATATATATATACTACTGTATTCAGAAGTTGATCTTTTTCAGGGACAATAAACTAGACAACAGAATAGATAGAAACAAGAGACAAAAAGTTATAGTCAACTTTATTTTTATTTATAATCTATCAGAAAATAAGTTATCAATGGCTGTTAAAAATAAAAATAAAAAGTAATGGGTAACACAAGAAAGAGTCTGATTGGTGACTCGGACATTGTTTTAAGGGATCCTATCATTGTCTTTTTAGGGGGGAGGAAAATATAGTAGGAATATCACAGAGAGTTTCCATGAGTCGCATGATTCAACTTCAGTTGCATATCTACCCTTAAACAAAATCCATTTAAGAATCGTATTCTTATTGTGAATTGACATTTTTATGTGGTAATAGGCATGGTGAGAAGAGAGAGTGGCTAACCCTAGTTTTGGAGAGAAGAACAGATCAATAGAAAAAACCCATCATACCTCCCAATTGGAGAGTCGTTCTTATTCTAATGGAGTAGAAATCAAAGACAATAATACCCTCATAAACTGTAGGATAGCAAGAATAAAATCATGCAGAATATCAATATACTGGTGGACACTGACTAGAACTCCGGTCCTCGTCTGGTCCCATATAGAAAATTTGGGTCCTATTTTCCAACATGACAATAGCAATACAAAATGAGTTTACCCATGATTATGCAACCAAATCATGCCCCCCCTATACGGGTCCTGGGTCTTGGACCATGAGGCTATGATTGATGTATGCTAAAATACGATCAAACTAGATATTGTAAACATGATCCTACTCTGGTTTCATATCAATCTTAGACTCACAAATCCATTAGGAATTTCTCATTTATGTGAAAATAGAAACACAGAATGAGTTTTGGTCAGTCTCATGCAACAAAATATGCTTACCCTTATATGGGGTCCTGGTTCTGGACCGTGAAGCTATGACTGATGCATGTTAAAATTGCAATCAAACTAAGATTATTACTATTATTATAAACATGAGTTTTAAAAATTTTGAACCTCATTCTGGTCTAGAAAAATAACTGTAGATGATCATAGTAAGGTTATTTGTTGTCCACAGACCTATGACAAAACATATTCGATTGGTAGATAGATGATCAACAAACTATAAATTAGTAGACAAGATGGTCAAACTTACATCTGCTCTTTACAAATGTAAAGCAATTTACTGTAGGTTTCTGTAATGATTTTGATAAAGTTGATATGCTCAGCCCGAAGTTCCTTGTAGCTCCTTTCTTCTAGAAACTTTGCAATCTAATTCAGGAAACAGAAGATCATTATTCTTCATAATAAGCCATATACCAAATAAAAATGTCCCAGCTCCACTACCTTTGGGATGCGAAATGGATTCTTGGCAGCATATTCGCATAGCTTTATGATTTTTCTTTCATTTGGAAGATCGTCCTGTATAAATAAAGCGACAGTTATGCCAGCCTTCTAGATGCTGTTAATACAAAAAGAAGAGATGGTACACATGAATTAAGGGATCACCTATTACATTAATGCATCGACATAGATGGAGTCTTTTATGCCAGTACATCTACCATCACTACCATAATAATTCAAAAGCTATGTCTCAGCTGCAACTGATCAAACTGCATTATATGACTTTGTCATACCAACCAAGGGAACAATGGTAACTTATGTGTCCTAAATGTATTTCAAAGTTAAATATACTCACTCTTTCATGAACATGTATGTTTCATTTCCCTCCTAATTTTCCATAGATGTGTATATATGTTACGTGAAACAATTGAAATAAGGTAAGTCTTTGTTAAGGTTTAAGACTATTTATTAGTGTTTGTACGTGAAATGAAACTATTATTTGCATTCACATGCTGCTGCACTACCTAGTACAGTATTTTACTACCACTGGCAGTGTGAGCCAAGACTTAAGGTTGCCTAGAATGTCGAACTTTATGGAATGATGAACAAAAATGGGAATGTGGAACACCACTTTGTAAGGAAAGAGGAATATCGTAGTGTTAGGCTTCTTTGGGACGCTTAGATGGAAATCATGGAATGAAGTGTGACAAGGAGTAATTTTCCTTAATTTACAATGAGAGCGGGCTTCTTGATTGCTACAAATCATGTGCACTATGTAGTTTTCTCAATTAATGGTATTGTGCTCCTTTACAAATCAAACCAATCAGATGTATGTGAGTAGGATTAATTTGTTTGTCTTGAGTTTGGAATTTCCAAACAGTACATTTAAATGTTTCAAATGTTCCATAATTCCAAAACAAAATTCGTGTAGTGCAAATTGTTGATATGGTATGTTGGGTATCATATTTAAGTATAGTATAAGCACATGGGAATATCCTAAGGACATATTTGGGATGCCAGAATATGTCACAGGATATTCCATTATGAGATTATTGTCATAATGATTGAGATCATTGTATTAATGACTGTAAGGCTATATAATGCCAATGAGACAATCAATAAAATAATCAACTAATTTCAACATGGTATCAGAGCCAAGTTTCCACAAACCCTAGCCGTCACCAAGCTTCCACAAACCCACAGGAGGATTTCCTATATCTCCTCCACCGAACTCTTCCACGCCCCCCCCTTCTCCGCCCTTCGCAGGCCGCCCTTCGTTGTTGCTGCCCCGTCCCGCTACTACTGCTGCTGCGACTGCTGCTGCTGCTACGACGGCGGCTGTGACATGTGTGCTGCCGCCTCCTCCGCACCAGCACAAGACAGCGCCTAATAGGGATGCCTAGATCTGAAAAAAGGGGGGGACATGTTCGGATCTAGGAGCGGACGACGAGGACGAGCGTGAGTCGTGGAGCGGACGTGACGTGATTGGATAGACGACGCATCGATGGAGAAGATCATCAAGAACCTAGATTCTGCAGAGGTGGCGACGTTGATGAAGTTGTTGACGATGTCGGCTGGTGAGAACACGACACGAACGTCGCCGGAGTTGAAGCTTCCCTCCATCGATCTGAAATTAGATGGACCAGCCACCTATCTGAGTTGGTCACGGCGGGTGAGAAGAACCCTCGCAGGAAAAAACATGGAGGGGTTCCTGACGGGCGAGACGACAGAGCCGGACGAGGGCTCGACAGGACGAGGGCTCGACAGGACGCGATGAGTGAAAGTCTACTCATATGGTGATCTACATCTGGCTTCTCAACTCCTTAGTCCAGTCTATTGCCGCCAAAGTAGACGGTATTGAGATGGTGAAAGATGTGTGGGAGAAGTTGAGAAGGACCTATGATGGTGTGGGGAACAACTTACGGGTCTTCCAGATAAATGGGGAGATTGATGACACCGTACGGGGAGAGAAGACGGTGCAGGAGTATGCCACAGAGTTGGAGCGTCTGTGGTTGGATTATGATCACTCCTCAGATCGGGCGAGCTGCGGGGACCCTAAGTGTAAGGAGAGACAGGTGTGTCTGCAGGAGAGGACGATGAAGTTCCTCAAAGGGCTGACTGCAGCTTTCGCACAGAGGACGGCCCTACTTCTAGCCCAACCAAAGATCCCTAGCCTTGAGGAGGCTATCTCAGCCATGATCCAGGAGGAGACACGCATCAGGCTGCAAGCCAGGACAGGTGGTCCCCCCGAAGCAAAGTCAGCACTAGCGATCACCAGCTCAGGTAACGCAGGATCTAAGGGAGAGCCCTGGCAGCATAACCGACAGTGCTACAACTGTGGGGAGATGGGTCATCATCGGTATGCTTGTACCAAACCACCCAGGGAGGGAGATTCAGGTGGTGGACGAGGACCGTTCGGCGGACGAGGATATAATGGAGGACGTAGTCGTGGTCGAGGGAGTAGACGAGGCGGCCGAGGAGGTTATCTGGCGAACCTCCTGATATCAGAAGGGAACGGAGAAGCTGATGGCACCTTTACTGTGGAGGACCAGGCACTGGGAGACATGAGGAGTAGAACAGAGGAGGCGTCCACCTCATTCTTTGTTAGGGGCAACGTTGCCATGTATGCCCATCCATCAGAAGGTACTGACGAATCACTTGCCCTTGCGTCTATCTCTTTCCTTAAATCATCAGACTGGATTATCGACTCGGGAGCATCTCGGCATGTGACGGAGAATGCTAGTGAGTTTTCTTCCTACACTCACCTAGCATCAGCAGACAGCATTCAGACAGCTGATGGCACTTTCCAGCCAGTGGTCGGTAAGGGTACTGTTAATTGTACAGGTTTAGTAAGATTATCCAATGTTTTACATGCTCCATCCTTTCCAGTCAGTCTCTTGTCCATTAGTTCTATAATCCTCCAACTTAAATGCATTGTTTCTTTTGATATTCCTAAGGTGACCTTCCAGGAGAAAGGGACAGGACGAAGACTTGGGACTGGCACTTGGCATGAGGGACTGTGGTACCTAGATCGAGAAGGACTGGACTCAGCATTGGTATCTATGGCAGAGAAGGCTGGCATGAAAGGACTGCAGCAGAGGACTGAGGATACCTTGATACTCCATCATCGGAGGATGGGACATTCTTCCTTTGATACTCTAAGTAAGTTGTATTCAGAGATTTATGCAAAAACAAATAAAGAGAAATTAGTATGTGATGCGTGCGAGTTAGGAAAACTTACTAGGAGCTCATATGTTGGCACGGATCATAGGAGCACTTTTGCTTTTGAGGTAGTACATTCTGATGTCTGGGGTCCATATGCTACTAACACTATGAATGGTTATGAGTACTTTGTTTCTTTCATTGAGTGTGCCTCTCGTGTTACCTGGTTATATTTGATGAAACATAAGAATGATGTACTTGCTTGTTTTCGGGATTTCCATAAGCATGTCCAGACTCAGTACAAAGCAGTTGTGAAGGTACTGAGGTCTGACAATGGAATGGAGTATACCAACAGGACGCTTGCAGAATACTTGTCAACACACGGAATACAGCATCAGACCACCTGTGCATACACACCAGCACAAAATGGAGTTGCAGAAAGGAAAAACAGACACCTTCTGGAGGTCGCAAGAAGTATGATGATCGACATGAATGTCCCACAGAGTCTGTGGGGGCATGCAGTGTTGACAGCAGCTCAACTCATCAACAGGATGCCCTCGAAGGTCCTCGGATGGAAGTCCCCATGTGAGGTATTGCAAGGCAATAATAGTGGGATACTCCCACTTAAGGTGTTTGGGTGTGTGTGTTTTGTGAAGGACAACAGGCCATCAGTTGGGAAACTTGACCCTAGAGCGGTCAAATGCATCTTCGTAGGCTACTCGGCGACCCAGAAGGGGTATGTGTGCTGGAGTCCAGTAGAGAAGAAGAAGTTTGTCAGTATGGATGTCCACTTTCGGGAGCATGAGCCATACTACCGCCAGGACGGAACTTCACACAACACGCATAATACTGCCAGTATTAGGCGAGAGGGGGAGATGGAGAACTTAGTGGTAACCGATTTAGAAGTTTGGCATGGAGGCACGGAGAAGGGACAAGAAGGTGAAGGTGTTAGGCCTACGGCTCAGGGAGAGTTACTTACCTACAGCAGGAGAGAGAAGCAAACTGCAGGACCAGTACCGACAGTGCCGGTGCCAAGTCCCTTGCCTGCGTTCGTCCCAACTCCTGAGGCACCGACACCAACCCCCCTTCAGGTGATACCCCCTCCTTCACAAGATATCATTCCTCCTACTTCTACTCCTCCCACACCACTATCTGTACGGAGGACCACTCGCAGCAATGCAGGAAATCCTCCAAACAGATATGGTTGGGATATTGCTCAGTTTGTTTCTTATGACCATATCCCTTCTTCTCATGGAGCATTTATAGCATCTTTGGATAGTATTACTGTACCTAACAATTGGCAGGTTGCCAAGAACGATCCAAAGTGGAAAGCGACAATGCACGAGGAGTTGGGAGCTCTGAAGAAGAACCACACTTGGGAGCTTGTGAGACTGCCAGAGGGGAAGAGAGCAGTTGGATGCAAGTGGGTCTTTACCGTGAAGCAAAACCCAGATGGACAGGTTGAGCGCTACAAAGCTCGACTAGTAGCCAAAGGATACAGTCAGACGTACGGCATCGACTATGACGAGACCTTTGCACCAGTTGCAAAGATGAGCACTGTCAGGACTCTGATTTCTCTGGCAGCGAATGGTGGATGGAAGCTACACCAACTGGATGTGAAGAATGCGTTTCTTCACGGAGATCTAGTGGAGGAGGTGTACATGGAGATACCACCAGGATTTGGCACCAATCAGACAGTGGGCAAGGTCTGCAGGTTGAAGAAGTCCCTCTATGGACTGAAGCAGTCTCCTCGAGCGTGGTTTGACAGATTCAGAAGGGCGATGATTGGGATGGGATATCAGCAGATCAATGCTGATCATACTGTGTTCTTCCGTCGGAGTGGAGGCCACATCACCATGCTTGCGGTGTATGTGGACGATATGATTATCACAGGAGATGATGAGCAGGAGATCGCCCAACTCAAAGGAAAGCTTGGCAAGGAATTCGAGGTGAAGGATCTCGGCCTTCTTCGGTACTTCCTTGGGATTGAAATTGCTCGAGAAGCAGAGGGGATTGTTCTCTCTCAAAGGAAGTATGCACTGGACCTTCTCACAGAAACTGGGATGTTGGGGTGCAAACCTGCAGCGACACCAATAGATCAGAGGTTCAAGATTGGTGCTGAGACTGGAGAACCAGTTGATCGGGACAGATACCAGAGACTGGTTGGCAAGTTGATCTATTTGAGCCACACACGTCCTGATATCTTCTTTGCAGTAAGTGTGGTGAGCCGCTACATGCATGATCCACGGAAGAGTCATATGGATGCAGTGTACCAGATTCTGAGGTACTTGAAAGGTGCTCCCGGGAAGGGACTAATATTCAGGAAGAACAATCACGTGAGCATCGAGGGCTACTGTGATTCTGACTGGGCTAGTTGTGCTGATGACAGGAGGTCTACTTCGGGATATTGCATATTTGTAGGAGGTAACTTGGTCTCCTGGAGGAGTAAGAAGCAGTCTGTGGTGGCCAGATCGACAGCTGAAGCAGAGTACAGAGCTATGGCCTTGGGAGTTGCAGAGCTGCTATGGTTGAAGAATATGCTGGTGGAGCTGAAGCTGGATCAAGGAGCCAAGATGAAGCTGTGGAGTGACAATCAGTCAGCTATTAGTATCGCCAACAATCCAGTACAGCATGACCGGACCAAACACATCGAGATTGATAGATTCTTCATCAAAGAGAAGTTGGATAGTGGATTACTGGAGCTTGGCCATGTTCCAACCAGGGATCAAGTAGCAGATGGACTAACCAAGGGACTCGCCTCAGTGAGCATGATTAGAGGATGTGACAAGATGGGCTTAGTGAATATCTTTCGCCCATCTTGAGGGGGAGTATTGGTATGGTATGTTGGGTATCATATTTAAGTATAGTATAAGCACATGGGAATATCCTGAGGACATATTTGGGATGCCAGAATATGTCACAGGATATTCCATTATGAGATTATTGTCATAATGATTGAGATCATTGTATTAATGACTGTAAGGCTATATAATGCCAATGAGACAATCAATAAAATAATCAACTAATTTCAACACAAATTGCTGGGGGTTTGGCTTATTTATGGTAACTCTGACCAAGACCCAAAGGCTCTTGTAGCCCCTTAGATATCAGTCTGATGCATCAAGTATTACAAGGAAAAAATTATACAACATTTAAGTGTATAGAAACTAAATGTGGCAAGTTCATAACATGTTGTTACCATAGCAAAGAGCAGATCCAATATCCCATACAATTGGAATTAGTTACATGAACTCTCCTTTCATTCAACTCTATTACGCCTAGATGTATTTTCCGCAATATTAGCAAATACCATATCCTTATATATTCTGAATGATCCATGTTTTTTTATAAATACTCTATACCCATAATCTTAGCATCTCCTTCAACTATGACACTGTCACTAGATGCATCTATCGCCCTTAACTGTACAGAATCAACCCATCTCAATGATTTTCCCTACCTTATCGTCAATTTCAGCCAGCCAGCTTTAACTTCCTAGGAATGCACTCATCACTTATTCTTCCTTTGTTCAAAAGGGCATGCTTGTTTATTTTGCTTGGGTTCGGACATAAAGGAACTGAAGGGTATTGTTTCTTGATCAAATTCTGGGGGTATTTGACTACGGGGAAGGTACTAGCTAAGAGAGTCTCAGATGGAAGAAATAACAGGATATATGTTAGGGTCCAGTCTGGATTTGGTGAATTTTGGAGCCCAAATATGGTCAAAGATTTGATTTGATATAATTTGAAAATCTACATTAAATGTAAGATTTGATTAGATTTTAAATTTGTATCAAATATTTAATTTGACCATATTTGGACGTTCATAATTGGTGTTGGGCTATTTTAGGTGGAATAGGATTCTTATTTTAAGGTTTTCCATTTAGGAAATACTATTATGACCTAAAATAGGATTTCTCTATAGGAGGAGGGTGGAGGCACAAAAAATAGCACAAGATGGAGATTCGGGGTGCTCGTCCACCGAAAATCTAAGAGAAAGTTCGTACTTTGCTCTTAGGACTTCGCCATCTAAGACAGAAGGAAGGAAGAAAGAGATCTAATCGAGGAGTCGTCGCCTTCGCTCAGGTAGATTGCTACGGGTTGGTGAGTGATTTCAATTGTAATCTCTTTCTTTTCCTCTTGAGTGTGGTGAGGGGGTTGAATCTACTAGGACAAAGGGTTCAACATTGATTTTGTCAATCTTGTAATTTCATCTGAATTATAAAGGTTAAAATTTGTCCAGGTGATGTAGTCGTCGTCATATACTTGTATTTATCTATGCTTGGTATTCGTTAGACAGGGGTCGGTTATCTCAGGTGGATTGGCCTAAAGTTTTCGCTGCGGGCACTCTCAGACACTGTGTCGGAACGCTTGCAGGACGTGTCCGATTCCCAACATTTGGTATCAGAGCTACTGGTTTTGGTTCTGACAACTATGTCTACGTAACAGATGAACACTCGTATGATCACCCTCACAGGGAAAAATTAGACGATTTGGAAGCCAAGGATGGAGGATCTACTCTGGTGCAAGGACTTGCATGGTCCATTGGAGGACGACAACGCTAAGCCATCGGACAAAGCGGCTGAAGACTGAAAATAACTGGATCGGAAGGCCGGTGGATCTATCCGCCAATGGCTAGACGACTCGATGTTTCACCACGTGTCCATAGAGAGTTCGGCAAAAGCATTATGGGAGAAGCTGCATTCGCTGTACGAAAGGAAGATGGCTGGCAACAAGGCGTTTCTGATTCGCCAACTCGTCAACTCGAAGTACACGGAGGGTGCCCTAGTGGCACAACATCTGAACGAGGTTTAGGATATTATCAATCAGCTGTCTGCGATGAAGATGGTGATTAATGAGCTTCAGGCCCTTTTGTTTTTGAGTTCTCTGCCGGTAAGCTGGAAGACGTTGGTGGTGTCGGTGAGCAACTCCGAGGTTGGTGGAGTTGTCACGATAGAGGCAGTCAAAAGCAGCTTGTTGAACGAGGAGATCCGGCTTAAGCAAGTGAAATCGTCGCAAGAGTCCACTCTGGTGGCTTCCTACGGAAAGGAAAGACCCAAGTCACAGGCGAGAACAGGAAGAGTTCTCAGGATCTTGCGACTGTGGACTGCAAGGAGGGCTGCTATCATTGTGGCAAAAGAAGTCATATCAAGAGGAACTGCATGAAGCTCAAAGCTGAGAAGGTCAAAGGCAAGGATGATCAGGAGGATCTCACGGCTATGAAAAATCTCATCATCACAGCAACCGACGCAGAGGAACATTGTGGCATGTGTCATGATAGCGATTGGGTCATGGATACGGGGGCGTCGTATCACGCCACTCCATATAGGAGGATCTTCACGTCATACTACTGCGGCAGGTTTGGACGTATGAAGATGGGCAACAAGGGGACGACTGCAGTTGTAGGCATCGGTGATGTGCAATTGACAACGGAGCTTGGTGAGAAGCTCGTTCTCAAGGATGTGCGACATGTACCAAGTTTGCGCTACAACTTGGTTTCGGTAGGGAGGCTGGCAGATGATGGTTGTCGCAGTTTATTTAGGGACAAAAATTGGATGCTTACAAAGGGTTCCCAACAGGTGGCTCGAGAAGATTTATGTTGTGGCATATACAAGCTCAAGCCGCTGAGTTGTACAGGCAGGCCACAGACATCGGATGGAGGCTCGAGGGATATTCGACAGGAGTTGGATCGTCGAAAACTTGTTGAGGAGGGGCTTCGAGATACTTTGAGAATTACGAAGGATTCGGTTCATCGAGACAAAACGACGAATGGTGATGAACCAAAGATTGAGGGTCAGTATGTCAGTCCCATGACAGCTGAACGATCTCCGGAGGGGGGGTTGCTTCACGGATCCAATTTTGGCGACGGGTGGTTTGCCAAAGCTTTACGGAGCGATATTGGTGTAATCCCCCTGATTTTCAGGAATTTCTAATATTGACTTTTTCTTAATTTTCTGGAATTTTCCGGGATTTTTCTGTAATTAAACCTAGACTCTTGGTGTTTAAATAAATTTTATTGCTCTTAGTTAATATTAAAATATTATGGAAATAATATTTTATGGTGTAAAATGGAAAACCGGACATAGGGTAATTTTTCGTGAAGTTATTGGACTCCGAAAGCATTTTTAAAGCCCTAAAAACCAATATATAATTAAACCAATTTAAACCCTGAATTAAACCGGGTTTATTTGAAATAAACCAAACCAACCCAGACCCGGTTCAGTTGAACCGAACCAAGCCTTATTGGGTCGGGCCGGATTCATATGAACCCGACCCGCTTGAGACCCGACCCGAACCAAACCCTAATCCCAATCTTTGCCGGATTCACTGTTCACCCTATTTAATTACCTCGGGATCCGTGCCCCGCCGCCGCCGCACACCCTCTCTCTCTCTTCTCTCCGCCGCCGAACCCCCTGACTGAACCCTAGCCGCCGCGCCCTCTCCTCGTGACTTCCCGCCTCGAGCAGTCAGACGACCACCGGTCGACTTCCCTTTCTCCCGCGAGCGCCGCCGCTCCGCCTCCTCGACGAGCCATCCTCGTCCCCGACGAACTTCCCCGCCCTAACCGCCCTATCCACCGCCCTCTTCTCAGCCGCTCGACGAAGCCCTAGCCCCTCTTCCTCGCCGCCCGTCTCCGCCTTACTCCCCGTCGTCTCCGCCTTACTTCCTGTCGTATCCGCCGACCTCGCCGGCCTCGACCTGACCCCACAGCCCTCCGCCGAGTCCCGCAGCTCAGCCGACGAGCCCGTCCTCGACTCCACCGGCGTCGTCTCCTCCCTCAGCCCCAGTCACCCCCGTCCACCCTCGACGACCGCCTCCCCTCTGCCCTCTTCCTCCGTCGTACCTCCCTCTGCAACGACACAGCAAGCCCTAGCTGTCTCCGGTGAAGCTCGACGACTCCCTCCAGCAACAGCCCGGCCGTGTTGACCCCGCCAGCGAGTCCCCCGCTGTCTCCGGATACAGACTCGATCAGTACTGGGCACGGACACAGCAGGATCCATCACAGAGACCCGGAAACTTCGAACTCGACACGCGGACACGAGAAACTTCGGTTTTTCGAGCCCTGTTCAGGTACCGTTTTCTCCCTGCTCGTAACTCCGTTTCCGATTCCGTCAGTTGCAACGCGTAGACTGTATAACCCTCTCGGTGCCCGTGCAACCCGCTCGGTGCATCGCGTCCTGTGGTGATCGTACACCGCGATCCAAAAACAGGAAAAACAACGCCATGTTTCACCCCGGAACTGAGTGCGCCCCGCCAAACGGGACGACTTGGTCGCACGCGGTCTTTACCGAAACGTGCGCGACGTTGATACGGTGGTGTGGGATTTCGCAGAAGTCGATTCGGATGTGCGTGCACACCGGAATCAACGCGTATCCGCGGACACCGTCCCGTATCCGTCCTTTCTGGAACGCGTCCTAACTTTGTGTACACACGTCGGATCGAGACGAAACTTGCGTCATCGGACTCGTAGCAATACGCTTGTCCTGTGAGCCAAGTTTGGTTCGATTCTGAGAACGTTGACAAAATCGCGTATTGTGAGCCCCACAGGCTCCACTTGACGGACGATTTTGTGATCGGCTCATCGGAATCCAATTCTGGAAGTTCCGTTGGGTTCGTATCATCGTTCCTGACTTGTTGACACTGAGTTTGACGAATTTGGAGACCTTTGACCCTGATACGCTTTTCGGTGCAAAACGGCCCACATGTGGACCCCGCTTTGACCCGGAAATGTCATTTTTGCCCCTGTGTCCAAATTGGACGTAAGGACAGGCGTTTCTAGCTATTTGATATTTTCTGAATCTAATGGTGATGTTTATTTCAGCAACCGGAGTAGTATCGCAGATCACACTGAGACCAGAGCTACAGTTGGAGCCAGGACCCCAGGCAAGTGTACCTCGCCAAACTTGCAGTATATTGATTCATATTATTCTCTTGCTTATTCTTGTGATTGTTGTGCATGCTTAACCTAGGACCGTGTAACTTACTTAGCGTCCGATTATAGTCGGGTGCCAACACCGTACGCGGTGTTGTGTATTGTCATCTAGAGATGGACATTCGTGACACTTTACATCCTCGCACTTGTCTTATCAAGTACATTATACCCAGGACACTTGACACTGTTCATGAGACAGGATCTTCCGAGATATTCGTGGTGATTCTGTATAGGATACAGGTTTATGACATACACAGTTTACATGCTTAGATTATATCCTGACTTGTTGCATTAGTTTTGATCCTGCGTGTCATGGACATGAGACGTGAGATTTCATTGGGTGGGGAGAGTATTACCATAACAAAGGCTGATTATATTATATATATTGACATCTGGATGTGTCTTAGTCTCTGACTCAGAGCTATGGCACCAGTTCTGGCCCTTCGAGAAAATACTGCTATGGGTTTCTCCGACACTGATCCTGTAGTAGCCTCAGCCCGAGTATGACTAAAACTCTCAACTTGCATATCACTTAGCTGGTTATATATTTACCCTATTGTTCATTTATTGCTGCACTGCATTTATTTTGGCTTGTATTTTCTGTACCTTGCTGTCCCCTGAGGACCTGGATCCGGACTATGTCCCCAGGTATAGCTGACGAGATCTATCCCGAGGTTTACGGGACCGGAGCATTAGCCTTAGCAGGAGCAGGAGCCTACATTGGAGCAGAACCAGGATCTAAGGATGAGATCGTACCAGAGGACTTCTCTTGAGTATTGGCTTGAGATACTCATTTGTTTCTGTTCTAGTTATTTTATTTCCAGTCTATTTCATTGATTTATCAGACTTATTCTCGGATTGTTCTCCGAGATACTTTTATTGAGATCTGTTAGTTTATTTTATTGCATTTATTATGGCATTGGATCTGTGATTATCTGTTGTGGATGAGATTCGTATAGACCGTGACTTGTACCATTGGACCTACTTATTGTTATAGTACAGCTTAAGCATGCCCCGATGGATCCATTAGATTGGGTTGTCCATCGGTGTGTGCTGCTGGCCATTGCCACGCGTCCGGTCCCTCGGCATTTTGGGACTGGGGCGTGACAATTGGTTTCAGCAGTTCGAGGCCAGGGAGGAGATCAAGGTTTACAGCAAACTCAATCTGAGGCGGGAGCGTCACCATTCACACAGTTTCGGGGGAGCTGTGGGTCATCGACGACATGCACAATGCGCGATGTTCTGCTCGAGGACGCATGTGTTTGGGGAAGCTTCAAGTTCGGACACGAAGATGGGCAGATTCAGGAGTTCGAATCTCGGGAGAATCGCACCGTCCGCTTGGTTGGGCCAGCCAAGGGTGAAGAATCTTGTCGGAACGTTAACACGATACGATAGAAGATGGAAGTCGGGGACAGACAGCCAAGACTCACAGTGAAGCTGATAGTCAGGGACTTTGGTCTCAGCCGTGTCATTGATGTCGGCAGAATCCCAGAGGTACAGAAGGTGCTACGCATGCCAGCTAGGGTCGACATGACGGTCGAGGAGCTGGAGACGAAGGAAGATGCAAAGCAACTCAGAGGATCGGAGATCGGTGACATACGGGAGCAGAAACTCTGTCGCGGGACGACAGGCATGGAGTCCAGTTGAGAAGCCATAGGGTCAACACCCTCTCATCAGACTAGAGGGGGAGATTGTTGAGGTCCAATCTGTATTTGGTGAATTTTGGAGCCCAAATATGGTCAAAGATTTGATTTGATATAATTTGAAAATCTACATTAAATGTAAGATTTGATTAGATTTCAAATTTGTATCAAATATTTAATTTGACCATATTTGGACGTCCATAATTGGTGTTGGACTAATTTAGGTGGAATAAGATTCTTATTTTAAGATTTTCTATTTAAGAAATCATATTAAGACCTAAAATAGGATTTATTATCCTATAAATATAGGAGGGTGGAGGCACAAAGAATAGCACAAGTTGGAGATTCGGGGTGCTCGTCCACCGAAAATATAAGAGAAAGTCAGTGCTTTGCTCTTAGGACTTCGCCATACAAGATAGAAGGAAGAAAGAGATCTGATTGAGGAATCGTCGCTTTCGCTCAGGGAGATTGCTACGAGTTTGTGAGTGATTTCAATTGTAATCTCTTTCTTTTCTTCTTGAGTGTGGTGAGGGGGTTGAATCTATTAGGGTAAAGAGTTCAACATTGATTTTGTCAATCATATAATTTCACCTGAGTTATAAAGGTTGGAATTTGTCCAGGTGATGTAGTCACCGTCATATACTTGTCTTTATCTGTGCTTGGTGTTCGTTAGACAGGAGTTAGTTATCTCAGATGGGTTGGCCTAAAGTTTCCGTTGCAGGCACTCTCAGACACGGTGTCGGAACAGTTGGGAATCAAGTTTGCAGAAGGGGGCAGAGTTTGGTCCAAACTCGATCCCTGGCCGAGTTCGGGCCGAACTCGGTGTGGTGTTCCAGAACCTTAAAACCGAACTCGGTCCGAGTTCGGTGTCGGCGGAGGCTGCTCGGGTTTTGGAGTTTTTATGTTATATTTTGGACCGTTGGATGCTAATGGATGACTGGATCTTATGGTTGGCTATTTTTAGGGTTTCCTAACCCTAAAATAGGTTTCTCATCCTATAAATAGGAAGGAGGGTGGAGGCACAAAGGAGAAGCAGAAGTTGGAGATTCGGGGTGCTCGTCCACAGAAAATCTAAGAGAAAGTCCGTGCTTTGCTCTTAGGACTTCGTCATCCAAGACAGAAGGAAGAAGGAGATCTAATCGATGAGTCATCAACTTCTGTTAGGGAGATTGCTACGGGTTGGTGAGTGATTTTAATTGTAATCTTCTGCTTTTCTTCTTGAGTGTGGTGAGGGGGGTGAACCTATTAGGACAAAGGATTTCAACATTAATTTTTTACAATCTTGTAATTTCATCTGAGTTATAAAGGTTAGAATTTGTCCAGGTGACGTAGTCACCGTCATATACTTGTCTTCATTTGTGCTTGGTGTTCGTAGATTGGTTGGTCAGCTCAGGTGGGTTGGCAAAGCGCTTCTTCCGATGCGCGACCAACACGTGGTATCAGAGCGCACGTGTTTTTAACACGTGGTATCAGAGCCAGATTCTTCTCGAGAGGGAAGGTGCAACTATGTCTACGGAGCAGATGAACACTCGTATGATCACCCTCACAGGAGAAAACTGGACGATTTGGAAGCCAAGGATGGAGGATCTACTCTGGTGCAAGGAATTGTATAGTCCGTTGGAGGACGACAGCGCAAAGCCGACGGACAAAGGTGCTGATGACTGGAAACGACTGGATCGGAAGGCTGTTGGATTCATCCGCCAATGGCTGGACGACTCGGTGTTTCACCACGTGTCCATGGAGAATTCTGCAAAAGCATTGTGGGAGAATCTGCATTCGTTGTACGAAAGGAAAACGGCTAGCAACAAGACGTTTCTGATTCGCCAACTCGTCAACTCGAAGTACACGGAGGGTGCACCGGTGGCACAACATCTGAACAAGGTTCAGGACATCATCAATCAGCTGTCTGCGATGAAAATGGTGATTGAGAATGAGCTTCAGGCCCTTCTGCTTTTGAGTTCTCTGCCAGAAAGCTGGGAGACGTTGGTGGTGTCGATGAGCAACTCCGCTCTTGATGGAATTGTCACGATGGAGACAGTCAAAAGCAGCTTGTTGAACGAGGAGATCCGGCGTAAGCAAGTGGAATCGTCGCAGGAGTCCGCTCTGGTGGCTTCCTACGAGAAGGGAAGACCCAAGTCACAGGCAAGGACAGGAGGGAGTTCTCGGAATCTTGCGACTGTGGACCGCAAGAAGAGCACTATTACTGTGGCGAAAGGGATCATATCAAGAGGAACTGCATGAAGCTCAAAGCTGAGAAGGCCAAAGGCAAGGATGATCAGGAGTATCACACAACTATGGGAGATCTCACCATCGCAGCAACCGACGCAGAGGAACCTTGTGGCATGTGTCATGATGACGACTGGGTCATGGACACGGGCGCGTAGTATCACGCCACTCCACATAGGAGGATCTTCACGTCATACCGCGGTGGCAGGTTTGGACGGATGAAGATGGGCAACAAGGGGACGGCTGCAGTTGTAGGCATCGGTGATGTGCACTTGACAACGGAGCTTGGTGAGAAGCTCGTTCTCAAGGATGTGCGACATGTACCGAGTTTTCGCTACAACTTGGTTTCGGTAGAGAGGCTGGCGGATGATGGTTGTCGCAGTTTGTTTGGGGACAAAGATTGGATGCTTACGAAGGATTCCCAGCAGCTGGCTCGAGAAGATTTGTGTTGTGGCATGTACAGGCTCAAGCCGCTGAGGTGTACAAGCAGGCCACAGACACCGGATGGAGGATCGAGGGGTATTCGACAGGAGGTGGATCGTCGAAAACTTGTCTTGGAGGGACTTCGAGATACTTTGAGGGATATAGAGGATTCGGTTCGTCGATACAAAACGACGAATGGTGATGAGTCAAAGATTGAGGGTCAGTCTGTCAATCCCATGACAGTTGGTCGGTCTCCAGGTGGGGGTTGTTCCACGGATCCGATTTTGGCGACGGGTGGTTTGCCAAAACTTCACGGAGCAACATTGATTTTAGCAGTTCGAGGCCATCGAGGAGATCAAGGTTTGCAGCAAACTCAATCTGAGACAGGAGCATCATCATTCACACAGTTCAGGAGAAGCTGTGGGTCATCGACGGCATGCACAGTGCGTGATGTTCTGCTCGAGGACGCATGTGTATGGGGGAGCTTCAGGTTCGGACACGAAGGTGGGCAGATTCAGGAGTTCGAATCTCGGAAGAATCGTACCGTCCGCTTGGTTGGGCCAGCCAATGGTGAAGAAGCTCGTCGGAACGTTAACACGTTTCGGTGGAAGACGGAAGTCGGGGACAGGCAGCCAAGACTCGCGGTGGGGCTGATCGTCAAGGACTTCGATCTTAGTCGTATCATCGATATCGGCAGGATCTCAATGGTGCAGGAGGTGCTACGCATGACAACTAGCGTCGACGTGACGGACGTGACGGTCGAGGAGTTGGAGACGACGGAAGATGCAAAGCAACTCGGGGGATCGGAGATCGGTGGCATGGAGGAGCATGATTTCTATCGCGGGACGACAGGCATGGAGTCCAGTTGAGGAGCCATGGAGCCAATACCTCTCAAGATTGTTGGAAATCAAGTCTGCTGAAGGGGGGCAGATTTCTGTCCGAACTCGGTCCCTGGCCGAGTATGGGCTGAACTCGGTGTGGTGTTACAGAACCTTAGAACCGAACTCGGTCCAAGTTCGGTGTCGGCGGCGGCTGCTCGGATTTTGGAGTTTTTAGGTTATATTTTGGGCCGTTGGATGCTAGTGGACGGCTGGATCATATGGTTGACTATTTTTAGGGTTTTCTAGCCCTAAAATAAGTTTTCCATCCTATAAATAGGGAGGAGGGTGGAGACACAATGGAGAAGCACAAGTTAGAAATTCGGGGTGCTCGTCCACAGAAAATCTAAGAGATAGCACATGCTTTATTTTTAGGACTTCGCCATCCAAGATAGAAGGAATACGGAGATCTAATCGAGGAGTCGTCAACTTCGGTTAGGGAGATTGCTACGGGTTGGTGAGTGATTTCAATTGTAAACTTTTGTTTTTCTTCTTGAGTGTGGTGAGGAGGTTGAACCTATTAGGACAAAAGGTTTCAACATTAGTTTTTTGCAATATTGTAATTTTATTTGAGTTATAAAGGTTGTGATTTGTCCAGGTGATGTAGTCACCGCCATATACTTGTCTTCATCTGTGCTTGATGTTCGTATATTGGTTGGTCATCTCAGGTGGGTTGGCAAAGTGCTTCTTCCGCTGCGTGACCAACACGTGGTATCAGAACGCACGTGTTTTCAACAGGTACGCTTGCAGGACGTGTCCGATTCCCAACAATATATGCATATAGTGATGCCGATGCTGCTAAAGATATCAATGTTGATCCAACTAATATTCTTGCAGCAAGGGCTGAGGAAAGGGATGAAGATGAACAAGAGCCAGCTAAGATCAACTAATATTAGTTGAAGATCCTATTCCATTGGCAGTGTATTCCAGCTGTAGCTTCCATGACGCAATTGATGATGGCCCTGGTAAGTCCACTGGTACTACTCAGAATGTTAGAACCCCGGGGAGGAATCACAACTGCCCTGTCGTTCCTGTTCTACTAAGTTTTCGTCGTATCTTCTGCTTAGAACCAGATAGGAAGTGATGTAAAATATGATACATCTGTTGAAATTAGTTGATTATTTTATTGATTGTCTCATTGGCATTATATAGCCTTACAGTCATTAATACAATGATCTCAATCATTATGACAATAATCTGATAATGGAATATCCTGTGACATATTCTGGCATCCCAAATATGTCCTCAGGATATTCCCATGTGCTTATACTATACTTAAATATGACACCCAACATACCATATCAACACTCCCCCTCAAGATGGGTGAAAGATATTCACTAAGCTCATCTTGTCACATCCTCTAATCATGCTCACTGAGGCGAGTCCCTTGGTTAGTCCATCTGCTACTTGATCCCTGGTTGGAACATGGCCAAGCTCCAGTAATCCACTATCCAACTTCTCTTTGATGAAGAATCTATCAATCTCGATATGTTTGGTCCTGTCATGCTGTACTGGATTGTTGGCGAAACTAATAGCTGACTGATTGTCACACCACAGCTTCATCTTGGCTCCTTGATCCAGCTTCAGCTCCACCAGCATATTCTTCAACCATAGCAGCTCTGCAACTCCCAAGGCCATAGCTCTGTACTCTGCTTCAGCTGTCGATCTGGCCACCACAGACTGCTTCTTACTCTTCCAGGAGACCAAGTTACCTCCTACAAATATGCAATATCCCGAGGTAGACCTCCTATCATCAGCACAACTAGCCCAGTCAGAATCACAGTAGCCCTCGATGCTCACGTGATTGTTCTTCCTGAATATTAGTCCCTTCCCGGGAGCACCTTTCAAGTACCTCAGAATCTGGTACACTGCATCCATATGACCATTCCGTGGGTCATGCATGTAGCGGCTCACCACACTTACTGCAAAGAAGATATCAGGACGTGTGTGGCTCAAATAGAACAACTTGCCAACCAGTCTCTGGTATCTGTCTCGATCAACTGGTTCTCCAGCCTCAGCATCAATCTTGAACCTCTGATCTATTGGTGTCGCTGCAGGTTTGCACCCCAACATCCCAGTTTCTGTGAGAAGGTCCGGTGCATACTTCCTTTGAGAGAGAACAATCCCCTCTGCTTCTCGAGCAATCTCAATCACAAGGAAGTACCGAAGAAGGCCGAGATCCTTCACCTCGAATTCCTTGCCAAGCTTTCCTTTGAGTTGGGCGATCTCCTGCTCATCATCTCATGTGATAATCATATCGTCCACATACACCGCAAGCAGGGTGATGTGGCCTCCACTCCGACGGAAGAACACAGTATGATCAGCATTGATCTGCTAATATCCCATCCCTATCATCGCCCTTCTGAATCTGTCAAACCACGCTCGAGGAGACTGCTTCAGTCCATAGAGGGACTTCTTCAACCTGCAGACCTTGCCTACTGTCTGATTGGTGCCAAATCCTGGTGGTATCTCCATGTACACCTCCTCCACTAGATCTCCGTGTAGAAACGCATTCTTCACATCCAGTTGGTGTAGCTTCCATCCACCATTCGCTGCCAGAGAAATCCGAGTCCTGACAGTGCTCATCTTTGCAACTGGTGCAAAGGTCTCGTCATAGTCGATGTCGTACGTCTGACTATATCCTTTGGCTACTAGTCGAGCTTTGTAGCGCTCAACCTGTCCATCTGGGTTCTGCTTCACGGTAAAGACCCACTTGCATCCAACTGCTCTCTTCCCCTCTGGCAGTCTCACAAGCTCCCAAGTGTGGTTCTTCTCCAGAGCTCCCAACTCCTCGTGCATTGCCGCTTTCCACTTTGGACCGTTCTTGGCAACCTGTCAATTGTTAGGTACAGTAATATTATCCAAAGATGCTATAAATGCTCCATGAGAAGAAGGAAAATGGTCATAAGAAACAAACTGAGCAATATCTCAACCATATCTGTTTGGAGGATTTCCTGCATTGCTGCGAGTGGTCCTCCGTACAGATAATGGTGTGGGAGGAGTAGAAGTAGGAGGAATGATATCTTGTGAAGAAGGGGTATCACCTGAAGGGGGGTTGGTGTCGGTGCCTCAGGAGTTGGGACGAACGCAGGCAAGGGACTTGGCACTGGCACTGTCGGTACTGGTCCTGCAGTTTGCTTCTCTCTCCTGTTGTAGGTAAGTAACTCTCCCTGAGCCGTAGGCCTAACACATTCACCTTCTTGTCCCTTCTCCGTGCCTCCATGCCAAACTTCTAAATCGGTTACCACCAAGTTCTCCATCTCCCCCTCTCGCCTAATACTGGCAGTATTAGGCGTATTGTGTGAAGTTCCGTCCTAGTGGTAGTATGGCTCATGCTCCCGAAAGTGGACATCCATACTGACAAACTTCTTCTTCTCTACTGGACTCCAGCACACATACCCCTTCTGGGTCGCCGAGTAGCCTACGAAGATGCATTTGACCGCTCTAGGGTCAAGTTTCCCAACTGATGGCCTGTTGTCCTTCACAAAACACACACCCAAACACCTTCAGTGGGAGTATCCCACTATTATTGCCTTGCAATACCTCACATGGGGACTTCCATCCGAGGACCTTCGAGGGCATCCTGTTGATGAGTTGAGCTGCTGTCAACACTGCATGCCTCCACAGACTCTGTGGGACATTCATGTCGGTCATCATACTTCTTGCGACCTCCAGAAGGTGTCTGTTTTTCCTTTCTGCAACTCCATTTTGTGCTGGTGTGTATGCACAGGTGGTCTGATGTTGTATTCCGTGTGCTGACAGGTATTCTGCAAGCGTCCTATTGGTATACTCCGTTCCATTGTCAGACCTCAGTACCTTCACAACTGCTTTGTACTGAGTCTGGACATGCTTATGGAAATCCCGAAAACAAGCAGGTACATCATTCTTATTTTTCATCAAATATAACCTGGTAACACGAGAGGCACACTCAATGAAAGAAACAAAGTACTTATAACCATTCATAGTGTTAGTAGCACATGGACCCCAGACATCAGAATGTACTACCTCAAAAGCAAAAGTGCACCTATGACTCGTGCCAACATATGAGCTCCTAGTAAGTTTTCCTAACTCGCACGCATCACATACTAATTTCTCTTTATTTGTTTTTGCATAAATCTCTGAATACAACTTACTTAGAGTATCAAAGGAAGAATGTCCCATCCTCCGATGATGGAGTATCAAGGTATCCTCAGTCCTCTGCTGCAGTCCTTCCATGCCAGCCTTCTCTGCCATAGATACCAATGCTGAGTCAAGTCCTTCTCGATCTAGATACCACAGTCCCTCATGCCAAGTGCCAGTCCCAAGTCTTCGTCCTGTCCCTTTCTCCTAGAATGTCACCTTAGGAATATCAAAAGAAACAATGCATTTAAGTTGGAGGATTATAGAACTAATGGACAAGAGACTGACTGGAAAGGATGGAGCATGTAAAACATTGGATAATCTTACTGAACCTGTACAATTAACAGTACCCTTACCGACCACTGGCTGGAAAGTGCCATCAGCTGTCTGAATGTTGTCTGCTGATGCTAGGTGAGTGTAGGAAGAAAACTCACTAGCATTCCCCGTCATATGCCGAGATGCTCCCGAGTCGATAATCCAGTCTAATGATTTAAGGAAAGAAATAGACGCAAGGGCAAGTGATTCGTCAGTACCTTCTGATGGATGGGCATACATGGCAGCGTTGCCCCTAACAAAGAATGAGGTGGACGCCTCCTCTGTTCTACTCCTCATGCCTCCCAGTGCCTGGTACTCCACAGTAAAGGTGCCATCAGCTTCTCCGTTCCCTTCTGATATCAGGAGGTTCGCCCGATAACCTCCTCGGCCGTCTCGTCTACCCCCTCGACCACGACCACGTCCTCCATTATATCCTCGTCCGCCGAACGGTCCTCGTCCACCACCTGAATCTCCCTCCCTAGGTGGTTTGGTACTAGCATACCGATGATGATCCATCTCCCCACAGTTGTAGCACTGCCGGTTATGCTGCCAGGGCTCTCCCTTAGATCCTGTGTTTCCTGAGCTGGTGATCGCTAGTGCTGACTTTGCTTCGGGGGGACCACCTGTCCCGGCTTGCAGTCTGATGCGTGTCTCCTCCTGGATCATGGCTGAGATAGCCTCCTCAAGGCTAGGGATCTTTGGTTGGGCTAGAAGTAGGGCCGTCCTCTGTGCGAAAGCTGCAGTCAGCCCTTTGAGGAACTTCATCGTCCTCTCCTGCAGACACACCTGTCTCTCCTTACACTTAGGGTCCCCGCAGCTCGCCCGATCTGAGGAGTGATCATAATCCAACCACAGACGCTCCAACTCCGTGGCATACTGCACCGTCTTCTCTCCCTGTACGGTGTCATCAATCTCCCCCTTTATCTGGAAGACCCGTAAGTTGTTCCCCACACCATCATAGGTCATTCTCAACTTCTCCCACACATCTTTCACCATCTCAATACCGTCTACTGTGGCGGTAATAGACTGGACTAAGGAGTTGAGAAGCCAGATGTAGATCACCATATGAGTGGACTTCCACTCATCGCGTCCTGTCGAGCCCTCGTCCGGCTCTGTCGCCTCGCCCGTCAGGAACCCCTCCATGTTTTTTCCTGCGAGGGTTCTTCTCACCCGCCGTGACCAACTCAGATAGGTGGCTGGTCCATCTAATTTCAGATCGATGGAGGAAAGCTTCAACTCCGGCGACGTTCGTGTCGTGTTCTCACCAGCCGACATCGTCAACAACTTCATCAACGTCGCCACCTCTGCAGAATCTAGCTTCTTGATGATCTCCTCCATCGATGCGTCGTCTATCCAATCACGTCACGTCCGCTCCACGACTCACGCTCGTCCTCGTCGTCCGCTCCTAGATCCGAACATGTCCCCCCTTTTTTCAGATCTAGGCATCCCTATTAGGCGCTGTCTCGTGCTGGTGAGGAGGAGGCGGCAGCACGCATGTCACAGCCACCGTCGCAGCAGCAACAGCAGTCGCAGCAGCCGCAGCAGTAGTAGCCGCAGCAGTAGCAGGACGGGACAGCAACAGCGAAGGACGGCCTGCGAAGGGCGGAGAAGGGAAGAAGGGGGCGTGGAAGAGTTCGGTGGAGGAGATCTAGGAAATCCTCATGTGGGTTTGTGGAAGCTTGGTGACGGCTAGGGTTTGTGGAAACTTGGCTCTGATACCATGTTGAAATTAGTTGATTATTTTATTGATCGTCTCATTGGCATTATATAGCCTTACAGTCATTAATACAATGATCTCAATCATTATGACATTAATCTCATAATAGAATATCCTGTGACATATTCTGGCATCCCAAATATGTCCTCAGGATATTCCCATGTGCTTATACTATACTTAAATATGACACCCAACATACCATATCAACAACATCTGAGACTGTTATGACCTTTATTCTGCAAATGAGGCATACCGCTTCATATCCATTAGGATGGGCCGCCTTTAATGATGTGAACGCCTCTAGGGTATAGGCACACGCCTTTTAGGCTATTAAGGCGCAGTAAATGTGTGTCCGACTTAAATGACTATGTTATAAGTGCAGTGGCAAGTGCAATTGGTGTTGGAGAAGGAAGAAAGAAAAATACTAAGTTTCAAGCTAGATCAAGATTGGTCGTGCAGGGTGATCAACAGGGTGGAGAATAGAGGCAGAACTAACTAGGGGCTGGGGTGGACTCCAGCCCCAAAACTTCCATCCCCTTTTTTTCATAATTTTTTTTTTCCATATGAGTCAACCCACACTTAACCCATCCTACCCACTCCGGCCCACCCGAGGTCGAATTTCTGGTTCCGCCCTTGGTGGAGAAGGAAGAGAACAAGTCTAGAGCTAGAGTATAGGTTATAGCTTGGGGAAGTGCTTGATATTTATAGTGCTAAAGTTTCCATAAATATCACATCCTACAAACTTTTTCTCTCTCCCATTATCCACGCTCTATAATGAGTAATGACAAGCCAAATTTGACATAAATAACACAAGATATAGTGCATGTTATGTAGCAAACAAATATTTTCTATGGAGAACTTTAAATAAATAAATAAAAACTTGCCTCTTTCTACGGAACAACTAGTAAAAATAACACATCATACAACATCTAGAGTCCAGAGTACCTACCACTCACTACTCACAAACTACTGCAACCCAAACTTACTAAGCATCACATTACATGCAAATACACACACACACACACAAAACACATTCGGAACTAAAAACCACCCAGAAACCGCAAAAAAAAAAAACAATGCCAACCAAACCAACCAGAGAAGAAAAGCACAAATTTGCTAAACAAACACTAACAACACCAAACCCTCACAAAACCAACACCAACACAAATGTACCAACACAAATGTACCACTGACAGATCATAAAACTACTACTATGACCAAAAACTAAAACTAGGAATGAAAAGAAGAAGAAAAATCTGCTGAAACGGAACAATGCCAACAAAACCTAATATAACCAACACGAATCGAGAGATCGAAGCCAGAAATTCTCACGGGGGTCCTGGGGAAGATCTCGGCCAGCAGCGTCTTGTACCGCTTCTTCGGCCTCCGCGAGCTCGGCCGCAGCGCCGGGCAGCAAATGCACATGTTGTCGCACGCCGGGAACAGCTTCCTCGACAGGAAACCCATCGCTCAACGAAGAATCTAAAGATTCTTCCCCGATTCTTCAGCAGAAGCCCATGAAAGGAAAATCGTCAGCACAAGAATAAAAATTGGAGCTTTCTCTTGTTGGGGAGTGGGTGGGGAAGAAGATCTTACTGAGTAGTAGAGGAGTTGGTGGTGGACAGGAGCAGAAGCAGACACCCACGTGATGTAGAAAAATAAAGGAGAGGTTTCTTTCTTTCTTTTTCCAGTCTCTTCTCTCTCTTTATTACAAGACTTCTTTTTCGTACTACAAACAGGGAATGGTTGGACAAATATGACAGGGAACTCCCCATCTGTAATGATGTCTACTCTTTCCTCTTTGTTAAGAAAAGGAATACGGGTGATGCCTCTTGATTTTATCATTTCCCTGATTTGTCAAATAAATGGGTAAAAATATTATTTACTAAGGAAACAGCAAATTATAGAAGCTACAAAATAAGTCCATGGTTTAAAATGGCTCGTACTTGTAATATGCTTCCATGCCATGTCCTACTTACTAGGACCAAGTCAATGATAACATTAAAAGTGCAGATGGCAGAGATGATTCTTTAGTTGACGAAGTAATAATAATAATAATAATAAGGAACCTGTGGCCTCTGGGAAAACTAATATATTCCGTTCTTTACTTTATGGGAACATAGGTCAGAATAGCACCAGTCTTCCTTTGACAATCGACACACGATACTTAGAATTTAGTGATAGTAAGACCTCTTTTTTATCTTCATGAATTGTTACTTTGCCTCAAAGTATGTAAATGTTAATGATCATTTATGCTTAACAAGTATACATGCAAAATAATTAATTAGCCATTCTGCATAAAAATATTAAGAAATAAATTTTCTCAGAAGTAACACGTATTAATAGTATTTTATAATAAAAACATTATTAATTAAAGTTATGAACATGACTTCGGAAGAGTACGTAATTACTTAGCTTAGCTACCTATTCAAATTTAAAGACAATTTTAATTAATATAGATAATAATCACCGATGGGTGAGATTTTTCAATTGTGTGGCCTTTCCTGGAGCAACCAAAAACAAACTTCCAAAGATGAATTCATGACAATTTTGATGCTCAACTTATCCAATCCCATTTGTTGGGAATGTTGGTTGGGAATGAGATTTGAGAAATCTCCACTTTACTCGCTGCGGTTGAAGTAACAAACAACAAAATAAAAAGTCATAGACAACTGGATCAAGAAAAGAAATATATACAATAGAGCTACTGCAAACACGGAGACAGGAAAATAGCTCAACACTTGCTGGTCCCATCCTGCCATTGCCATGTCTAGGCATGGAAGGAAGGAAGTAATGGAATGCCAGAGGCATTGCATGTGGCTAGCTCATCATGGCTTGGCTCAGGTGAGAGTATTAATGACTCAGCAGTCCCCTCCAACAATAAACAGCCAAGCATTGCATATAAAAACTCATAAAAGTTCGAAAGTTCCGTCAGCAACATACTTGAATCCATACCATATATCGCATTCTCCACTAGGCGGGCACGGCACTCTTGAGTCTAAATCACTAAACAAACTCCAGTGTCCTCTATTCAAATGATTATTAAGAAGAAGAATGCGAGGATATGAGTAGAAATCCAGTGTTCGAAGTCCTTGATTGCTTATTTTACATCATGAAACCAGAGTTTTGACCAGGACTTTTTTGTCTCCCTCCGCGCCTATTCAAATTATGTAGTACAGTTCTCCATGGTATGGCTACAAACTTTGGAGAAGGGGCACTGCTTTCGATATAAGCACACATTTGTGTCACATGCCAACTATAGTTATTTTGTGCAAATTTTGTTACGCAAAAATTCTTCCATTGCACCATCTGATCCTCGTTCTCCATTCTCCATTGGCTTGGATGAACGGGCACTCGCCACTCGAGTTGACAAAGGAGGGTACTATATACTTGTTGAGTCAGTCAACTGCAACTTGCAAGCCAAAAGATCAGAACGAGGAAGACCTCAAAGCAAGATATTTATAAGTTTATTTTCGATTACAAAAGAAATATAAAGGCTCATATGTAACTTTACCATTTCGTGTAGCAGTATTTTGGCCGCAGGGTATTAAGTCTCTCCACATGATCAGCTTGAATTTCCAGTAAGAATACTTCCTCCCATAGACGTCGGAGCTCTGTCAGATTCAACAAGCAACTATAAGCACACATTCAGCAGAAACATTTCATGAATTTTTTTTTTTTACTTTCGTCTTTCCTATTAATATTTGATGCAGACACTACTGCACATTAGATAAAAATGTGGTTCCTATAACAGCTTCCATGCAGGAAAAGAGAGAGATTCAATGGTAGCATTTAACTTACCAGAATGGTCTGCAGCAGAGAGGCACATAACTATCATGTCAAATCGGGGGACTTTGACCAGATTCTCTAAAATGCTAAGAGCCAATTCATTGTCGTCCCTGAAATAAATAGAAGGTACTTTTGTACGTCAATATTATCATGATAGAGAATGTCACAAGGGAATACAAGAACAAAGAGGACTCACTTGAAAAATGTGGCTGTGCACTTGATAATGTCAATCAGCAAAGGAGCCGATAGTGCATTTTTGAATATCTGAGGTAAGCTAGCTGGTGGTATTGCCTAATGACACAATTAGTAAATGAGAGCACAATTAGTAAATGAAAAGCATACGGAAGCAGCAACAGTAACAAAACTTTTACTTTTGGCCAAGTCTGTGTTCTTAGCGAATACGAAATATAAATATTTCAAAAACATTTATTGGTATATAGTAATATTATCCACAAAGGAAAAACCTTCAACAAGTGAGCTTGCTTTTCAGATTTAGCTGAAAGTGCTCTCCATGAAACTTCAAACTCGTAAGCAGATTTTGGTGCCGGAATGTCCTCTACAGCAGTGGCCATGACTCGAGAAGCAGCACGAGATGCAAGATCCTGAATTAATGCATTTACATGTTTGGAGCGATCAACAACCTGCGTATAGAATAATGTGAAATGTCGCAAAACCATTGAACAACTTTGGAGTGATCATCAATTCTTCTAATGTAAAAATAATTCATTATATTCATGAAATAACTAGTGGATCCATGTCGGGCAATACTAGACTAGCCCCATAAGCTGGTAGGAAAGATATAGTCTCCCGCTTGCAGGTAGCAGTTTGCATTAGTGTACAATAATAAAAGTTCATTGGATGACTGATGAATAATATACAAGTTGGTCATTCATGATAAATATATGAAATAAAGTTGTGTGTATATCTCCTTCATAGGAATATATGAAATAAAGTTGCTCATTCATGATAAATATATGAAATAAAGTTGTGTATATATCTCCTTCATAGGAATTTCACATGTACATCACATCCAATCATGTTACTTGTGCACTATAAAAGGTACAGATACTCCAAAATTGACTCTACTATGTATTCCTCCTCTTTGAGCATCTCTCTTGTCCTTCTTAGTCTCACATTGGATAGCCACCAAAGTGAGGTATTACATATTTATTGGAGAGGATAATACCTCACTTTGGTGGCTATCCAATGTGAGACTAAACAAGAGACTGAGAAGGACTTAGATGACATGAATCAATGTTGTGAAAAGCGCTAGGTGCTAGGCGCTAGTCGGGCGGGCACCCGCCGCCTAGCGCCTAGCCCACCTAGGCGGCCGCCTAGATCTAGGTGGTTCAAAAAAAATCCAAAAAAATAAAAATAAATCCAAAAACCTACTCCATAAATCCCAAAAACATGCATAGTCGGGGACTAGGCAGGCGCCTAGGCGGACATCGGGCGGGCACCAGGCGCTCGCCTTTAGAACAGTGACATGAATCTGTTGTGCCCTATCCTATAAATATGATTCCAAATATTATTCTCTTGTTTCCTCTCCTATAAATACGTACTCCTAAGTTGCTTCCGGAGTTGCCCTTATTAGTTGTCTCTTTGAGCATTTCAGAGTTGATTCACAAAGGAAAAACCTTCAACAAGCGAGCTTGACCACTCGTCTCCACAAGCTTATATTTGTTGCTAATGAAGACGTACTCACGCATTCTTGGTTCTGTTCTATCAAGTTAACTTTCACTTCAGTCGGTTTTCTAGTAGCCCCATATAAGCTAGACTTCTTTCTAGTAGTCGTCTTAAAGAGGATCATAGTTGCTCAATAACTTTCCCTTTGGCAGGGGCATAAAGTGAATGAATAGCACCACTTAAGCATACCACAGCTGCATTATTTCATGATTCATTGGCATTTTCGGCTTTGTCGTCGTCCTCGTCTCATTCTCAAAAAGACGCTTGCTGATTATACTTCTCATTTTATTTGTGAGTCATGCATTTTGGGGAAACATCGTAGCTCTTCCTTCTCTTTAGCTCCACAGAAGTGATTCTTATAAGCTTCCAAGTCTATTTGGTTTCTCTATTGAACACTATCATGACTTGGCTTTCTTACTTCGTGATCATTATGAAATACTCTTAGTTTTAGAATATTGCAAAATCAAATAAAAAAGATCAGTCCGACACCACCATTAAAACTCTTTGTACTGATAATGTCACAGAATACCTTGCCAAGATTCTGAACAACTCTGCGAGGACTTTATACCTTCTAGTTATACCAAACTTCGTCCTCGTGTATTCCTCAGTAAACTGGAGGTGTCGGGCGTAAAACATGGAACTTATTCAAGTTGACTTGCTCTCTTCTCTTTCAACTGAATCCTCGAAGCTGCTGGAATTTTGCTCTTACTTACTTTATCACCTCATCAATTACATGCCCTCTAATCTCCTCAACAACCTCTCTCTATTCACTATCTTCGGATCTTCCCAAGCAAGAATTGTTCTCCTTGTCACCTGAAATATTTGGTTGTACTCGCTATGTTCAATGTCATAGGGCAGCTATGTTTTTTTGGTTACTCTACGTACCTAAAAAAGGTATGTCTGTTATTCACCGTCAGAGCACAAGGTTATCACTTCGATCTATATCATTTTCCATGAACAACGGTCCTTCTTACCATCCTCACCATATAGAGCTTCTCCTGAGCCTCCAAGTCCCACCCTTGAACCTAATTCTCCACTCACCACTATTTCTGATAAACCATGCACCTTCGAAATTCAAGGTCTACACTTGTAAGAAAAAGAGACCGTGCCAACAGGAACATGGGGTCCCACCATTTACTATTTTTTTGCCTTGCAGGCCCGTTGATTTCTCCACTACAATGTCCATAATAATCTTATATTATGCGTCCTTTTTCTAGCTTTGTTTCTTGTCATCGACTCACTTGTCATCGATGAAACTGAGCTTTACAGGCCGAACGATTGATGCAAGAAAAGTGACATTCAAGCGACAAATCAAACTAGAAAATGGAAGCAGTAAAGTAGCGCATGAACATGACCACGGACAAAGCACCCAAGGAGGGTAGAGCAGCGAAGAAGCCGGTAGGGAAGCAACCTATCGAAGCGACTCGCCGACCCACCTGACACAACACAAAAAACTAAAATCTCGTGAAAACTAACCAATATGTTCTTGCACTAACCAATATATTTATAGTGAGGTTTATGCCCAGTTGAGACGCATCATGCATATGTTGCTTTATGTTTCCTTTTATATGTTCTTTTACTAACCAGTATCCTTTTTTTCTTCTAGTGAGTAGGGGCTACCATTGGATTTGTCCGTTAATATCTCGTGAAAACTAAAAGGTCTTTTAAGATCAAAGGAAAAGAAAAAGCTCTAAACTCTCATATAGTGTTCTAAAATTCGCTAAGCGAATTCGGTGCGGAGGAGGGACGCCTATGCCGCATACGCGTCGAACAAGTATCAGACTTTTTTTCCCTTATACTCCCTTGTAACAGCTTATATAGTGTTATATCAAAATGAAACACAATTAATAAAGAAATCATCAACAAGTATTCTATCATTATCATGATTCATGAAAACATTATCAACATTATTTCATAATGAAACAGAAACATACTTAATAAAGAAATCACCATATCCATAATACAAATTTAAAATGTTAATATTCTAAATTCAAATAATATATCCATAATACAACTAAGCATCAAAAAAAGCATCAAAAAATCTTTAAATCCGAAACGAACAAGTCGCACAAGGCGCCTAGGGACCGAACAGGGCCGCACAACCGCAGTATACCGCCGAATAGGGAGTGTTTGGTTTGGCCTAAGGACGTCTAGTTCCTAAGTGGCCGAACATGCCGATTTTTAAAACACTGCTCTCATAAACTTCCCTACTTTGTGGATCAAAAGAAGAAATAGTCATGTCCGATAACTAATCTTGCATATCGACTTTCAATATCTATTACATATAGTCATATATGATTAAAAATATTATTTACTTATTTTTAATAAATGTGTGCAATGCCTTCATTTGCCTCGTGTCTGAGCCTTTTACACCCTTTGTGCCACGGTGGGCCTTGCGCCTTTAATAACTTTGGTCCCACATTGAATATCCACAAAAGTCCGGCCATATCCTCTCCTATAAATATGTACTCATGCTAATGAGATCAATCCATTTACTTGAGTTATCCGCACGGATATCATGACCTTGTCGGATACCAGAACCTTGTCATGTATGTGCCATGCAGATGTTGTGTCGATCATGGGAGATACCATGACCTTGTCATGTCAAAGTCAGATGTTGGACACAACCTGATCACGACAATAAACACCAAAGTTGATGCATTGCTTGTCACCTTGCCCAAATCATGACATGTTAATTCATGTCCATGTAACATAGCTTTGGATACCATGTAGTGTTGATGAATGTTGTAGTTTGAATCTCAAAATGTAGAAAGAATTCTGTAATTTGAAGCTTGGTCCATTTATTTCTTCAATTCTATTCTTAATACTAAGAACTGCACTGATGCTTATAGTTTTATTCTCTAGGAACTGAAAATCCATCCAAAAAGTTTATAACATCAATAGACATATATTAAGTTCATACGTTCTTGTCGTTAAATAGAAAACTGATGCAGGAGTGTCAAGTCACCTAGTTAGCAAACCAGATAACATGAAGTAGAGGGTAATATTATGTACTATCGCTCTTTTATGATGATAAGAGGACCTGTTTGATATATTGGTCTGACTGCTTAAAACATGTGCAGACAATTTGGAATAGTAGATGGAGAACCAGAGCATATGGAACCTAAAACTGCAAAACAGGATTTCAATTTTTAACTCCGAAATTTGAACAGTATGGTTTAAAACAGTCTAGGATGAGGCTTGTTGGTCAAACTGATAGTTACCGATAATAACTGATGGTTAGAAAACAAATAACAAGAAGAGAGAACAATCAATGAGTAATACTTTTTTAAGTCTGGCAGTAAAGATTCAGTTACAGAATTGATTGGACCATAAGCATCAGATAATTGACATATAAGAAGCATGCAACGTGTGGAGAAACTAGTTTCTTTTCCATTTACTTCCATATTGGGATGGCACTAATCATCTCTATCACTATAAGTGTTTGGTGAATGGTTGACAAGATGGTCATAGCATTTGGCAATATATTCCGTGGAACATTCTCAGTTAAGAGTTACGCTCAATTTAGCCAAAATCCCATTTTGACGGGAAAAGGCAATGAGAAAGGGTATACATATTGACTTGCAAGTTGCAACAATGACAAGTTTATATATTTCTCTATACAAAATAACTATTGAGTATTTTCATATTGAAAATCACTCTGTTTATATCACAAAGTAAATAAAAGAGTACGTATTACTATGTACTCATAATGGCCTAGTTTCTCACTAATGAGAACTGTCTATTCTAACAGATTCACTTAAACATCCATATTGGCCGACTTTTTTGTAAGACATCTCCTAAACATATAAATCCTTTGGTTACATTAAATACCTTCTTTTGCATACCTTAACATTGCTGCCATTGGTAATTGATGCAACACTATCATGGGTGTCTTTCACTTTTTGATCCCTGCTTTTGACTCCTATACTCATATGATTGCTGTCCATCTCAGTCACAGCAATAAGAGGCTTACCAGTAGCTTTCCCATTACTCTCCTGCAAAATACATGATTACTAGACATTTAATAACAGAATACAATCCGTAAATCTCACTAGTAATGTGCACGTGCGTGTGTAAAAAAAATATTGGAAAAAATTAAATATGAACTTATTATAAAAAATGCCATTCCTAGGAATTGAACTCAAGCAATCAAGAAAAATGCCTCCCACCTTAACCACTTGAGTTAGAGTTATTTAATTATAAATATATATTATTAGGTAGTTAAATGTTTGGTTAAGTTTTTTTAAAATAATTAGTGGAGTATTTAGGTAGTTATTTAGTTATCTTTTTATTAATTTTTTAAATTTATTGAAATGAAGATATACATACGGCTTAGACGGCTCAAACTAAATGCAATTTAGACGGGTAGACAAGCAGCCTAAGTTGTATCTTCATGGACGATTTAGAAACATTTGTCAATCTACAATGTTTTAAACATATTATGCATATGGAAATGGAAAGATGGAAGAAAAACCTTTATCCCAAACTTTCAGGATTGGCAGAAAGCAATAATGCCTCGGCTTTATATTATTATTTACTTTTCAAAATATAACACCTAAGTTTTGGACCATTCATACTTTTACTCTTAAAATCAAAAATCTTCTAGGAGGCCAATGAATCTCAGTAAGAACTTCGATTAGGCGGTTCTTACTTGGGAGCTCGTTTTCCGAGCAACGGAAGCTCATTTTCCAGCTACGGGAGCACTTTCCATAACATGACCAGAATTTTAAAAGATTACAGAAATTTTAGAAAAAAAAAGTTAAATTTTTTTTATATATGTTTATCAAAGTAACAAGAAACTAAGGATTACTTACCTTAACAACATAAAAATCACCATACAAATGATCTATCTGTGACTTTGATCTAAACTTTATTAATTATAATAAATATTAAGATATCTATAAATTTTGATAACAATAATTAATAAACATAAAAAAATTATTAGTGCACGCTCCCAACTTTAGACATGTTAAGAGTATTAGTAGTATTAGTAGTATTGGACTTTAGTCCCACATCGGATAGAACAATAGTGAGAGAGGTTAGTCTCTCCTATATATATGTACCCCACTCTTCAATATAATTAATCTATTATTCATTCTCTCTTTACATGGTATCAGAGCCAATTACCCATTGCTTCAACTTTTTCACACACGCTGCTGAGTACCCGGCTGTGGACATAGAAGTCGAGGCTTCACCACGACGCTGTGTTTGAAAGTCAATAAACTATGTGTATGTCTCTGCATTCATATGAGCACCCTTCTTCATCAGGAGCATCGGATGTAATATTGGCGGAAGGAGCTTTAGGACACTGCCATTGGAAATGACCTTGCAGACCACAGTTGAAGCATGTTCGCGGTCTCCCTCCATCACGACCGTCATTGCCTCGTCCACCATCACGACCAGCATTCCGGCCACCACTACGTCCTCCATGACCACCACGGAATCCAGCACGAGCTGTACCAAGAACAGTTTGATCAGCAGGAGCATCACTCGGAGTGGTCTCAACGACCTTCGCTGCCCGTAGGACACGATAGTGAGCTTCCATCAAAGACGGGACATCAGATCCAGCAATGATCTGAGAGCGAGCTGAGTCAGCACCACGACGGAAAGAGGCAAGATATGCCATGACATGAAGTTGCTCACGTTGAGCTCTCGCTTCATTGATATTCGTTGTGAGAGGTAATACAGGGTCGACCTCATCAGTCATAGCCTTAAAAGTCCGAAAGTGGTCCTTATGAGATTTGTCTCCCTGATTTGCTCGGTATACACCAACGACCGAGTCGTAGATACGGGACAAATCTAATTTTCCATTAAACGTCGCCGCCATGACCTCCCATAATTCCTTTACGGAATCCGTATTCTGAACCATGTCTTCCACCGATGGTTCCATTAAATTCATCAACTGTGTAAACAGTCGAGTATCATCTGTCTTCCATTGCTCAAATATGGGATCAGTCTCTGATGGGGGGTTGTCAGTCAGATGTTTGGACAACCGCATTTCCCTAAGCGTCTTCTCGACCTTCTTTCGTCATGTAGAGTAGCTCTCTGGTCCATCCAACCGTCGATCGACAAGTCAAATCGATAAAATCGTCATACTAGTGCCCGTTGGTCCCGCCATTGCGTTTACGACACTAGTGTCTGTAGCACTGTATTCGCGTTAGTACCTGTCATCCTTCTGTATTCCGGATTCGACTGTCGATATAATCTTTCCAACTTGATAATCACATCAACTCAGACAATGCACTAGAAACGTGGCCAGCACCGACACGCGCATAGAAAGCAGAGAGTGAATGCGGATCACACACGTCAGGACAGAGAAGCAACCTAGGTTACTCTCTGTTAGATCCCGATATGAAGATCAAGTAAGAAAAAAAACAAAGATTCACGCAAGACAAACCACGTGTCTGCTCTTTGTTAGATTGCTGAAGCCGGTGAGAGTCAGAGCTTCCGATAAACGAACCATTGTTAACCCTCTGAGGATTCTATTATTATTGTTGTTGTTGTTTTTCAGCTTCCGGCAAACAAACTAATGTTTACCCTCTGAGAATCTCAACTTTTTTTTTGAAGTGGAAAGATGGCTAGGGTTTGGGGTAGGTGGCGGCTGGGTTAGGGTTTATAGACATATTTCTGGAACGGGAGGGCGGAGCGGGGGGCTGGAGGGGCGGAGCAGGGTCGGGGGTAGAGCAGGGGGGGTGGAGGCGGGCGCTGGAGGGGGGCACTGGGGGTCGGAGGGGCCGGGGGGCCAAGGGTGGAGGCAGTGGGGTTTTGGGGGGGGGGGGGATCTAGGGTTTCGAGAGAGACAGAGAAGGGAAGAGAATTGACTCTGGTGCATCTTCCCATATGACAGACGACGCAGGTATGATACGAGATTATGTATCGGTGGATCGTATGTCTGATATTATTGTTGCCAATGGTGGTTCCCTGACAGTCTGTGGCAGAGAAAGTGCTCGTCTTTCTTCAGGACTGCCACTCAATTTTGTCTTACATACACCTGGAAACTCATTCAGTTTACTTTCAATTAGCCGAATTACTCGCGACTTGCATTGCTCGGTAACATTTTTTCCTGATGGTTGTATTTTTCAGGACCTAAAGACTGAAAAGACTGTCGGTATAGAACATGTGGCCGGAGGTTTGTACCTGTTTGATGCACCTTCTCCTGTTGCTTGTGCTGGCATAAATCTCGATCCCTTCGAGCTACACTGTCAGTTAGGCCATCCATCCAAGCTCTCCAGAAAATGTATCAATCTTTACATATTCTCGCTTCTTTTCATTGTGAATCATGTCGTTTGGCTAAACATCACCGGATTCCCTATCCGGTAAGTCAAAATAAATCTGCATCCGCTCCTTTCGAGTTGGTGCATTCTGATATATGGGGACCATGTCCGGTTGAATCGATGATAGGTTTCAAGTATTTTGTTACTTTTGTTGATGACTACTCACGTGTCACGTTTATCTAATGAAAAATCGCTCGAAACTATTTAAAATTTGGTGCAATTTCTATGCGGAAATCAAAAGATAATTTGGTGTTCCGATTAAATGTCTTCGCAGTGACAATGGTCGTGAGTATATGTCTCGTGAGTTCAACTCGCACCTATCTCGAAATGGCATCATCCACCAAACTTTCTGTCCTTACACATCACAGCAGAATGGTGTGACCAAACGAAAAAAAACCCATCTCTTGGAAACAACGCATGCTCTTATGCGGTACTTACGGCTTGTTATCTTATTAACTGCATGTCATTATCCGTATTCAATGGTGTTACTCTATTTTCTCGGTTATATCCAAAACGAGTCGTTTTCTCTACCTCTCAAAATTTTTGGTTGCTTGTGTTATGTTCGGGATACCCGACCACTCTAAATTAGACCCGAAGGCAATCCAATGTGTTTTCCTTGGATATCCTAAGGTTCAGAAAGGGTATCGGTGTTTTTTTTCCTGTCTTAAAGAGGTATTTTTTCTCTCGGGATATTATCTTCGTTGAGACAGAGTTCCCTCCACTTCCACAAACTACAGGTCCAGTATCACAAGTTTACCAAGAAGAGAATTTCTTGTTGTTTCATGTTCAAATACAACAGCCCCCCGAAAGGATGTCCTCTCATACCGAGCCAGTATCCCGATCCAACGGTCCGCAGACACCGGTTCATTCCGCACCGTCATCGCCAGAACGAGCATCGCCGATAGTGCATGTGATCACGGAGCCATCATCCTCCTCTAGCCCCACTGCTTCGTCTCCGCCTGTTCCACCGGCTCGACTTCGTCGTGCCTGTCGTGATCATCCTTGTATGTTGAAAACTACAAAGGGCTTGCGAGCCACACTCAGTCCATGATAGCTACTATTGATGGAATTCAGATTCCCAATTCTATAGAGGAGGGTCTCAACATCCCGGCTGGCGTGCTGCTATGGAAGGGAAAATAAAAGCACTTCGGGAGAACCATACTTGGGACTTGGTAGATTTACCTACCGATAAACAGGCAATAGGTTACAAATTGGTGTTCACGATCAAGGTGAACCAGATGGCACTCTTGATCGCCTAAAGACTCGTCTGGTAGCTAAAGGCTATTCCCAGACCTATTGTGAGAATTATTTTGAGACTTTCTCTCCAGTTGCCAGGATGACATCGGTACGTGTACTCTTGGCTTTAGTTGTTTGCTATGACTTGTCATTGCTTCAGCTGGATATCGAGAATGCATTTCTCCACGGAGATATTGAAGAAGTGTATGTGGTACAACCTCCCGGATTCGTTGCAAGGGAGGATAAAGTGTGTCATCTGCGGAAGGTACTCTACGGTCTCAAACAATCACCTTGTGTGTGGTTTGGTCGATTTACACATGTTACTCAATTTGGCATGTGTCAATCAAAGAATGACCATTCGGTACTCTACCGACAGACATCAGCTGAAAGGATACTACTTTGTGTCTATATTGACGACATTGTAATCACGGGAGATGACAGCAAGGGTAATACAGGACTGAAAAAGTTTCTGGGAGAACAATTTCAGACCAAGGATATGGGATCGCTGAACTACTTCTTGGGCATTGAAGTCACACGAGGTAAGCGGGACATTATAATATCTCAAAGAAAGTATGTATTGGACGTACTAAATGATGCAGGACTGATGCAAGCCAAGGGAGCAATCTCGTCCATGGATTCAGGGACAAAGTTACTCCCGGACGAGAGGGTCATGATGACCAATCCGGTTCAGTATCGTCGAGTGGTTGAAAAACTCAACTACTTGGCAGTCATGACTCGCCCGGACATTTCCTTCGCCGTAAGCGTCGCAAGTAGATTTATGGCTTCTCTACGAGTTCCACATTGGCAGGCAGTCCACAAAATTTTACGCTATTTAGTCCAGAATCCAGGAAAAGAAATTCGGATGTAGAATCATGGACATACTCGTGTTGGATGCTTTACCGATGATGACTGGGGTGCAAGTTTGACGGATAGACGGTCTACATCTGGCTACTCGGTATTTATTGGCGTAAACTTGGTATCGTGGAAGAGCAAGAAGAAGAGTGTGATAGCACGATCAAGTTCGAAAGCAGAATATTGAGCCATTGCTCATGGCACGGCAGAAGTGTTATATCTGCAGCATCTTCTACAAGAGCTGGGAGAAGAAGCAGGATCTAAAGCAACAGATATATGGTGTGATAACCAATCTGCTATACATATTGCTACGAATCATGCATTTCATGAAAGGGCACATTGAAATTGATGTCCACTTCGTTCGTGATGAGTATAAAAAGGGCATGATAAAGTTTCATCATGTGAGGACCGGTAATCAGATAGCCGATATCTTCACGAAATCTCTTTTGGGTCCTTGGGTGCAATTTTTGTGTAACAAGCTGGACATGATTGACATCTATGCTCCAGCTTGAGGGAGGGTGTTAAGAGTATTAGTAGTATTAGTAGTATTAGTAGTATTCCGCTTTAGTCCAACATCAGATAGAACAATAGTGAGAGGGGTTAGCCTCTTATATATATATGTAACCCACTCTTCAATAATAATTAATCTATTATTCATTCTCTCTTTGAAAGACATTTCTGAGTAGTCGCACTCCTCCGCTCCCGCTCCCGCCCCCGCTTCTAAGCTTTTACTAGTACCATATAATTATGCACATCAATTTTTTCTTACTAACTTTCTTAGGGGGGGGACCTTTTTTTAGTGGAAACCTAGTTTCCTCTAGCTTATAGAAACCATAATAATCAAGGTTTCTCAATTGCAATTGACAAACACACCATAGTGCAAAAGAGGTAGAAGGGTTAACAGGTTGAATCGGCTAATGTGACCCAGAGTTCAGTAAAAAAAAAAAAAAAAAACTAGGCACAGGGCTTAAAAGCTATGCATGTCCCTGACTCCCTGGACTACATATTCAAACTTGAAATAGTTATGAACCCAGCTGGGCCTCCAACTCTGATGTAAATATAGGCCTCATGGCCCACGCCTCGCAGAGTTCATCAGGGACAAAGCCTGTTCCGACCGAAGGACTGATAACCATATTGATGGCAGATGACGAGATAACAGGAGCATACAGTTTCAGCTCTCACCACATCCACCGTCTGAGGCACACACTATATGGTCCACACACATGCACTTAGGGATCCTATAATGAACCTGGGTCACTGAGTTTTTTGTCATCAAGACATGGACCTAAAAACATGACAAAAAGTACAGGAAACACAATAACAAGATAACTTCCTTCTCCATGGAACACAAAGTCATAACCAATGTTCTAAAAATCGCTAGGCGGACTCGGTGCGCCGGAGGTCCGCCTAGCGCCTAGGCTGCTGATTATATATATATATATATATATATATATATATATATATATATATATATATATCACAAAAAATTCCAAAAATTGGCCGCCTAGGCGCCCGCCTAGGGCCGAACAGGCAGCCTAGGTGCCGCACAGGCCCGCCTAGCGCCTAGGACTGCCGAACATGGGGTGATCGGTGCAGTGGGCTGGTGCCTAGCGCCTAGGCGGACGCCTAGCCCGATTTTTAGAATTTTTAGAACACTAGTCATAACTTGCACTACACCTGTGGCATATATTGCTTTCAGGAAGAAAGCATTAAAGGTAATCAAAGTTTAAAAGTTCTCACAGAATCTGCATGTCTTGTTAGCAAGGTGTCTCGGACCCTTCCTATTATTATTAAGGAGTGGGAGGTCAGTGGTTTTCAATCAGTCGGTTTCTGTAGTTTTTGTAACGGTTTTGGTCAATATTTAAAACCTTGCTTATTAAACAGTAATGTTTGTTATCGTAGCTTCTACCTTTTGGAGATTACTTGATATGGAATGAACTCCTTTAACACCTTTTGTTAGCATATCTGAATTTTCAACTTTTTGTGTTCCTTGACCAGAGCTTTTTGGAGGTCCAGAATTCATTTTTGCAAGTTCCTGTATCAAAAAAAATTTAATAAGTCACATTAAAGATACTTCTCAACTTTTACAAGACACTGATCTTCAAATTGTGCATCAAGAATGTGACTGAAAACATGTCAAAAAATAAACAAAGTCAATATAACTAGTCTAAACAAACTTCACATACAAAATGTTGTGGCAGAAACTACTTGCTAAAAAGTTGGAATAACAGAAAACTTTCGAACTGATAAAAAAAATCATTATATATTATTGATACAGATTTGCTCACTGTTATTTTTCAGAGCTAAAAGACAACAGTTACATAATATTTGTATATGTAGTTAACCAAATACCATTCTGAAGCTCCATACCAACTACCATACTCTTCTAGGTACACAGTGAATGAAGTTAACAAGTGGGTAGGATCCTCACAAGTTAAGAGGGCAAGTAGACAGTTAGTAGAGAGAGAAATTACTACAGCTGGATGGTGGAGTATATGTACAAACTTGTATTATACGATGACATTCAAACTTACTTGCCCATAATGGAGTCTTCTTGCTACTATGTTTGAGTTGGAAGGCAAGTAATATTCCCCAAAGAACATAGAAAGCAACCAACAACCGACTCCGTATCAACTATCAAGCTCCAATAACTAACAGGGCCTTGCTTGGAGCTTCAAAGTTTAGGAACGAAGAAACCTGCAACTAAGACCCTGCCTCTCAAGAAACCTTCCTCCACGATGACTTCTTCCGGACTTGTCAACAAGTTCCCATGAAAGCAGGTGGTCTTTATCAAAGAATCAAGTGTTAGAGACAACAGCGACTTGGGGCAGGAAGATTGATAGACGCCAAAAGATAAGATCTACATTTCAAGAAGGGAAATCGAAACTGTTCCACTCAAACACAAGAGCAGAAACCACTTAACTCTAGCACCTAGCAAAAACCACTCACATGACGGCAAACCACCACCCTGGGACAACTAGAAATGCTAATTCAAATATTTATGCTATTGCTAGGTCTAGATACAGACATATCAAGGTCATGATAGAAATAAGTAAATGGCAAGCAGATGTGACATAAAAATAATGCAAAATGATAATTTTTTGGATCAAAAAGAGGTCTCATGTACAACCATGGTCCTTTATAACACTAAGTGTTGAATACACTACCAGTTACAGAGTTGCATTACCTTTCCAGAATAATCTATTTATGTTAATAATCATATGTTGCAGGGAAAGGAAAACGATACAAAACAATGTGGACATGGCACCACGGAAAGCACACTGACTTTGCTTATTTTAGTGTATTTTTAGTGTTCAACCGTGTCTGACACGGATACAGCAACAGTATTGGAGTGTCAGTACTTCCTAGTTCTAGGATAACCAAGGTTTTCCTTCCCTTAACTGAACAAATCCACTCGTTGATATCTATATCTAGCCTGGCTTTTTCACTTGAGTTGTTTAATTGACATTACCTTGTTCCCTTGGCTTTAGCACATTTTTTTTGCCATTTCTTCACCCCTCAAAATAGGACTGAGAATGGCAATGAGATATTTGAGCAATAGTAGCCTCGTAGGTGCAGGTGTCTTCTCAACATCCACTCATGTCCGCAATTTATCTCAACTTTAGTTTTGGGAATGGTATCTAGAAGGAACTTGATACAGCTGAATGGCAAATGGGGATAAAGTTTTATTTTATTTTTTTTGTGGTGAAATTCTGTTTTACTACTATTATATTGTAGATAAAAATCAGCCTAACACTCTATAATCCTTGCATATACTTCCATAAACCATCAAATAACTTATCTAGTCAGATTAAATGGAATTTCAATATAAGCCAGTTGCGCATATCTATGACATAAAGCTAGTATGACTATATATATATATATATATATATATATATATATATATATATCAACTTATTTTTATCAGATATTCACATCATTTATCAAATTTGATGAATAAAATTACCAGAATGCACAACTCAATCAAGAAGAAACATCTTGAAATCATGATCTTCAACTAGCAATAAAACCGTATAAAATGTACTCACTCAACCAGACATCTGATAGTAAAAGGTAGTTGCTTTTGCAAGTCCGTGGACTTTTTTTAATTCAGACCCACTCATGCAGAAAACAATCCACTTATTGTTGGGGCCGTTACTGGAAATCCAGATAATGTTTCTTAGTCTGCAAATTACCTGTATAGCATTCCAGAAGCAATAAAGAGAATCATACCTGCTAAAATTCTGTTAGTTTTAACACTTTTACCCTTGCCTTTCCATATATGAGTTGGACTATTCAATTTAAAAAACAGGCACATGTCATACAAGCACAAATTGCTAGAAAATTTTCATATTCAGTAAACTTATTTTCTTGCACACTGAGAACAATATACATTTCTCCTGTAATTTACCCCATATTGTTTTCGATAAATTTTTAATCAGTGGTGAGGCACCAATCTTTTAAAAGCCACTGAGTATATCATTTGAAAGAAAACTTTGAAATGTTGAAGAGCCCTTTCATGAAAAGAACCAAATGCTCAAAGATATGCTTGGATAACAAACTAACCTTTTCAAGCAATGTTTTTGTCTCAGTATACTGCTTCCTGAGCTCTTGATTATTAGGCTCTAGTCTTATGGCAAAATCAGAATCTGCAACCATTGAGTGCCATTACATTCAGTCAGTGAAAATTAAGACTTAGAGTGAACTGTGATTGATGAGAAGATGAGAAGATGCATCATAACCCACCTTCCATGGATGCTTTAAGCTTTCCAAGTTCTTTTCTCGCTGTAGCTCGGCGTGAGTATGCTTTAACATAGCGATCATCTAAATTTAGGGCTTCTGTACAGTCACTCTCAGACTCTTCAAATCTACAGTATTTACTCACAGTAAGAAAAACAGAAATACTGAATTCAAGGCAAGTGTAACAACAACAGATGGAGAAAGTTAATAGTTGTAAAATGAGTAACAATAGCTCGTAAGCAAAGAGAGTTCAGCTATAATATACAAAAAATCTCCAGGAGTAGAAAGGTCAATATGAACGACAGCTTCTCCACTGACTTGATGCTACTCAAAATTAAAGCAGTCATGCAACTGCCATATCTTAATTTTGCTTTAAAAAGAACCCTTCATAATAAATACAATGTGAAAGAGCACTCAAAAAGTAAGATGCTTCATTTTAACTGTTTCTACCCTATTTGAATAATAGAGAACTTGCAAATATCCTGTAAGAAAGTAAGGACTAAGACCAGTCATGAAAAAGCAAATTGGACTATCAAATGAAGCTCACTTTTTGACTTTGAGATAGGCCATAGCTCTATTTGCAAAAGCAACCGACGTAGGAGATAGTGCAATGCTTCTTGAATAACAATCAATTGCCTCGAGGTACTTTTTCTGCTTAAAATACTCATTTCCCTGCAAGACGGAAAAACGAAACCTACTTAGCTCTACATTCTTCGGCTAATAACATTATCAAGTAGGAGGTTATAGGATAGTAGAACGTACCAAGTCCTTTTCTGTAGCAGCATCCGGTAAAGTTTCATCATTCAAGAAACTACTAGGCATTTGTGCGGCTCCTGAATATCCTTTCGAGTACAATCCGGAACTCGCATTTCCTTTGTTCTTGACTTCAACTGCAGGAACCATCCTCGGCGGTCCTTTTTCTTTATCCATATTTTTTGTAGACTGCAATGTCAACATTGAAAGAAGCCTCACATAATAAGCACAGAGTCGTCTAGGAAGGTGCCAAACTCGTGTCAGATTCAAATTCGACACGAATTCGTAATATACATGGTTCAATTCGTGTCAGGCTCGAATCAGTACATCCCTCAATGAATTCTTTGATTGATTCGCCAGGCACATGGCAGGAATTGTCGGGGACACACCAGATTCATCAAAAAAATGAAAAAATGAACAGCATAACTAGCTTGATGCCACTCGTTCGCTGCCTCTGGTCGCTCCGGGTCAGAGAATAAGAGGGTTTTTTTTTTTTGGTTTTTTTTTTGGGTGGTGGGGTTGGGGGGGGGGGGAGGGGGGGGTGTCGAGGATAATAGAAATCCTGACCCAAACTTAAGTTCCAGGTCGAGTGGACTTGATATACATAGTTATAACTTAAGTTTGATTAGTGTTTCCCTCCTGCCCAGTTCTCCTCTCCCTCTCTGAATCTCTCTCCTAATTTTCAGGTGCATTTATTTCTAACTTTTCTTCTTTTAAAGGGGCATCATTGGCTTGGAATTATTTGGTGGTTTCTTAAACACATGGCAATTCTAATTTTTTGTAGTGCGTATACTGCAGTGGTGCGTGTCCTGATTTTGCAAGATTGCCATCATGTTGAATTCGCTTCGTGTCTTGTTGCCGTGTCTGTGTCTATGTCAGTGCACCACAGAGTATTGTTAAGTATTAAAGTGATATACAAGTTATCAAAGTAGAATAATTCCACTCTTGTCAAGATCATTTTTCATGTTTCTTCAAGGTCTCCCGTTCAACTGGATATACTTCTATTTATTGGAGCACTTTTAGCAACCAGCTATATATATATATATATATATATATATATATATATATATATATATAGTAATACATTTTCAAGATAAAGAAACCCCTTAGGCCCTAAACCTACTTCAAGAAAGCCTTCATCCGAATATTTTGGGGAAGCTATTTGAATCCTTTTCTTCCGTTCAGCTCTGTTAAGGACCAGGCCCTCTGTAACATCAACAAAAAAACATATCCTTACTTACAACTTGAATCCATGTAATATTTAAAGGGAGAAAAAAACATAACCTTCTTTACAACTTCAATCCAAGTTTGTTGAGACCTGCCCATAGTTCTAGCACCTTCAATGTAACATTAATCCAAGTAACCTTAATCCAAGTTTGTTGAGGGGAAAAAAAAAACATAACCTTCTTTACAACTTCAATCCAATTTTAATCATGCAGGTGCCAAACTTTCCAGATGATAGTATCTCCTTGGAGCTCAACAAGTTGGAATTTGCTGGCATGCAATGATCCTAAATGGCATTTCAGAAATTGAAGCTATCTTCCACATCACCTATAAGTCTATAACTAGTCCAGAGACTGAATGATATGGTGAAAATTTCTTGAGCTCTCTCAGGTAGTTCTACATGTTTCGGAGAGCTTGCTAGAGGTTCCAACCTACAAACTTGGCTTTCCGCCATCAATAAAGCCTCGAGCTTGTTGTTAGCGACTACATTTTGGAAATGATGAGATTACTTTTAGATTTTGGAAATGTTGAGATTACTTTTAGATAATCGCAAGTGAGACTGAAAGGACTAAAGAAGCAAAACGTAAGAATACTAACCTATACAGTGGTTCTTAACACACAAGCCCTATATATAGGTTCAAGGCCAATTGTATATTGGGAGAGAAACATAAGAGACCATGACAACAGCACTACTACTAACACTTGCTTCCTTCTAACGTCTTCTAAAATTCCCTTTTGACTTCCTTCCCATTATTTTCCAAGTTGCTTAATTCTCATCCAAGATGCCAAATATTGCAAGCGGAGCTACACAAAATATTTATTGTATTCAAAGCCCTACAACCCAATTTCCTACAAATGCCCTAAACCTCTATGCCCCTAAATATCAACATGAGTTCGGTCATCGGTTTCGCGATTCCACTACTTCCACTTGTTTTTCCTCCATTGGTTACTTACTCTGGTTCGCTCGCAAATGCACGTACTTTATTAGCTGGAACACTAAACCGTACACTAATCCGACCGTGCAAAGAATTCAGTGCACCAACACAGAATCCATTCGATTACATCTCTGGAAATTACTAAATTTGCAAACTTCAATCTAAAGAAGAAGCTAGAAAGGACAAAATTACCTTAAGTTTTCGGTCTTTCTCATCGAGCAAGTAGTCCCAATCATTCAAATCCTTCAAGAACCCTTTAAACTCCTGCAATATTTCAAAAATATTGGGGGAGAATAGACAAGCATCTTTATTAATGCAATTATCATCAAAACTTGGGGCTAATTCGCATAAAGTAGAGAGAAGGGGAAGAGAGAATGATACCATGGAATGATCGCGGTCAGCTTTTCTGGGAACTCCCGCCATTAGGGGTTCTGATGATGTTGAAGAATTATACTTAAAAAAGAGGGTCTTTTTGAGAAACCGAAGGGTTATTACAGAACAGTGGAGTCGATGAGGAAGAAGAAGCTGACTCGACTGTTCTCGATATATTAATGGCATGTTGGGAACGGGTGAACGGGCCGGGTCCCGTTACTACGAAATTTTCATAGTCTGCACTGTAGTTTTTGTTTTTTTTTTTTACAAAATAAAGGCTAAATTATAACTTATTTCCTCAACTATTTAAGTTTTTAAACTTGATATTCTTAACTTTAATAGATATTAACTTAAAATTCTAAAAAAAAAATTACTGACAAAACTACCCATTTTCCCACCCGACCCCCCTCCCACCCGGCTACAACACCCCCGCAGTCACCCCCACCCCTCTCTCTCTCGCGCGCTCTCTCTCTCTCTCGCACGCACGCGTGCGTTGTCGTTGCTGCTGTCGGCGTCGCCTCCATCTTCGTTGTCGCTGCTGGAGAGAGAGGAGGGGGCGGTTAGTTTCGTCATTTTTTTAGAGTATCAAGTTGATACCTATCAAAGTTTAGGATATTAAGTTAAAAAGTTGTAATAGTTGAGGGTATCAAGATAAAATTTAGCCGAAAATAAAAAAAAGTATTCATCAAAGAAGTGACGGTTTGGTCATGGTACAAAATAGAGGTTAGATACTGAATTCTTACATTTGCAAGTTCCTAAATCAGAAATTGAAATTGCCAAAGGAGAGACTTTGTTTTATTGTCGATGATGTCGAATGAGAGGAATTTAACTTCTGTTCCAATGTGAAGATTGTCCATCTTCTCCTCCATATATATATTAATTTATGGAAGACGGAGACAAATTAAAATACTTTTAAAGAAAAAAAAAAGGAAAAACATGGACATGAGGCGTTTAATGTAGGTGTTGTTGTATAAATATATAGTTCTCCTCACTCACCAATATACCAACATTATGGAGTTTTGTTTAATGTAGCAGTACAGACTGTAATATTGTATAAGAACAATCAAAGATTTAATATTTCAAATTTTAGGCGGATTAAAAAGGCTATAGGTTTATTATGTTTTCTCTTTCTTTCTATCTTTATACACTAGTAATTGCGTTTCTATAGTTATGTTTATATCTTGCCAAGTCACGGTGTGTTCCTATAATGGCCTGTTTGGTAAACGATATTTTGGAAAGTATTTTCAATTTGGGAGGAAAGTACGAGATTTTGAGGAGGATTTCCACTTTGGGAGGAAAGTGGATGCAAATCATCTTTTCTCTTGTTTGATAACGTCGGATTTGGGGGACATGAATTAGGAAATACAGTTTCTATCTCTTGTGAACAGTTGGTAAAATCCAGGTTTCCATATCCTCTCAAAAGGAAAGGATATGGGTTTGAACTATGACATCGTTGGAGAAGATGCCGCCACCGGAAGCTCCATCTGGCGGGAGCACACTGATTACCTCATGATCCGCCACACCCCCGTCGCTAGAGATGCCTCTGGCTCTACCACGCTGCAGCTCACCAACTGCCTCCGGACCCACCATGTCGCCACCGCTGATGTAATGCCCCACATCTGCACGGTGCATTACGCTGAGTCGGATTGAAACGTGTAAGCCCCCTCATTTTGGAATTGGAGTAATTTGATAATTTATAGTTATTTTTATTATTTTATTTAATTAAATAGATTATAGAATTAATTTTTAAAATTAATTTTAATATTTATGACACTTTGTCCTGGCTTGGATACTTTGAGCAATGCACGACCTTTTTCCTTCCAACCGAATTCACATTATTGATCTTGATTGTACCTAGTACATTTGGGACATGGGTGTTGTATTTATTTGATCTTTCACATGCTCCAAAAATATTGACAAACATCTACAACCATTGACATTACAAAATTATCCTTATTTGACTTATCGAACCTAACCGAGCCCAAATACCCAACTTGGACCCTTGAAGCAATTTGTATGACTCATGCACCCTACCATACACCTTTCTCCTACTCCACAACATACCCCACATATTTTTTTATGACAAAAATCTGAACAAATCAATTAATTTGTTAAAAAATACAATATTTCCAAATTAGGAAACCCTCTATGCAATCTTCTTTGCATCTTAATCAAATATGAATTTAAATATTTAAAATACGATTCCACTTATCTAATAACACCCCCCCCCCACCCCAATTTAGTCTCCTTAAATCATATCCGTTGATTCTAAATAAAAAACTATTCCTAACCAACTAACAACACCTAACTAGATATAACCAACCCTAGCCTAGGTTTCGGCCGATCCCTTCATATCTCCCAAGGAAGAGACCACTTCTCCCACGACCCCAAACCCTTATCCAGACCTTCTTCCTCCCTCTTCCCTTCCCCCTCGACCACCCCAAGGTCCCCAACCCCCTGGAACAACCGTTACCACCCCCCTACACACCCAAACAGTCCATAAACAACGATATTGTTGTTGTTGTTATAGCGAATTGCTGTGTACACAGCGACAAAACCACCCTTTCAGCATTGTGACGTCCTTCCTCATGGTGTCCTCAAGAGCTTCCTCAAGTTTTGTGAAGTTTGGAGTCCGTTTGGCACTCCAAAAGGTCTATGTCGCAAGAAGAGCCTCTGCCGTAATCGCTAACACGTAAGTTCCATAACTTCTATTTTATATTTATTTTTCCATGTGAGAACCCTTATATGAACCAATATACATGTTAGATGACAAATGATGAAACTCCCATGCATGAGAAACCCTAATTTTATATGCAAAACTACTCTTTGATGACACGAAACCAAAATATGGCAATGTGGTAACCATAATAACCTAGTTTTGATAGATGTTATTATTTTATTATTAAAATATAAATTTCCAGAAATTAAATAATAATTTTTAGAATATTAATTAATATATTTTATATATTAAATGATTTTCTATGCAAGTTGACAACCTTGCATGCACAAAGTAGTTGTCAAGTTGCTAGAACTCCTAGTCGACGCGCAACGGAACTTTGTGCATGCAACAACAACTGTTTCAGTATTTTTCACTAAATAAATAATAATTCCAGAACTAATAGTTTCTAATAATTAATGTTTTAAAAATGATTTTGTCAATGTTTAATGACTATTAATATTCTGGTGTGTAGCTACTTGCATGTGCAACCAATGTAGAATTAATAACTAGATAATAACATAATCTAACTAGAAAATTAGAGTCTAACTGGTGTAATAATTAATTGGTAGGTATTCGATATATTTCTGTGGAGAGCTCAGGACCAGACTTGTTGTTCTCGCAGCTTGGCTTGAAAGGCAGGTGCACCTTGCGTGATTGTATTATTCAATTTACATTATGCCTAGTTTTATTTGTTTAGTTGTGTGCACGCGTCTTAGAGTAGCAGACTTACCTGGTATATTGTGAAGGTACTTGGTATCTTCTGACCGGACACTTCTTCAACATGTTCACTGAGTGAGGAAGTGGATGGACTAGCGTGTCGACTGATTATCGGTACGTGAGTTCACGTCTTGTGTTAGTAGTTGGTGTTTGGGCTACTTGTCTAGATTTTATTGACGTCGTTGCATTATGTCTGTACCACATACACGGTTCAGATAGTACATTGGAAGGGAAGAATCTACTAGTGAGCGTATGGGACTTTTGTTTCTTTTGGTGTAAATGGTGTACCCCCGAGTTCTATCGAACGCCTGGTGGGATGAAGGATTCTTCTATTCTTCCCCCCTCATGCGCCACTAGAGATGTCTCGAGTATATTTCACATAGATGGTTTAGTTACCCTATTTATCGTTTACTGCTTTACTTTTATGTATATCAATTTTTTGTGTACGTGTTATGTCCATCTGAGGACCTGGCACCTTTTTCAGATCCGGACGAGCACTTGTACCCGACGGACTACGGAGTTGATATTTTGCTGACAAGGACCTTGAGGTGGAGCCACATGAGTTCATTGAGCGTCATGGATGATAGTTGCTTAGTGTCTTTGGTGTCCTTATCTAGTTAGCTGATTTTCGGACTATTTCATTATTGTCTAGCTTTATTTTTTTAGTATTCTTTCATACTTTATTATCGTGGATTGTTCTCCATTATACTTTGTTTTGTAGCTAAATTCTTTATCTATTCATTCAATTTTCTATTATGTGATATTTGTGGATGAGACTAGATTATTATCTACCTGTGATTTTGTGTCTTAGTTATATTGTACAGCGTACTACGACTAGTTGGGTCCATTAAATTGGGTTCATATACTTGTTCGTATAGCTGGCATGTGTACGTATACCTGGTCCTACGTATTTTGTGACAAAACGAGACAAAAGTTTGGTTGCATTTCAATAAGTTGGGTTTGGGAGTCAGTATTGATTTAAGTTGGTTTCATGTGCAGATCGTGTACAGAGTTCAGTGGGATCAGAGTATTTGTCACTACCACATTCTGAAAACAGGGGTATTTTTGACTTTTTATAATATTTAATATTAGTGTAGTTACCATTAAGTAATTGCAGGATAATTAATTGTTTTGAATAATTATGTGTGATGTGTAATTAAATATAGTATTAGATGCAGTGTTCATTTATTTTTAGCTAGCAGACTAGACCTAGAAGTCCAGTAGATGACCACCTGTCCAAATTATAGAATTCGGGATTTTATTATTTTATCTAGAATTTAATATTTGGAGATTGTAACTAATTACTGTATTTTAATTAATTATTGCGCATTACCTTTGCTTCGATATTTGGAGCACTATCCAGACTTTTGTCTTCCAACAAATTTCACAATCTTGCCCTAGACATGCCCGCCTTCCATTATGCTATTTTCGCAACTCATAATCGTGCTCTCTGTGCATTATTTCTAGCCGCACAAAAATCGTCGCGGACGTTATTTAATAAATTCCTATTTTGTATCGTTGTGCGTTCCAATCGAAAATTGGAGGCAATCTTGGCCTATTTTTCGTGCGGCCCAAATTAGGGTAATATTCTGTTCTAAGTCTTCTTCATTATTGGTATTGATGACCTGACCTGATTTTGACCCCATGTACTCCTAATTAATTTTTGAACACAACTTGCATTTTATTCCTATTTAAATTGAGGATACTATTTTTACCGATTCTGAAATCCCAATTTAATTCCAGTGCCCTGCTATTTGAGCCCATATCGAACATACAGCGCCCCCTGACCCTACAAAATATCGGACACCGAATCGCCCGCCAAATTTTAGCCATTTTATGTGTTTGTGCAATTTTCCGAATTTAAGGGGCTAAGTTGTAATTATTCAATTGTAGGTGTCATCACCCCATTGTCCAAGACCAAATGGAAAGGTTAATTATTGTGGACCAAATTGTATTTTTCCCCCACATAAAATTTTCTTCATGTCCAATCTGGACCCCTCATTTAAAGAGGGTCAATCACAACCCTTCATTCCAACAACCTCTCTCCCTATATAATATCTTGTCACCATCAACCCTAATCCCTAGACAACCTAGGTTTTCCCCCACCTCACAAGCCCCACCTCTCTCCAACGTAGGATTTTTCTTCTCTTTTCTTCCTCTCTTCTTCCTTTCTTCTTCTTCTTCCCTTCTTCTTCTTTCTTTGGTTTTTAAAAGAATTCAAATAGAAGAAAAAGGGGGGAAAATCCCATCTTCACCTATCCACTGTTTCCCGGCCCCTGTACTCCCAACTCCGGCGGCCATCAGCCGGCCATCCGGCCGAGTCCCCCTCACGTGTTCCACCCCGCAACTCCGGCGCTGGCTGCCCGACCTCCGGCTGTGCTCTTCCCCATCTCCTCCCTCTGCGTTCTTCCTCCCTCCGGCCATCAGTCCGGCCCCTCCATCCACCGACTCCCCGCCGGCCTGCAGCCCACTACACCCAAGCCGACTCCCCTCCACTGCCCTTCAACAACTCCTCCGGCCGGCGAGATCCCCTCCCGCTGGCCTGCTCACCGTCCGGCGCCCCCGACTTCCCCCCGCAGCCCTTCACCCACTGCACCCGACCGAGTCCCCATTCCGGCAACTCCACACGAGTCTCCGGCCCGGCCATCAGTCCGCCTGCTGCTCGGTCGACTCCCTTCGGCCGGCGCTGCCTCGACTGTCCGGCGCTCCGCTGCTCCTCGACTTTCCCCCGACACCCTGGCCTGACGCCCGCCTGCTGCTGCTCCGTCCGGCCCATCTACACATCCTTCCACCATCATCATCCCCCTCGCTGCAGGTTTCTTCTGGCCACTCCGGTCTTCTCCAGCGCTGTCCCTGCGTCGAGGCCGACCCTGCACTCTCCGGCCTCCTACCTCGACTCTGGCCGGCTACATTCATTTATCACCACCACCATCATCTTCATTCATTACCACCACCCTCCATTCAACCCTCCTCCTCGTGACTTCCCCCCCCCCCCCCCCCCCGGTCCGGCGAGACTCCGGCCAACCCCACAGTAAGTTCCTCTCCTCCCCTCTTCCCTCTTTCACTGTGATAATTATGTATGTGTATGATAGAATGTGTATATGTATAATTAATTCATATGCATATGTATAAAGCAAATTAATGTGTATAAATATTATTTTGGTATAATGTAGGTATGTGTGTAGGTATTTAATGTATACTTATACGTATATACTAATATATTTTGTACGTATTTAGTGCGTATTTTTGTTAATATGTATACGTATATTATTTATTTTATTATTATTTTAATTGTATAATTATAGTATGTATAATTAATTGTATATGTATTTATGTATTTAAATTAATGCATATATATATATATATGTAATTGATATTTCCTTATAATATGTATTTAGTAAACTGTATACTAGTAATTATTTAAATTAATGCTTAATACATGTATATGTATATATCTAATCTACTTGGTATATATATAAATATGTAAATTAGTATATGTATTTTAATATATTTTCTATATATATATGATTGATATATATAAATACGTGTTCCATATATGTATTTATATATATATATACTTAGCATATTTTCAATATATATATTTTAATTGGTATATTTACCTGTGTATAGTACTGTATATTTTAATTGGTATATATGAGTATATATATGTAATTAGTCTATGTATGTATTTTGTTAATTCGTATGTGTAGATATATTTTGTATAAACCCTTAGTATATTTTAATATATATATATATATTGCATATGTATTTAATTTGATATATATAGATATATTGTAAGTACATATGTTATTTACGTATCTATCTACTAGGTGACCCTAGTTGACTAGTGCCCTGCCTGACATGGCCCTGAGGCCAGTGTTAATAGACTGTGTGTTAGTGTAGCATCTGATGCAAATGTTATATTGTGTTATGGTTATAGGACTGTTGCTTTACCCAGGGGATACTTTGGAACAGGACATCCATAATTACCAGCTAAGGACTCAAGGCAAGTACATTCTCTGATAATTTCCAATTCTTTGATAATTTCTATAAGTTCAACAATCATGAAATGTTACAACTGAATCTTTAACACTGTGCTACACGGACTAGTATAGCTTGGATCTGCAGTCATGAGATGTTACCTTGATTATCGTATTGACATTATACACGACATTGACATTGATATTAGACATTGATATTAGACATTGTACATGATAGACTTGACTTGCTCGTGTATCGTGACGTGTCATGATTGGATCCACAGTACTAGTTGGGGGCGGGGAAATTGCTAGTGAGAGATGTGATCAAATACCCATTGTATAATTAAATATTATTGGTGTTAATCATACCCCCACGTATGATTAGCCAGACTGTAGCAATCGTACATGTTTCCAAGCCGATCACATTTCGAAACTACTATTTCAAAACACTTAGAATAGATTACAGTTCCCTATTTTAAATCATATACTACATCACCGTATATGATACTGCTCCTTGTTTCTTTTTATTTTCATACATGCACTGACTGTATCATATTGCCTATTGCCTGTCTCGTTACATTGCCTGTCTCTCTTAAATTGCCATTGCATTTATTTCACTGTCTTCTCAGTAGCTAGCATGACATATTTTATTGTATTATAGACATTATCAATTAATGGAACTGTTATTTGAGAGTGTTGCTTTGCTCCTTCCTGACTGGAAATATGTTTCCAGACTATGCCTTAGAGGACCGCTGTCCGACACTTTATGGACCATATGGTGAGTAGCTGCAGATTTGGTAGTTTAGTCGTGATTCTGGAAGGTCTAGCCAGAATTATTATTTATTGTTAGTTCTTTAAGTAGACTATTTGGTACCGGATTTTTCTCCGGCATTTTGATGAGATTTGGATATTGTTGAGTTAGAATATTACTTGTTGACTTGTGTTGTGTTTAATTTTAAATTTCTGTTTCAAAATCTTATCGTGCTGTAATCCTGTGATTGAGTATGTGTTCATCTTATTTGTGTCATCCGTGCCTCCTAATGGAGATTGGACGCTTGCGTGACATTAGTTAGATAGTATCAAGACCTTGACAGCGTTCTACCGTCGATGCTGCGGCGTAGGCTGGACGTACCCACGCACTCGTGCCCCTAAACCGGGTGCGGGTCGTGACACGTTTTTAGTGGTGGCCCATGCAGGTCTGACTTCGCGAGTTGTGCGATATCGTGGTAGTGTGGCATCTTTGTTACACTACTGCGTGCCTGCGATAGGATCTAGGACATAGGATACTAGGATGAGAGAGGATACTCAATCATAAATTATTTGAGAGATTCCTGGGACGACCCTTGAGAATCTCATTATAAATTCCAATTTAAAACCTTCCTCCTTGTTTTCGTTCGTTCCCACTTATTGATATTGAGTTTGATTCTTGTTGACCAGTTGTTAACTTTAATTCTTGGTATCGTTGTTGAGTTTTGATTTCATATCGAGATGAATTTTACGGGCTAAAATTTACGGTATCATCTGATGACATATATTGATGAGGACAGTGGGAAAGGTAAAACGTCTACTTTGGTTATGGAACCTAGAGTTTATCGCAGCCATATTAGCTGTGGTGACAAGAACGTAGGAACCTGACTTAGATGTACATACTGTAGTTATGAAACTTAGGGTCTCTCGCAGCCATACCGGTTGGCGTGGCGAGGATTCTATATGACATGATTATAGGGTTGCATACCTTAGTTACGGAACCTGTCGTTTATCGCATCTATGCTTACTGGCGTGGCGAGGATTCTGTGTGTCATGATTTCTGACAGACGTGTATGATTATCAGGTTGTATCTTAAATTGGTTCTTAAAGTATCATCTCAAGGCTTATCTATTTTCGTTATTCCAGGACTTTGTTCCGTCGCTTCTTTTCTTTACTAGCAGTAGAAATACCTTCAGTCCTCAATCCAGTTCTTTTGAGCTCCTATTCTCTGAGGATTCCTTGTTAAGTATGATAATTAGTAACTTGCAATTTTGGTTGTGTCTTGTATTAAGTTGACTGAGTGTGACTTGTGAGTTTGTAAGTGTTTCTTAGTTGGACATGGGAGCATTAGGCATTAATCTAGAGATACCCAAAGCATAGTACCTTGTAGCAATAGTGCAAATAATTCGGGCAGTACAATTTTCGTACACAGTTGAGAGTTGTAAATAATTAGTGTATTAGTGTGCACCTTGAGTATTAGAGACTGTGAGTAGTATATGTATACTTGTGGATTAAATTACAAATTGTAGAGTGGAAATGAATTTCAATTTTTAAAGAATTTTGAGGAGATGAGATTTTATGTTATTAAATTTTGAGTATTCGAATTCAATTCAATAAACATAGTCAAGGCTATAAGGATTTTAAAAGTGATTAAATTTTTTCGATATTTGAGTATCTGATTTTGAGGAGGTATATGCAATTATTTTTAAGTTGATCGAGAAGTTAAACCTTGACGATTATTTTGAGGATTAATTTTATGATAGATAAGAGATGAATATTAATATATGAGTAGATGATATACATGTGTAAGGATCTGATGACTTGAGTATGATTGAGATCTCACTGCCAACCGACTTGGGTGTCAATCTAGGGTTGTATTAGAGAGAGCAGTACTTAGTATAGTGTGTTGCAATTGATATGCACTTGAGTGATAAGAATAACTAGTATCAACTATTGCAGTAGGTGAGGAAGCTAGCAGTGAGTATGCTTGTAGTAGAGTGTGGTACCTAAAGAGATAGAGGTATCAAACTTTACATGCATCATTTGACCTATGATTATATTAGAGATAGAAGATACTGCAAGTAATATGTTAGCAGGTTCTTTCTTTTCTTTCCTCATGTTCTTTCTTGTTTTCTTATTGATTGATACCTTAGTACCGTAGCTTGTGTGCATGATTTCTTGTTATAATGTAGTTAGTAGTACCCCTGATACAGAGACTGCAATACCATGACAAAAGACACCATGATCATACATATTTCCCTTAGGTTGCATGTTGTATGGTTGTAGGTAGAATTCTCTTAGACTTTGATTGTTGAGGATTTAACTGTAGTAAAGATTAACGAAGAGGTTATGACTTGACAAAGAGAGACAAGGTGCCTAAAATTTTGAGAAAAAATATTAAATTAAATAAAGAGTTGGGAATTTAATATGGCGTAATTGAAGTTTTGTTAAATCATTGATTTTTAAGAAGATTATGAAATGATTGAATTTATCATTGAATTTGAGAAATTTAAGAAGGCCATCGATATATTTATTGGACTGCAAGTTATGAACTTATATCTTGAATATTGTATTGGAGGTTTCATAAGTATTACATCGTTGCATATTATGTGGAAAAAAAAATCGAGGAATAAGAACACAAATGGATTAGTGTTGAATTCAAATTTTGGGATGGGATTCAATTTTAGAAATATACATTGATTGGATTTCAATTAGAGGATTGAATATTAAATTCTTGTATTTCGTTATTAACTTAAAATTTTGGAGGATATTGTGATAAGAATGGGATTTGATTTATATTTGAAGATTTTTAGGGATATGAAATTTATAGAATTTTTGAAAAAAAAAAAAATTATTGTGAAATAACAATATGGAGTAGATCATGATTATATGATTTGATGAATAAAATTTTGATGGTAGTAAATAAATAAATAAAACAATCGAGGACTTAAAAATTCGAGGATAAACATTGATTTAAATAAAGGGTCAAGAATTTAACATGATGGAATTTATGATGTATTAATTCCAGGAAGGATGTGATATGATTGAGGTTATCATTAGAATTTGAGGAAATTTAGAGAGATTATCACTATAATTATTTGATTGCAAGTTATGGAAATTTTAGAATGTTATATTTGGATGTTGCATTTGGAAAATCCTTATGTATCGCATTGTTAATTATTTTGAGAAAAGAGAAAATCGAGGAATAAAATTTTTGATAGACTAATGTTTGAATTCAAAACTTGTGGGACGAGATTACAATTATATATGTGCATTGATTAAATCAAATTTGAGGAGTGGATATTAAATTTCGAGTATTGAATTATTAACTAAAACTTTCAAGGAAATATTTGATAAAAATAGACTTTGATTTTATTTCGAGGATTTTTCAGGAATGAAATAATATCAGAATTTTTGACAATTGTGAAAAAGACCTTGTGGACTATTAATTGATTCGTGGTTGATGAATTTAAATTGAGAGAAATAATAATGTGTATGATTAAACGCTATTTTGAGGATTTTAAATTTCGAGGATGAAATTCTTTTAAGGTGGGTAGACTTGTCACTACCACATTCTGAAAACAGGGGTATTTTCGACTTTTTATAATATTTAATATTAGTGTAGTTACCATTAAGTAATTGCAGGATAATTAATTGTTTTGAATAATTATGTGTGATGTGTAATTAAATATAGTATTAGATGCAGTGTTCATTTATTTTTAGCTACCAGACTAGACCTAGAAGTCCAGTAGATGACCACCTGTCCGAATTATAGAATTCGGGATTTTATTATTTTATCTAGAATTTAATATTTGGATATTGTAACTAATTACTGTATTTTAATTAATTATTGCGCATTACCTTTGCTTCGATATTTGGAGCACTATCCAGACTTTTGTCTTCCAACAAATTTCACAATCTTGCCCTAGACATGCCCGTCTTCCATTATGCTATTTTCGCAACTCATAATCGTGCTCTCTGTGCATTATTTCTAGCCGCACAAAAATCGTCGCGGACGTTATTTAATAAATTCCTATTTTGTATCGTTGTGCATTCCAATCGAAAATTGGAGGCAATCTTGACCTATTTTTCGTGCGGCCCAAATTAGGGTAATATTCTGTTCTGAGTCTTCTTCATTATTGGTATTGATGACCTGACCTGATTTTGACCCCATGTACTCCTAATTAATTTTTGAACACAACTTGTATTTTATTCATATTTAAATTGAGGATACTATTTTTACCGATTCTGAAATCCCAATTTAATTCCAGTGCCCTGCTATTTGAGCCCATATCGAACATACAGCGCCTCCTGACCCTACAAAATACCGGACACCGAATCGCCCGCCAAATTTTCGCCATTTTATGTGTTTGTGCAATTTCCCGAATTTAAGGGGCTAAGTTGCAATTATTCAATTGTAGGTGTCATCACCCCATTGTCCAAGACCAAATGGAAAGGTTAATTATTGTGGACCAAATTGTATTTTTCCCCCACATGAAATTTTCTTCATGTCCAATCTGGACCCCTCATTTAAAGAGGGTCAATCACAACCCTTCATTCCAACAACCTCTCTCCCTATATAATATCTTGTCACCATCAACCCTAATCCCTAGACAACCTAGGTTTTCCCCCACCTCACAAGCCCCACCTCTCTCCAACGTAGGATTTTTCTTCTCTTTTCTTCCTCTCTTCTTCCTTTCTTCTTCTTCTTCCCTTCTTCTTCTTTCTTTGATTTTTAAAAGAATTCAAATAGAAGAAAAAGGGGGGGGAAATCCCATCTTCACCTATCTACTGTTCCCCGACCCCTGTACTCCCAACTCCGGCGGCCATCAGCCGGCCATCCGGCCGAGTCCCCCTCACGTGTTCCACCCTGCAACTCCGGCGCTGGCTGCCCGACCTCCGGCTGTGCTCTTCCCCATCTCCTCCCTCTGCGTTCTTCCTCCCTCCGGCCATCAGTCCGGCCCCTCCATCCACCGACTCCCCGCCGGCCTGCAGCCCACTACACCCAAGCCGACTCCCCTCCACTGCCCTTCAACAACTCCTCCGGCCGGCGAGATCCCCTCCCGCTGGCCTGCTCACCGTCCGGCGCCCCCGACTTCCCCCCGCAGCCCTTCACCCACTGCACCCGACCGAGTCCCCATTCCGGCAACTCCACACGAGTCTCCGGCCCGGCCATCAGTCCGCCTGCTGCTCGGTCGACTCCCTTCGGCCGGCGCTGCCTCGACTGTCCGGCGCTCCGCTGCTCCTCGACTTTCCCCCGACACCCTGGCCTGACGCCCGCCTGCTGCTGCTCCGTCCGGCCCATCTACACATCCTTCCACCATCATCATCCCCCTCGCTGCAGGTTTCTTCTGGCCACTCCGGTCTTCTCCAGCGCTGTCCCTGCGTCGAGGCCGACCCTGCACTCTCCGGCCTCCTACCTCGACTCTGGCCGGCTACATTCATTTATCACCACCACCATCATCTTCATTCATTACCACCACCCTCCATTCAACCCTCCTCCTCGTGACTTCCCCCCCCCCCCCCCCGGTCCGGCGAGACTCCGGCCAACCCCACAGTAAGTTCCTCTCCTCCCCTCTTCCCTCTTTCACTGTGATAATTATGTATGTGTATGATAGAATGTGTATATGTATAATTAATTCATATGCATATGTATAAAGCAAATTAATGTGTATAAATATTATTTTGGTATAATGTAGGTATGTGTGTAGGTATTTAATGTATACTTATACGTATATACTAATATATTTTGTACGTATTTAGTGCGTATTTTTGTTAATATGTATACGTATATTATTTATTTTATTATTATTTTAATTGTATAATTATAGTATGTATAATTAATTGTATATGTATTTATGTATTTAAATTAATGCATATATATATATATATGTAATTGATATTTCCTTATAATATGTATTTAGTAAACTGTATACTAGTAATTATTTAAATTAATGCTTAATACATGTATATGTATATATCTAATCTACTTGGTATATATATAAATATGTAAATTAGTATATGTATTTTAATATATTTTCTATATATATATGATTGATATATATAAATACGTGTTCCATATATGTATTTATATATATATATACTTAGCATATTTTCAATATATATATTTTAATTGGTATATTTACCTGTGTATAGTACTGTATATTTTAATTGGTATATATGAGTATATATATGTAATTAGTCTATGTATGTATTTTGTTAATTCGTATGTGTAGATATATTTTGTATAAACCCTTAGTATATTTTAATATATATATATATATTGCATATGTATTTAATTTGATATATATAGATATATTGTAAGTACATATGTTATTTACGTATCTATCTACTAGGTGACCCTAGTTGACTAGTGCCCTGCCTGACATGGCCCTGAGGCCAGTGTTAATAGACTGTGTGTTAGTGTAGCATCTGATGCAAATGTTATATTGTGTTATGGTTATAGGACTGTTGCTTTACCCAGGGGATACTCTGGAACAGGACATCCATAATTACCAGCTAAGGACTCAAGGCAAGTACATTCTCTGATAATTTCCAATTCTTTGATAATTTCTATAAGTTCAACAATCATGAAATGTTACAACTGAATCTTTAACACTGTGCTACACGGACTAGTATAGCTTGGATCTGCAGTCATGAGATGTTATCTTGATTATCGTATTGACATTATACACGACATTGACATTGATATTAGACATTGATATTAGACATTGTACATGATAGACTTGACTTGCTCGTGTATCGTGACGTGTCATGATTGGATCCACAGTACTAGTTGGGGGCGGGGAAATTGCTAGTGAGAGATGTGATCAAATACCCATTGTATAATTAAATATTATTGGTGTTAATCATACCCCCACGTATGATTAGCCAGACTGTAGCAATCGTACATGTTCCCAAGCCGATCACATTTCGAAACTACTATTTCAAAACACTTAGAATAGATTACAGTTCCCTATTTTAAATCATATACTACATCACCGTATATGATACTGCTCCTTGTTTCTTTTCATTTTCATACATGCACTGACTGTATCATATTGCCTATTGCCTGTCTCGTTACATTGCCTGTCTCTCTTAAATTGCCATTGCATTTATTTCACTGTCTTCTCAGTAGCTAGCATGACATGTTTTATTGTATTATAGACATTATCAATTAATGGAACTGTTATTTGAGAGTGTTGCTTTGCTCCTTCCTGACTGGAAATATTTTTCCAGACTATGCCTTAGAGGACCGCTGTCCGACACTTTATGGACCATATGGTGAGTAGCTACAGATTTGGTAGTTTAGTCGTGATTCTGGAAGGTCTAGCCGGAATTATTATTTATTGTTAGTTCTTTAAGTAGACTATTTGGTACCGGATTTTTCTCCGGCAATTTGATGAGATTTGGATATTGTTGAGTTAGAATATTACTTGTTGACTTATGTTGTTTTTAATTTTAAATTTCTGTTTCGAAATCTTATCGTGCTGTAATCCTGTGATTGAGTATGTGTTCATCTTATTTGTGTCATCCGTGCCTCCTAATGGAGATTGGACGCTTGCGTGACATTAGTTAGATAGTATCAAGACCTTGACAGCGTTCTACCGCCGATGCTGCGGCGTAGGCTGGACGTACCCACGCACTCGTGCCCCTAAACCGGGTGCGGGTCGTGACAGTATTGCCTCGCACGGGCTGAGGCATGGGCATCGTGCAATAGAATCAGTGTTCGATCATAACAAGTACAGAGATAACAGGATTTTGAGCGATTATGTCGTCTTCTTTAGTCCGATCATGTCGAATAATTTGGAGAGCACGGTCTGCTCGCACAGTCATCCCAATTGAGTAGATTGTGCTTTGCATCAGACCACGGATTCAAGATCATTCGTATCGGCAAGGCAGAGTACTTAGTAGATTCAGACTTGGTGAGTGGGCTATGTCCCTTCTCCTCTACTCCTTCATGCCTAATAAATAGAATACACATAATAGCTTGAACACTTAGTCTAGAACATGGGAAACATCGCATTGTGGCGCGCATAGAGTGCGTGCAGTTTGGATGATTGTAATTTGCGGCCTTGAGTTGAACTTTATGATTTAACTTTCAGCGAGCGAGGGTGCGTTACGCACGGGTATCAAGTTGGAGGTTTTGTCAAGCAAAGCGTGCAATTGTGGTTCAAAACCAGCAACTGCATCGGAGAGGGCATTGTGCCACTGTTGGGACATTGTGCCACAGAGCATTCGGAGTGAGGTGTTACACCCTATCGGGACACTGTGTCGAGAAGCGGCATGGTGCTTAGTGGAGATAATTTGAGAATGGTACCTTGGGCTACAATTGAGAACGGATATGGAGAATCGGATGGAACGGGACAAGTATCGTATGGTGGGACGAGAAGGTGTGATTCCTAATCGTACCTACTTTATTTGAAGTATTGCATGGTCACGGACAACCTATTACACGCATGGTTTGGTTTTCTGGAACGGGATAGGCACCGGAGCACCGAGACCGTTCGGCCATGGAGAAAAAATTGGAACGTGCTTTGGAAGCACGGGTGTTGTGAACCCACTGTTGAGGCTTGCTACCTCGGACAGATCGGGCAATCGGAATACTTGCAGTTCGAGACCACCAGGCGGGCTTGCTACTCAGTGCTAGATCGGGTCGAATTGCCTCGAAATAATCCTTTATGGCTTGGCCATTGACCTTCATATAGATAAGAATCGGTTTGAGATTGTGCATTTGAGTGGGCGGCGGGCGGCCACCTTGCCTCGGGCAATAGTGTGTGCATCGATGATGGATTTGAGACTTTGAGTGCGATATGGTTCGATAGGCTCATGCGTAACTTACGGGATTTGAGTAGAACAGATTGCATGCTTAGTTTCTTTGAGTTTCGATATAATTGCTAGTGTGTTTACTGGATTTAAATAATTGCATGCTTAAACTGCTTTACTGCTTTCCTTAACATATCATGCCACTGCCATAAAATGAATCTAGGATTCAAGTAGAAAGATAACTCATATAACTGCTTGCATTCGCTATTTACTTAGTGTCGGTTTAGATGAGTGGGTTACCCCACTCTCCAGTATGGTTGTGTACTGACACACGTTTGTGGGCATATCTTTCAGATACGCAGGTGTAGTGGCTCAACTTGGATATACGGGACATGATGTATGGAATGGTAAGTACCTTTGTGGGCAAGAGAAAGAACAAGAGTGTTGTAAGTCATTGTGGCATCTTCATTTGGACTCCATGAGAGATTCGTTGCGTATACTCTGATATGTGTTGGTTGTAATAATACTTGGCTTTCGCTTCAACTTGGTCGTTTCGATGATAAACATGATGTCATGCCCAGTCCCAAAATACGTAGGACTAGGAATACGTGGCATGCCAGCCATATGTATATGATAACTCCAATATATGAAAACCATAACACATACGTACGATGTATTTATGAATAACAATTCACAAGTGGTATATATATAAGCCACAAGTCACATGGCATAACTAAATCTCCACAGCAATCTATATCTCATCCACGACAGATAAATATCAACTAAATCCAACAGATAATGATGAATGTAAATACGAAATATTCAAGTTCATCAAGAATTTAAAGACATCCGGCGGGGACAAATCTACTACTAGTAGATGAAAAATAAAAGATAAAAAAAATAAAACTATGACTCCATGCTAGAAAGTAAACTAAGCATTTGTAGGGCCATCAACTGTTGTCGTACCCTCTTCTGGTGTCGGTCCATAAATTTGCGGGTACTCCTCATCTACTAAATCTGGAGAACAAATCCAGGTCCTCAGTGGACATAACAAGATACACAAAATAATACGAGCCAACAAGTAATAGCATGTATGGAAGGAAGCAAGAAAATATATGAAGACAATCTAAGATAGTGGCATGCCATAGAGAAATGTGATGCTAGACATGGCTAAAAATAAATCAAATATTTCTATAGAGTGTAGAAAATGCAATAGTCTTAGAGTGTAGCAAATGCAAGAGTCTCACAATCAATAGAAATCTTAATTGTAGTTCAATGCAAGAGACTCCCAATCGAGTATGGTCAATATAGCAAATTCTAGTATTAATCTCCTCTACAAGGGTCAAGTCAATCTCAATTATAGTTCAATGCAAGAGCTCTCAATCGAGAATAGTCAAATAGTACTCAAGTTCGGTCAACTCCTAGTCAAGTAAAGTACAAGTAATACGGGGACACAGTGTCACGCTCCGATCTCCTGCGGAATCGGTCGTCCCCCCTAGGCGCAAATCACTGCAACAGCGCTCCCGCTGGACGATCATTCCCATCTTAATGTGATGTCGCACGAGCACAAGCTGCGCCCGTACAAGACCATGATCCGAACAGGCGGTAAAATGACTAAGCCACATAGTCGCACAGATAGTCCGAATACAGCGGAATAAGAAACGAACAGGCGATTGGTAACAAGTTCACAGAGTCGTCATAGCGGAAGCATTGAATAACACAAGTATGAAAGTAAAACAAGCACTTTATTGATATTAAATCAGTGTTACAAGCGGCGCTAGGCCGAGATTATAGGTCATTCAAGTACTCTCTCTCGAAACAATAAAAGCGTGCCAAGTGGCTACAATTGTTGAATGATACATGGGCGATATTTCCAACATTATGTCATGTATATGTGTTTCAGCTCCGGACGCAACGTTCCAAGGCTCCAGAGCGAACTCCACACCTTAGCTCGCACGAAGGAGTTTCCGTACCGAATGAGGTTCCCCCGCACCCTACAAGCAATCTAGTAGGTTATCAGTAAATAAATGAACTGGTGGGGAGGCTTCTCCCCCGCTCGACAAATCCAAACACTTTATGTAGGCTTTGTGCACCGACTATTAAGTTATCTTTCTAGTCTTGCTTTAGGATCAGTTTTATGGCAGAATAAAAAGTCTAACTCGTATGGCGGTGCGCCATGCGATATATGAGTAACACGGCGATACTTACCAACTTACCACACATCATTCCCTGTCCAAGGTAAACCAAGTTAAACCAAGCACGAGTATATATATATATATATATATATATATATATATATATATATATATATATATTATGATGATGAAATCCACGAAAAATTGTATAGGCAAACACGAGTGTCACAAACGAGGTTCTGTTTCAGGTGCACGAGTTACACGGATTATCCAGAAGTGTTGCTGAAGATTGTTCAAGTGTTCAATTATATAATACTCATATTCGTTCAGGTATTTCAGATAACAAGGTGCAATGCAATGACTCACACGCGAATTGCCGCTAAGCGAGGATAACTTATCTATATGAACAGGAGTTGCTGGCATAGCCATAAAGGATGAGTTATAGTCATTGACGAGGATGGTATGCAACGAAAGTACACGGTGCGCTACAAGCCATCCCTTCTAGCACATGAGACTATATAAAACCCCTAATTTTAAAAACCGTATTAATTATTTATTTAATCATTTAATTTATTTATAGTATTATTAGTTAATTAGAAGATATAGAATTTATTTAATTTTTATTTCTAGGTAAATATGCATTAGAGGTTTTACGGAGCAACTATTATTTTACCTTAATTTATCTCATGTAGGAGACCTTGTGGACGGTTGATAGATTAATTGTATGCACTAATATAATTTCTGGAATTTTATGTATATATATATATATATATATATATATATATATATATATATATATATATATACAAGTATTTTATTTAATGAATAAAAGGAATAAAAGAAAAGAAAGAAAAAGGAATAAAAACAAACCCTAAACCCCTTAATAACCAAACCCTGAACCCACTTAGAAGGCCCTACCCGCTAAAGCCCCAAACCCGGCCTGCTAGAGGAAACCAACAGCAGCAGCAGCGGCTTACACCCTCACCCGCGCGTTAGCCGACCCCCCCTCTCTAATCTTCTCCTATGTATATATATAGCCTATAAACTCTAAACCCTAACCCTAAAACCTCTACTCCATGACCCAGACCCTGAGCGCCGCTGACCTTTTCGCCGGAGAGACCGTCGCGGCCGACTGAAAATAGCTCGTCGCCGTCCGCGACCGCGAGCACGCCTGCAGAAATCCACAGCAGCGAAGTCCTGTTCACGCGTAGATTTTTGTTCCATCGTTCGACCAAACTCAACCCCGTCTTCACCGGTATGTTCACGACCTATCCCTCTTCCAATAATGTATATTAGTTTCCTTCGATGAGCGCGTAACCCTAGGTGAAAACCGAGACCATGTTGGAGAAAAACGACAACTTTTAATCTCAGAAAAACTGTTGTAACCATCAATGTTTACGGACTCGTATCTCCCACCACAGAGATCCAAACTTAGAAATTCCTTTTGCTATGTGAAGACCACCTAACCTAGATTATTTTTTGTTAATTACAATATTTTAATTGATGTTGTATGCATAATTAAACTGAGTTAAAAATCACAAAAAACCTGTTTTTGAAACCTTCAAAAATTGTGATACGGAACGCGCTCTGCCAAACGGGACCATCCCGTCGCGTACCAATTGCACCAAAAGGCGTGTATGGTATGTCCAAACATGTGGGCTTTTGCGAAAACTGATTCGGACGCGTGTGCGCGTCAAAATCAGTCCGTATTTGCAAAAAGTTCCCGTATCGCGACTTTTGCAAAACCCTACACCATTTATTGTACGCTCGTCAGAATACGATGAATTACGCCACTGGACTCATGGTATCGTGCTGGTCCTGTGACCCAATTTTCACGCAATTCTGAGACAGTTGACCAAGCTGCCTATTTACGGGCCCCACGGTTGACTTTTTTGGCGAAATTGTGTTCGGCTCACCGGAATCCAAAATTGGACACACCGTTGAGTTCATACTAACATTCAGAGTTTGTTTGATCTATAATTTGTCCCATTTAGAGACCTTTATCCCTGGCACACTTTTCGGTACAAAATAGGCCACATGTGGACCCCGTTTTTACCCGAAATTACAGTTTTGCCCCTGTGTCCAAATTGGACGAAAGGGTAGTATTTTCTAGCTATCTCGTTGATTCCGAAAATATTGGTGATGTTTATTTCAGCATCCAGAGACATTTATTCGGAGGCCTTAGTTCCTGATTCTGTGTCCCTGATATCTGGACACTTACTTTATACAGATTGCTTGCCAGACAAGTATACCTTGCCATTGTACTGTGATTACATTCCATATGATATATGCATGTTTTATTTTTGTCATTTAGTTCATATATTTTAAACTGCTATATAAACTGCGCGTCCAAGGAAACTTGGGTGCAACGACGGCGACGTCGTATTCTGTTTTTATCTATATATATATGCATGTTACCTAGTCTATGAGACCACCCCATTATCATGAGGTATTTTTATGTTTCGTTGGCCATGACACTATTCTTACACGAGCGTGAGTCACATGTAGGACACGGACTTGCGTACTCGGCTGGCCACTGGTACGTATAGGTCGTGCAACAGATAGGGATAACTGTTGATAGAAACTTTATATGATAGTAGACCTGGCAGTTATTAGAGGTATCATCGTGTCATGGATGTGACATGCTTAGAGCATGGGGTGGGAAGAACAACAAGTAAGGCATTTGGGCTCCTTTGTACTTTTCTTTTGTAACACGTACGTTCCGCCGGAGATGCGCAGTCATAATGACCACTGTATATTATATATTATCAGGCGGCCTCTGCCGTTCAAAAGACGACATGCCTTGTAGGCCCCTGAATCTTCAAGAGAATCATGCCAATCCTATTTTAGCCAGATAGCCCACTTGTTGAAAAGTTGTTCTCAAACTGCATTCACATAGATGGTTAGGCGACCCCATTGGATGTTTATTTTCAGTACTTCATTGACATGTTTATATGTATCTTGTTATATCCCTCTGAGGACCTGGTCCTTTTTCAGAAAATAGACGGGCAGGAGTATCCACAGGAGTACGGACCTGGACCTGACGCTTCTTACCAGACTGAGGAGGTCTTACCTTCAAAGTATCTTTGATTTATCACAGCTGATGGATTTTAGTTGCTATTTCTTTTATAGACATTTATCTTATCTTAGAGTTTGATCTCTTCTATCATTTAGTAGTTTTAATATAGTCGATTTACAGTGGATTTGTTTCCATCCGACTATCATATTTTGAGACTTCTTATTTGATATTCAGTTATTTATTCCTATTTATTTCTTTATTTGTGTTGTGGATGAGATATAGATTGCGTGTGACTTGTTGACAGTATATTACCACCAGTGGATTTGATATTCATGTACAACGTACGTGTGTGTATGGTTTCCATATATTGGAGTTCGTATATATACGGCTGGCCTGTTACGTATTTCTAGTCCTACGTATTTTGGGACTGGGGCGTGACATATTTTTAGTGGTGGCCCATGCAGGTCAAGAATATATTGTCGCGGTTACGTTACTGTACCGAACAAGCCTGCGTATAGGAATAGAGTATAGGATCTCATCCACGCTTGACTAAAACTCATCCTTCCTTTCAACCTCCTATTTAAATGCTTGTATCCTGTTTGATTCATGTACTTCTTCTAATCGTTTCGTCCACCACTTGCAGAGAGATGAATATGCGTAGTGGATGTACTGCCGCCGATGGCGATACACCTTCAGGAGTCAATGGCCAAATTCGAGGAGAGACCTCGATGACTCCTAGACTTTCGGGGCCAGATGGACAGACTCATAATCCAGTTCCGTCTAATCCTTCCGCTTCACCTAATGGGACTTTTCCAGCTTCATCGACACCGCAGGATGGCCAGACACAACTGTTCCAATTCTTCCAAATGATGATGCAGAAATAGAGACAACAGGCAGCCACACTAGCTGCAGAGCAGAGGCAGCAAGCAGCAGAGCAGAGGCAAGAATTTCTAGCAGCACTTGAGAGGATGGCTGCACATGCAACTGTACCAGCTCAGGCACTAGTTCCAGTACCTCGAGCTAGAGTGGGTTAAGTGTCACGACCCGCACCCTGATATTCGGGCACGAGTACGTGGTTACGTCCAGCCTACGCCGCAGAATCGGCGGTAGAACATTGTCTGGGTCATTTCTAACTTCTAACATCTCAACAATATAATATGGTACCTGCCACGGAACATTGTCGGAACTCACGTTTAGTCTCACGTACTTGGACAAGGTGGTATGCGGCGCCTCACGTACTTACACGTAGCAAACCATCTTCGTCACAGACTAGTCCATTATGGCAATCAAGCCAGTGATCATCATGTATATTTGAACCTGTTGCATACTAACTTGTGTCTCCGTGGCAGGGAAGGCATGGTAAGTTGTGCAGGTGATTCGGATAGTCAGATCAAAGATACCAAACGGTGTCTAATATATTTCAAGTAAATCATTGTTTGCAACACACCTGATACTCCTGTAAATTGCATACTTGAAACGGGATCTTGCCCACAACATCGTGTTTGCATATGCTATGCCTCTTTAATGTTATACTTGCCCGTGCTCAGATTTATAATGTTTGCCTTGGATAGGAAAGGTAAAAATGGTAAGTCTCGCCGTGTTTCCTCTAACATCGCACGGCGCACTGCCGACACGATAGGGTATTCAATACTTGCATGAAACTGATCCTAAGGCAACTAGAAAGACAACTTAATAGTTGTGCACGAAACCTGTATTACGTGTTTGGATTTGTCGAGTGGGCGAGTAGCTTCCCCACTAGTGCATTCAATGTACTGATAATCCACCAGTTTGTATGCAGGGTGCGGGAAAACCTCGTTCGGTGCGGATGCCTCCAACGTGCATGCTTAGGCGTGGAGATCACTCCGAAGCAACGGTGTATCCGGAACAGAAGCACATATACAAGACATAATGTTGGAACATAGCCCGAACTCGCCTGAACATCGCCTGTACAATCATTCCACAATTGTAGCCACTTGGCACGCTTTTACTATTTCAGAGAGAGAGGCTTGAGCGACTTGTAATCTCGGCTATACGCTGCTTGTAACACATGTTTATATCAATAAAGAGTTTGCTTTACTTCAACTTGTGTTTCAATGCTTCCGCTATATTTGTCAACTCAGAGAACTTGTTACCGAATCGCTATGCGTTCATGACTCCGCTGCACTCGGACAATCTATGCGACTCTGTGGCTTAGAACTCTTACCGCCAGCCAATGAATCACGGCCTTGCACGGGCGCGGTTCACGCTCGTACGGCATCACGCCCGGATAGGTCAAGCGATCGTTCCGCGGGAGCGCTGGCGAGGGTGATTCCCGCCTAGCGGGAACGGCCGATTGCATGCGGGAGATCGGGGCGTGACAACCTGAACGCTGCTGGCTGCTGCTGTGTGCATCCACCTTGCTGCAGAGCTCTGTCCTGTTGCCCGATACTGTTGGCTGCTGTTTACCCCCTTCTTCACTGCACACAGTGCAGTTGTTGCTGTGTAAGGGAACCTTGCTCGATCACTCTCACTTACTAGCTCACACACCCTCCACACAAAACACAGACACTTACACACCTAAGTATATATGCATACACATAATATAGCTATCCACATATAGATAAATATATTCCTCTATACCTCTCAATCTATATGCAAAACACTATATATACATATATACCAATACATACAAATCACTAGCTATATATGTATATACTTACCACACATATGAAATAAATATAGAGGTATAAACTAACATATGCACAAATATATAACACAAGCACACGTACATATCTATATACACATATAATGATATCTATCTAGGTACTCTATTAAGTACAATTAAACCCACACAATATACATAACCTAAAAATACACTATATATACTCTATATATTATATCAATAGCCTATATATATACATTTACACATGTACGTATAATAAAATTAGCCAAAACACAAACACATGGAGTGCACCGCACCCGTATCACACTTTTCTATGATACGCTTGCGATACAGTCCCCAACTCACAACCAAACGTATCCTGGAGGATACATACAAGCCCAATACATAAATTATGAACAATACATATAGAAATTAGAGTGTCTACGTGTCCGTGTCACCATATGATATGCACATGGCCCCGTGTCGGAGGAAAACCCCCAAAATCGACCGTTTTGTCAAATTGACGAAATTTGGCCCACACGTATCCAATTGTGGACACGACACAAGCTACAAACAAACAATTAAGGGTCAATTAGATCTATTAGATCCATTAACAAACACTACATGTGCCAATCTCGGAATTCTCCCAAAATTGGCACTAAAATGGTCATAACTACCACCGTGGGTCTCCAAATGATTCCAAATCAAAACCTATGGGTAACCTATGCATGTGGGGTGGTTTCTCATGGTAAAAACTCAGATCTATAGTCTATAGGAAGGGGGAAAACTGATTTGTAACTATTGGGAGATGGATTCCCAATGAAAAGGTCCCAAATGGTAAGTAGCTCCTCTCCTTGTAGATCTTGGCCTCCTCCTCCTTGTTCCTTGCTCCTTGCTTGTAGATCCTTTATGTAGAGGCTTCAATAATGAATTTAGAATGAGATTTGAAAAGAATTGATGGGGGAATGGAGGAAAAATGGAAGAGAAAAATGTAGATCTAGAATTTTGGGGAAGAATTAAAATGAGAGCACTCTCTCTCCTCTCAATTATGGATGGTCATAAACCCCTCTCCAATCAATGTACAAAGTCACAAATACCCCTTGGGACCTCTCATGAAGAAATAATTAGGGAGGAAAGGTTCTAGTCTAATGGTTTCACTAATTAATCATGTTTCTTAATCCATGGGCCTAATTCATGGGCTCAACTTAGACTAGTCCAAAAGTTTGTTCATGTCCTCTAATTAAATGGTTAGGTCCACTACACAAGTCCAAAATAAGTCGACACTAGCAATAATTATTAATACAATAAAATAAATAAATCAGTCATGCACAATTATTAATTATAATAATCCTAAAATAATTAATACCCATGATAATTACCAAACTACCCTTAGATGGAAATGTGAGGGTGACATTAAGTCAAGGACTTTACACAGATGGGCCCCAAGCCGTACAATGGCACTGACAGCCCAGAGAAGACTACAAACAGGATTATCCATACTCAGAAGTTATTAGAAGCATCGCAGCTACCTACAGATCTATGGATGACATGCGTAAGGACGCTGCTAGATGGTAACGCTCATCACTGGTGGGAATTAATGGAGCACCAGTTGGGCACGTATCAGACTTGGGAGCAATTCTTGGAGTGCTTTGAGAGGAAGTACTTCCCGTACACTGTCAGGGACGCGTTGTACAATCAGTTTCTTCATCTGGAGCAGGGGAACAGAACAGTTGACGAGTATGATGCAGAGTTTAGACGCCTTAGTAAATATGGCATTGCCTTGATACCGAATGACTTGGTGAAGGCTAAGAGGTTTCACCGCGAGCTGACTCAGGAGATCCAACACTATACTAGCTCACAGTCCCGGATCTCTTATGCCAAATTATTGACAGAAGCCATATTACAAGAGACCATCAGCAGGGAAAAATGAGGTCAACTGAGGACACAACAAGGACCAGCAAGGACACAATAAGGACCAACAAGGACACAACAAGATGGGCCTATCAGACGTCCTTTGGCACAGCAACAACAGTACCAGCACAGAGCAGGACCGTACCAGATTTTTGAGAAGCTCCACTGCAATTATTGTGGGAAACGCGAACATATTTCGAGAGACTGTTGGACTCGCTTAGGACAATATATGAGGTGTGGTTCCGGATAGCATTTGGCAAGAGACTGTCCAATGCAGCAGACATTGACACTTCTACCGCCAGTACAGAGGCTAGCACTTCCAGCATCGAAGCTGTCATGACCCGCACCTGGTATAGGGGCACGAGCACGTGGGTACGTCCAGCCTACGTCGCAGCATCGGTGGTAGAACGCTGTCACGACCCGATTTCGTAGAATCCTTGGGGCGTCCCCCGAATCGTGATGTCGTGCGGGCCTGGGGTTGCACCCGCACAAGGCTAAAGTATTTTGCATAACGAGCACATATTCAGAGTACGCAGATAAATTGAAACACAGATTTGAAATATGGAAAAGTTCTCTTTATTGATAATGAACATCTATTACAAACTCTTGAATGAGTCAGCTAATATGCCGAACGGCTTACAAAAGAGATGACTCAAAATGAGATAGCAGTCCTATACATTACATCCCTTTATAAACTCAAAATGATAAAGACCTCCAGGCTGGAGGACGGCTTTGCCACGAAGCTGCATTTGTGTATGAAGAGTTGCAGCTTCTGACTTCAAAAGGCTTCAAGGAGCGCGGTGAAGAAGCGCCAACAACTGGACTTGATCGGGAAGACGACTTCGGCTCCTCGCTCGGTTCGCCTTGGTGCGGAGAACCTGTTTCAACGAGGGTCAGCATGTCGAAACATACTGGTGAAGGCGAGCTAACCGAACTATACTAATCAATACGTTGTTTTAATGAAGCATGCATATTTGTGGATTTCTATCTTGCCTTAGTTCATTTACAAGTAAGCAGCATATAGAATTTACTGAAAATAAAGGTGCCACCGTTCGGTGGATTTTACCTGTCCGTCTGAATGACCTGCACAATACTTACCATGCCTTCCCTGCTACGAAGACACAAGTTAGTATGCAACAGGTTTAATTATATACAGGGATCACTGGCATGATGCCACAAAGGGACGGGTTATAGTCTCGGGACAAGAATGTTATGCAACGCAGGTGGCGAGCCCCGCTACATAGCATCCCGTCCACGACAAACGACTATACAAACTCTTCCGCCCGGATCGGATCGGATCGGCCCCAGTGCCCTGGCGACCGTCCGCGGAAGCCAAAATACCTTGTGCACAAGTTGTCCATGATCAAGCACATTTAGTTCGAATTGTTTCACACGAATTTCAAACGAATATGAGCAAGCTACATAGCACAAATGTTTTGCATAGTCTTACTGACAGTTTATTTCATAACAAGCATAATTCCATACTTAGCATGATTCATAGAACAGTTATAAACGAACTAGCATACAAGATGATAACCGTTCATAAGTTTAGTTGACAAGCAATATTTCTAAGTCTATTCCCTTTTTATCTTGATCTCTTTTATTATTACTTGGTATCGTTTGATCGGGGCAAAGAAGAATGCAAGATTTTTAGGGCGTAAAGCTTGGAAGCAGGGCTAGCTAATCGGGTTGGTAGCCACTCACTTGGTTGGAAGGAAAGGAGAAGGAAAGAGGCGTTTCACGACTCCGCTCGCAAGCCGCCTACTGCTCGTTCACCTGCACACGAACAGCTCGATTAATACTTCTTCCTCTCTTTCCAATCTCAAAATCGAAGTGCAGTTTAATGAACGAAAATAATGAAAATCATCGAAACCGTCAAGGAAAACAAGCAAATCCTAAAACCAACTCAAAGCACGAAAGCAACAAGCAACATCGAAAACCGAGGCAATAAAAGATAGCAGCGGAGAGGTCCCTCCTGACTCTGCCGCTAAGTCGATCCCGGGGGCACGGTCCACTGAATATGGGAATCGATTTCGAAAAAAAAATCCATAACGAGGACGAGTTCTTAATTCAATCTATCCCGATCGAACGATACCGTCTTGTGTTTCTTAGCCGCGCTCCTCGAATAGGAGGAACGGGGCGCTACATCCTACCCAACTAATTAGAAGTTTCGTCCCGAAACTTAGGAATAGAACCAACCGTTAGGGATTATTCTGTTGCTGGCGGCGATCAGGAAGCGGACAGTTTCGAATCAAGTGTCCGTTGCCGCCACAGTTATAACAAGACCCATTCTTCAAGTAACAATTGACGATGGTGTGCCCCGGCCTGTGGCAGTGCTCACAACGCACTCCAGCATTTGTCTTGTTCCGACCACCTTTGTTTTGTCGCTTTGTGGCATTGTTTTCTCTCTCGTTGCCTTGGCGTTTGTGATTGTAGGTATGCACAGCGCCGGTGGAAACGTGAGGATATTGTGGTTCAAGAGATAGGGCATGATTCATGACTTCACACATTGTTCCATACTGATTATCGACCATGTGCGCATGGATGGCAGGGCGTAGTCCACCTTCAAACCTTCTGGCTCGACTCGCTGTATCAGGTAAATAGGCCCTAGCGAATATGGAGAGTCGGTTGAATTCGGCGGAGTATTGCTTAACTGTCAAACTGCCCTGCCTCAGTTGCACGAAATCATTCTCTATTTGACGTTGTACTGGAGGGGGTATAAACTCCTCTTCAAACACGGCACGAAAAGTCGTCCACGAGATCGCCTCCTCTCCGTGATCAAATTGGAGAGATCGTCGATGCACGTTCCACCAATCGTGTGCGTTGAGGCGGAGCTGTAGTTGGGCGCAGGCGACGCGCTTATCTTCGGGGACCTCTAACAGAGCGAAGTGATCTTCAAGCTCGGCTAGCCAATCTAGAGCTACCACTGGGTCCTCAGTCCCGTTGAATGGGGTATTGCAGACTTTCTTGAAGTGGCCCAAGTTGAAGGCAGTCACGTCCCTCGGCCTTGGGATTTACGACGTCTCTACTTCAAGCACGGGCTGTTCCACCGGAGTCGTTGTTGTTGCGGCGGAATGGTTGGCAGCCAAAGTCTGAACGATCTATTGCAGGGTATCTACCTGCTTCTGTTGGACTGAGAATCGGGTCTCTAAATTGCTTTCGAACTTGACTTGGCGAGCATCATCTCTTTGTCGTTGCGATTCTAACATTTGCATTACCCGCTCAAGCGGATCGACTTGAGATATGCCGCGCTGGCTCTGAGGGCTTCCCGAAGTGCCCGAACTGCTTTCTTGTGTTTCGTTCGGTGGTTGTGCTGCAGATTGCGCTGGTACTATTCCTTCAAAAGAAGGTAAATTATATTAGAATCATAATGTATTATGGACTTATTGCATGAACGTATCTCATTTGGCCTAGCGAGTTCAAGAGTTCGCACAGGAATTTGATCGTTAAAGGAACTTTTCCAGCACGAAGTCTAAGGAACTTGAATCTGTGCTCTGATACCATTATGTCACGACCCGATTCCGTAGAATCGTTGGGGTATCCCCCGAATCGTGATACCGTACGGGCCTGGGGTTGCGCCCGCACAAGACTAAAGTATTTTGCATAACGAGCACATATTCAGAGTACGCAGATAAATTAAAACACAGATTTAAAACATGGAAAAGTTCTCTTTATTGATAATGAACATCTATTACAAACTCTTGAACGAGTCAGCTAATATGTCGAACGGCTTACAAAAGAGATGACTCAAAATGAGATAGCAGTCCTGTACATTACATCCCTTTATAAACTCAAAATGATAAAGACCTCCAGGCTGGAGGACGGCTTTGCCACGAAGCTGCATTTGTGTATGAAGATTTGCAGCTTCTGACTTCAAAAGGCTTCAAGGGGCGCGGTGAAGATGCGCCAACAGCTGGACTGGATCGGGAAGACGACTTTGGCTCCTCGCTCGGTTCGCCTTGGTGCGGAGAACATGTTTCAACGAGGGTCAGCATGTCAAAATATACTGGTGAAGGCGAGCTAACTGAACTATACCAATTAACTTTTGTTTTAATGAAGCATGCATATTTGTGGGTTTCTATCTTGCCTTAGTTCATTTACAAGTAAGCAGCATATAGAATTTACTGAAAATGAACGTGCCACCGTTCGGTAGATTTTACCTGTTCGTCTGAATGACCTACACAATACTTACCATGCCTTCCCTGCCACGAAGACACAAATTAGTATGCAACAGGTTTAATTATACATAGGGATCACTGGCATGATGCCACAAAGGGACGGGTTATAGTCTCGGGACAAGAATATTATGCAACGCAGGTGGCGAGCCCCGCTACATAGCATCCCGTCCATGACAAACGACTATACGAACTCTTCCGCCCGGATCGGATCGGCCCCAGTGCCCTGGCGACCGTCTGCGGAAGCCAAAATACCTTGTGCACAAGTTGTCCGTGATCAAGCACATTTAGTTCGAATTGTTTCACACGAATTTCAAACGAATATGAGCAAGCTCCATAGCACAAATGTTTTGCATAGTCTTACTGACAGTTTATTTCATAACAAGCATAATTCCATACTTAGCACGATTCATAGAACAGTTATAAACGAACTAGCATACAAGATGATAACCGTTCATAAGTTTAGTTGACAAGCAATATTTCCAAGTCTATTCCCTTTTTATCTTGATCTCTTTTATTATTACTTGGTATCGTTTGATCGGGGCAAAGAAGAATGTAAGATTTTTAGGGCGTGAAGCTTGGAAGCAGGGCTAGCTAATCGGGTTGGTAGCCACTCACTTGGTTGGAAGGAAAGAAGAAGGAAAGAGGCGCTTCACGACTCCGCTCGCAAGCCGCCTACTGCTCGTTCACCTGCACACGAACAGCTCGATTAATACTTCTTCCTCTCTTTTCAATCTTGAAATCGAAGTGCAGTTCAATGAATGAAAACAATGAAAACTATCGAAACCGTTCAAGGAAAACAAGCAAATCCTAAAACCAACTCAAAGCACGAAAGCAACAAGCGACATCGAAAACCGAGGCAATAAAAGATAGCAGCGGAGAGGTCCCTCCTGACTCTGCCGCTAAGTCAATCCCGGGGGCACGGTCCACTGAATATGGGAATTGATTCCGAAGAAACAAATCTATAACGAGGACGAGTTCTTAATTCAATCTATCCCGATCGAACGATACCGTCTTGTGTTTCTTAGCCGCGCTCCTCGAATAGGAGGAACGGGGCGCTACAAACGATGTCTAGGTCACAATAATTTATAAAACAATACTCACAACCTGTCAATGATATCAACTCCATAAGGTGGACAATATATATCTCACAAAAGCTCATAATGCAAACTCAATCACAACAACTATAAGAGTATAAGGCACGATAAAATATAAGAAGAATGACAGAGTTAAACACCATGTCTCCAAATAAAGATAAACCACAGTCTAACTGTCTAACATAAAGTCTCCACAAGTCCCAACATAAACTCAGAATAAGTCTAAACATAAAAGAAAATAACCTCAAATAAGTCTCAGTGCATAAGATAAATACTGTCTAGATAGCTGCAGGTAATATCTCCTCTAAAGGAATAGTCTCCTCTAAGATCTATGGTGTGTTGTGTGCATCTATACCTGGTCCGTAGTGTATGGGACAGAAGTCCTCAAGATCCTCTGAAAAAAATATCCAGTCAGGATTGGAGAGAAGTACAAGCACTAACAACAGTTCCACATATATTGACAAAAACTATAATACAGTGTAAAGAAATACAAGATAGATATGAATACTGGCAATAAGAAATATTGGAATAAAGAAGTACTGGAATAAAGGAATACTGGAATAATAAAGTACTGGAATAAAAGAATACTGGAATAATGAAGTACTGTAGCATATGTCATCATCAATGTACATATAGCAATGAATAGAAATATAAGTGCATGCTAGAACAATGAACTGGAATATAAGTAAACGCTAGAACAATAACTAGAACATAGGGATTACTAGATTCATAAACTAGAGATACATGTCAAGAATATCTAGCTAAGTGTGTGAAACATCAGCATATCATGTGATCGGCTTGGGACTGATCAGGCTTGTTACATATGATTAGCTATGATTCATGTAAGGTTAGGCTAACCATTCGGATAGCTATGATGCGAGCAATAGTCAGGCTAATCACATGTAACAGGCTATGAGGCATGTAATGGTCAGGCTGCACTGACGTGAGGTGTGGGTGAGCTATGATGCATGTAGAGTTTAGGTATGATCACATAAGCTACTAATATTTCCCCGTTTCTCCAGCTAGCACAATGGATCCCAATCACGACTCCTCGTGACAGGTCTCGATGATGCCAACTCGTGTAAACAATAGTGTCAGAATCATGTACGCTATACAACTAGAATTATAGAGATAATCAATATAATAAAAACTGTCAGAGAATGTACTCGCCTGTGATCCTTAGCTGGCAATATCAATGTCCTATTTCCAAAGTATCGTCTGAATGATCCAACAGTCCTATAGACATATCATATAATACAATGTTGCATCAGACATTACACTAACACACACAATCAAAACGCAAAGAGCTCAGAGACTATGTTAGGGGTGACACTTGTCATCTACAGGGTCAAGTGTGCATCTAGTTGTACGGGTGTCACGTCTGTAATTGCTGTGCATAACAGACAGTCAAATAATACGGGTTTTGCCAGTACGTCAGTGTACATATGGCAGTCTGCTAACAATTCACATGGTCCCAGGTCAATGTAACTACGGGATATCCGTAATTACACTCGGGTCACCTAGTACATATATATTATGCATAGTCTTAACTAGCATATAACATTAATACTTATAATATATGTGTACACCAAATAAATACATATACCATATATATATGTGTATATATACTAATTGAATTCATATACTATATATATATATATATATATATATATATATATATATATATATATGTATATATATATATATGTATATATATACTAATTATACATATTAAACATATACTAAATATATATACTAATACATACACCCTCATACCAAATATACAATACGCGTATATTAAACCATAACTAAAAATACGTATGCATACTAATGAGAACTACGCGTATGCGTGTACGTGTACATGTACGCAAGAGGGAGAACTCGAACCTGTGTACGCGGGATGAGGCGTTCGTGTCGAGGTCTCCGACGGGGTGCTCGGTTCAGTCGAGTCCGACGAGGTCGGGGTCTGAGTCGTCGAAGGAGGAAGGGAACAGGGAGAGCGGTCGGTCCGGTCGAGTGGCAGTCGGCTGCGGGTCCAGCGGGGATGTGATACGGGAAGGTGGAAGAGAACGACTTCAGACGATCGGTGGGAGACTCCGGCGTTGTTTTTGGCTAGGGTCGAGGGTGGAGGCGTCAGGGAGAAGGAGATGACAGGAAGGGTGAGAGGAAGTCGGCTGGGAGAAAATAGTTTACGTTGAAAAGAAATAAAGAAAGATGAAAAATGATATATATATATATATATATATATATATATATATATATATATATATATATATATATATATATATATATATACAAAATGGGGGTGTTTGACCTAGAAAAAGGGCTTGGTCAACACTTGGAAAAATGGCTTCTCATGTAGGATTTCAAGGGCTATGATTTCCTAGATTCAAAATGGATGGCTAGGATTGCATTGGTTCAAGTTTGGAGGGCTATAGTTTAAGGAGGTTGATATTGAGTTACACACTCCCAAAAATTATAAAAAAACTCACATGAAGGAGAAATGGGTTTCTTCACGTGTTATGTCCAATGGGGTGGACACCTTAATGCACTTTTGTATAAAAGTGCCCAATAATTAGAAAATTGTACAAAGTTAGATTTATGGTTTAATTTAATTAAAATTAATATAATTGGTGTTCTAAAATTAATTAGAAGTACATGGGACTAAAATTAAGTGAGACACAAGTGTCATGAATGAAGAAGACTCAGAATAGAATATTATCCTAATTTGGGTTGCTCAAAATGGGTCGAGATTGTGTCTCCAATTTCGATTGGAACGCACAAGGATACAAAGTTAGATTTATATTGAATTAAATATAGTCGTTTGCGATGAATGTTGTGCGACTAAAATAAAGCACATCATGGCATAGTTATGAGTCACACAAGGATCAAAATAAAAGTCTGGCACGTCTAGGACAAGGGTGTTAAATTAGTTGGAAGGCAATGGCAAGTGTAGCGCTCTAATTATCGAAGCAACGGTAAAATGAAACAATCAAATAAAATCACAGCAATTTAAATATAAATAATTATCATGCAATCATTTACAAATTAAATTATGAAAAGACGAAAATACCCCTAATCTGAAATGTGGTAGTGACAAAAGCCAGCCCAGCAGATGACTAGACCAGGAGCACCTCGACCTCCAGCAGTAGGAGGATTTCAGCGAGGACCACCGCTACCTACTCAGGAGGATCAGTACACGAGGGCCAGTCATGGATTACCACAGAGGAATGGGCAAGCTTTTGTACTAGAAGTGGATGACATGGATCAGGAGATTGATGTCATAGCAGGTATTACTCTTGCTTTTACTTTTTCTGCGGTGACATTATTTGATACGGGAGCCACCCACTCGTTTATATCTTCTAGTTTTATTACCAAACACAATATTGCCCCTACACCTTTACCTAGTTGTGTTAGAATTCTCACCGGAGGAGGAGTTGTACCTGTTAGTCGGATTTGTAGATCGTGTCCTGTAGTGATTCGTGGCAGAGAGATGAGTGTCTGACTCTTAGTCCTTCCTATGCCAACTTTTAATATTGTGCTTGGAATGGACTGGCTAAGAAAGTACCACGCTTTTTTTGATTGCTTTGGAGGAAGCATTCTTTTTAAGGTACCAGGCCAGCCGGAGCTTGAGTTTGCACGAGGATCCACAGAAGCCCTTGATGGTGTGCAGCTTGCAATGGACGACGTTGTTTATCACCCTATCATTTCAGAGTTTCATGACGTCTTTCCAGAGGAATTGCCAGAACTACCTCCGGACAGAGACGTAGAGTTCTCGATTAAATTGACACCGGGAGCAGCACCCATAGCGTCGCATATTTATAGATTGGCGAAGAAGGAGATGGATGAGCTGAAGACACAGTTGAAAGAACTAGAAGAGAAATGTTTCATCCGACCGAGTGCATCACCCTGGGGAGCACCAGTGTTGTTTGTACCAAAGAAGGATAGATCAGTACATATGTGCATTGACTATAGAGCCTTAAATACAGTGACCGTGAAGAATAAATACCCATTGCCACGCATTGATGACTTATTTGATCAGCTTAGTGGAGCCAAGGTGTTCTCGAAGATAGACTTGAGATCAGGATATCACCAGGTGATTGTAAGAAAGCAGGACATCCCGAAAACCACATTCAGGACAAGATATGGATACTACGAGTTTCTGGTCATGCCATTTGGGTTGTCCAATGCTCCAGCTATCTTTATGGACTTAATGAATCGAGTATTCCATCAGTATTTGGACCAGTTCATGGTCGTCTTCATAGATGACATACTTGTCTATTCGAAGATCCACGAAGAGCACGAGAAGCACCTGCGGATTATTCTAGAGACATTGAGGAGCGAGCAGTTATATGCAAAGCTCAGTAAATATGAGTTTTTTTTGGACAGAGTTTCGTTTCTTGGATATGTCGTTACGGGAGATGGTATCTCTGTTGACCCAGAGAAAATCTCGGCAGTCGAAACATGGCCCGTTCCTAAATCAGTATCAGAGGTAAGGAGTTTCCTTAGACTTGCGGGATATTATCGACGGTTCATGGAGAACTTCTCAAGGATAGCCGCACATATGACTCGGTTGACGTGCAAGGATCAATAGTTCGTATGGACCGACGAGTGTCAAGCCACTTTTGAGGAGTTAAAGAAGCGACTGACCACAGCACCAGTATTGACTATTCTATCAGGATCAGGAGGTTATGTGATTTATAGTGACGCATCAGGAAAAGGCTTGGGATGCGTGTTGATGCAGCTTGGCAAGGTGATAGCATATACATCTAGACAGTTACGAGTGCATGAAAAGAATTATCCAACTCATGACTTGGAACTTGCAGCCATTGTATTTGCTCTGAAGCTATGGAGACATTACTTATATGGGGAACGAGTGGTGATCTATACAGACCACAAAAGCCTTAAGTACGTCTTCACACAGAAGGAGTTAAATATGAGACAACGTCGATGGCTTGAGTTGATGAAGGATTTTGAGATAGAGCTACATTATCACCCAGGCAAGGCTAACGTTGTGGCAGACTGTCACGCCCCAGTCCCAAAATAAGTAGGACTAGGATACGTAACTATGCCAGCCGCCCGTATATATGACAACTCCAATATATGGAAACCATATATACGTGCGTACGCTGTATAATGAACAATAATTCACCAGTGGTATAATTAATCACAAGTCACAGGATAATATCTAAATCTCATCCACAGAATCAAATATAAATAAACAATAACCATGTAACTAGATCTCTATGATAAGTATCTAAAGAATGACAGTCGAATGGAAACAAATCTACTGCCGAAATAGAATATAAAAATGAACCAGATACACACCATATAAGAATATCTGACAATCAGGAGGCTCGAAGAGAAGTCCTCAACGGAATATACGTAACATGTCCGGATCTGTGCTCCTGCGAATACTCAAGAACATATACACCTGGCAGGGAACCAGGTCCTCAAAGGGACATAGCAAGATACAGAAAAATGACATGCCATAATGTAAATACTGAATAAATAAAGGGGTGTGCTAACCATCTAAGTGAATGCAATTTAAAGACCTTGTAGTACGCATGGGAATGTGTGGCTAGACATATGCTGACGTAATTCACCAATCGTCATGACTGTCTAGTATATGTGTCATATGCCCCCGACTCAGGGAACTCTGCAATCGTCCATCTCCGAGGAGCATGGATCGAAGGATAAAGACTCAATGAAGGGGGTGTCCCATACGCATACTAGTATCTTCCCCGCCCAATATAGATATACAAGTCGTGAAAACGACGTAGACACCTCCTACTATGATGCAAGTCTCAATAAAATAAACAACTGAGCTAAATACCACTACACGTGTTGCTCACACTGATGGCCAGTCACGCATGAGGCACGCGTCCCTACATGTACTCACTCTGTGACGTTTAATGATACGTGTCAAGGCCTGAGAAGTTATATCAATAACTTCACAACTTTAGGTGGGTCTACTAGACACTAGGTCAGACACAAGTCCTAACGTCAACGCCATCGTTGACTGCACCCGAGTCTGCTCGGACGCGCACATTTATATAATATTAAAATAAATAAACATATGACTAACAATAACTGAATTTAAATAGTACAACAAGGCAAGGTATACTTGCCTGGCAAGAGAGCTGCAAAATATAACGTCCAGATGTCAAGTGCCAAAAGTCAGAAACAATGGCCTCAGAATAAATGTCTCCGGATGCTGAACAGGGCTCCGGGAAATCGAATCCCACGTGTCCGAGGGTCTCCTTTGTGTCCTGGACGTGTCCGAGTCTTTGTGAGTCCAGGCTAGGGTTTGCCGTGTCCGGGGCTGGGTCGGGGAGCTGCTGACCGGCTGCGAGGCGGAGGCGTCGGGTCAGGGCTGAGATGGGGTGGCGGTGGTCGGGGCTCCGACCGGGAAAGAGGGGAAAGTGGAGGAGGTCGGGAAGGGGCGGGGATTATGGCGAGGAGGAGGAGCTGGGAAGATGGTGATGGTGGTGGTGGCGGGCACTGGCCGGATGGGGAGTGGCCGAGGAGGAGGAGATGTTGGTGATGGAGGAGAAGGGGGTCGGCTAGGGCGCTGGCCGGATGGGGGCCGCGGGGTCGGGTGACGGAGGGCGGAGGAGGAGAGTGGGGGGTAGTGGTGGCGGGTGAAGGAGGAGGTGGTCGGGAAGGAAAAGAGGAGGAGGAGGAAGGAGGAAGAGGGCTAGGGGAGGTCGCTCCGGCGGGCTGAAGGGGGTCGCTCCGGAGGGCGGGGGAGCTGCGGCCTGGGGAGGATGAGGAGAGGAAGAGGGAGAGAGGGGGCAGGGAAGAGGCCCAGCGGGGGAGGGGGCCAGGGGGGTAGCGGCGGAGCTCTCCGGCCAGGGGCGGCGGAGCCGCCGGTCGGCCGGGGGGGTCGACTGTAGGGGGGGAAATCGGGTTTTTAGGATTTTATTTTAATTTTCTTTTTCTTTTATTATATAGAAAATTATAATGATATTTTAAGTAAAAATATCTAGAGATATTTTTGGGATATTTTGGGATATTTTCGAGATCTTTTCGGGTGAGTCCCGCGTCCAAATGGACGTTGCAGGTTCACCGGCCAATGAGGGGGTGACACCCTGCACTGCAATTTGCAGGAAAGTCCCTGTAATTTCATAAATTACGTAAAAGTCCTATAATTTGAAAAATTGCGCAATTACAAAATTGTCTGGGAAAACACCCGATTCCGAAAAATACTAAAATTCACAGAATTGAAGGAAAAAGCTGTGTGAGGGTCCCGAGGGGAATGGGGGTGAGTCTGGGCAGGGGTTGGACCTGGTTTCTGGGTGATACGGGCCACCGTATTTATTAATTAATAAATACTGCGCACGGTGTTCTCTAATTATTTAGAGGCAGGTAGGGTCATAATTTTTCTACGGTGTCAATACACTAAATGTAGTATACTCAGTGTAGAAAATTAACGTATTTTTGTTTGGGCAAAACAGGTGCATGTTGGGCCTCAAATCTCTAGGGTACAGAGATGGGTAAAGAGCAGGAAAATAAAATAGGAAATAAATACGGGCTTTTGTAACGATGTTTGTGCGTCTCAAACGAGGCTCAAAATAAAGCATCTGGGAGTTGCACAAAATTCAAGAAAATAGTCTGACATGTCTAGGACAGGTATATGAACTTTGTTCGGGGATATCAGTCAAGATAAAGCTCCAAATAATTTGGTGAATGACAGGTGCACAAGTCAACAGGATATGTAGGCAAAATAAATTAAAATATTTCCATAAATCCTAAATGGCTAAAAATAATTCTAAAATACTGAAATCTGGTCGAGGGGGTTTACAATCTACCCAACTTATAAAAATTTCGTCCTCGAAATTAAAACTAAGCCGGGGTAGAAGTCAAAGATGGCAATAGATATAATTTCACAAAGTAATTTATATCTTTGTTTACGAATAGGTTCGAAAAACGTTTACGCATGTCATCCACATGCTTCCAAGTAGATTCTCCTGGCGCGCCATGCTTCCATGTCACGCGGACCAAGGGAATAGACTGATTTCTCAATACTTTTTTTTTGATGATCAAGGATTCCCACGGGTTGCTCTTGATATGACAAGCTTGGCCTAATGGTGATTTCCAAATGGTTGAAAACATGACTGCTGTCTGTCACATATCGCTTAAGTTGCGACACGTGGAATACATCAAGTATTTTCTCAGGTGAAGGTAGTAGCGCAAGTTGATTTGCCACTACTTCCACTCTTTCTAGCATGTCAATGGTCCAACATACCTTGGACTCAACTTGCTGCGTCCTCCGAATCGAATGGTGCCTCTAGTAGGTGATATTCTCAAGAAGATATGATCGTCCTTTTTGAATTCCAAGGGACGATGATGACGGTCTATCTACTACTGTTGTTTGCCTTGCACTGCTCGCAAGTGTCCTTGTATTACTTAACTGTCTCTACGGGGTTGACCACCAACTCTGGTCACGCGTATCCTTGTCTGGTACAATGCTGATTGGTATGCCATGCAATCTTACGATTTGCCTCATATAAGTACTGTCTTCGTATCTTCACAGTAATTACGACGGTTGCAAGTTCCAAATTCTTCTCATGTACTCATAATTGTGTAGTTGCATATGCCATTACCTTGCCATCCTGTATTAATACGCATCCCAAACTTTTTTTTCGGATGCGTCTGTAGATCACAATCTCCTGATCCGGATGGAATAGTCAATATGGTGCTGTGGTCAGTTGCTTCTTCAACTTCTCGAAAGCGGCTTGACACTCGTTGGTCCATAGGAATTCTTAATTCTTATAAGTCAACCTAGTCATAGGTGCTGCTATCCATTCAGGAGTCAATCAATTATTTATCCAGGTGAAATCCATTTAGACTCCTGACAGCAAAAATGATACATTCTTTATCGTAATACTTGAGTTCTGAACTTGACCCAAGTTACGAGGCAAAATTTAAAAATCTCATGCTGCCATAATGGCGCACGTACCAGGAACGTAATAAAACGTAGGTAGGTAGCGAAGGTCATTCTAAAAATAGCACCGTTTAAAACTGCAACCTAATCTAAAAAAAATAGGGTTTGGTAATTACCCAAGAAACAAACAGATATGGTTACAAAAATAATACACTTCATATTTATTTTAAGCACAAGGTTTCGTTCTTCCGAAATAAGGGAAGACGGAAAACAGTAATCCAGAGTTCAAGGGGAAGGTAATAGATTAGAAGTGTGGGGATCAAGGCGTTTAAAGAATTCAATGTGATTTGTCAAAGCAGTTGTGGATTAAAATATTATTTTTGGTAATTCCTATTCACATGCTCGTATCCGTACAGTTACGTAACTGATACGATATGCTCAGACATATCTAGAGGGTAAGTACATCTGTCTACTAATCACTATATATCTCAATCCACGTAAAGTAGTTATGCAAAGGCAAATCAAAATGCACTAAGGTTGATCAGGCCGTAATACACTGATTCTGAATAGACAATTGTATTAGTGGGGTGGATCAGGCTCCAATAACACATGTGTCATGAACAAGCTCGATAAAGAATAAGCTTGCAAAACTAGGCTATAATAGCAACATAAGTCAAGGTAGGACAGAAATTTTAAGTATGCTAGATTATGATGAGAGAAATTACAAACAATTCACAATCACAAAAAGATAAGACTACACAATCTCTACAGTTATTATTCTAATGCCTTGTCTAAGTCGCTAGTTGACCTAAAAGAGGTATGGCCTTCTAAGTTTTACAATCTTAATATACACTATAGGTTGTCCGTATAAAACAGAGATTCAAGGAAGTCTGCGTAAAGTAGGGGTTCGAGGTTGTCTGCGTAAAGCAGAGATAAAATAATTTGGCGTAACGCAAGTCTGTGCGTAGAAATCTGCGCGTAAAAGTCTGGGTGAAAGTCTGAGCGTAAAAGTTTTGCGCTAAATTCTGCTCTAAAATATCACCTGCGTAAAGTCTAACATTCGTTGTAGCATAAAGTTGTACGAGTAACTCATGAGTTTGTCAGTCAAATTTAATGAATCCTGACATCTGACAAAAGTAATTGTACAACGATCAAGTGGACGGTTTGATGATGAATTTGCACGGGGACCCAGGTTGTCGTCTAGTGACTGATTGGATACAAGTCATAAACGCTTGGGGTGAGACAAAATCAGATATCCTGTCAAGAGCTGTTTCTTTTTGCACAAGGCTCGAGGCATATCTTTGTCTTTAATGCACAAGATTGGATCAACTGGGGAAAGCTAAGGTTGTAACAATCACGCACACATCCTATCCTTATATTTTACGCCTAATCAGGTTACTCTACGCTGGTTATCTATTTATTCAGGAATCATCAAATTTACACAGGGCAATTACCTACGTGGTTTCTAGGACGTGTCCTACGCAGGATAAGGAATACTAAGGGAAAATGGATAGCAGTTATTATAACTGCAGCGTAAAGGAGATAATCTTCTGCATAATTGGTTTTTATGCCAACAAGAAAGTCATTTGGCTTTTACGCCCACTAGGCAGTTGTTTGGCTCTTATGCCAACAAGGGTCAAACGAGTTTTACGCTAACAAGGGTAAAGTGTTTCTGGCGTAACACTGGGTTTATCTAAACATAGGATGAGGTTTCAGTCTTAGTATTCAACCTTGGATTTCTATTGGTTTCTTAAGACTAGGGTCACACTATGGTTAATTTTTCTACCTAATCCTAATAGTGGTTATACTACTCTCAAGTCATAAAAATATGTCAAAGGATACTGGTAAGTTAAACTATAGGTAGTGAGGCTAGGGTTTATTAAGTAATATGGAAAACTAGGGTTTATTAAGTTGTCTGAACTTAATGATACGTCCATGCCCTAGTTGTTCTTAATAGGAATACTACCTTAATTATCCTTCTATTCACATGGATTCCTATATTCTAGCAGGGCTATACTTAAGGAATTATCAGGGAAGCACTTGAATCAAGCAGGATGCAATTTGTAAGTAGGACAGACTGGAAGGAAGATAAGTCATAGTCAATTATGGATGAGATCCTATCTTCTAATCCTAGGTGCAGGCTTGCTCGGTACAGTAACGTAACCGAGACAATATGCTCTCGACCTGCATGGGCCACCACTAAAAACATTGCCACGCCCCAGTCCCAAAATAAGTAGGACTAGGATACGTAACTATGCCAGCCGCCCGTATATATGGCAACTCCAATATATGGAAACCATATATACGTGCGTACGCTGTATAATGAACAATAATTCACCAGTGGTATAATTAATCATAAGTCACAGGGTAATATCTAAATCTCATCCACATAATCAAATATAAATAAACAATAACCATGTAACTAGATCTCTATGATAAATATCTAAAGAATGACAGTCGAATGGAAACAAATCTACTGCCGAAATAGAATATAAAAATGAACCAGATACACACCATATAAGAACATCTGACAATCACGAGGCTCGAAGAGAAGTCCTCAACGGAATATACGTAACATGTCCGGATCTGTGCTCCTGCGAATACTCAAGAACATATACACCTGGCAGGGAACCAGGTCCTCAGAGGGACATAGCAAGATACAGAAAAATGACATGCCATAATGTAAATACTGAATAAATAAAGGGGTGTGCTAACCATCTAAGTGAATACAATTTAAAGACCTTGTAGTACGCATGGGAATGTGTGGCTAGACATATGCTGACGTAATTCACCAATCGTCATGACTGGCTAGTATATGTGTCATATGCCCCCGACTCAGGGAACTCTGCAATCGTCCATCTCCGAGGAGCATGGATCGAAGGATAAAGACTCAATGAAGGGGGTGTCCCATACGCATACTAGTATCTTCCCCGCCAAATATAGATGTACAAGTCGTAAAAATGACGTGGATACCTCCTACTATGATGCAAGTCTCAATAAAATAAACAACTGTGCTAAATACCACTACACGTGTTGCTCACACTGATGGCCAGTCACGCATGAGGCACGCATCCCTACATGTACTCACTCTGTGACGTGTAATGATACGTGTCAAGGCCTGAGAAGTTATATCAATAACTTCACAACTTTAGGTGGGTCTACTAGACACTAGGTCAGACACAAGTCCTAACGTCAACGCCATCGTTGACTGCACCCGAGTCTGCTCGGACGCGCACATTTATATAATATTAAAATAAATAAACATATGACTAACAATAACTGAATTTAAACAGTACAACAAGGCAAGGTATACTTGCCTGGCAAGAGAGCTGCAAAATATAACGTCCAGATGTCAAGTGCCAAAAGTCAGAAACAATGGCCTCAGAATAAATGTCTTCGGATGCTGAACAGGGCTCCGGGAAATCGAATCCCACGTGTCCGAGGGTCTCCTTCGTGTCCTGGACGTGTCCGAGTCTCTGGGAGTCCAGGCTAGGGTTTGCCGTGTCCGGGGCTGGGTCGGGGAGCTGCTGACCGGCTGCGAGGCGGAGGCGTCGGGTCAGGGCTGAGATGGGGTGGCGGTGGTCGGGGCTCCGACCGGAGAAGAGGGGAAAGTGGAGGAGGTCGGGAAGGGGCGGGGATTATGGCGAGGAGGAGGAGATGTTGGTGATGGAGGAGAAGGGGGTCGGCTAGGGCGCTGGCCGGATGGGGGCCGCGGGGTCGGGTGACGGAGGGCGGAGGAGGAGAGTGGGGGGTGGTGGTGGCGGGTGAAGGAGGAGGTGGTCGGGAAGGAAAAGAGGAGGAGGAGGAAGGAGGAAGAGGGCCAAGGGGGGTCGCTCCGGCGGGCTGAAGGGGGTCGCTCCGGCGGGCGGGGGAGCTGCGGCCTGGGGAGGATGAGGAGAGGAAGAGGGAGAGAGGAGAGAGGGGGCGGGGAAGAGGCCCAGCGGGGGAGGGGGCCAGGGGGGTAGCGGCGGAGCTCTCAGGCCAGGGGCGGCGGAGCCGCCGGTCGGCCGGGGGGTCGACTGTAGGGGGGGAAATCGGGTTTTTAGGATTTTATTTTAATTTTCTTTTTCTTTTATTATATAGAAAATTATAATGATATTTTAAGTAAAAATATCTAGAGATATTTTTGGGATATTTTGGGATATTTTCGGGATCTTTTCGGGTGAGTCCCGCGTCCAAATGGACGTTGCAGGTTCACCGGCCAATGAGGGGGTGACACCCTGCACTACAATTTGCAGGAAAGTCCCTGTAATTTCATAAATTACGTAAAAGTCCTATAATTTGGAAAATTGCACAATTACGAAATTGTCTGGGAAAACACCCGATTCCGAAAAATACTAAAATTCACATAATTGACGAAAAAAGCTGTGTGAGGGTCCCGAGGGGAATGGGGGTGAGTCTGGGCAGGGGTTGGACCTGGTTTGTGGGTGATACGGGCCACCGTATTTATTAATTAATAAATACTGCGCACGGTGTTCTCTAATTATTTAGAGGCAGGTAGGGTCATAATTTTTCTACGGTGTCAATACACTAAATATAGTATACTCAGTGTAGAAAATTAACGTATTTTTGTTTGGGCAAAACAGGTGCATGTTGGGCCTCAAATCTCTAGGGTACAGAGATGGGTAAAGAGCAGGAAAATAAAATAGGAAATAAATATGGGCTTTTGTAACGATGTTTGTGCGTCTCAAACGAGGCTCAAAATAAAGCATCTGGGAGTTGCACAAAATTTAGGAAAATAGTCTGACATGTCTAGGACAGGTATATGAACTTTGTTCGGGGATATCAGTCAAGGTAAAGCTCCAAATAATTCGGTGAATGACAGGTGCACAAGTCAACAGGATATGTAGGCAAAATAAATTAAAATATTGCCATAAATCCTAAATGGCTAAAAATAATTCTAAAATACTGAAATCTGGTCGAGGGGGTTTACACAGACGCGTTAAGTCAAAAACCAGCAGCTTACTTCTTGACGACACAAAGGGAATTATTGGAGGACTTGCAAGAGCTTGGCATAGAAGTGATATTACCCGGAGCAGATGGGATATTAGCCAAGTTATAAGTACAGTCATCACTAGTAGAGAGGATCAAGGCAGCTTGCCTACGAACGCCAGATTCAGGAGATTGAAAGAAAGGACAGAGGTCGGAGAGCAAATAGGATTGTGCATTTATGATGACGGGATATTACGATGTGGTGATCGTCTTTATGTTCCCAATGGAGAGATTCGACAGGAGCTGATTGCAGAAGCTCATAGTTCGATATATTATATTCATCCTGGAGGCACCAAGATGTACCGTTACTTACGACAACACTTTTGGTGGCATGGGATGAAAAGAGAGATAGCTCATTTTATAGCTAAATGTCTAGTATATCAGCAGGTAAAGGCAGAGCATCAGAGAATAGCAGGGCTATTGCAACCACTTACGATTTCAGAGTGGAAGTGGGAGCACATCACTATGGACTTCGTCACGGGTTTTTCCAAGAGTCCAAATGGGAGAGATGCAGTATGGGTAATAGTGGATCGACTCACCAAGTCAGCCCATTTCTTGTCTTTTAGAGTTGGCCAGTCTACAGAAGCTTTGGCTGACTTATACATGAGGCAAATTGTGAGATTGCATGGCATACCAGTCAACATTATATCAGACAGGGATTCGTATTTTATATCACACTTTTGGAGAAGCATGCAAGAGAGTCTTGGGACTCGTCTGAAGTTCAGTACATCTTATCACCCGCAGACAGATGGGCAGTACGAACGTACTATTCAGACACTGGAGAATATGTTGAGGGCTTGAATGTTAGACTTTGGAGGATCATGGAAGGACAACCTACATCTTGTGGAGTTCTCTTACAACAATAGCTATCAAGCGAGCATCCAGATGGCTCCGTTTGAAGCATTGTATGAAAGAAAGTATAGATCTCCCGTGTGTTGGAGTGACGTGGGAGAACGTCAGATTCTGGGACCAGAGTTGGTAGTCAATACCGTTGAGACAGTTAAGAAGATATAAGGGCACTTGCGAGCAGCGCAAGACAGGCAGAAGCAGTGGGCAGACCTGCATCATCGTCCCTAGGAGTTCAAAGAGGGCGATCATGTCTTCTTGAGGATATCACCTACTAGAGGCACCATTCGATTCGGAGGACGCGACAAGTTGAGTCCAAAGTATATTGGACCATTTGACGTGCTAGAGAGAGTGGGAGAAGTGGCATATCAACTTGCGTTACCACCTTCACTCGAGGGAGTACATGATGTATTCCATGTGTCACAACTTAGGCGATATGTGGCAGATAGCAGTCATATTCTCGACCATTCTGAGATCACCATCGGGCTGAGCTGGTCATACCAAGAGCAACCCGTGGAAATCCTTGATCGTCGAGAGAAAGTATTGAGGAACCAATCTATTCCCTTGGTCCGCGTGGCATGGAAGCATGGTGCGCCAGGAGAATCCACTTGGGAGCGCGATGACGACATGCGCAAGCATTTTCCGTATATATTCGTAGATCAAGGTATGAATTTATTTTGTTCATTTATACCTTATACCATCCTTGATCTTTCTATCATGGCTTAGTTTTAATTTCGAGGACAAAATTTTTATAAGTTGGGTAGAATGTAAAACCCCTAATTTTAAAAACCGTATTAATTATTTATTTAATTATTTATAGTATTATTAGTTATTAGAAAATATATAATTTATTTAACTTTTATTTCTAGGTAAATATGCATTAGAGGTTTTACGGAGCAACTATTATTTTACCTTAATTTATCTCATGTAGGAGACCTTGTGGACGGTTGATTGATTAATTGTATGCACTAATATAATTTTCTAGAATTTTATGTATATATATATGTGTGTGTGTGTGTGTGTGTGTGTGTGTGTGTGTGTATATATATATATATATATATATATATATATATATATATATATATATATATATACACACACACACACAAGTATTTTATTTAAAGAATAAAAGGAATTAAAGAAAAGAAAGAAAAACGAATAAAAACAAACCCTAAACCCCTTAATAACCAAACTCTAAACCCACTTAGAAAGGCCTACCCGCTAAAGCCCTAAACCCGGCCCGCTAGAGGAAACCAACAACAGCACCAACGGCTAACACCCTCACCCGCGCGTAAGTCGACCCCCTCTCTAATCTTCTCCTATGTATATATATAACCTATAAACTCTAAAACCTAACCCTAAAACCTCTACTCCACGACCCAGACCCTGAGCGCCACCGACGGTTCCGCCGGAGAGACCGCCGCCGCCGACCGAAAATCGCTCGTCGCTTTCGCGACCGCGAGCACGCCTGCAGAAATCCACAGCAGCGAAGCCCTGTGCACGCATAGATTCCCGTTCCATCGCTCGACCAAACTCGACCCCGTCTTCACCGGTATGTTCATGACCTATCCCTCTTCCAATATTGTGTATTAGTTTCCTTCGATCAGCGCGTAACCCTAGATGAAAACCGAGACCAAGTTGGAGAAAAATGATAACTTTTAATCTCAGAAAAACTGTTATAACCATCAATGTTTACGGACTCGTATCTCCCACCACAGAGATCCAAACTTAGAAATTTCTTTTGCTATGTGAAGACCACCTGACCTAGATTATTTTCTACTAAATACAATATTTTAATTGATGCTGTATGCAGAATTAAACTGAGTTAAAAATCACAAAAAATCTATTTTTGAAACCTTCAAAATTATGATACGGAGCGCCCCACCAAACGGGATCGCCCCGTCGCGTACCAATTGCACCGAAAGGCGCATATGGAATGTCCAGCCGTGTGGGCTTTCACGGAAACTGATTCAGACGCGTGTGCGCGTCAGAATCAGCCCGTATCCGCAAAAAGTTCCTATATCATGACTTTTGCAAAACCTCGCACCATTTATTATACGCTGGTCAGAATGCGACAAAACTTGCGCCACTGGACTCGTGGTATCACGCTGGTCCTGTGACCCAATTTTCACGTAATTCTGAGATATTTGACCAAGCTGCCTATTTGTGGGCCCCACGGTTGACTTTTTGGGCAAAATTGTGTTCGGCTCACCGGAATCCAAAACTGGACACACCGTTAGTTCGTACTGATATTTAAAGTTTATTTGACCTATAATTTGTTTCATTTAGAGACCTTTACCCCTGACACGCTTTTCGGTGCAAAGTGGGCCACATGTGGACCCCATTTTGACCCAAAATTATCGTTTTGCCCCTGTATCTAAATTGGACGAAATGGTAGTATTTTTTAGCTATCTCGCTAATTTCGGAAATGTTGGTGATATTTATTTCAGCATCCAGGGACGTTTATTCGGAGGCCTTAGTTCCTAATTCCGTGTCCTTGATATTTGGACACTTACTCTATACAGATTGCCTGCCAGGCAAGTATACCTTGCCATTGTACTGTGATTACATTCCATATGATATATGCATGTTTTATTTTGTCATTTAGTTCATATATTTTAAACTACTATATAAACTGCGCATCAAAGGAAACTTGGGTGCAACGACGACGACGTCGTATTCTGTTTTTATCTATATATATATATATATATATATATATATATATATATATGTATGTTACCTAGTCTATGAGACCACCCCATTATCATGAGGTATTTTTATGTTTCATTGGCCATGACACTGTTCTTACACGAGTGTGAGTCACATGTAGGACACGGACTTGCGTACTCGGCTGGCCACTGGTACGTATAGGTCGTGCGACGGATAGGGATAACGGCTGATAGAAACTTTGCATGCTAGTAGACCTAGCAGTTATTAGAGGTATCATCGTGTCATAGATGTGACATGCTTAGAGCATGGGGTGAGGAGAACAACAAGTAAGGCATTTGGGCTCCTTTGTACTTTCTTTTTGTAACCCGTACGCTCCGTCGGAGATGCGCGGTCATGATGACCACTATATATTATATATTATCAGGCGGCCTCTGCCGTTCAAAAGATGACATGCTTTGTAGGCTCCTGAATCTCCAAGAGAATCATGCCAATCTCATTTTAGCCAGATAGCCCACTTGTTGGAAAGTTATTCTCAAACTGCATTCACATAGTTGGTTAGGAGACCCCATTGTATGTTTATTTTCAGTACTTCATTGGCATGTTTATATGTATCTTGTTATGTCCCTCTGAGGACCTGGTCCCTTTCCAGATATAGACGGGCAAGAGTATCCACAGGAGTACGGACCTGGACCTGACGCTTCTTACCAGACTGAGGAGGTCTTACCTTCAGAGTATCTTTGATTCATCACAGCTGATGGATTTTAGTTGCTATTTCTTTTATAGACATTTATCTTATCTTAGAGTTTGATCTCTTCTGTCATTTAGTATTTTAGTATAGTCGATTTGCAGTAGATTTATTTCCATCCGACTATCATATTTTGAGACTTTATATTTGATATTCAGTTATTTATTCCTATTTATTTCTTTATTTGTGCTGTGGATGAGATATAGATTGCGTGTAACTTGTTGACAGTATATTACTACTGATGGATTTGATATTCATGTACATCGTGCGTGCGTGTATGGTTTCCATATATTGGAGTTTGTATACATACGACTGGCGTGTTACGTATTCCTAGTCCTACGTATTTTGGTACTGGGGCATGACAGACTATCAGCCTTTGAGCGAGAATGGCGCGGCGTGAGAGGAGACACCATCCTGCTCGTACATGAAAGGATGTTGCGTGAGTTCCATCTGGATCGGATCGGCCCCGGTGCCCCGGAGACCATTCGTGGAACTAGATTCAAAAATCTGCCTTATTCAACAAGTTATCCGCGACATGCAAGTCTTGGGTCTTCCAGATTCACAACATGACATGATAATTCATGATTCTTGTTCTGAATGAGTATTGCTCCACGAGCTGTGATTCTTGCTTTACTTGACATGATTCTCATTCAGAGTTCAACTTGACTTGATGCATTCCCCTGGTTCGGGAACTGCCTTGGCAACCTAACAGTCCCGAATACTTGCAGGTTCATATTGCACAGAAATACTATTTGATATTCTTCTGGCTAACTAGATGCATGCACGATATGGATAGTATTACAGAATCGTGGCATAAAATTATGTGACAATCATTAAAATGAGGCAAACTAGTACAAGTTACAGTGTAAGCAGGCAAGCATTGCATTTATTGAAAACATAAGCATAAGGAAACATATTGTATAGTCTACCTTAGAACATAAGCCTTTACGTTAGCACGGATCTAAGGGGTAGTGCGAGGAGTGAAACCGTACATGGGCATATCGGACGACATAATCCATAAGGCAAGCAATGTAAACAAGTAAAGCATTGCACTACGAAGAGTATATATGAGCTACTCGAAGCATTAACGCAGTCTACTAGCAAGAAGCTAAGGTAGCATGCGAGGGTCCAACTATAAGCCAAAATTTATTTTCATGTTCTAACACAAGCAATACAATATGGGATTATTCCCTTATCTAGGTGCATTGTATTCTTTATTAGCATGCAATGGGTGATTCACCTAGAGACTGGCATGTATCATCCATATATTTTAAGTATGCAGGCTAAGCAAAGACAAGTTCATCGTAACCACCCACATTAGCGATGATTCACCTCGATCGAGCAATACTCCGTGCGCGCCTTTGAAAGTCTTAGTCTGAACTCCTGAAGGGCCAAGTCTGAAATCCTTTGCTTCAAGCAAGTCTTCTTGCTGAGCAAAGTAGGTCAGATCATTACACTTGCACCATTTGGATCGGCTATCCACTTGAACGTAATGGGTCGTTACACATAGTATCACGTCAAGTCATACACACAAGGTGGAGAATATATCAAATACATGATAAAAAAAGTAGAGATAAGCAGCATATATAGAATCAATAAAGAATCATAATGAACCATGTACAAGAACATAAAACATGTACAAGAAAATAAACATAAACAAGAACGAACGAAAGTAAACATGCATAATATTGTACAAGAGTTAACAAAGTATCTTGCTTGCGGTCCCAAAGTTGCTCTTAAGTCTTAATCTAAGGCCTAATCAAGACCACATATACAAACACAAAATGGATTACCCTATTATTTGGTTCCAAAGTGTCACGACCCACACCGGTGAAAGGGTACAAGTCGGGAACAACGCCCATCCTATGCTGCAGAATCGGCGGTAGAACGATGTTTGGGTAATCTATCTACTAATATAATAAGCCACAAATAATATCAATATACTCAATCACAGATCTAAGATGGAAATGAGTACAAATATGATAAAGAATAGAATAGTCACAATACACTCATGAGTCAAATAATAACATCAATAAGTCTGGAGAAATGTTAAACAATACGCTGGAGACAAATTCAGTACAAAAGAATACTAAGAAGCTACAAGTCCTGGGTCATCTGTCTCAGTCGGGATGAGTCCCTCCTGAGCCAGGGTCTCAAACTCTAAGCCCACAACATCCTGAGGCCCGTAATGTGCAGGGTACCACTCCACAGTGTCATCTGGAAAAAAAATATCTAGTCAGCAAAGGAGCAGAGTACATCTCTAACAGCAGTTCTAATCAATGATATAAACTATGTAGCAGTAAATAGATGTGAATATACAAGATGCAACAATAGATATAAGAGATATACAATAAAGGAAATACTGTAAATAAATACGAGAATGAACAATATGACAATGAACAAGAATACTAATGACTAAGTGTGTGAGTACTAACTTTAACATGTGGTCGGCTTGAGAACTTGCACAAGAAAACTTGCACAGGAATAATGGCCTGGTTAGTCATACATGCGGTGTATGACCAACACTCACAGAAAAATAAGACATGCACAAGAAGGGTATGATCACATATATACACTAAAATACTTTTCACCCCCGACTGGTATAGTGGATCCAACCATGGTACACTATGGCACGGGATTCTCCAGGAAGATAGCGACTCTCCCCGAGAATCAGTGTCTATACATGTACAAGATAAATAATGAAATAAGGGTTGCACAAGATATACCATATACCAAGGAATAATATCTCATGATGAGATCCGGATATACCAATCCATGTAACCATCGTGTCAAAAAATAATGGATATCTACACTAGATACAACGAACATAAAGAATATCATAAATGAGAAACTATCATAGAATGTACTCACCTGAAGTCCGGTGAATAGTCTCACAGATGTCTGATACGGTGCCTCAAAGACCTAGATAGGGAATATAATATCAATACAAGGTTTCGGAATGAATATAAGTTAAACTAGTCAACTTCTAGGTCAAAGAGCCATTTCTAAGTCAAAATAGTCAAACTAGGTCAACTCTAAGTCAAACCGGTCAAACTTGGTCAAACTACCTATTTCTAGATTGCATGAGTCTATCTCAATTATATTGGGTTCATAAACTGTGAAACTAGGTCATAGAAGCTAAATCTAGGATACTAAGATACCGTGTCGCAAGATACGCAAACAAGAGATAGGAAATATTATATATGCATATTCAATCAATCATATGTATACTAATCCTAACTATCAAATGCTATATGGATACCTTAGCTTTGAACCAACTCGGTATCGTACCACTAAACACTCATCTTGGTACCCAACCCCATTATCTTGAGTATCCTCAAATACCTTGACACTTACATTGGTATCTCAAGGTAAATGTGATATCTAGTATATATTAGTTACCCAAACACTAACACATATGCTATCTTATAGCTAAACTATTTTATCATCTAATATATATCAATACATGGATACATATACTACATACACCAATTATTCTAACAATACATATATACATATATCTAGCTACTAGCTAACTACTAATTGCTAAATATTAAAACTAGCTAACTAGTAGCTACCTAGCTGAATATAAAAACTCTGTTGCCCACTGATGTAAACTGTTGTTGCTGCTGGAGAAGCTGATGCTGCTGCTGCGAGAAGCTGCTGCTGCTGCTGCTGTCGTAAGCTGCTGCTGCTACTGCAGAGAGCTGTTGATGCTGCTGGTAACTGCTGCTTCAATAAGCTGCGCTGCTACTGCTTAAAGCTGCTGCTGCTGGTGGTTACTGCTGCTTTAATAAGCCGTGCTGCTGCTGCTGAAAACTGTTGGTGGTTCAATAAGCTGCTGCAATAAGCTGCGTTGTTGCTGCTGCTGGTTCAATAAGCTGCTGCAACCGAGCCTCAACCCCCTCTTGCACACACACATACAACAACACACATACGTATATACACCAATATATATATATATATATATCAACCATATATATATGCATACCCTCTCTCATCTATACCAATATATAAATATAACTATACACATATAGATATGTACATATACCTATGCACTACTAAATATAGTATCCCATATACATATATATATATATATATACATAGCCTCACATACACATATGCCTATATAGATATAGTATCTCATATATATATATATATATATATATATATATATATATATATATATATATATATATATATATATATATATATATATATATATATATATATATATAACATGTGAACAACACAAATAAATACATAGATATATATTCAATAGTCTTTATATATCTATATACATATATACATACATATATATAGTTATCTATATACATAAACATAGTACTTATACATATGAATACATATATTACAAATAGCTAAGAACAATAGAAATTGGATCTAGAAATGAAACATAACAAACACGTGGAGTACATCACAACCGTATCACACTAGATCTATGATACGCTTGCGATACGAGTCCACCACACAATCAAATATACTCCGAAGGACACGAGCAAGTCTAATATACTATTTATGAACAATACGAAAAGTCAAATACACATCTACGTGTCCGTGTCAAAGTATCACATGCACAAAGCCCCGTGTCGAAAAAAAACTCCCAAATCAACACGTATCACCAATTTGTTGGGATACGACCTACACGTACCCAATTGTGGATACGACACTAGCCTCAAACACACAAACACATGCCAAGTTGATCTATAGGACCAATTGACAAACACAACAAGTTTTAATCTCGGAATTCCCCCAAAATTGACACAAAAAGTACCATAACTTTCTCAATTGACCTCCTATGAACTCAATTCCAATTCCTATGGGTAGCCTATGCATATGGGTTGATTTCTCATAGTTAAATCTCAGATTTAGAACCTAAATGAAGGGAAAAAATTGAATTGTACCTATTGGGAGATGAATTTCTAATATAATCTCCAAATGTGATAAAATTGGCCTTCAACTTGTAGATCCTTGCTCCTCTTTGTAGATCCTTGCTTTCTCCATCTAGATCCTTGCTCCACTAGTCTCCAATGGTGATTTTGGAAGGAATTAAGATGGAATTTGGTAGGAAAATTATGTGAGAATGAAGGAATTTGGTTGAGGAAAATTCTAGATCTAGATTTGAAATGAAAAGAGGAGAGAGAAACTTTTTCCCCTCTTTATGTAGGCTGGCCCCCTTGCCCCTTTCTCAAGCTACTATGTAATGTCCATTATACCCCTTGGAGCCTCTCATGAAAAAATAATTAAGAAGAAAAAGTTCTAGTCTAATGGTTTAATTAAACTAATCATCCTCCTAATGAATGGACTTCTAGTTGGGCTCAATTCTAACAATTAATACATGTTGGTCCATGAGTCTAAACTAAACTAGTTAGGTCCACTAACACAAGTCCAAAACAATAAACTAAGATCTAACAATAATTAAATAATACAACAAATAATTATTTAACATGCACAATATTTAATTAATTATGAAATGACTAAAATATCCTTTCCTAGAAAATGTGGTAGTGACACAAAGTGTTGTAAGTGTATTATCTAATCTATGCTTACTAAAATACAACTCATTTTGTTTCTACTTATCTATGTATTGAACATCTCTAACTAACATCCTACTATTATATTATACTAAATTTAATATGTTTAATATCTAAAAGTATTTATAAATATATGAAAATAACCAACCCAACATAATTGCATGCCAAAAAGTCTTTACGGACGACAACTAGTTATTCTAGGCAACTATACCACGTAGTTTATGCATGAAACTACCCTATTAGCATCAAAATGCCATTAATAATAAACTAATACATTAAATATTATGTAATTTTAATATATTAAATTCTGGAATTTATTTACATAATTAAAAATATGGCAACCTTCAAAGAACTACAACTAGTATTGATGCACCATGTCCGTGTCTAGGTTGTTCAACAACTAGGGGTAGTTTCATACATAAAATTATGGTTTTACATGCATAAAAATATTTCTAATCTCCATCTAACATTAACATGGCTCTACACAAGTTTTTATTTCAAAAAAAAATATGAAAATGATCGGAGTTGAAAAACTTACACGTACGCGATTACGACGGGGACCTTTTTCGCGACTACAGCCAAGCGGAGTACAAAACGAACTCTAAACTTTGCGAAACTTAATGGAGAACTAGGGGACTTCAAATATATGAAGAATATATAGTTTTTTTGGGGGGGTTATGGCATTTTTACTACTGCGAACAGCAGCAGCACCTTGGCGGCCAAAAAAGGGGTCTTCGGGTGCAAAGGGGTCGGCCAATGGATGGCCTAGAGGTGCATGGGGTGCTTAAAGGTGTAAAAAAAGGGAGAGGAGTAAGAGAAGATATAAAAAATAAGGTGGAGCTTCTGTGGTCATTCATGAAGGAGGAGGGGACGTCTAGGGCTTTGGAAAAGGAGAAGAGCACACATATATATACTTGTTTGTTGGGCCTATGGGTGTTGGTTGTTTGGAGTTGATTTGGGCCCAAAAGAGAAGTTTGTTTGAGGGTACATTAAGGTTTGTTAGGCCTCTAATGATCCTTGGACTCATTATTTAATTAATTTTTTAAATTTAATTAAGGTTCACAAAAGATATGTAAGGATTCGATTTCCAAAAATAAAAATTTGGTATTTAAAACCAGGATTCGAACCATGTGATATTTATAAAGCATGTAAAGATTTAAATAAATATGACACCCTTAACATGGTCATATTAGGTCCAGTTAGACTCATGGATATGAAGTTGGTTGGACAAAAAGGGTTGGCGTTGCACAATAAAATCGTACGCAACAGTAGGGTGCTAAATGACCAATTTTTAGATTTGGTGTCGCAAAAGTTGTACAACCAAAATGAAGCATATGAATATGATTTTAGGAGTGAAAATCAATTCATTGGCCTAACTGGGCTCATCTAAGTCTAGTATACAAAGTTGGTTGGAAGATAAGGGCTAGTGTTGTACTAAAAATATTAAGACTATGACCAAGAGTTTCTATAGTTCAAAAAATTACCAAATAAATATTTTAAAAAAATACTAATTGCCAAAATAACCCTATATAAAAATTAGGGTGCTCACACATGACGTTTGACGTCATCATCTTGTACGAGCATAACTCCAGGCTCGTACGACATCACGTCCCGATGAGAACGATTATCCTGCGGGAGCGTTGGCGTGGTGATTTCACGTCCAACGGGGACGATTGAACTTGCGAAATATTGGGGCATGACAATTGAAGATGCCTCTGGATCCGCCAAGCCGTACCTCACCGACTGCCTCTGGATCTGCCCCATCGTCACCGCTGAAGATGCCTCCGACTCTGCCATACCGCATCTCACTGACTGCCTCCGGCTCCGCCATGCCACCTTCGGCAGGAGATGTAATGTCCTGCTCCGCACGGTGCATTACGCTGAGTAGGATTAAAACGAGGAAATGGGTTGGTTGCATTTCAATAAGTCAGATTTGCTAACAAGTATTGTTTCGAGTTTGGTTTCATGTGTAGGCTATTACGCGAGACTTTCTTAGGTCGATAATTCGCCCCGATGCGGGCAGAAGCACGGAGTCAAGTATCGTGCAACAAAATCAGTAGGATTATCCAGAGTAGTGCAAAGATAGCGGAACTTAAGCGATGGTGCAGTCTTACTTAATCTGCTCGGGTCGGATGATTGAGAAGCATGGCCTGCTCGTATGGTTATACCAGTTAAGTAAATCGTGCTTCGCTTTGGACCACAAAAATTGATGATAGGCTGTATCGACTCAGGAAGAGCGATGGGCTGTGACAACTCGCAAGAACGATAGGTATATGAGTATAAGGTGGGCGGCCCCTGATGTCACGCCCCAATCTCCCGCAAGCCCGATAGTCTCCGCTGAACGTGAATTACCACGTTGCAGCTCTCCCGCGGGACTATCGTTCTCATCAGGACGTGATACCGTGCAAGCCTAAACTGCGCTTGCACAAGGCCAAAGCTTTGAACAAGGGCAAGTAAGCTATTCAATACTGAAGCAGCGACACACATATTGCAGAAAAGTAAAGAACACAATGGCATATACAAAACAAGCTCTTTTATTGATAATCAAAAGTGTTACAAATGGCGCATGGCCGAGGTTACAATTCGCTCAATCACTCTTTCTCTCGATTACAATAACACCGTTCCATACATTATGTCCCTCTATACGAAAAGCAGCTCAAATCTCGATATGGCTCAAGACATCGACTCCAGATTTTCGGTTTCTTGGGATGAGGCACGGCTATCGCTTCCTCGGACGGTCAGGCACCTGAGAACAAGCAAACTGTTGGTAGGTCAGCACTTTATGCAAGTACTGGTGAGATAAAACAACTGTACAGAAGCTACACCCCCTGAAACCCATACTAAGTAATCATGTGGCAAAACATTACATTACTAGTGATCTTGCTAGTTTTACCTAAGTTCATTTCATGCAGTTTTAGAACTATAGTCAGATTACATCTTTGAAAATATAACTTTGAAACAGTTTGCATATTCAAACTTATAAGCATACGAATTGGGACAGTGCTCTATCGTGCAGTGTGCAGCATGTATTGTGCACATAATCTAACTCTTGGGGCAAAGCTTATCTAGCAGACTGAATATATCAAATCGAGGCAAAACATATCGAGTGGACTATCATAATTCAGGCACACAAAAGAACTAGCTTATATGAATTCGGTCCCCGAGAAACTCAGGATCAGTAGCGGTAATCCAGCTAACCAATGACTCACATTCTGATACTATTAGCAACTGTGACCGAGGCCCAGCTCTTCCGCACTAATAGTCATTGTCTGACCGATGCAATGCATGAAGCATTAACAGTTAATCTCTACGATACAGACAAAATGAATAAGCAGACTTATGTATAAGCTCATATTTCTTACCCCATAGCCGAACGGTTATCCCTGCAGCAGGCACACAAGTTAGTCACAATTTGCATATTCATAACTTATGTATCAATCTCTGGCGTCATCAATCGATAGGTATGCAAGAAGGTAAACCTAGCATGCGCCCTATCTATATGACGGTCCATGGGTCGCCCCATGATTAGCAGTTGGGACATACAAGTCCATCTCACTAATAGACATATCGTCCCACTAGACCCTTGCGAGCCGTATACCTCAGGGCAATCCAAAAATCTCTTCCGGACCGAGCGATTCCCAGTGCCTTAGGAATCGTTCGAGAGACAAGACCTTGTGCACAAGTTATCTGAGACCAATGCAATGACATAAACACAAAGTGCAAGCAAAACAATGATCAAGCAAAACATATACGGTCTAGCGAAACATATCTTTTTAACGAAGCACATCTTTCACATTACTAATAGCACACCCCACTAGACCCTTGCGAGCCGTATCCTCAGGGCGCACTATTAGTCACTGCATTCACATATTTTATTTATAGCAGTTCGATATAGCATACAGACAAGCGAAACATATTAAGGCAAGCACGATTGATTTCATATTTAATATGCAATAACTTTCTCTTCTTAGCATATTCAAAGGGACATATTCGAGACATTCATTTACTTATCTTTCTTAGCATAGCAAATGTTCGTTCGATAGCTGTGTCGGTGTTTCTAAGCATGCAACATTTCTATCTTTCTCTTTAGCATGGCAATGGTTCTATCTCATTTCTGACAAGCATTCATATTCTCTTAGTTAGGCAGCAGATTCATTTCGATGACAAGCTATGTGAGTTCTCTTATTAGCATACTGAGTCGGTTCTATCATTCTTCTTATGAAAACATTTTTCTTAAGCAAACAAGCATTCAAAAACTCAGATTTATTATTAAGTCGTGCATGAATCAGAGAATGCAGTTCTGCCCACTCACATTGATTAATCGGTCGAGAACTCTCCGAGAAGACTTCCGTTCGAGCAAGAAAGGCGATATCACTTGTACATAGTGCCTACGTAGAGCGGGGCACTACATACTTACCCACCAACAAAGAGTTTTGTCCTCGAAACTCAAGGAGAAACTCATACGAAAACATAGAGCAGCGATAGTCCTCATCCCTCACCTTCCTTAATCAAAACTCAGCAAATCCAGAAATCACAAATCACATCTCAAACAATGAAAACAAATCCAGAAAACGTTTGTGCGCATCTTTAAGAATATCTATGGACTTATTGTATGGAACGTTCATTGCAGCAAAACACAACTCAGAGTCGGAGGCAACGGAATGGGCAAAGAATCGAGTCGCTCTGATACCATTAAGTCACGCCCCAATCTCCCGCAAGCCCGATAGTCCCCGCTGAACGTGAATTACCACGTTGCAGCTCTCCCGTGGGACTATCGTTCTCATCGGAACGTGATGCCGTACAAGCCTAAAGTGCGCTTGCACAAGGCCAAAGCTTTGAACAAGGGCAAGTAAGCTATTCAATACTGAAGCAGCAGCACACATATTGCAGAAAAGTAAAGAACACAATGGCATATACAAAACAAGCTCTTTTATTGATAATCGGAAGTGTTACAAACGGCGCATGGCCGAGGTTACAATTCGCTCAAGCACTCTTTCTCTCGATTACAATAACACCGTTCCATACATTATGTCCCTCTATACGAAAAGCAGCTCAAATCTCGATACGGCTCAAGGCATCGACTCCAGATTTCCGGTTCCTTGGGATGAGGCACGGCTATCGCTTCCTTGGACGGTCAGGCACCTGAGAACAAGCAAACTGTTGGTAGGTCAGCACTTTATGCAAGTACTGGTGAGATAAAACAACTGAACAGAAGCTACACCCCCTGAAACCCACACTAAGTAATCATGTGGCAAAATATTACATTACTAGTGATCTTACTAGTTTTACCTAAGTTTATTTCATGCAGTTTCAGAACTATAGTCATATGACATCTTTGAAAACATAGCTTTGAAACAATTTGCATATTCAAACTTATAAGCATACAAATTGGGACAGTGCTCTATCGTGCAGTGCGCAGCATGTATTGTGCACATAATCTAACTCTTGGGGCAAAGCTTATCTAGCAGACTGAACATATCGAATCGAGGCAAAACATATCGAATGGACTATCATAATTCAGGCACACAAAAGAACTAGCTTATATGAATTCGGTCCCCGAGAAACTCAGGATCAGTAGCGGTAATCCAGCTAACCAATGACTCACATTCTGATACTATTAGCAACTGTGACCGAGGTCCAGCTCTCCCGCACTAATAGTCATTGTCTGACCGATGCAATGCATGAAGCATTAACAGATAATCTCTACGATGCAGATAAAATGAACAAGCAGACTTATATATAAGCTCATATTTCTTACCCCATAGCCGAACGGTTATCCCTGCAGCAGGCACACAAGTTAGTCACAATTTGCATATTCATAACTTATGTATCAATCTCTGGCGTCATCAATCGATAGGTATGCAAGAAGGTAAACCTAGCATGCGCCCTATCTATATGACCGTCCATGGGTCGCTCCATGATTAGCAGTTGGGAGATACAAGCCAATCTCACTAATAGACATATCGCCCCACTAGACCCTTGCGAGCCGTACACCTCAGGGCAATCCAAAAATCTCTTCCGGATCGAGCGATTCCCAGTGCCCTAGGAATCGTTCGAGAGACAAGACCTTGTGCACAAGTTGTCCGAGACCAATGCAATGACATAAACACAAAGTGCAAGCAAAACAATGATCAAGCAAAATTTATGCGGTCTAGCAAAATACATCTTTTTAACGAAGCACATCTTTCACATTACTAATAGCACACCCCACTAGACCCTTGCGAGCCGTATCCTCAGGGCGCACTATTAGTCACTGCATTCACATATTTCATTTATAGCAGTTCGATATAGCATACAGACAAGCAAAACATATTAAGGCAAGCATGATTGATGTCATATTTAATATGCAATAACTATCTCTTCTTAGCATATTCAAAGGGACATATTCGAGCCATTCATTTACTTATCTTTCTTAGCATAGCAAATGTTCGTTCGATAGCTGTGTCGGTATTTCTAAGCATGCAACATTTCTATCTTTCTCTTTAGCATGGCAATGGTTCTATCTTATTTCTGACAGGCATTCATATTCTCTTAGTTAGGCAGCAGATTCGTTTCGATGACAAGCTATGTGAGTTCTCTTATTAGCATACTGAGTCAGTTCTATTATTCTTCTTATGAAAATATTCTTCTTAAGCAAACAAGCATTCAAAAACTCAAATTCATTATTAAGTCGTGCATAAATCAGAGAATGCAGTTCTGCCCACTCACATTGATTAATCGGTCGGGAACTCTCCGAGAAGACTTCCGTTCGAGCAAGCAAGGCGATATCACTTGTACATAGTGCCTACGCCGAGCGGGGCACTACACCTGACCCTTCTCCTCTCCTCCTTCATGCTTAAAAAAATACATCAGTTGCATGCTAGCGATATCATAGATTCAGCGTACGTGGTTCGGAGAATAGAAGTCGGAATATAAGTTGAACACTAAGATAGAATATTGAAACAAAGTATATCGAGGGGTACATCAAGCGCACGAGTATCGAATTATAATGCTTCATCAGCGAATCGATGCAATTGTGGCGCAATGCCACAGAACTGTATCAAGTGGAAGAGTGCATCTGTGCACGAGAATCATATGAATGCGTCGTCAAGCAAATAGTGGAGTTATGGTTCGAAACCGTGCAACTGTGTCGGAGGAGACACGGTGCCACGGAACTATCGATCAGGGATAGGGCACCATGGAATACGATATCGGAGGGGAATGGTGCCACGAAACTATCGTTCAGGGATACGGCACCATAGAACACTGTGTCGAGAAGTGGCATGGTGACTCAAAGTATTTTGGTGACTACGGGTCGCCACAGAATAATGATCGGGGTGCGGAAGAGAATGATGTTAGGATTTAGTGGGGGCGAGTAGACTTGTTCCTCAACTGTACTTACAAACAAAGAGGCACGAGAGTATAGTGGGGCAAGAAGACTCGTACCTTATCGTACTAACATTAAAAATATTGCATGGTCACGGACTGTCGGTGCACGGGCTAGGAAATATTCCTCGAACGAGATCGCCGGGGCATTGGGACCGTTCGGCCTAGGAGGTATTGGAGGTGCTGAAAGAAGCTCGGTACAACAAGACATTCTATCCGCGGTGTTGCAACCTTCGGATGAATGGAGTATCGCTTGCCAGGATTGCTTGTCGCGAGCATTTGCGGGACCTATACAAGTGAGGCGTTGCAACCGAATACCCTGAAGGAACGCCACAAATGTTGTGTAATAGTCCAATATGACGCTCGTGTCATAACTGACCTTTATATAGATAAGCTGCGGTGGGCTATCAAAAGTTTTAGCCAGAAGGATGAATGTCACATTGCGTCGAGCAAGAGTGTGCATATCGGCTATATTATTAGAGTCACTATTGTGTGAAGCGAATCAACAAGTTTCATGTGTTATGAACGCGATAAGAATATAACACACTTAGTTATTGAGACGCTCGGATATAACAAGTTCACTTAGCGATGCGATCGAGTATAACATGTTTGTCTGCTTAAGAGATTCAATACTATGTATGCTTACATGCTTTCATAACTTTAAGGTTTACAAAGCGTACATGATTTACTGCTTTCGATGCATGCCTCAAACATGAACTAAAATTCATCTAAGTTCTAATAGCAATATCAACATATAAATTTGTATGCTCACGTGATTACTTAGTGTTGGTTTAGGCGAGTGGGTTATCATGCTCACCAGTACAAGATGCGTATTGATTTCCTAATCCCCTAGGTACGAAGGATCGTTCGGACATACCAAAAGCATTGGAAGCTCAGGTTCGACAACGTGCAAATGCGTGCTTGATATACAAAGACATGATATATGGAACGATGGAATCCTTTATGAGCAAGGGAGATCAAAGAGTATTGTAAGCCAACTTTGCATATTAATGTGGCTATTCAAAGGCTTTGTAACCACTGGAATTATATATAAAAGTGCTTCGTTTCACATACTCTGAGTGTTTTATTGTAATTCTATAAATCTTTCGCTATGACTCAGTGTTTTCTATAAAAATTATTATGTTTTAACTTCTTACCTTTATGCGTTGCAAAACCTAGGGACGCACGATATTACGTCCGGGAGACGATTATCGACTCTACGAAGTCGGGACATGACAGGAGGAGAGAGAGACAGAGAGAGAGAGAGAGAGAGAGGGAAGGTGAGGGATTGGAACTGCCGTCGACTCTTCCTTTTCGCCAGGACCAGCAAGAGAAGTGAGGCAGGAGAAAAAGATATATATATAGAGAGAGATGATTTTGGAAACGAAAAAAAGAGAGAAAGAGAGATTAATAGTAAATGGTTATAATTATTATTATATTTATTAGTAGATTAAGTAAAAAAATTATCATAATTATTATTAGATTAACTAAAATAATTACCATAATTTTTATTATTCTAATATACTCTTCAACTTCCACTTTTCACTTTCTTATCCTAACCAAACACCTTTGTCTACTAGAGGACAAGAAAGTTCATTGATTCCTATCCACTTTTCATCTTTGAAAGTCCAATTCCAAATAATTTTCTACTTATGATTTATCAAACATCCCTTAATGGCATGTTTGGTTGTTGGATTTGTGCTATGAAGTGAACAAGAATCTGGATTTGACAAAAAAAGAGGATAGTTCATCCGTTTGGTTACTAAAAGGAGAATGAGAATAGTCAGTTGATAGGGATGGAAATAGTAAATCTTGTATGGACTCCACTTCCTCATTTTACCATCCTCGAAAGATTTAGATTTAGATTTATCTAAAGTGAAAAAATCATCCGTTCCTCTTACGTTGAAGTGGAAAATCCCACTATCAAAAAAGAACCTCATCTATTATCAAAATTACTACTACTTCTTTACAAATCTAACATATGAATTGTAAAAATATATATTTTTTAAATTATTTATACAACCATTCCAACATCATATTTTTGAATTTCTTCTAACATTCACTTCTTCAAAATATCAAAATAAAAAAGACTTTTTATAAAGGCACTACATTTCTTATTCAAGGCTAGTCAAGTTTTTTTTACAAGTTTTGCACTACAAAAAAGTAATCAGGGCTAATCCAAAATTTTATTTAGGACTGTCAAAACTTTTGACAGTCCTTCCGATAGGTTGGACTGTTAAAAATTTTGACAGTCCAAAAAATATGTTATTCAATAAACAACATGTTTTATTTAGGACTGTCAAAAAATTTGACAGTCCTATTCAATACATGTTGTTGTTGCTGTTGGTGTCGGCCTTCTGGATGTGGGTCTTGAGCTGGTCTGGGGAGGGGGTGAGGCTGAGGGAGTGGAGGAGGGAGTTGAGCTCGAGCTGGATGAGGCTACCATCGTTGTTGCGGTCGAAGGAGCGGAAGATCTCACAGAGCTCTGCGATTTGGTCGTCGTCGAGATATCACGGGGGCTGCTTAGGTCGAGGTGGCGGAGGTCGAGGAGGGAGGAGGTGGAGGCGGGAGGGGAGGGGGGCAGGGTCAACGAAGGAGGAGGCCAGAGAGGGCTACTTAGGAGAGGTGGCGGAGGTCGAGGAGGGAGGAGGTGGTTGGGGGGGGGGGGGGGGGGGAGGGGGTGGGGGGGGGGGGGAGGAGGAGGGGTCGGAGGGGCGGACCAACCCCTATATTTTTTTGAGTGAAAAACTTGCTTAAAAAAGAAAAAAAATTCTAAAGGCACATTAAAAATTGCTCCGGACAATCATTTTTTTTATTTACAAGTTTGCTACCGAAAAAATTTACTCGGGGCTCCCCAATTTTTTTAGAACTGTCAAATTTTTTTACAGTCCTTTACAGTCCTTCCTATTGGAATGACTGTCAAAATTTTTGACAGGATGTATTCTTTAGGACTGTCAATATTTTTGACAGTCCTTCGGATAGGCGACACTGACGCCTCTATCTCATTCTCCTCCACCCTCTCCGCCTCCTCCTCCGCCCTCTCCTCCATCCTCTCCACCTCCACCACCCTCCTCCTCCGCCCCCTCCTCCATCCTCCTCACCTCCACCACCCTTCTCCTCCTCTTCCACCATCTTCTCCTCTCAATTGTTGGTGGGAGTCCAAAATAATTTTTGGATTGTCCTGAATAATTTTTGTAAAAGTCTGGACTAGTATCGTGTAATGGACTGTACTGAACAAAAATTGAAGTGTTTTTAGAAATTTTTAAGAAAAAAAATTAGACTAACCTTTATTAATAAATGTAGCGCTTTTATAAAAAGTCATAAAAGAGTGAAGGAAAAAACAAAAAAAAACCGTATGCATATAGTATCTAGTTGGTCAGTACCCGAGTCGTTTCACGAGGGACGAGACACAACCTAACCAAAAGCATCTTCTTAGTTAGTACTAGGATTGTAGCTTATCATTTTTCTCTCTAGGATAAATAAATGTATCAAAAGTACAAATCATGTTCTCAAAATAAAAAAAGTGTCACCACTGCTCTCAAAATATATAACAGTACCAAAATCTCTACTTTCGCTGTGGACCTAAAATATTTTCTGGCTTCATCCTCTTGTCCAAATGGAACTTTTGGCACAAAATAGATTACCAAATTTATATTATACACTGCCATGTGATTCTTTTCTTGATCAACATTCAAGCCTGTGTTCATACTTAGCTGGACAAAGCCATATAAAATTGATGGTTTATATAGGATTAGTTGTTCGAAGAAGACAAGGTTAAAATTAGAACACAATTGTAATTTCCAAACGAAGCTTCTACAATATATTCGAAATTTTAAAATGTGTTATCAAAGCTATCTTAATTTATTACAATTTTTTTAAATAAAATTTATAGATTTTTTTTTTATAAATTAAGGATAATTTTGACAACTCACATTAAAAATTCGTAGACAATGTAAAAATTTTATTGACAATTATAATTTAAAAAAGAATCTAATATAATAAAATTGAGACCAGCTACATATCTAATTAATGGTTTGTTATCTCACTAATTACCAAATTGATTTAAATTTTATTGTACTTTTTTTGTAACATCAATTAATTTGCAAACCATAACAAACCCAAAAGAGTTTACACTATTTCATCATCTCGATCGGATTGACAACGACGACTACCAACTTTATTTTTGAAGATAATATATAGTTATAATAGCTAAACATTTCCCGTACCGGGATCTAACATGTCATTCAATATCAAAGAATTGGGATTGTGGACTCGTGCGAAGATCCAATGGACTAAATTATAAGTTAATTAATCTCTAAGTACCATTGTCAGAAACCAAGTGACAATCAAGTTTGATAAGTGTGATTGTTATGACCAATGGCATGTTATGTGATCACAATTAAAAATATAAAATTGAGGTGTCCTAAAAATATAAAATTATATCCAAATATAAAATTATAGTCCCATGCGTTTAAAGTAGCTATTAATCTAGTGCACCAAGATCCAATTAGCAAGGAGACATGTTTAGATTTCATTGGACACGCCATAGCTGATAAGAGAATCAGTAGAGGGAAGTCAATATTGATTTTTGGTGGAGAGTGAGTGTGGATGTCAAAGGGGCACCTACATGATTTCTTTGGTATACTAAATAACTAAAGCCTCTTTTTTTCTCTCCATGATATGCACTTTTAGCATGCTAATCACAACATATTGGGAACTTCCAAAAAATAATTGTTCTATTTGGGTACCGATTGCCATTATTTTATTATATATTATTGTGTAACAAGATATTAGTTTGAATAATCCAAATTAATCCTATTTCAATATTTAGCATTGTTTTGGAAACAAATAATTTTTTAGATATTCAAAAATAAGAAGCAAAGCTTGTGTGAAGAAGTTGTAGAAGTATAAAAAAGATGCATCCATGCGCTCAACGTCCATGCGTTCCAGAATAAAACTCAACAGATGTTGGACAGCATGGACACCATGCGACCCAGAAAAGGGACACCCATGCGGTCACAAGCGTACTGACAACTGGCCGCAGGTCGAGCTGACATGATGTCCTGACAACAAAGATGGTGCATGACAAAAAATTCTGACAAAAATGATTTTTCTGATCGTCTCGAAGGACGAGAACACACTAAGAGGCAGAAGTCCCAAGGATGATGCATAGCCACGTGGACAACACGACAAAAAGATCTCATGCGGCTCTGGCCCATGCGTCCCAGACTCCAAGCGGTCCATACGTCTCTGGCCCATGCGTCCCATACTCAATGCGTCCCATGCGACTCTGGCCCATGCGTTCCAGACTACATGCGGTCCATGCGTCTCTGGCCCCATGCGTTCTAGACTCCGTGAGTCCCATGCGTCTTTGGCCACATGTGTCCTAGATTCCACGTCGACCAAGTCTCGCTGTTACAACTGAGTGGTCCTCTCCAACCAAATAGCGGCCACATGTCCATTTGACCAAGTCGTACTTACATAGTTGAGAATCGTCCAGATACTCAACAAACAATAAAATCCCAACAAATGTTCACGTGGCAGTGGAGTCCGTATTCCCGTGCACAGCTGTAGCACCCTTTCGTTGATAAGGGACACGTGGCAAACCCCGCCATCCATTCGGCCCGAAATTCATGCGGCCACAAATATGACTATAAATAGTAGGGTACCAGACCCGAACAAGGGGTTGGCAGGCGATCTGCGAATCAACTCTCAAGAGAGAGAGAAGAGCTTCTGCATCAGATCATCCACGAAGTAAAGAGAGTTTTTAAACTCCTAACCCTCCATCGTCACCCTCCCCCCAGAAAATAAATTTGTTCTTAGATTGTCTTCTAGGACTCCACTTTGTACTCTCATAGTTTTTTAATCAAATCCAGTTCTCCCAGTTCTTATTTTTTATTTAAATGGCAAATACGGTGGCGACTCTGCTGGGGATGTCCTTCTCCTCTGTTGGGAAGTCGGTGACGCAGTCCGATGCGGCCAAGCTCGGCTCGACACAAAAGATGTTGGTAGTCCGCTTCGACCAGCAAGTGTTCGAGGATATGCTCTCCGGGGACAGCGCGGGTCCTTCTCCGAGGCAAAAAAAAGCCCAAGAAGACCCACTGGACTTGGGTAGCAAAGACCTCTGCGCCTCACCCAACTGCGGAGCATGCGCTCCCCGTCTCTCTCTCAGCCGCAGGGACCGCACATCATGCGGCCACTGTCTATTCGGGCCTTGGTAGGGCATACTGTCACGTCTCAGTCCCAAAATATCGAGCGACTAGACACGTGGCAATGGCCAACAGCACACACCAATGGACAAACCCAATTTAATGGACCCATCAGGGTGTACTTAAGCTGTAAAACAATAGTAAGGGTCTAATATACTAATCTCATCCACAGAAATGAATACATCAATATGAAATATAAATTAACATCAATGTCTCAAAAATATATATATCGAGGAACAACCCGATAATAAGTCTGATACAATGGTTCAACAGACAAGAATAAATAGTATAATAACAACAAATACTGAGTATGGATAAAGCATATACTCAGGAGAAATTCTCGGCAATCACCTCATCCTTGGTTTCTGGTACTGCTCCAATGTATGCTCATGTTCCTTCTTCTGCTCCTGCTAATGCTCATGTCCCGTATACCTCGGGATAGATCTCATCTGCTATTCCTGGGGACATAATCCGGATCCAGATCCTCAGGGGACATAGCAAGGTACAAGAATAACTTAAGCCATAATAAATGCAGTGCAATAAATGAATCAATAGGGTAAACTATATAACCAGCTAAGTGATATACAAGTTGAGAGCATCACTAGAACTCAGGCTGAGACCACTATAAGCTCGGTGTCGGAGAGCCGGTAGCAGTGATATCACTAGTAGAGTGTCTAGCTCTGATGTAGATTCTAAGGCCTCACAATAATATATCACTAGTAGAGTGCCTAGCTATGATGTAGAGTCTAAGTCCTCACAAAATAAATATATATATAAAATTAGCCTGTAGCCTGTGTGTCTCTTCCCATTCAATGTAATCACACGTCTCATGTCCATGACACGCAAGATCATATCTAATGCAGCAAGTCATAATGATAGTTAAGCATATGTAATATCTATGTCACAAATCATGTAACCTATATAGAATCACCATGAATATATCAGGAAGATTATGTCTCATGAATAGTGTCAGATGTCCTGTGGTATGACGTACTTGATGATACAAGCACGAAAAATATATAGGGTCTCGATATCCATCTCTAGGTGACGTTACACAACTCTGCGTACGGTGTTGACACCCGAATCTTGTTCGGACGTTAAGTAATGTCACACGGTCCTAGGTTGAACATATATATCATATGATTAAATCAAAGGAATAACATAAAGCAATTTATTGCAAGTATGGCAAGGTACACTTGCCTGGGGTCTGACTCCAACTACTGCTCTGGTATCAGCAGAATTTGCAGGTACTTCTTCGGTTGCTGAAATAAATGTTACCATCACGTTCAGAAGATATCAAATAGCTAGAATTGCCTGTCCATAAGTCCAATTTGGATACAGGGGCAAAAATGATAATTTCTGGTCAAAGCGGGGTCCACATCACTTCGCACCGAAAAATGTGTCAGAGACACAGTTCTCCAAATTCGTCAAACTTAGTGTCTATAAGTCCAGAACAATGATACGAACCCAATAGAATATCCAAAACTGAATTCCGATGAGCCGATCACAAAATCGTCCGTCAAGTGGTGTCGTGGGGCCCGCGATACGGGATTTTGTCAACGTTCTCAGAATCGAACCAAACTTGGGTCACAGGACCAATGTATTGCTACGAGTCCAATGGCGCAAGTTTTATTTCGATCCAACGAGCATACAATGAGCATACACAAAGTTACAACGAGTTTCAGAACATGGTCGATACGGGACGTTGTCGATGGATACGCGTTGATTCCGGTATGTACGCACATCAAAATCAACTTTCGCGAAATCCTACACGTCCGAATTAACGGTGCGCACCTTTCGGTAAAGTTCGTACATGACCAAGTCATCCCGTTTAGCGGGGCGCACCCAGTTCCGAGAAATTTGGGTTTTTAAATAACCAACATTTCGGTCATTTTTACCCTCAAATTAAATACAAATTATATCTCAATAAATTACACAAAAATAGGGTTTAAAAACTTGGTCATATGGTCTAAATAACTGTTCAAGCCAATTTTAAAAACATATAACAGGTTGGTCTCAGAACGGTCGCGAACTGGAGAGTTCGGGACGATTTCTGAATTTTCAGAAAATAGGTAATATTTTCCTGATTTTGTGTCGCAGTTTACGACCGACACAGGATGCGATACGCCGAACCGATGGCACGGGTATTGTCACTACCATATTTTCTAGGAAAGGATATTTTGGTAATTTCCTATTTAAATAAATATTGTCCATGGTAAATAATTATTTGTTGTATTATTTAATTGTTGTTAGTTATTATTTAATTATTTTAGACTTATTTTAGTGGACCCAACTAGTTTAGTTTGGACCCATGGACCAACATGAATTAATTAGTTAGACTTAGCCCATTTAGAAAGCCCATAGTTAAGGAGATGGATTAAATTAATTAAATGATTAGACTAGAAGCTTCCTTCCTTAATTATTTCTTCATGAGAGGCCCCAAGGGGTACATTGGACATTTTACAATTGCTTGGGGGAGGGGCTATGGCCGGCCTATTAAAGAGGGGGGGAAATTTCTCTCTCCTCTCATCTCATTCCAAATCTAGATCTAGAATTCTTCCACTACCAAATTCCCTCCATTCCCAATCCAATTCCCTACCAAATTCATTCCAAATTCTTTCCAATTCACCATTAGAGAAGGAGGAAGCAAGGATCTAGAAGAAGGAAGCAAGAATCTACAAAGAGGAGCAAGGATCTACAATTTGGAAGCAAGTTCATCTCAATTGGAGGTTTCATTGGGAATCCATCTCCCAATAGGTATAATTCAGATTTTCCCATTTAAATAGCTTCTAAATCTGAGATTTAATCATGTAAAATCAACCTATATGTATGTACTACCCATAGGACTTTGTTTTGTGTTCATAGGAGACCCATGGAGAAAGTTATGGTGCTTTTTGTGTCAATTTTGTTGGAATTCCGAATTTACATTTTTTTGTGTGTGTCAATTGATCCTATAGATCAATTGGACATGAGATTTGTGTTTGAGGCTAGTGTCATGTCCATATTGGAATATTTGTGGTTCGTATCCCAACTATTTGGTGATACGTGTCATTTGGGGGTTTTCCTCCGACAAGGGGCTTTGAACATGTCGTATTTTGACACGGACACATAGATCTACTTTTGACGCTTTGATTTGTTCATAAATATTATTTGTGATCTGTTTGTGTCCTTCGGGGTGCATTTAGTTGTGTGTTGGACTCGTGTCGCATGCGTATCCTAAATCTAGTGGGATACGGTGAGATACTCTCCAATTGTGTGTATTTTTGTATAGATCTAATTAATTGTGGTTCAATTCTTCATTTATAATTAGTATATATATATGGATATTAAATATTTATTTTGTGTATTTATTATAGTAATTATTGTAGCATAGATCTATATTTTGGGTGTGCTAATATAATGTACAATATAATATGTAGCTTTCTTGCATGCAAATATATATGTTACTACTTGTTAAATAATATAATTTATACATAAAATATTTTATAAAATATATTTGTATGTTTAATTGTGTAATTATATTATTTATAATTATTATGTAATTATTTGGATATTAATGTAAATATTTTAGGTGTGCTTCTAGCCATGTAAATTATATGTTCTTTGTTAAATATTTGAAGGTATAAGTTTATGTGTATATTAATATATATATGTACATTTTTGTATTAATGGTTTATATATATATATATATACTGTTTTATATATTCTGTTTATATATATATATATATATTATTTTATATATTCTATTTTTATATATATAATTATATATATATAACTTGTTTTAGTGACAGTGAATTAATGACAGTAAAAACTGTCATTAATTAGCTGACTAATAGCAGCCGCTGTAGCCTTCGGGCAATTAATGACAAACCTGTCATTAATTGCAGCAGCGGGAAACAGCAGCTTTTCTGCGACGCTTTTCCGCGACAGTTTAACTGTCAGCGAAAACCAAAGCAGTGGCAGTTTATTATTTGGATTTCGGTGACAGTCCTTCGGTGACAGTCCCGACTGTCACTATTTAAACTGTTTTGATTTAATCCTATTTTATTCACTATTTTTCAATGACGCTTTGACAGATTTAATGTATATATTATATATTATAATTGTATATATATATATATATATATATATATATGTGTGTGTTTTGTGAGGAATAATAATTGTAATAATATATTATGTTATTTATATAAATGTTGGGTTGTATATATATTATTTTAGGGTATATATTAATTATATTATTAGTATACTTTGTGTGAGTTCTTTTTGAATCTAATTTGATTCCTAAATTATTATAGTTTATCTCTATATTATTTTATAGATGTCTTGTGAGGTTGACTTTGGGTTTGACCATGTTTGACTTTAGTGGACTTTAGAGTTGACCATAGTTGACTTTTACCTTAGAATTGACTTATTGACCTAGAAGTTGCCTAGTTTGACTTGTTCTCTTTCCGGGACCTTGTATTAATGTAGTATTCCATGTCTAGGTCTTCGAGGCACCGAGTCAGACATTTGTGAGACTGTTCATTGGACTTCAGGCGAGTACATTCTCTGATAGTTTCTCATTTATGATATCCTCTATGTTCGTTGTATCTAGTGTAGATATACATGTTCTCTTGACACTATGGTTACACGGATTGGTATATCCGGATCTCGTCATGAGATGTTATTCCTTGGTATATGGTGTATATGGTGCAAGTATTGTTTCATTGGTTATCTTGTACATGTACAGACACCGATTCTCGGGGAGACTAGCTATCTTCTTGGGGAATCTAGTGCCATAACGTACCGTGGTTGGATCTATTATACCAGTCGGGGTGGAGAGTATTTTAGTGTAGATATGTGATCATACCCTCCTTGTGCATGTCTTGTTCCTTGTGAGTGTTGATCATAAATCGCACGTATAATCAGCCAGGCCATTATACTCTTGTGCAAGTTCCTAAGCCGATCACATGTTAAAGCTAGTACTCACACACTTAGTCATTAGTATTCTTGTTCTATCAGCATATTGTTCATTATTGTATTTCTTTCCAGTACTTCCTTACTGTCTATACATTTCTTGTATCTATTTATGCATCTTGTTTATCCACAGCTACTTACTGTTACATAGTTTTTATCATTCGGCTAGATGCCAAACCAGTCAAGCAACAACAATGACGGTTCCAGCTAGACGTAATGGATTCCATCGAAGCTGAAGTCAACAAGAAGATAGCTAGTGGCTTCATCCGCGAGGAACAATACCCCGACCGGGTAGCCAATATTGTGCTTGTCGTTAAGAAGAATGAAAAGATTCGAGTCTGCATCAACTTCCGTAATCTTAACACGGTATGTCCCAAAGACGAATTCCTTATTCCAATCACCGACGTAATGATCGATAACACTTGTGACTTTGAGTGCATGTCCTTCTTGGATGACTTCTCAAGCTACAACCAAATCAAGATATTTCTCGACGTTGAGAAACATACATTATTCGGACCCCAATAGGCGTATACTGCTATACGGTTATGTCTTTCGGCCTTAAGAATGCAGGTGCTACATATCAGCGAGCTATGAGCACCATTTTCCATAATATCTACAAAAGTCGGAGGAATGCTACGTCGATTACATGGCCGTCAAGAGTCACTCCAAGGATGATCACCTCCAAGATCTGAGGAATGTGTTCGACTTAATGCGCGCACACCGGCTCAAGATGAACCCTACCAAGTCCTTCCTTGGAGTCTCCAGCGGCAAATTCTTGGGTTTTGTCATCACTTTTTGGGGTATTCACATAGACCCCGACAAGACCAAGGCCATCCTGGAGATGCACCCGTCAAGGAACCTCCGGGAACTCCGCGACCTCCAAGAAAGGTTGGCATACATCAGGAGGTTTATATCAAACCTCTTTGAACGTTACCGGCCGTTCACACAGCTCATGAAGAAAGGTGTCTCCTTGTTTGGAATAAAGAGTGCCAACGAGTATTCGACAACATCAAAGAATACCTATCAAACCCTCCGGTACTGGTGGCCCCGGTTATGGAAAAGTCATTCATGTTCTATGTACGCGCAATGGATCACTCTCTCGGTACCCTGTTAGCCCAAAATAGTGATTCGGGTCATGAATATGCCATATACTGCCTCAGCCGGATGATGGTTGTTTGATAATAAATGAAAGAAATGAAACTAGGTTTGTAAGAAACCCTTTCTTTGGTTTACAAACAAGAAAAAGAAGTACAATTAATCCTATGCGAGGATGTTAAGTACAAAATTTAATTCTGGGTAAATATTGCTATAGGAGTCTGATCTGCAGTCGATCACTTTGTCCCTTGGACCACATGATGACGAAGAAGTATTGTAGAAGAAGGAGAAGCTTCAAAAATCGCAAGAGGGATTGGATGCTCGATGCCAAAGTCGTCAATCACTCCCCTCTGTCTGTACTCTAGGATCTTCTCTCTCAAAAATAAAATCCGATCTCCGACCTCTGTCAATAGAGGTCTCTATTTATAGAGTCCAATTGCCGTAACCGTCCAGTCAGCGTAGAAGCCGAACATTGGAGAGTAGGGCGCTCTTTACGTGGCGGTTATGATAATTGCTACCCACGTCTAAATGATCTCTCGACTCTTCGTGTGACGCGTGTCCCATTATGAGGTAACACATATAACTGCTGCGAAGACCACGACATGCAAGCCACGTGGGTAACTGCCCCTCGCGTAGAGATGATTGGCGTAGAAACCGAATAGCTGTCATACTGGCGTAGAAGCCAGGTAACTGTCATGTTGGCATAGAAGCCAAGTAGGCGTAGAAGCCCAGTAGACATAAAAGCCCAATAGCTGTCAAGTTGGCGTAGAAGCCAAATAGTTGTCAAGTTGGCGTAGAAGCCAAGTAGGCGTAGAAGCCCAGTAGGCGTAGAAGCCTGATGCTGCACGGATAGGTAGCTAGCGTAAAGATAGCCGATTATCCTTCCTTGGCTGAGATCTTGAGCATATTCTGGACCAAATAGCATTATCACGCACCTTTGCCAATATAGCCTAAGTTGGCGTATTTCGAGGAGATAGCATACGGCGTACTCCTATAGCTGAAAATAGCCTGATGGCGTAATGTGCAGGGATGGTGATGTGGACGTATTAGCCCTAATTATAGCTCACACAGTCATTGGAAATAGAACAAAATCTCGTGCATTAAATACAGAGATCTGCCCCCATCTCGCGCATTAACTGCAGAGACGTGCCTCGGGCTCTGTACGAAGAGCAGCTTTTGACGTGGCAGTTGGCTTTGTCTAATCCTGAGCGTAAAAGCTCGCGTCTGCCTGTGTAAAATAGGCAGCGTATTACTTGAATGCGTAAACGACATCTTATATCAAGGCTTTGTCACTAAACGACAGTATGGGGCTCTGTGCCGAATCATCATTACAGCCGTTGTCTTGATAGTCGTGCAGTACTCTTTGTCGGGAGTCAGGTTTATTGTACTGTCTGACTGGTTCATTTGAGGAATATGAAGAGTTCCTCGTACAACTCCACGCTGCATTAATAAGCAAACATATTTTACTCTGTAGGGGGGTAGCCACCTTTTACGCCACAACTGGCCTTGAAAGTGACGCTTTACGCAGATTGTTCTTGAGCTCTATTAAACGTTGAATAGTGTTAAAGCTCCGCTGTACGCCAATAGTTCTGAAGTCATACTTTACGCTGCACAGCACTGAAACTCTGCTTTACGCGGGTTTTATGCATATTGTGTATAATTCTGCAGCGTATTTTTTATGCTTCTACAAGACCCCCTTCAAAGTTTTTAAATTTCTCGTAATTTGAAACACTTTGAATAAAGCATGAAACGGTCAAATTTGACTCGTTCCGCGAGGCTGATTTCTTGGCAAATATTTAGGAATTTGTTAGGATTTAATATGATCTTCTCTGCCTATATAAAGGCTGATGAGTTAACCTGTTCTTCCCATACTTTCTTCACCACAAAGAGATGGTTGCCGAGGTTCGTCTTGCTGACTTGAGGAAGAAGAAGATTATGTTCTTCCAGCATGTAAGGAGCCGTAAAAAGAGGCATCTTCGAGCAAATGCCATCTGCAACGATGGATCATGGAAGGATATCATAGCTTCCTTTGCTCGGGATGATCAACAATTTCATATGGCGATTCGTCCAGGAGAGAGGAAAGGTCTCATTCGACCATACAGCTTGCAAACTGTATTTTCTTCCATCATGGCGGTGGACGAGGTTAGGCAGTTTGGCCCTGTCTTCCAGTATTGAGTTGGGTCTGAACCCCCAATACAATTCTAGGGCATGCCTGCCATGGCGTATGGAGGGTGGGCTTACAAAATTGATACATGCCCAGTTGTGTATCCTCCCGCCATTAATCAGTTTTTGGTTAATTGGCCACGGAAACCGATTAACTGCTGAAGAAGACGGAAAAAGATCTCCACCAATATGAGAACCTGGCAGAATAGATTCTCGGCGTAATCTCGAATGAAAATAAGAAATCCTTTATAGAAAAAAGGATTTCTATCATATGTAATCATGAAGATGAAACACCCTTTGTAAACTGGATTTCCATCATATGTAATCATGATTAATAAAATTATCTTCTTTTATGCTTCTGATGATTTGCCATATTTGCTGTGATGAAGTCTGGATATGTGCAGCTTCGGCACGTCTGAATAACTTTACGCCAACTCTGATAAAAAGAGTATATGATCTCGTCCCGTCTGAAGACGCGTAGAAAGCTTCTTAGCATTAAGTCGTCTTTGAAGATCCAAACTGTCATGCTATTTTGGACGAGAGTCGTGTAGAATTTCTGAACTTTCACTTCTTTGACATGAAGGATTTTTGTCCCAATCATCATCTTCAAGAACGGTTTCCCAAAAATCTCATGTAATAGGGCGAGAAATGGCTATCAAACCGGCCATACTTGAACTTGTGTAAAAGACTGAACTTCGGATGAGCTTCCAATCGACCCAAGAAGAAGAGTCATCTTCAATGTTGAACTCTGTATATTTTGGGTACTTGGAATATCTTGTAGCCAAGGAGGAGCATTTTCTGCGTAGATTCTTGTAATTGACCCTCTTGAGAATTGTTCAGATATACGCGTACTCTGGCCTGCGTATTTTTAAGATATGCGGAAAGTCATAGATCCGTAGAATCTATATCTTTTGAGCATAGAATCGTTGATTTGTAATTTTTGAGCGTAAAATCATAGGTTTGTAGCCTCTCGAGCGTAAAAGCTGCTGAGCATAAAAGCATCTGGGCATAAAACCATAGATTTATAGCCTCTTGAGCAAAAAAAAGGCTTTCGAGTGTGAAGTCATAGATTTGTAGCCTCTGAGCGTAAAACCGTAGGTTTGTAGCCTCTGAGCGTAAAACCGTAGGTTTGTAGCCTCTCGAGCGTAAAAGCTGCTGAGCATAAAAGCATCCGGACGTAAACCATATATTTATAGCCTCTGAGCGTAAAATCGTAGACTTGTAGCTACTGAGCGTAAAAACTCCTGAGCGTAAGATCATAGACTTATAGCTACTGAGCGTAAAGCATGGATCTGTTTGTGCAGTATGATTGTCCATCTTCTAATGATATGCTGACGTGGTCCCCAATCATAACCGAATATTAAATATCGGACTTGGTTAGGGATTCGAAGAGTTTATCTGAACTCTATAAATACCCCAAGGCCTTCAGAGAAGAAACCCTTCATCTGTCTTTTGCAAAAAACCTTCGTCTCTTTGAGAACTCTTCTTCGCTTCTTCTCTGAGCACTCTGAGTTTTAGCCATGGCACCGAAACAACCTTCCACCGCTAAGGGGAAGAAAGCTGCCTCCTTTTCTCGCTCCTCTGATCAAGCACGAGCGACTCCCATTGGGTTGAGCGAACCTCGCTCTGAACGAAGTGTCCCACAGTCAAGCTGTGCACCAGGCGTCATAGGTAAAGTTTTTGGGAGAAAAAAAAACCCTTCGCACACGTTGTACGTGAACGCGCAAGGTCATCTTCTGTGCTGAGAGCCTCTTCGAGGAAGATGATGCACAGAGATATTTTATCATTACGCCCACATTCCTAATGTGTCAGCGTAAAAACTTCATAATCTCGCAGTCTGGCGTAAAAGCTCAGACTGTCAAAATTTGGCGTATACGACAAAACCTTGCGTTTTTACGCACTGGATGTAAATTCCAACATAAAAACTTATTTTTAACAGTCTGGCGTAAAAGTGCGGACCGTCAGGTTTTGGCGTAAAAACTGCAACCCATGTGTTCTTATGCACTGGATGTAAATTCCAGCGTAAGACTTAAGATTTTACAGTATGGCGTAAAAATACACTTTTTGGTATATGCTGCAAGAGTGTAGCGTCTAGTGTAAAACTGACTCATTTTTCTTGCATTTTGCAGTGGACTTGCAGATCCCTCATTTGGCTGACGTGATGGGTTCTGCTGCTGGGATGCTAAACTCGAATTATCTGGAGAATTTGTCCCATGTGACATTCCCTATTTCTGGAACCCAGTACCCTGAAGAAAGGAGAATTCTGATATCGTCTCAAGGAGTACGATCGCTGTTGAGTATGCTTAGTGGGGAGTCCCTGACGTATATAGATGGGGCCGAATATAGGAAGTCAGCTTTCCTCTTCGGGGATATGATTGATAAACAATCTCAGACGAAGCCCAAGAAGGAAAATTGGGTGTTTACTGCTGAGGGCATGGTCATGTTCCTGCCAAGGATGCCCAGAGATTACCCTATCTCGGCATTCTTCCATGCCACGCATCCCAGGAAGATGTCATGGACCCTGACCCTTGATCTTCACGGCCAGCCGGGGAAGATATTTTATCAGAAAGGATCAGGCCAAGGATTATTTGTGAGCCGCCCTTCAGGCCCTTTCATGCCTTTCAGGGGATTACTGCCGGGCAGCGTCCCGAGTGAAGATACTTCACTGCTCCAGCCAGTCAAAATATCGACTTTTTGAAATGACTTCATGGGGCATGGAGGAGTATACCCCAAGGTTAATCCTCGGACCAGCGGGTAGCTTAGCCCTGGGAATCTTCGATGGGCCCGTTTAACTGCCTGGGCCCTGAAGTACTTTCAGACGGAGCTGGAGAGCATTGGTCTGTTCGCGGCTGTGAGTGCTACCAGTGTTGGGTTACCTCTCAACCCCAACCTATTTCTGGCTTTGATGGAACAGTATATCTCGCTCACTGGGACTTTCGCCACTCCACTAGGGGAGTTGGGATTGTCCCTTCATGAGATGGCAGAGATTTCAAGGCTGCCAATGGGGGATACTCCTTATGAAGAGTATGTCCCTACAAACAGGGAATTGAGGGATACAAACCCTCGGGCAGTGGCAGTGTATCAGGAGCTGATGTGCCACTACTGTCACTACCACATTTCCAGATTAGGGCATTAGTATAATTTTTCCTATTTGATTAATAATGTATTTAATTAATCTGCTGAGTTTTATAAATTAATTTTATGTTGTTCTTGATGTTTGGTTTTAGGTTGAACCCTAGAAACTCATTAGGTCTAACCCTAATGACTAAACCCTAATTTACACTTTTAAATTAGGAAGTTAAAACCCTAGAGATGACCAAACCTTAGTTAATTAAATTCTTCATGACTTAACATGAAGGATTAGCTTAACCCTTACATTAGAAAACCCTAAACCTAGCTTTTATTATAAAGGGGAGCCTCCCTCAACCATTCTTCATGTAGAAAGAAAGGAACCCTAGCCTCCCTTTTGAAAAAAAACCCCTTTTCCCCACCCCAAATTTGGGATCCAGACCTAGGGATTCCATCTTTCTCCTCCAAAGTAAAGGAAACAAGGAGCTTGGGTCAAGAAGTCTTGGGGAAGGAGAACCTTCATTGGGAAACCATCTCCCGATAGGTAAAATCCGATTTTTCATCCCTTTAATTTCTGTTTTTCTGTTGTTGTTGGCCATTAGGAGCCCACCTTGTTGTGTAGATTTCGATTTTAGGGATTCTACATGAGGACCTAGGAGGAATTAGGGTTGTGATGACCTGCGGGTATTTTTCCCCAATTTTAGGAACCCTAACCCTAGGGTTGCTTGTAGACTGTTTACACCTCCTACGTATGAGAGTAGATTTCGATTTTAGGGTTTCGATTTGGGGATTTTTCTGTGCTGTGTGTTAATGTAGTGTGGGTCTTGTGTCCCCGTGTCTTGGGATGTCAGACACGGTGGAGTACACTGTGTGCACAGTCGGGCATTAGTGTGAGATAGAACCTGTGTGAGTTCCTGATTTCAGTGTGTAGTTCTTATGTGACTGAGGGGCAGAGGGATTGTTTCAGTAAGTTTCTGTAGGTGCTGTGGGTAGCTGGGTATTCCAATATCTAAGGGTGTGTTGTATAGTTAAGTTAGTAGTGTGTATAGAGTGTTCCTTTGTATAGTTCTGTAGTGTTGGGTGTATCCCTTAGTAATAAATTTCAGTAAGATAACCTGTGTGTACTAGCATGTGTATTAATGCCTGTGTACCTGTAAGTGAGTTAGGTGTGAGTATCCCAGATTTTAGTTTGCATCTGTGAGTGGGAGCAGTGTGTGTATTCTCAGTGTGTCTAGAACTTGTGTGTGTGAGTGTGAATTCTGTGTGCATTTCATGTATCCAGAACCTGTGTATATCAGTAAACAGAATTCTGTGTGTAGAGTGTGTGAACTGTGCAGTGAGGTCAGTGGTGTGTAGTTTAATGTGTGACTGTATCAGTGCACAGTTAAATGCCAGGTAAGAGTTTCAGCCTAGAGATTAGGTTAGAGCTTCTACAAGAGGTTCACAGCAGCATCAATGAGAGGCATTAGCAGTAGGGTATCAGGATATCCATGTGATTGTGTAGGAAGTTCAGGGACTGTTAGTACTAGTGTGTGTGTGTGCCTGTGTAATTCAACTGAGAAACCAGTGTATCTGAGTGCAGTGAGTTCCTGTGTCTGTGAGTGAGTGTAACTTGTGAGTGTGTGCCTACCTGAGTGTATACCTATGTGAACTGTGTGTGTGTGTGTGAGTGAGTACTGTGTAGATGTGTTAGGGGTATCAGTATCTGTGTAGCCTGTGTGAGAACTGTAGGTTGTGAGTATCTTGCGTAGCTATGTGAGTGTGAGTGTGAGTGCCTGTGTTAGAACCTGTGTCTGTGTGTGTATCACTAGAGTGCCAGTGAGTTAACAGTGGGTTCACTGTGTGTGAGAATATCTTGTGTTAGCTATGTGTCTATCAGTGTGGTACAGCTGAGTATCAAGGGAAGTGGGTGTTATATATATGTGTGTGTGATAAGTGCAGTAAAGTGGGTAAAGGTTAATATCAGTGAGGTAAGTGGAGGGTAGAACTAGTGTCTAGATATCAAGGTAGGTATTAGTTATACTATGGTTATATTGCCTTAAGGTTAGAATATTTAAGGCTTTAACTTAAAAACCAAATATATAAGATGTATATACTAGTAATGTCTAGTATAGCTAGTAATGAATAGTTTAGTTAGGTTTTGTCCAATATGGACTATTAGGATATATAAATGGACTAGTAGACCTAGTTAACCTAGTATGACTAGTATTGACCAGTAGATTTTAGGATGACCTAGAGGCCTCATAATTAAATTAGTTAAAACATGTTTGTTCCTTTATGTCAGTATCTTGACATTATATTTTATCATAGGTCACTGTGATTTCATCTTGGACATCGACCCTCGCATTTTCCTCAGGACCACAGGCGAGTACATTCTCTGACAATTTTTGTTTTGTTGATTACTTCTATAAATTTAGTTGTATTACATACTTGATTTCGACACTATGGATACACGGGTTAGCACCCTAGACCCCTATCATGAGGAGTCGTGATTGGAATCCATCGTGCTAGCTGGGGATGGGGAACTATTAGTAGATTATGTGATCATATCCAAACTCTACAAGCATCATAGCTCACCCCACTTCTCACGTTGGGTGCGGCCTGACCAGTTACATGCTTCATAGCTGTTATATATGATTAGCCTGACCACTACATGCATCATAGCTAACCATATGGTTAGCCTGACCTACAAGAATCATAGCTAATCATATATAACCAGCCTGATCTAGTCCCAAGCCGATCACATAATAAACTGATATTTCAAACACTTAGTTAGATGTCTATTCTTTATTTCAGATTCACTTGTTCTAGCATTCACTGTTTATTGTTCATTGCTAGATGCTCTATTGCCTATTTCATTTCTCCAGTACTTTATATTTCCAGCATTTATTCTCATCTTGTATTTCTTACACTATTTATAGTTTTTGTCAACTTAAATGAGACTGCTGTTAGTGTTTGTGCTTCGCTCCAATCCTGACTGGATAACATTTTTCAGAGGATCTGGAGAACTTTTGCCCCACCCATTATGGTCCAGGACTAGAGGAAGATTTCACTCCGAAAATCCCAGAGGAGTTGCCTATCCTAGAGGAGATCCTACCTGCCTGTACTTAGTTTATTTTTCTGTATTATTATTTTTGACTGAGACTGAGTTGTATATTATTTTTGTGACTTTTGAGGTCATCTAGACTCAGGACTTGTGTTGTACTTATTTGTGTTTGGCTTATGGTATAACTTTTTATTTCCATTCTCATCGTGCCCATTTAATTTATATAGCTTGTGATTGAGTATATTTATAGAACTGTGGATTATATTATCATTGTCCTCCGTACGGAGTTGAGACTATTGACAAGATATATATATATGTTGAGACCTAGACAGCGTTCTACCGTCGATGCTGCGGCGTAGGCTGGACGTAACCACGACTCATGCCCAAATTTCGGGTGCGGGTCGTGACACGTTTTTAGTGGTGGCCCATGCAGGTCTAGATTCGCATTTAGAGCGATATCGTAGTGGTGCTCGCTTAGAGTATTGCTACGAGCCTGTTTTAGGAAATATGAATTAGGCCGAGAATATGCTCAATCACAATTAGGAAATTCTGATTCTTAACAATACTACTCTTAATGATTATTTCCTTTAGAAATTTACTGTCCTTCCTTGATGATATCGTGTCTATTACCTTAATTAAATCTTTCGATCTGTCTTCAGGATGCCGCCGAGGACCAGGTCCCTGAGACTCGGAGCAGCAGAGTCAGAGAGGTCTGCCACCTCTCGCCCTGCCGGACAGACATCCGCAGCATCTCCTACATCTCCAGTGCATGTGGGAGTGTCTGCACTATTCGGGGGTCCTCCCCCACCTGTTCAGAGGGTCCCCATAGCTACGACGGAACCTCTACCACCACCACCACCGACTCAGTATCCAGGAGGTGTGCCCGTCGATGGGGCACAGATATTCGCTTTGATTCAGGGCATGGTCGATGCCCAGAGGACGTCGGCAGAGGCCCAGAGGGTACAGGCTGAGGCACACCAGGCCCAGACAGAGATGATGAGGGTGAGCATGGAGAACGCTCATCAGGTGGCTCTCCAGGCTGTGGAGAGAGTCGCCCAGCAGCAGCAGCATCCTGGCCAGTATCACCAGAGGCTGGGCACCATTGTGGACTTCAAGAGGATGATGCCTCGGGAGTTCAAGGGGACAGAAGGGATACTCTACGTCGATGATTGGCTAAAGAACATCGAGAGGAACTTGTGCTTGGCGCAGCTTCCGGAGGCCCTTCAGATCGAGGCCGCCGGCAACCAGATGTTCGACATCGCCCTGACGTGGTTTCGCACGGAGCCGAGACTCTTTGACGGGGGACTCACTTGGGAGGCTTTCAGGGAGCTCTTCAAGGAGAAGTTCTTTTCCGATGTTGCCCTGGGAGCCTTGGAGAGTCAGTTCCATGACTTAGTCCAGGGGAGCTCATCCGTCAATGAGTATGCCGCGAAGTTTTGCTGCCTGAGCCGATTCGCGCCGTCGATGATTAGAGATCCGGGGGACAGGGCCCGGAAGTTCAGAAAGGGGCTGGCAAGGGAGATCAAGTCTCGCACGTCGGGACGTCGCACCGCTACCTTCGAGGGCATATTGATGGATGCCCAGATAGCCGAGGACGACTTGGACCTCAGGCCCAAGAGGGGATACGATATTTCCGGAGGAGCAAATAGTAGTGCGGGACCGGGCAAGCGTCCACACTATCAGTAGCAGCAGAGGCCCTATCAGCAGCAGCACCAGGCACCAGCCCGAGGGCAGGTCCAACATCAGCAGCAGAGGCAGACTCAGCCCGCCATCCAGTGTGCGTACTGCGGGAAGGCAGGACACACCAGAGAGATCTGCAGGAAGAGGTTGGGCACATGTTTGTCCTGCGGTTCGATGACACATCAGCTGAGGGATTGCCCTACCATCCAGACTCGTCCAGGTCAGGGTGGAGCAGCCGCACAGAGAGGACCAGATAGGGTACCTGCCGTACCAGGAGGCCAACAACAGAGGGGACCACTTCCACCGCAACATCAGAGGCTTGCCCAGCACCAGCAGCAGAGAGGTGCACCCCAGGGGCGAGCGTACGCCATGGCAGTCGAGGAGATCGAGCCAGTAGGGGACTTGATTACAGGTTCAATTCTTCTTGATTGTATTCCCGCATTTACCTTATTCGACTCTGGCGCTTCCCATAGTTTTGTGTCTGTATCTTTTGCACTTCGACATCATTTAGAGATAGAACCATTAGCTAGGACTTGCAAGATCACGACTGGTGGAGGTATTATCCTAGTCCGTGATTATTGCAAGGACCGAAGGGTGTCAGTGGGAGGCCAAGAGTTGAGCATGAGCTTACTCGTCATGCCACTTCCGGGGTACGATATTATACTCGGAATGGACTGGTTGAGTAGGCATCATGCTACTATAGATTGTTATAGAGGCAGAGTATTATTTAGACCACCAGGAGAGCCGGAGTTTGAGGTCGCCAGAGGAGCAGCGGAACAGAGCAGGAGCACATTTTGCGGAGCCAGGGCGGAAGAAGAGGAGTTGTCACATCCTTTGATAGCGGAGTTCCTGGATGTATTTCTAGAGGAGTTGCCAGGCTTGCCGCCAGACAGAGATATTGAATTCTCTATAGACTTGGTTCCAGGAGCGGAGCCCATTTCACAACATGTTTATAGGGTCAACAACAGCGAGCTGGCAGAACTGAAGAAGCAAGTTGAGGAGCTGTAGGATAAAGGCTTCATCAAATCCAGTTCATCACCACGGGGAGCTCCGGTGTAACGCCCCGCAACTGCTCGGAGCGTTACGCTGAGTCGGAGTCGGATAAAATGAATCAAATGCTGGTTACATTTGAAATGTCGGATTTCGGGAAGAAGGATTAATCGAGTTGGTTTTAATGTGCAGATGGCTAGCGGGTTCGATGGAAATCAGGTGTTCGTTCCGAACACTACTGAATAGCTGGATGGAAACGATAATGCCGTCTTCCTTAGTCCGATCGGTCGGATGATTTGGAGCACGGCCTGCTCGCACGGTCATACCAGTTGAGTAGATCGCGCTTGCATCGGACCACGGGTTCAAGGGATTGGCCGTATCGGCAGGACAGGATGCCTAACGGATTCAATATTGTGAGTGGGCTCTTTCCCTTCTCCTCTACTCCTTCATGCCTAATAATATGGAAAACACGTAATGGCTTGTACACTTGGGCTGAAACATCGGGAAGCACTACACTGAGGCGTGCATAGAGTGTGCGTCGTTGGCTTGGTAGGATTGTGGCTTGAAATGGTTTACGCGTTGGATAGTTGGATACGATAGCGGGATTATTCATTTGAGGCAGTCGGTTGGAAACATTGGGATTATGCTTGGACGGTTGGAAATATACAAGTTGGAATGACCCTTGAGGCAAAGGGAATATCGGGAATCCGGACGAGCGAGCGTGCATCCGTGCACGAGTATCACTGGGTCGCTTTGTCTTACAAAGCGAGCAGTTGTGGTTCGAAACCGAACAACTGCATCGGCGAGGGTATTGTGCCACTGTTGGGGCATTGTGCCACGGGATTATTCGGAGTGTGGGGTGTTGCACCCAATGTGAAACACTGTGTTGGGAAGCGGCAATGTGAAACACTGTGGATTTTGGTGCCTTGGGATTAAATCCTGAGGTCAAGATTTGGACTCCTTTGGGAGGATATGTTGGAAGAATGGTTATGGATGCTTTGGTTGGTTATTCGGTGGAACGAGTTTAGGATCGCTTGGTGGGGCGAGAATGTTCGATCCTCTCGCCTCACCTACCTTTTGCATGTCACGGACAACCTGGGTGCACAGGGTGTTGATTTCCTTGAAACGGTTTTTATCCGGGGCACTGGAGCCGTTTTAATCCGGAGGGAAATATTGATTCGTGCTTTGGCGCGGTGCATTGCGGGACCTCCAGCGGGGCTTGCTACCCGGGCTGATAGGGCGCGCCGTAATGCTTGGAATATGTCCTTTATGGCTTGGCCAGTGACTTCATATAGATAAGAGTTGGCTTGCTTTTCTTTCGTTGGTTTGTGCATCGTGTAGGCGCGGCCACCTTGCCTCGGCAAGAGTGTGCATTCGAGATGGGAATATATAACTTCGGTTGAGGATGGATATTGAGGCGAGTCTGATGGTTCGATATGTTATCGTGCAAACGATGGCATTGAGTTAGACGGGTCGGCTATATATAAACTGCTTGTCGTTTGGTTTGAGAATGAATGCTAGCATGCTTAAACTGCTTTACTGCTTTCCTTAACATGTCATCCATATGCCATGAAAAGAATCTAGGATTCAACTAGAAAGATCACCATTTAACTGCGTGTATTCACTATTTTACTTAGTGTCGGCTTAGACGAGTGGGTTACCCCGCTCACCAGTACGGTTGTGTACTGACCCACGTTTGTGGGCAATATTTCAGGTACACAGGCGTAGTGGCGCTGCTTGGATATACGGGACAAGATGTATGAACTGTAAGTACCTTGGTGGGCTAGAGAAAGAGCAAGAGTTATTTCATCGTCTCCGTGGTATCGCCTTTGTGGCGTGGCCTTCGGGGCATCTCATTTGGACCCTATCGTGAGCTTCGCTGCGTATACTCTGATGTGTGCTTGGTACACAAACGGCTTCCGCTGTAACTTGGTTGTTTCGATGATAACTTTCGTGTTTAACAACATCGCCTTGTACGAGCGCAACTCCAGGCTCGTACGGCATCACGTCCCGAATAGAACGATTGTCCCGCGGGAGAGCTGCAACGTGGTGATTTCACGTTCAGCGGGGACTATCGGGCTTGCGGGAGTTTGGGGCGTGACAGATTGGTATCAGAGCGCCCGGTTCATTTCTTCGGACTTGGTCCTTCGCTTCATCACAAACTCTAAATAGCTTCCGCGTGTCGTTTAGCTCTTGACTCTACTCAGTGCCGCATCGGATGTTTCATGCAATAAGTCTATTTATTGCTGGTTTTGGCTGCATGTTATTCTGTGTTGGGTTGCCTTGGTTGGTTTTCGTAGGATCGCTTAGCCTCGTTAGGCGTTGTTGCATTCGTGCAGCAAGTTGGTTGGCGTTGTTGCATTTGTGCAACAAGTGTGGGCTTTTCGTTGGGTTGGCTTGGCTTATCATTTGGGAGTTCCTGATTGCCTCAATGGATCAGTTGGTTGGCTAACGAGATTTGGTTATGCGGCATGTTTTGAGTAGAAACTTTCGATGGGAATGGATCCTTGCACGAGTTGCTCGTCAAGCGATTGTGTTGGATATAAGTTGGAATTTCGGCTGTGGCGCATCGGTTGGGCAGATTTGAGTTGGCTTGAGAAATATCAGATAAGTTGGCATGAGTTGCTCGTACAATAAAGATGTGGAACCGTTGGGTATTGGGTTGGACTACTTGGAATACAATCGTTGCACGATTGCTTGTGTTGCGAAAGTATCAGGCGGTTTGAGAATAGTTGGGAGCAGTGAGAATGGAACATAGCACGAGTTGCTTAATCGAGATTGATGGTTAAAGAATCGGCTAAGTTTTTGTGTCAGACTTAAGATGGGAATGGCATGATCACACCTAAGGGATGGTTCGAACGGATCTCGGATTCGTGAAAGGAAACGTAATATGAGTAGCAAATTAATTCGAAGTGGTATATGGGATCAAATATGTTAAGCAAGGCATTGGAAATATTTTGTTGGACATCTATTGTAATTGCCTGAACGGACTCGGATAACGAATACAAGTCGGTTGGTGCAAATCGATTGAGTTGGAAAGAGTAAAAATGGAGCAAGCGAATATTGAGTTATGATTCGGCAGAATCACCTCGGAATAGTCGGTTTGGGATAGACGCTGGTTGACGCAGATTTTGCACGAGGGCAACTATATTTCCAAGTGGTATATGGTGCAATGGAATTTGACTCGGGTATCCTTCGATACATTAGACTTGAGAACTCAAGGACGGAGTCGTGCAAATGGAAGTATCATTGGGCTTAAAAGATGGACGGAATCGAAACGAACATTTGGGTTATGCTTGAGCAAAGCGATGGGATTATCGGAGGGATAGCGAGCACGAACTACGATTTTGGGCAACACATTTGAACCGTTGGTTGAGCAAAGAAACACGAACTTGGCTTGGAGGGACAATACGATTGATTCACACAAACTTGAAGGATTTTGGATATTGTTGCTCGAGAAGTTGAATCAGGTTTAGCGGAGATGAAATTTTGGGCAAAATGGTGCAACGATGATAGACGGATTCTTCGGAAAGACGTAGACGGATTGTGACAACAACGGAAGGCAAAGATTTTGGCGGATTGATTTCTGAAGATAGCTAAATGTGGGAGCAACGTTGGAACGAATCACTGTGCTGCTCGAGTAAGTTGGAAGTGCAAGGTGGGACGTGGCAAACGGATGTGAATTTGAGCAAGTCTCGAACTTTGAGAATCGTTGAAATCGATGGTGCGAGAATCGAATATGCAATTCAAAAATTTGATGGATTCAGGACAGAACGGCGGATTGATGGAATAAGGTTTCAACGAGCGCGGTTCTCGAATTCGGAAACTTCGCTCGGATGGGATGGTTGGAATTTTGATTCGGATTTGCAGATGAGATATAGCATGGTTTATAGTAACTGTACATCGTGATGATTACAATTATCGAGCGTAGCTTCGGGACAGCTGACCCTAAGCGACATTGCCCGTCGAATCGGATATGAATATGGTAGACCCATAGAACGACCCTTGAGGCGACGTATTTGGGAATGCGTCGAGGGCAGATGTGAGCAATGTGATTTGGCTTATCGACTGAGTGTTGGATTCGAGAGACCCTTGGGATAGCCTTCAGCTGAAGAAGCAGCCGGAAGACCGAAGCAATGGTGGAAGTAGCCTAGTCAACTGATGAGATTCAGAGTCACAGATTTTTGTAGATGGCATCGCCTCTGACTCATCGTGCTCTGGAAGGGAATAGCATTTATATGAATGGATGACTGTGGCGGCTTGTTCAAATCAAATCTTTGTGAATACTGGAAGGAACAGATGTGCATCAGATTTACAAGATGTCTCGGAACTTAGTCTGGGAAGCGTGCTCATTCGGAAGGCGAAGGTGATATTCTATGCTTCGAGGCAGTGGAAGCAGCGCGAAGAACTATTTCATGCGCAACCTAAGAATTGTGGCGAGTGTGTCCACGTTCGTGGCGACACAAATCCCTTTGGCGTGGCGACGAGACCTTCGTGGATCACACGAACCTCAATATAGATGTTCACCCTGTGAGATTTTGAGATGGTGGGAAAATGTGTTGGACTGAGCTGATCAAAACAAGTTGATATTTGGGTAAGTCGCATAGCTGGGGTAGATCAGTTGAGATTATCGTTCGGTGATCAAGATAATATTTGGAGATGTTGCTAGTACTGATTTCAGAAATAGTGGGATGGATTGTGTTGGAATGCGAACTTATTGTGTCGGTAGAAAATCTGCAAAATTGAGAATAGTTCTCAAGTGAATGTGTTGGAATGAGAATTGTGATTTGGTTCAATTGGGAGCAAAGCAAATGGACGTCTCGAACATAAAGATACCCTTGTAACTTGTTCAAATTTGCTATCGCAAAGCTCGGCTGAAATGCATATATTTTAGGGACGCCTTAAATATATGTACGATCCAAAACTAAGCGATACGAGAAATTCGGGTTGAGCTGCAAGGAGGATGTGGGAATTCGTGAAATTTATTCGAGCGTTCAGCAGAACGAGATGCGGAGTCAGAATCGTGAATATGAGAGTTGCATAGAGCAGATCTATGGAATTGGATTGTGGCATGCTAGTAAGGAATGAGTACCAGCATGGTTCGTGGACGAACCTGATTCTAAGTGGTATATTATGTAACGCCCCGCAACTGCTCGGAGCGTTACGCTGAGTCGGAGTCGGATAAAATGAATCAAATGCTGGTTACATTTGAAATGTCGGATTTCGGGAAGAAGGATTAATCGAGTTGGTTTCAATGTGCAGATGGCTAGCGGGTTCGATGGAAATCAGGTGTTCGTTCCGAACACTACTGAATAGCTGGATGGAAACGATAATGCCGTCTTCCTTAGTCCGATCGGTCGGATGATTTGGAGCACGGCCTGCTCGCACGGTCATACCAGTTGAGTAGATCGCGCTTGCATCGGACCACGGGTTCAAGGGATTGGCCGTATCGGCAGGACAGGATGCCTAACGGATTCAATATTGTGAGTGGGCTCTTTCCCTTCTCCTCTACTCCTTCATGCCTAATAATATGGAAAACACGTAATGGCTTGTACACTTGGGCTGAAACATCGGGAAGCACTACACTGAGGCGTGCATAGAGTGTGCATCGTTGGCTTGGTAGGATTGTGGCTTGAAATGGTTTACGCGTTGGATAGTTGGATACGATAGCGGGATTATTCATTTGAGGCAGTCGGTTGGAAACATTGGGATTATGCTTGGACGGTTGGAAATATACAAGTTGGAATGACCCTTGAGGCAAAGGGAATATCGGGAATCCGGACGAGCGAGCGTGCATCCGTGCACGAGTATCACTGGGTCGCTTTGTCTTACAAAGCGAGCAGTTGTGGTTCGAAACCGAACAACTGCATCGGCGAGGGTATTGTGCCACTGTTGGGGCATTGTGCCACGGGATTATTCGGAGTGTGGGGTGTTGCACCCAATGTGAAACACTGTGTTGGGAAGCGGCAATGTGAAACACTGTGGATTTTGGTGCCTTGGGATTAAATCCTGAGGTCAAGATTTGGACTCCTTTGGGAGGATATGTTGGAAGAATGGTTATGGACGCTTTGGTTGGTTATTCGGTGGAACGAGTTTAGGATCGCTTGGTGGGGCGAGAATGTTCGATCCTCTCGCCTCACCTACCTTTTGCATGTCACGGACAACCTGGGTGCACAGGGTGTTGATTTCCTTGAAACGGTTTTTATCCGGGGCACTGGAGCCGTTTTAATCCGGAGGGAAATATTGATTCGTGCTTTGGCGCGGTGCATTGCGGGACCTCCAGCGGGGCTTGCTACCCGGGCTGATAGGGCGCGCCGTAATGCTTGGAATATGTCCTTTATGGCTTGGCCAGTGACTTCATATAGATAAGAGTTGGCTTGCTTTTCTTTCGTTGGTTTGTGCATCGTGTAGGCGCGGCCACCTTGCCTCGGCAAGAGTGTGCATTCGAGATGGGAATATATAACTTCGGTTGAGGATGGATATTGAGGCGAGTCTGATGGTTCGATATGTTATCGTGCAAACGATGGCATTGAGTTAGACGGGTCGGCTATATATAAACTGCTTGTCGTTTGGTTTGAGAATGAATGCTAGCATGCTTAAACTGCTTTACTGCTTTCCTTAACATGTCATCCATATGCCATGAAAAGAATCTAGGATTCAACTAGAAAGATCACCATTTAACTGCGTGCATTCACTATTTTACTTAGTGTCGGCTTAGATGAGTGGGTTACCCCGCTCACCAGTACGGTTGTGTACTGACCCACGTTTGTGGGCAATATTTCAGGTACACAGGCGTAGTGGCGCTGCTTGGATATACGGGACAAGATGTATGAACTGTAAGTACCTTGGTGGGCTAGAGAAAGAGCAAGAGTTATTTCATCGTCTCCGTGGTATCGCCTTTGTGGCGTGGCCTTCGGGGCATCTTATTTGGACCCTATCGTGAGCTTCGCTGCGTATACTCTGATGTGTGCTTGGTACACAAACGGCTTCCGCTGTAACTTGGTTGTTTCGATGATAACTTTCGTGTTTAACAACATCGCCTTGTACGAGCGCAACTCCAGGCTCGTACGGCATCACGTCCCGAATAGAACGATTGTCCCGCGGGAGAGCTGCAACGTGGTGATTTTACGTTCAGCGGGGACTATCGGGCTTGCGGGAGTTTGGGGCGTGACATCCGGTATTGTTCGTACCGAAGAAGGACGGCACGGTGCGCATGTGCATTGATTATAGAGCTTTGAACAACCTCACTATCAAGAACAAATACCCGCTGCCGAGGATAGATGATCTTTTCGATCAGTTGAGCGGGGCGAAGGAGTTTTCAAAGATAGATTTGAGGTCAAGCTATCACCAGGTGAAGGTGAAGAGAGAAGACACGCCGAAGACAGCCTTTCGGACCAGATACGGCCAGTTTGAGTTCATGGTGATGCCATTTGGTTTAACCAATGCACCGGCAGTATTCATGAACCTGATGAACAAGGTGTTCCACCAGTACCTTGACAAGTTCATGGTGGCGTTCATCGACGATATTCTTGTTTATTCCAAGACCCCGGAGGAGCACGAAGAGCACCTGAGGGTAGTCTTAGAGACTCTCAGGAGGGAGGAGCTGTACGAAAAACTCTCAAAGTGTGAATTCTTCCTTGATAAGGTTGAATTTCTTGGGCATGTGGTATCAGGTGACGGAATCTCGGTTAACCCACAGAAGATCGAGGCAGTGGAGTCGTGGGCTACCCCTATTTCAGTAGCTGAGATCAGGAGTTTTCTCGGGCTAGCAGGATACTATAGGAGGTTTGTACAAGACTTCTCCAGGATTGCAGCACCGATGACCAGGCTGACTAGGAAGGATGTGGATTTTGTCTGAATGGAGGATTGCCAGGCCGCATTTGATGAGCTGAAGAAGAGGTTGACGACAGCTCCAGTTTTGACGTTGCCAGCAGGGACAGGTGGTTTCACCATCTACAGTGATGCTTCAGGGAAGGGTCTGGGATGTGTTCTTCAGCAACACGGGAAGGTAATTGCCTATGCTTCCAGGCAGTTACTCCCTAATGAAAAGAACTACCCCACCCACGATTTGGAGTTGGCAGCAGTTATCTTCGCTCTAAAGCTGTGGAAACATTACCTGTACGGAGAGCGTGTAGAGATCTTCACAGACCACAAGAGCTTGAAGTACGTGTTTACACAGAAGGAGCTGAACATGAGGCAGAGGAGGTGGTTGGAGTTGATGAAGGACTTCAATATCTCATTGCAGTACCACCCAGGGAAGGCCAACGTAGTCGCTGATGCCCTGAGCAGGTATCCGATGGCTATGTACTTGACGACAGATAGACATTTGTTGGCTGATCTGGAGAGCTTGGAGATTGAGGTATTAGTTCCCGGTGCTGAGATTCAGATATGGGGATTGCAGATACAGTCCGAGCTGATAGACAGGATCATAGCTGTGCAGTATGATGATGAGGCTCTGAGGAGTATCAGGGCACATGTTCGGGCAGGATTGTCGGACGACTTTACTATCGCAGATGATGGTTCTTTACGGCACGGCACGAGGATGTGTGTGCCGAGCGGGGAGCTGCGCGAGGAGGTTTTGCAGGAGGCACACCGCTCTCAGTACTCGATACATCCCGGTGCCAACAAGATGTATCAAGATTTGAGGGAGCACGTATGGTGGTATGGAATGAAGCGCGAAGTAGCACGCTTCATATCCTGGTGTCTAGTGTGCCAGCAGGTAAAGGCGGACCGACAGAGGCCAGGTGGATTGCTTCAACCTTTACCTATCCCAGAGTGGAAATGGGAGCACTTAACCATGGATTTCATTTCAGGGCTTCCACGTTCTCCAGGAGGGAAGGATGCGATTTGGGTCATCGTGGACAGGTTGACCAAATTAGCCCATTTCTTACCTTTCAAGGTGGGCACGTCGACAAAGAGGCTAGCAGAGATGTACGTACGACAGATCGTTAGGCTTCATGGAGTTCCTGTGAGCATCATCTCGGATCGGGATAGTCGTTTCACTTCCCACTTCTGGAGGAGTCTGCAGGCTAGCTTGGGCACTCAGCTCAAGTCCAGTACCTCATACCACCCCTAGACAGACGGGCAGTCTGAAAGGACTATTCAGACTCTCGAGGATATGCTACATACTTGCGTTTTAGATCTCGGAGGTTCTTGGGAGGATCATCTGTACCTGGTAGAGTTTGCTTACAACAACAGCTACCAGGCCAGCATCGAGATGTCACCATTTGAGGCTCTTTATGGACGGAGGTGTCGTACACCGTTATCTTGGGACGACGTTGGAGAGAGAGCCTTGCTAGGACCAGAAATGGTCGTGGATGCAGCAGAAAAGGTGAAACTCATCAAAGACAGACTACGAGTGGCGCAGTACAGACAGCGGCATTGGGCCGACAGCCACCGTAGACCCCTTGAGTTTCAGGTATAGATTGTTATTTTTCTGGCTTGTGTTTGTTTGTTTGGACTGCGTGTTGAGACTGTTTTGTTTTAGGTTGGCGATCTAGTATTCCTACGGATTTCTCCGACACGTGGCACGATTCATTTTGGTGGAGGCGGGAAGCTTAGCCCACGTTACATCGGACCCTTCGGTATTCTTGTGAGGGTAGGTGCAGTGGCGTATAGACTAGACTTGCCGCCTGCACTAGAGGGAGTGCATGATGTGTTCCACGTGTCACAGCTGAGGCGGTATATGGCAGACCCTAGTCACGTACTTGATCACTCGGAGATCGAGGTTGGTCGGACTCTCTGCTACCCTGAGCAGCCCGTAGAGATCTTGGATCGCAGAGAGAAGGTATTGCGGAACTAGACTATTTCTTTGGTTCGTGTTGCATGGAGACATCACTCTCCAGGGGAGTCGACCTAGGAGAGAGAGGACGAAATGCGCGAGCAATACCCGTATCTCTTCTAGACTTGAGGTATATTTCCTTTTCTGATTTTATTCTTGTTCTAGTTCAGTCCAATTTCGAGGACGAAATTATTTTTAGGAGGGTAGACTTGTCACTACCACATTTCCAGATTAGGACATTAGTGTAATTTTTCCTATTTGATTAATTATGTATTTAATTAATCTGCTGAGTTTTATAAATTAATTTTATGTTGTTCTTGATGTTTGGTTTTAGGTTGAACCCTAGAAACTCATTAGGTCTAACCCTAATGACTAAACCCTAATTTACACTTTTGAATTAGGAAGTTAAAACCCTAGAGATGACCAAACCTTAGTTAATTAAATTCTTCATGACTTAACATGAAGGATTAGCTTAACCCTTACATTAGAAAACCCTAAACCTAGCTTTTATTATAAAGGGGAGCCTCCCTCAACCATTCTTCATATAGAAAGAAAGGAACCTAGCCTCCCTTTTGAAAAAAAAAACCTTTCCCCCACCCCAAATTCGGGATCCAGACCTAGGGATTCCATCTTCCTCCTCCAAAGTAAAGGAAACAAGGAGCTTGGGTCAAGAAGTCTTGGGGAATGAGAACCTTCATTGGAAAACCATCTCACGATAGGTAAAATCCTATTTTTCATCCCTTTAATTTCTGTTTTTCTGTTGTTGTTGGCCATTAGGAGCCCACCTTGTTGTGTAGGTTTCAATTTTAGGGATTCTACATGAGGACCTAGGAGGAATTAGGGTTGTGATGACCTACGGGTATTTTTCCCCAATTTTAGGAACCCTAACCCTAGGGGTTGCTTGTAGACTGTTTACACCTCCTACGTATGAGAGTAGATTTCGATTTTAGGGTTTCAATTTGGGGATTTTTTTGTGCTGTGTATTAATGTAGTGTGGGTCTTGTGTCCCCGTGTCTTGGGATGTCAGACACGGTGGAGTACACTGTGTGCACAGTCGGGCATTAGTGTGAGTTAGAACCTGTGTGAGTTCCTGATTTCAGTGTGTAGTTCTAATGTGACTGAGGGGCAGAGGGATTGTTTCAGTAAGTTTCTGTAGGTGCTGTGAGTAGCTGGGTATTCCAATATCTAAGGGTGTGTTGTATAGTTAAGTTAGTAGTGTGTATAGTGTCACGCCCCGAGGCGTCCCCCGAGTCGTGACCGCCGTGCGGGCCTGGAGTTGCGCTCGCACAAGGCTTTAATGATTTGCATAGCAAGCACATATTCAGAGTACGCAGATAAATTGAAACACAGATTTGAAATATAGAAAAGTTCTCTTTATTGATAATGAACATCTATTACAAACTCTTGAACGAGTCAGCTAATATGCCGAACGGCTTACAAAAGGGTTGACTCAAAATGAGATAGCAGTCCTGTACATTACATCCTTTTATAAACTCAAACGATAAAGACCTCCAGGCTGGAGGACGGCTTTGCCACGGAGCTGCATTTGTGTATGAAGAGTTGCAGCTTCGGACTTCAAAAGGCTACAGGGGCGCGGTGAAGATGCGCCAACAGCTGGACTGGATCGGGTAGACGACTTCGGCTCCTCGTTCGGTTCGCCTTGGTGCGGAGAACCTGTTTCAACGAGGGTCAGCATATCGAAATATGCTGGTAAAGGCGAGCTAGTCTGACTATACCAATCAACACGTTGTTTAGTGAAGCATGCATATTTGTGGGTTTCTATCTTGCCTTAGTTCATTTACAAGTAAGCAGCATATAGAATTTACTGAAATGAACGTGCCACCGTTTGGTAGATTTTACCTGACCGTCTGAATTACCTGCATAATACTTACCATGCCTTCCCTGAAACGAAGACACAAGTTAGTATGCAACAGGTTTAAATATACAATGGATCACTGGCGTTTGCCATAAAGGACACTAGTCATAGACGAGAATAGGTTACAGCGAAAGTACGGTGGGTGCTACAAGCCATTCCGTCTAGTACAGTTGACTATACAGTAGGGTTCCGTCCGGACCGGATCGGTGCCAGTGCCCCAGCGACCGTTCGCAGAAACCAGTTACCTTGTGCACAAGTTGTCCGTGATCGAACAGTACGTTGCTAAGTTAACAGTTCATGCAGTTGAGGCAAACAGTAGTACGGGACAGTCGGTATTGCATGATTCATTTAACATAGCCTCATTGAACAGTTTAGCGCATACAAGGTGTTCCATACTTAGCACAATTTATAGAACAGTTATGAACGAACTAGCATACAGTATGATAACAGTTCACATATTTGATTGACAAGCATAAGAACCAAGTCTATTTTCTTTTATCTTGGTTTCTTTTATTATTACTTGGTATCGTTTGATCGGGGCAAAGAGAGTGCAGATTGATTAGCTGTGAAGCTTGGAAGCAGGACTAGCTAATCGGGTTGGTAGCCACTCACTTAGATTTTGGAAAGAAGAAGGAAAGAGGCGCTTCACGACTCCGCTCGCAAGCCACCTACTGCTCGTTTACCTGCACACGAACAGCTCGATTAATCCTTCTTCCTCTCTTTCCAATCTCGGAATAGAAGTGCAAGTCAATGAACGAAAACAATGAAAACCATCGAAACCGTTCAAGGAAAACAAGCAAATCCCTAAAACCAACTCAAAGCACGAAAGCAACAAGCGACATCGAAAACCGAGGCAATAAAAGATAGCAGCGGAGAGGTCCCTCCTGACTCTGCCGCTAAGCCGATCCTTGGGGCGCAGTCCACTAAATATGGGAATCGATTCCGAAGAAACAAATCCATAACGAGGACGAGTTCTTAATTCAATCTATCCCGATCGAACGATACCGACTTGTGTTTCTTAGCCGCGCTCTCCGCATCGGGAGAACGGGGCGCTACATCCTACCCAACTAATTGGAAGTTTCGTCCCGAAACTTAGGGTAGAACTTACCGTTAGGGATTATTTTGTTGGGGACGACGGTTAAGGCGGCTCAGTGGACAGTCACGAACGGTATGGTTTGCTTCACCGCAAACTAAACATAACCCAAGTTTCAGGCGGCACTTATCTATTGCGTGCCCAGGCCGCCTACAGAAATGGCATACTTTTTCTAACTTTTCTCTATGCTTGCCACCATTATTCGGACGCTTTGCAGCGTTGTTTCCTCTGTCGTTGCTTTGGCGTTTGTGAGTGTAGGTATGCACAGCGCCGGCAGGAACGTGAGGATAAAGTGGTTCAAGCGACAGGACGTGATTCATGACTTCACGCATCGTACGATACTGAGGAACGGCTACGTGCGAATGGATGGCAGGGCGTAGTCCACCTTCAAACCTTCTATCTTGACTCGCTGTATCAGGTAAATAGGCCCTAGCGAATTTGGAGAGTCGGTTGAATTCGGCGGAGTACTCTTTAACTGTCATGCTGCCTTGCCGCAGCTGCACAAACTCGTTCTCCATCTGGCGTTGGACTGGAGGGGGTACATACTCCTCTTCGAACGCGGCACGAAAAGTCGTCCACGAGATCGCCTCCTCTCCGTGATCAAATTGGAGAGATCGTCGATGCACGTCCCACCAATCGTGTGCGTTGAGGCGGAGCTGTAGTTGCGCGCAGGAGACGCACTTATCTTCGGGGACCTCTAGCAGAGCGAAGTGATCTTCAAGTTCGGCCAACCAATCTAGAGCTACGACTGGGTCCTCAGTCCCGTTGAATGGGGTGTTGCAGACTTTCTTGAAGTGGCCAAAGTCGAAGGCAGTCACGTCCCTCGCTCTTAGAATTTGCGGTGTCTCTACTTCAAGCACGGGCTGCTCCATCGGAGTCGTTGTTGTTGCGGCGGAATGGTTGGCAGCCAAAGTCTGAACGATCTGATGCAGGGTATCTACCTGCTTCTGTTGGACTGAGAATCGTGCTTCTATATTATCTTGAAACTTGAGCTGACTCTCTTCCGCTCGCTTCTCGGCCCGTTCATGGCGAGCCTCGTCCCTTTGTTGGTTTTCCCCCAACATCTGCAATATTTTCTGAATGGGATCGATGCTTGGCGTGGCTCGCTGGCTTCTTGAACTTCCCGAAGTGCCCGAACTACTCCCTTGGCCTTGTGTTTCGTCCGGGACTTGCGCTGCAGATTGCGCGGGTACCATTCCTTCAAAAAAAGGTAAATTACATTAGGATCATAATGTATTATGGACTTATTGCATGAACGTATCTCATTTTGGCCTAGCGAGTTCAAGAGTTCGCACAGGAATTTGATCGTTAAAGGAACTTTTCCAGCACGAAGTCTAAGGAACTTTGGATCTGTGCTCTGATACCACTATGTCACGCCCCGAGGCATCCCCCGAGTCGTGACCGCCGTGCGGGCCTGGAGTTGCGCCCGCACAAGGCTTTAATGATTTGCATAGCAAGCACATATTCAGAGTACGCAGATAAATTGAAATACAGATTTGAAACATAGAAAAGTTCTCTTTATTGATAATGAACATCTATTACAAACTCTTGAACGAGTCAGCTAATATGCCGAACGGCTTACAAAAGGGTTGACTCAAAATGAGATAGCAGTCCTGTACATTACATCCTTTTATAAACTCAAACGATAAAGACCTCCAGGCTGGAGGACGGCTTTGCCACGGAGCTGCATTTGTGTATGAAGAGTTGCAGCTTCGGACTTCAAAAGGCTACAGGGGCGCGGTGAAGATGCGCCAACAGCTGGACTGGATCGGGTAGACGACTTCGGCTCCTCGCTCGGTTCGCCTTGGTGCGGAGAACCTATTTCAACGAGGGTCAGCATATCAAAACATGCTGGTGAAGGCGAGCTAGCCTGACTATACCAATCAACACGTTGTTTAGTGAAGCATGCATATTTGTGGGTTTCTATCTTGCCTTAGTTCATTTACAAGTAAGCAACATATAGAATTTACTGAAATGAACGTGCCACCGTTCGGTGGATTTTACCTGACCGTCTGAATTACCTGCACAATACTTACCATGCCTTCCCTGAAACGAAGACACAAGTTAGTATGCAACAGGTTTAAATATACAATGGATCACTGGCGTTTGCCATAAAGGACACTAGTCATAGACGAGAATAGGTTGCAGCGAAAGTACGGTGGGTGCTACAAGCCATTCCGTCTAGTACAGTTGACTATACAGTAGGGTTCCGTCCGGATCGGATCGGTGCCAGTGCCCCAGCGACCGTCCGCAGAAACCAGTTACCTTGTGCACAAGTTGTCCGTGATCGAACAGTACGTTGCTAAGTTAACAGTTTATGCAGTTGAGGCAAACAGTAGTACGGGACAGTCGGTATTGCATGATTCATTTAACATAGCCTCATTGAACAGTTTAGCGCATACAAGGTGTTCCATACTTAGCACGATTTATAGAACAGTTATGAACGAACTAGCATACAGTATGATAACAGTTCACATATTTGATTGACAAGCATAAGAACCAAGTCTATTTTCTTTTATCTTGGTTTCTTTTATTATTACTTGGTATCGTTTGATCGGGGCAAAGAGAGTGCAGATTGATTAGCTGTGAAGCTTGGAAGCAGGACTAGCTAATCGGGTTGGTAGCCATTCACTTAGATTTTGGAAAGAAGAAGGAAAGAGGCGCTTCATGACTCCGCTCGCAAGCCACCTACTGCTCGTTCACCTGCACACGAACAGCTCGATTAATCCTTCTTCCTCTCTTTCCAATCTCGGAATAGAAGTGCAAGTCAATGAACGAAAATAATGAAAACCATCGAAACCGTTCAAGGAAAACAAGCAAATCCCCAAAATTAACTCAAAGCACGAAAGCAACAAGCGACATCAAAAACCGAGGCAATAAAAGATAGCAGCGGAGAGGTCCCTCCTGACTCTGCCGCTAAGCCGATCCTTGGGGCGCAGTCCACTGAATATGGGAATCGATTCCGAAGAAACAAATCCATAACGAGGACGAGTTCTTAATTCAATCTATCCCGATCGAACGATACCGACTTGTGTTTCTTAGCCGCGCTCTCCGCATCGGAAGAACGGGGCACTACATATATTAGTGTTCCTTTGTATAGTTCTGTAGTGTTGGGTGTATCCCTTAGTAATAAATTTCAGTAAGATAACCTGTGCGTACTAGCATGTGTATTAATGCCTTTGTACCTGTAAGTGAGTTAGGTGTGAGTATCCCAGATTTCAGTTTGCATCTGTGAGTGGGAGCAGTGTGTGTATTCTCTGTGTGTCTAGAACTTGTGTGTGTGAGTGTGAATTCTGTGTGCATTTCATGTATCCAGAACCTGTGTATATCAGTAAACAGAATTCTATGTGTAGAGTGTGTGAACTGTGCAGTGAGGTCAGTGGTGTGTAGTTTAATGTGTGACTGTATCAGTGCACAGTTAAATGCCAGGTGAGAGTTTCAGCCTAGAGATTAGGTTAGAGCTTCTACAAGAGGTTCACAGCAGCATCAATGAGAGGCATTAGCAGTAGGATATCAGGATATCCATGTGATTGTGTAGGAAGTTCAAGGACTGTTAGTTCTAGTGTGTGTGTGTGCCTATGTAATTCAACTGAGAAACCAGTGTATCTGAGTGCAGTGAGTTCCTGTGTCTGTGAGTGAGTGTAACTTGTGAGTGTGTGCCTACCTGAGTGTATACCTATGTGACTGTGTGTGTGTGTGTGTGAGTGAGTACTGTGTAGATGTGTTAGGGGTATCAGTATCTGTGTAGCCTGTGTGAGAACTGTAGGTTGTGAGTATCTTGCGTAGCTATGTGAGTGTGAGTGCCTGTGTTAGAACCTGTGTCTGTGTGTGTATCACTAAAGTGCCAGTGAGTTAACAGTGGGTTCACTGTGTGTGAGAATATCTTGTGTTAGCTATGTGTCTATCAGTGTGGTACAGCTGAGTATCAAGGGAAGTGGGTGTTATATATATATGTGTGTGATAAGTGCAGTAAAGTGGGTAAAGGTTAATATCAGTGAGGTAAGTGGAGGGTAGAACTAGTGTCTAGATATCAAGGTAGGTATTAGTTATACTATGGTTATATTGCCTTAAGGTTAGAATGTTTAAGGCTTTAACTTAAAAACCAAATATATAAGATGTATATACTAGTAATGTCTAGTATAGCTAGTAATGAATAGTTTAGTTAGGTTTTGTCCAATATGGACTATTTGGATATATAAATGGACTAGTAGACCTAGTTAACCTAGTATGACTAGTATTGACCAGTAGATTTTAGGATGACTAAGAGGCCTCATAATTAAATTAGTTAAAACATGTTTTTTCCTTTATGTCAGTATCTTGACATTATATTTTATCATAGGTCACTGTGATTTCATCTTGGACATCGACCCTCACATTTTTCTCAGGACCACAGGCGAGTACATTCTCTGATAATTTTCGTTTTGTTGATTACTTCTATAAATTTAGTTGTATTACATACTTGATTCCGACACTATGGATACACGGGTTAGCACCCTAGACCCCTATCATGAGGAGTCGTAATTGGAATCCATCGTGCTAGCTGGGGATGGGGAACTATTAGTAGATTATGTGATCATATCCAAACTCTATATGCATCATAGCTCACCCCACTTCTCACGTCGGGTGCGGCCTGACCAGTTACATGCTTTATAGCTGTTATATATGATTAGCCTGACCACTACATGCATCATAGCTAACCATATGGTTAGTCTGACCTACAAGAATCATAGCTAATCATATATAACCAGCATGATCTAGTCCCAAGCCGATCACATAATAAATTGATATTTCAAACACTTAGCTAGATGTCTATTCTTTATTTCAGATTCACTTGTTCTAGCATTCACTGTTTATTGTTCATTGCTAGATGCTCTATTGCCTATTTTATTTCTCTAGTACTTTATATTTCCAGCATTTATTCTCATCTTATATTTCTTACACTGTTTATAGTTTTTGTCAACTTAAATGAGACTGTTGTTAGTGTTTGTGCTTCGCTCCAATCCTGACTGGATAACATTTTTCAGAGGACCTGGAGAACTTTTGCCCCACCCATTATGGTCCAGGACTAGAGGAAGATTTTACTCCGGAAATTCCAGAGGAGTTGCCTATCCTAGAGGAGATCCTACCTGCCTGTACTTAGTTTATTTTTCTGTATTATTGTTTTAGACTGAGACTGAGTTATATATTATTTTTGTGACTTTTGAGGTCATCTAGACTCAGGACTTGTGTTGTACTTATTTGTGTTTGGCTTATGGTATAACTCTTTATTTCCATTCTCATCGTGCCCATTTAATTTATATAGCTTGTGATTGAGTATATTTATAGAACTGTGGATTATATTATCATTGTCCTCCGTACGGAGTTGAGACTATTGACAGGATATATATATATGTTGAGACCTAGACAGCGTTCTACCGTCGATGCTGCGGCGTAGGCTGGACGTACCCACGACTCATGCCCAAATTTTGGGTGTGGGTCATGACACATTTTTAGTGGTGGCCCATGCAGGTCTAGATTCGCATTTAGAGCGATATCGTAGTAGTGCTCGCTTAGAGTATTGCTACGAGCCTGTTTTAGGAAATATGAATTAGGCCGAGAATATGCTCAATCACAATTAGGAAATTATTATTCTTAATAATACTACTCTTAATGATTATTTTCTTTAGAAATTTACTGTCCTTCCTTGATGATATCGTGTCTATTGTCTTAATTAAATTTTTCGATCTGTCTTCAGGATGCCGCCGAGGACTAGATCCCTGAGACTCGGAGCAGCAGAGTCAGAGAGGTCTGCCACCTCTCGCCCTGCCGGACAGACATCCGCAGCATCTCCTACATCTCCAGTGCATGTGGGAGTGTCTGCACTATTCGGGGGTCCTCCCTCACCTGTTCAGAGGGTCCCCATAGCTACGACGGAGACTCTACCACCACCACCACCGACTCAGTATCCAGGAGGTGTGCCCGTCGATAGGGCACAGATGTTCGCTTTGATTCAGGGCATGGTCGATGCCCAGAGGACGTCGGTAGAGGCCCAGAGGGTGCAGGCTGAGGCACACCAGGCCCAGACAGAGATGATGAGGGTGAGCATGGAGAACGCTTATCAGGTGGCTCTCCAGGCTGTGGAGAGAGTCGCCCAGCAACAGCAGCATCCTGGCCAGTATCACCAGAGGCCGGGCACCATTGTGGACTTCAAGAGGATGATGCCTCGGGAGTTCAAGGGGACAGAAGGGATACTCTACGTCGATGATTGGCTAAAGAACATCGAGAGAAACTTGCGCTTGGCGCAGCTTCCGGAGGCCTTTCAGATCGAGGCCGCCGGCAGCCAGATGTTCGACATCGCCCTGACGTGGTTTCGCACGGAGCCGAGACTCTTTGATGGGGGACTCACTTGGGAGGCTTTCAGGGAGCTCTTCAAGGAGAAGTTCTTTCCCGATGTTGCCCTGGGAGCTTTGGAGAGTCAGTTCCATGACTTAGTCCAGGGGAGCTCGTCCGTCGATGAGTATGCCGCGGAGTTTTGCCGCCTGAGCCGCTTCGCGCCGTCGATAATTAGAGATTCGGGGGACAGGGCCCGGAAGTTCAGAAAGGGGATGGCAAGGGAGATCAAGTCTCGCACGTCGGGACGTCGTACCGCTACCTTCGAGGGCATATTGATGGATGCCCAGATAGCCGAGGACGACTTAGACCTCAGGTCCAAGAGGGGACGCGATATTTTTGGAGGAGCAAACAGTAGTGCGGGACCGGGCAAGCGTCCACACTATCAGCAGCAGCAGAGGCCCTATCAGCAGCAGCACCAGCAGCACCAGGCACCAGCCCGAGGGTAGGTCCAGCATCAGCAGCAGAGGCAGACTCAGCCCGCCATCCAATGTGCGTACTGCGGGAAGGCAGGACACACCAGAGAGATCTGCAGAAAGAGGTTGGGCACATGTTTGTCCTGCGGTTCGACGACACATCAGCTGAGGGAATGCCCTACCATCCAGACTCGTCCAGGTCATGGTGGAGTAGCCGCACAGAGAGGACCAGATAGGGTACCTGCCGTACCAGGAGGCCAACAACAGAGGGGACCACTTCTACCGCAACATCAGAGGTTTGCCCAGCACCAGCACCAGAGAGGTGCACCCCAGGGGCGAGCGTACGCCATGGCAGTCGAGGAGATCGAGCCAGCAGGGGACTTGATTACAGGTTCAATTCTTCTTGATTATATTCCCGCATTTACCTTATTCGACTCTGGCGCTTCCCATAGTTTTGTGTCTGTATCTTTTGCACTTCGACATCATTTAGAGACAGAACCATTAGCTAGGACTTGCAAGATCATGACTGGTGGAGGTATTATCCTAGTCCGTGATAATTGCAAGGACCGAAGGGTGTCAGTGGGAGGCCGAGAGTTGAGCGTGAGCTTACTCGTCATGCCACTTCCGGGGTACGATATTATACTCGGAATGGACTGGTTGAGTAGGCATCATGCTACTATAGATTTTTATAGAGGCAGAGTATTATTTAGACCACCAGGAGAGCCGGAGTTTGAGGTCGCCAGAGGAGCAGCGAAACAGAGCAGGAGCACATTTTACGGAGCCAGGGCGGAAGAAGAGGAGTTGCCACATCCTCTGATAGCAGAGTTCCTGGATGTATTTCCAGAGGAGTTGCCAGGCTTGCCGCCAGACAGAGATGTTGAATTCTCTATAGACTTGGTTCCAGGAGCGGAGCCCATTTCCCAACATGTCTATAGGGTCAACAACAGCGAGCTGGCAGAACTGAAGAAGCAAGTTGAGGAGCTGCAGGATAAAGGCTTCATCAAATCTAGTTCATCACCATGGGGAGCTCCGGTATTGTTCGTACCGAAGAAGGACGGCATGGTGCGCATGTACATTGATTATAGAGCTTTGAACAACCTCACTATCAAGAACAAATACCCGCTGCCGAGGATAGATGATCTTTTCGATCAGTTGAGCGGGGCGAAGGTATTTTCAAAGATAGATTTGAGGTCAGGCTATCACCAGGTGAAGGTGAAGAGAGAAGACACGCCGAAGATAGCCTTTCGGACCAGATACGGCCAGTTTGAGTTTATGGTGATGCCATTTGGTTTAACCAATGCACCGGCAGTATTCATGAACCTGATGAACAAGGTGTTCCACCAGTACCTTGACAAGTTCGTGGTGGTGTTCATCGATGATATTCTTGTGTATTCCAAGACCCCGGAGGAGCACGAAGAGCACCTGAGGGTAGTCTTAAAGACTCTCAGGAGGGAGGAGCTGTACAGGAAACTCTCAAAGTGTGAATTCTTCCTTGACAAGGTTAAATTTCTTGGGCATGTGGTATCGGGTGACTGAATCTCGGTTAACCCACAGAAGATTGAGGCAGTGGAGTCGTAGGCTACCCCCAGTTCAGTAGCTGAGATCAGGAGTTTTCTCGAGCTAGCAGGATACTATAGGAGGTTTGTACAAGACTTCTCCAGGATTGCAGCACCGATGACCAGGCTGACTAGGAAGGATGTGGATTTTGTCTGGACGGAGGATTGCCAGGCCGCATTTGATGAGCTGAAGAAGAGGTTGACGACAGCTCCAGTTTTGACGTTGCCAGCAGGGACATGTGGTTTCACCATCTACAGTGATGCTTCAGGGAAGGGTCTGGGATGTGTTCTTCAGCAACACGGGAAGGTAATTGCCTATGCTTCCAGGCAGTTACTCCCTCATGAAAAGAACTACCCCACCCACGATTTGGAGTTGGCAGCAGTTATCTTCGCTCTAAAGCTGTGGAAACATTACCTGTACGGAGAGCGTGTGGAGATCTTCACAGACCACAAGAGCTTGAAGTACGTGTTTACACAGAAGGAGCTGAACATGAGGCAGAGGAGGTGGTTGGAGTTGATGAAGGACTTCAACATCTCATTGCAGTACCACCCAGGGAAGGCCAACGTAGTCGCTGATGCCCTGAGCAGGTATCCGATGGCTATGTACTTGACGACAGATAGACATTTGTTGGCTGATCTGGAGAGCTTGGAGATTGAGGTATTAGTTTCCGGTGCTGAGATTCAGATGTGGGGATTGCAGATACAGTTCGAGCTGATGGACAGGATCAGAGCTGCGCAGTATGATGATGAGGCTCTGAGGAGTATCAGGGCACATGTTCGGACAGGATTGTCGGACGACTTTACTATCGCAGATGATGGTTCTTTACGGCACGGCACAAGGATGTGTGTACCGAGCGGGGAGCTGCGTGAGGAGGTTTTGCAGGAGGCACACCGCTCTCAGTACTCGATGCATCCCGGTGCCAATAAGATGTATCGAGACTTGAGGGAGCACGTATGGTGGTATGGAATAAAGCGCGAAGTAGCACGTTTCGTATCCCGGTGTCTAGTGTGCCAGCAGGTAAATGTGGTATGGAAATAATTTCTTGTTGAATTACAAGAATTACTCTTGGAACGTGACCACCATCTTAGACTGTCGGCGAGCATTAAATTTTGCTCATAGCTGGAAGCTCTTCTGTATCGTCCCCACTGTACATATCAATCAACAGGGGACGAAACTTCAGGATTCAGGTCACAGGAGGACCATTCTTTCTCCCGAAGCCTTCAACTGGTTGGTCTGCATTAGACCTTCTCATCTGCTGTACAGGAGTGAGGACCACTATTATCTAGAGCCGTATCTGCCTAGCCGATTCGCCAGGCAATTTAGGTACGACCAGTTGCATGTGGGGAATGCTATCACCAGCTTCAAGTTCAGAGGGGGACTTATCGACGGAGCGAGAGGATGGCGGTACTTCATGATGGGTTGTACTGGGGCAACCTTTACCGTGCTCGCGACTTCTCTCTCCATGGAGTTGCGCATGCTCCATTCGTACGCCCAATTTTATGCATCCATTAATACCTTCCATCGTGATTTTGATGTGCATGGAAGTTTTAGGATGCCCTCTCATAAGTCCACTGGAAGAGAGGAGGTCCCATCAGTCTCCTCTAATGAGGGTAAAGACCCTGTCGGTCCAGACGAATTTTTGTTGACGATACCGAGAGGCCTAATAGCTCCGCCTGCAGAGCCTCTTGTTATCCCCAGTAAGTGAAGGGCTCCTACTCTGAAAGAGCCTTCCCCTCACAAGAAAAAGAAGACTGTCAGTGGTCCTACCAGGACTTCCAATCATGAGGCTCCTAGGAGTGAGCTTGTTGTTTCCCCGGTCGGGGATGATTCTTTGATTAGAGGTCCATCGCCTTGTAGAGAGGGAACCTTCACAGTTTTGGCTGACAGTGCCGGAGATTCTTTGCTCAAGACGGTTGTCGCTACTACCGCTACTGGTAGTACAGTGAGGTCACCTTCGAGACAGAGCGTATTAAGGATATCTTTATCCAGACCAATAATGGGTCCAGCCCCTTCTTCATCTGTAAGTATTTCCAGCGAGATTCTCCCTGATGAACCTCGATTGGATCTTGGTAAAGACTGGGAAGACTACCCTCAGATGTCATTTGGTGCGCCCTCTTCTCCAGGTATGACAGCTCGTTTAGCATTATTAAGAAATGATTTAGCTGTACTGGCTGCGGACGCAACATATATACCATCAGCCATGGGTAAATGTTATCTTTACGCCTCTTTTAGAAAAATTAACATCAGGTTGATATTAACTTTCTCTTGTCTTCTTTTCAGGGGAAGACATCATTGGGGAGGGTGGAGTTGACACCACTTCTGAGCTTGTTGCGGACTCTGCTAATGAACCGGCGGTGTTCGACGTTGAGGGAGCAAGCTTTGATGCTGCTGATGCAACATTATCAGATGTTGTTCCGCCAGTACCAGTGCAAATAATATCGGGGGAGGATGAGCCGATTGTCTCGACTGTGCCTCCTCTGTCGAGCATGCCAGCAACTTCGATCGTTATTGGTGCTTCTTCTTTTGTCGCGCCATCTGTTGAAGTGACGACTGTGGCAACATCCTCTGCAGTCATTCTTGGAGGGGGATTTGCCGATATCGTAGCCACTCCCAGCGTCCATTCGAATTTTGCCATGCTAGTTGAGCAGTATACTAGCGTTTTCTACATCACTTTGAAAATGCTAATATCGATGGTGTTGGAGAAGAATCTAGGCTTTGAGGCGCTGAAGACGTCCTCCAACCTCAGTATAGTGCAGATTAGATATTTTAGTGACGTTGAAAGGGCTAATGCGCTAGAACAAATAGTTAATGGTTTGGAACAACCCATTAACGAGTATTTGCAACTATCTCGAGGCAACGTCGATGATCTTGTTCAAGCTATGTATGACTCCTTAACTGCAGAGCTTACTGGGCAAATGGAATATCTGAACAAATCCATCCAGGAACAGCAGCAGGAGATGGATCAAGAGCGGGCTGTCTTAGTGGATTGTATTCCTCAGCTAACTAAGTACCAGGCAGAATACGAGGGAGAGGCAGCGAGGGTTCGAGATTTGGAAGCTGAACTCTCTCAGGCCAGGGAGAGGCTTATTAAGACATCAGCGGCTTGTGATGTATTTAAGGGCCAAGTGGAGATAGCTCAGCAGAACTTGACGCGTGCTGGTGTCATCCATGCCAGTTTTGTTGATGCTCGGTCCGAGCTATCTCGCTTGAGCGATGACGAGGCACGACTGGAACAGGCTCGCAGCACTATTTTAAACTCCAGGAATGAGAGGATGGCCGCTTTGGCGCAGCAGATTCATGATTTGACAGCTCCTTCCCAATGATGTACTTTTTTTTTATATGTAACTTGCTCTTTCTGGAGATAGTAAAGAGATTTTATCTGACTTTTGTGGACCCATTATTTTTTTGAATATAAACAATAGGCTAGGGTGAAAGTGATATCAGAGGTAATATGGACGTGATATGCTTTCGGTAGGCTTCAGCTGGACATATCTATTCAGAGGTTATATGGACATGATAGAATATGACCCAGCTAAATTTGTATACAAAACACTATCAGAGGTAATATGGAAGTTATAGGTTTTGAAGTTCCAAATTAGTTAAACATATCTATTCAGAGGTCATAATAACATGATAGAATGTGGTCCAACTAGTCTTTGTACGTAGTATCGTCAGAATAAGATCTTCACCATACTTCGCTTAAACAAGAAAGATTAAGCATAGTACTTCTTCAGGAATTTGCCGTTGATATGAGCCATTAACAAGTCTCCATTACGCTTGGCTAATCTGTAAGTGTCATTTGAGAACGTCGTCTCGATCACATAAGGGCCTTCCCATTTGGGCTAAAATTTACCCTTACTCTTGTGAGTAATGATCATTGGCCTTTTCACAGCTAAAACTAGCTCGCCAACTTTGAACACTCTTTCCTTCATTTTTTGATTAAAAGCTTTGGAAATACGTGCCTGGTAGAACGCAATGCGTTGTGGAGCTTGAAGGCGTTTCTCGTCTAATCCTTCTAGCTCTTGAAGCCTTAATAGGTCATTCTTTTCCTGAGTCAACTCATTAGCCACTGCTATTCTGAGTGAGGGAATTTGAACTTCAATGGGGAGAACTGCTTTACTCCCGTAAACCAATAAGAATGGGGTACAACCTGTCGGTGCTCGTACCATTGTGCGGTATGTCCAGAGGCATTCTCCGAGCTTCTCATTCCAATCTCTTTTGTTCGAAGAAATGAACTTCTTTAAGAGTTTAATGATGGTTTTGTTGAAAGCTTCTGCCAAACCATTAGCAGCAGGATTATATGCCGTAGAGGCCATATTTTGTATCCGATTCTTATCGCAAAATCGGTGAAATGCTTGGCTGATAAATTGAGGCCCGTTGTCATGGATTATCCTTCAGGGTATCCCAAAATGATAAATAACATGATGCTTGATAAAGCTGATCACATTGGATGTCTTTACCTCAACAAGAGGGATCGCCTCTGCCCATTTGGAGAAATAATCGGTGATAGCCAGTATGAACCGATGTCTCCTAGAGGATGACGGGTGAATAGAACCAATGATGTCCATGCCCCATGCTTCGAAGGGCCATGATGCAATAGTAGGATGTAGATACTCAGAAGGCTGATGTATAAAATCCGCATGAACCTGACAGGCTTTGCATTGTCTTACATATTTTTCTGCATCTGCAATCATGGTAGGCCAGCAATAGCCCATCCTCCTGATATGATCCTGTAACTTAGGACCTGGTTGATGTGCACCACATACGCCATTATGAGCTTCACGGATAACCCGTTTTGCATCATCATCAGAGAGGCATCGTAATAGTAGTCCATCATAAGTTTGGCGATATAGACTTTGTGAAGAAGCATCAAAATAGAAGCGTAGTGATCGTCTTTTAACCAATACTGCTTCTTTGGGATCTTCTGGTAAGATTTCGTATGCTGCGAAGTCTATGAAGGGACTTCTCCAGTCTCTCTTAGGAGGAACCGTATTTACGGCGTAGCTGCATTCCATGTGAAAATTATTTTTCACACAAAACAAATCTCTGTTAAGAAGGATAATCGAGTTCTGCCTTCTTATAGGAATAGCCAGATCTGCAGCTAAACTGGCCAGAGCGTCAGCTTCCAGATTTTGAGATCGAGGCACATGCTCTAAGAAGAATCCTTTAAAAGACATGGCTATCTCGATCGTTGCTTGGTGATAAGGAATGAGGTCTAGATTACGGACTTCACATACTCCTCTGACCTGATTGATGATTAGCTGGGAATCACCAAAAGCTTCCAGATATTCGACCTCCAATTATTTAGCGACTTGAAGCCCGATTAGTAGAGCATTATACTTTGCCACATTATTAGAGCAGGGCTCGTTGAGAGAATATGCTCGGTAGATGACGAGTTTATCAGGAGTTACCAGAACAATTCCTACTCCCGAAACCATGTTTCCCTTGGGACCAGTCTGAGAGGCCCCGTCAAAGAATAGCTGCCATATATCATCTTAAATTGCAGAGTTACATTCTGCAACTTCGTCGGAAATGTCCTCGTATAGTTTGGAGGTTTCCGGAATTGGATGGGTAGCTAAAAAATCAGCCAAGGCTTGACCTTTCATGGACTTCTGAGGGACGTACACCATATCATACGGTGTTAATAACATCGCCTAAGTCGCGAGTCGGGAATTAAGAACACTTGGCTTACTCATCAATACCCAAAGAGGACTGATTCTAGAGACGATGTGAATAGTTTGGCCTGTGACGTAATATCGCGTCTTCTGAATAGCAAACATTAGGGCCAAGCATTCTTTTTCTACTGGATTGTACCGGTGTTCAGCTCCGATCATCATCCTGCTTAAATAGTAGATAGCCTGTTCATGACCTTCATCGTTCTTCTGTGCGAGGAGAGCTCCCAAAGAATGATCCATTGCTCGAACATACAGCAAAAATGGTCTTCCTATGATGGGAGGCACCAGAACTGGAGGATTAGTAAGGTAGCATTTGATATCGTCAAACGCTTGCTGACAGGCTTTGTCCCATACGAAAGACACACCTTTCTTCATTATGCGAGAAAAAGGCTGACATCTTCCAGAGAGGTTGGATATGAATATCCTGATATAGGCTAGACGACCTTGAAATCCCCTGAGTTCTCTCATATTACGGGGAGGTCGCATCTCTAGGATAGCCTTTACTTTATCAGGATCGACTTGAATGCCTTTGGCGGTAATGATAAATCCCAGGAATTTGCCGCTGGATATACCGAGAAAGGACTTTATAGGGTTTATTTTGAGTTGATGTTGGCACATCAATTCGAACACCGTCTTCAAGTCTTGGATATGAGTACCCTTGAGGCGGCTTTTGACAGCGATGTCGTCTACGTAACACTCTACTGTTTTGCGTAGATGCTCATGGAATATGTTACTCATGGCTCGCTGATATGTAGCCCCGACATTCTTTAATCCAAAGGGCATGACTGTGTAGCAATATACCCCCAGTGGTGTGCGGAAGGCAGTATACTTCTCGTCTTCAGGATGCATTTTGATTTGGTTGTATTCTGAGAATTCGTCCATGAAAGACATGCGTTCAAAACCGCAGGTATTATCGATCATGACGTCTGTGATGGGAAGAGGGAACTCATCCTTGGGGCAGGCCGCATTGAGATCTCGGAAGTCGATACAAATGCGAACTTTCCCGCTTTTCTTCATGACTGGGACTATATTGGCGACCCAATCAGGATGTTGCTCTTTACGGATGAAATTGCAAGCTACCAATTTCTTGATTTCAGCTTCAATGGCATCTATCATATCCGGGCGGAACCGGCATTGGTGCTGCTTTACGGGTTTTGAATTGGGCAATATGTTGAGTTCATGGGTAGCCACTTTTGGATCAAGACCTGGCATATCCTCATAATTCCATGCAAAGACGTCGATATATTCTTTTATCAGCTGGATCATCTCTTCCTTTTCTGCTGGGGAAAGATTGTTACTGATAAATATCGGTTTTGGTAAAATTTTATCCCCAACATCGATTTGGATAACTTTATCTTCAGTGGGCGGTTCTCTTTGCTCGAACCGGAGTTCCTATTGTGTATCCATTTGTTGTGCCCAAGAGTCATTTTCAAATGGTTCAGATTCTTGTTCCTCTATTTCGAAAGAATCTGTCAATACCGTATTTGCTGACAATACTCGTTCGAGATCAGCATATAAGTCGGAGGACGACGAACCATCCTGAGAAGAGGAAATGGTATCCTCATTTGACTCAGAAGTTGCAAGAGATGTGGTATACCCTAACCCGAAGTGCGTTCGTTGATGGTAGGGATCACCATATAGTGGCGTTCGTCTGCCTTTCCCGTAGTTGAGACCTGGCTCTAATTTCAGGTCATAACCCATGCTTTGCATGATTTTCAAAGCTTGTGGGCTATATCTGTGGAACTGCATTTACCAGCATCGTCATCGGGAGAATCCTCTTGTACAATCGGTAGGCTCCGCATGCGACCGAAGACTATTGGATGTTGATTGCTGCGAGTAGGCGGGATAATAAAGATAGAATCTTCATGCGGCTCGTATGTCATGATGACATTAGATGTTGACACTACCTCCCACATATACGGATGATAGGAGTCTATTGCTTCCATGAATTTTTGTGCTATAGGCTCTATATCGTTATGGAGGGATGATTCCTGATTAGGAAATTGGGCGTCAATATACTGGAAAAGAGGTTCTTTATTATCATCAAAAACTATGTTCCCGGTTGTATTTATATCAATCGGCTGTTTGTTGCGCCGAAGGTTGATGACCAAGGGTGGAGGCTTCTGATTCAGGGTGATCACTAGGGGATCACTTCCTCCTCCTGTTTTGATTTTGTCCAAGTGGATAGCCATGGATTCCATGACTTTAGGACGGATAGTCCGTCCTTTCACCTGGATTGACAGCGGTTGCTCAATAGACGGTTCCCCTGGCTCTCGGTGGAATTCCTCTTTCGTCTTGCTCGACACCTCCTTCATGTAGTCTTGGGTGTACAACATGGCATCGGAGTAGTAAGACTCAACTCCTTTGAATGGGTTGAGATCAGCAAACTCTATCTTCACTGTCCCTTGGGAGTCTACATATTTGAAACATTTATGTAGAGTAGAAGGAACAATATTGTGATCGTGGATCCATGGTCTGCCCAACAGAATGTTGTAGGATACCTCCGAATTAATGACGTAGCAGGTAGCCACTGATCTAAGGTCACCAATTTGGATCCTCAGACGAATCTTTCCCAAGGGCTTGCTCTTCCTGGCATTGAAGCCCACGATTGTAGTGGTGGTGTAAGCCAGTTTCGCTTGTAGGGATCCTTAATGGTCTTAGCAGACTATGAGGGATAATGCTGATCGACGATCCCGGATCTATATGAATTCGGTCTACCTCCATGGAGCCGACATATCTGGTATAATAAAGAGGTCTGTCATGTCTGTTATGTTTCAATAACATGTCCTCTTGAGTGAAAGTGATGTTAGGGACTACTTTCATCATACTGTGGCATTGAGGACATGCCACGGGCTCTTTATCGGGAGACTTGAGCTGAGTCAAGCATGCATCTGCCTGCATTAGCGCTTCACTCAAGGCTTGACGAGTGTCTTTTGATAGCCTGAGTAGCTCAAAGATGGACAGTCTGGCTGGAGTATTAGCCAATTGGGCCAGGATGTCGAAGTTATAGGGCTTCTCCAAACCTTTGTTTTGAATGTTCTTCAAAGGTTTGTCGAAACAAACTTCTTTCTGTTTGCCCTTATCCACCGAAGTCAGTCTAGAAGGGCCTGCCTCCAGTATGACAGGTTCAGGTTCTGGAGGTTTGGCAGCTGAAGCTTCTGCCGTTGCTTCTTCTTGATTTCCTCCATAGTCCTTGAGGTAGGCTTTCCCTGACCGGGTTCCGATAGCCAAAGCCTCTTCATCTGATGTCGGGGATATTGTAACCATATGGCATGGTTTGCGCCTTGAGTTCTTTCGGGACTTAGCCTTAGCAGCTTGAGTCTCTTTCTCAATCTCTGACACCAGATCAGGATAAACCCACATAATCTCACCACGCTTAGTAGTTAAGGGTACTAGGTCATGATTTTGACCCCTGGTCGGAGGAAGATTAACAATGTTCATCATTGCCCGTGGGATAGGTACTACACCATCCGGAACTTCTTGAGGAGGCAGATCGCCGAATTGGAGAGAGATCATGTTGGCGGTGACCGTCTTCTCGCTGTTATGCAGAGTGATGGCCTTGGCATCGATCAACTCCTGGATTTTCCTTTTTAGTATATATCACACATTTGTAGGGTGATGTATATACCTATGGAAAATGCAGTACTTAGGATTATTAGTACTGCCGACTTCATTTGGCTGCTTCACTTCAGGGAGAGTGAGCTTGCCACTTTTGACTAGACAGTCGAAGATGCTCGGAATGTCGTCATCATCAAAAGAATATTCTTCTATGGGTCTAGAAGTCCCAGGTTTCGTCTGTGTAGTTGCCGGTGTAGGTTCCCTGGACGTGTTAATCGCCAGAGCTTCCTTTCCTTTAGAACCATGATGATGGTCGCTATTGGAGGATGACCTCTTCACTTTATCAGAGGTGGAGATCATGATTCCATTGTCACACGCCTTCCAACTATTGTCTTCAGCGGCAACCGCTGAGATGATGAACGAGGGCCAACCATGGAACTGATATGGTCCTGTGAATACCGAGATTAGTGGAAGAAGGTTCTTCCTGCAAATGTTCACCAAGGCAGAATCTGGAACTCCGGGAGGCATCTGCAAAGTGGCCTGACGAAAACGTTCAATAAAAGTACGAACGTTCTCCTTCTCCTTCTGCTTCACTTCGATGAGCGATGACATAGACATGTCCATTCCTCCCTCGTAGAACCGAGCGAAGAAAAGAGTCTTGAAGTCTTCGAAGGAAGTAATGCAATTGTCCGCCAAGCTACGGTACCATTGATAGGCTACGCCAGCTAGACAGCCTTTAAACACTCGAGTGAGAAGGGTGTCATTCCCTTGCAACAACACCGTCATCATGCTGAAGTAGTTCATGTACTGGCTTGGTGACATCTTTTCCTCAAACAAAACCATAGCCTGTGGTTTGTACTTTGGAGGGAAAGGGATCTCGTCCCAGATGGCTAGGTAAGGCTGATTGATCCCCAACTTCTTGAGCTGATCCTTATGCTTCAGGGCATCAAATTAGGCTTTTAATTCCCGTACTGCTTGCATCGGATCTTCAGTTGGGAAAGGGACCGCAGAGAGGTGAGAGATCGGCTGTATTGAGACCCCAACATGTGGTAATACGTTTTTCGGGTTGAGAGGTTGAGGAGCAGCTGATTCTTGATTTTGAATAGGCTTCTGACTTGACGGTATATCTATCCCCACCCGCAGTTGAGTTGGAGGAACAGGCACTGTTGTGTGTTGAGTTACTAACATTTGATGCATACTCTGCATCATGGTATGCATCTCTTTGAGTGATGTTTCCAAGACAGTGATGCGTTATTCCGTACTTCCTGATGGGGAAGCTTCTTCATGCTCATCTCCGATGGCATAAACTCTCATTTCTCTGGGTGCTACTGAGGGATCAGTATAGACTCTGTGGAGATTGAGTCTATGCTGTTAGTATCACCTTCAGGAAACTGGCGACCCCCAGTGTCGGAATCGGAAGAATATGAAGCCGATTGTCGTGACCTCGAGCGAGTGTTTCAAAAAACACCTGCTTCAATGTTCTCGAGGAGTCTGTCGAATCTTCTTTGGCTCGGAGTTCTAGAGGGATGACGTCTTGAACTTGACCTTCCTCTAGGAATGTGCGATACCATGTTTACCGATGCGAATGTCGGTTCTTCTTCCTGTAAGGAAAAAGAGTAGTTCAACTGGTCGAAAACTGACCGTTTTGCTTTAGAACAGCAGTAATTAACTACAACTTTGTGACTATTACAATAGTGCTCCCTAGGGGGTGTAATAGACATATCAGAAGATCCCTTGCCTTTGCGTTTCTGGATCAAGAAATCGCGCAAATCAGGAGAATTAACAGAAGAAGAAGAAGAAGGCTTATTCTGCCTTTTTACATTAGTCGGAACACGGATATTGGGAACCCCAACCCTCTCTCTGCCGTAGGAATACAACAGTTCAGCCATATGAGTAGCACATGGTCCATGAGGAGCGTATCTATCCACAAACTGGGTCTTCTTTACACCGAGAGGTTTGTCCTGGCGTAATCTGGAACTCTGCTCAAGTTGGTGTAAAACTGAGGAAGTCCTCAAACGGCCATCAGCGTTCCGCGTAATCTGAAGAACGGGCAGATTCTTCTCTTGATGGCGTAAAAGTCGAGAGGTCGAGAAATTTGCCACTTGTTTTTCCTTGCGGAGATTGCAGGGACCCTCTGCCCCCTTATAGGTGGGAGAGGTATTTTTACGCGTGGGGCGCTTTTGAAATTTCTGGCTCGGCGCTGAGGCCTTGCCAGAAATTATGTCAGCCACGTCAGCGACGGGAGACAAAGTTTTACGCGCAAGGCGCGTTTGAAATTTCTGACTTGGCGCTGAGGCCTTGCCAGAAATTATGTCAGCCATGTCAGCGACGGGAGACAAGTTTTTACGCGCAGGGCGCGTTGTATACTTCTGGATTGGCGCTGAGGCATTGCCAGAAGCTTTGTCTGCCACGTCACAGACGAGAGACTGAGTTTTACGCACAAGGCGTGGAGTCGACTTCTGGATTGGCACTGAGGCATTGCCAGAAGCTTTGTCTGCCACGTCACAGACGGGAGACGGGTTTTTACGTACAGAGCGTATAGGTTGGGATGCCGCAACCTTGTTGATCGGAGAGAGAGAGCCTGCAGGAAGAGTAGAGGATGTCCGGGGCATCCATACTTTACGCAACTTCCTGCTGTCCTGAACAGATGGGGAATAAGAGCTACCCCTTGCGCGAAGCATGTCTTCATAAGCAGATTGGTCGAATTGGACGACCAAAGTCTTCTTCGTTGATCCGACGGATACAGCATCGTGTTGAGCAATAGATTTCTCATCAAAGTAGTCCCCAGCAGAGTCGCCATCTTGTGTTTGATAATAAACGAAAGAAATGAAACTAGGTTTGTACGAAACCCTTTCTTTGGTTTACAAACAAGAAAAAGAAGTACAATTAATCCTATACGAGGATGTTAAGTACAAAATTTAATTCTGGGTAAATATTGCTATAGGAGTCTGATCTGCAGTCGATCACTTTGTCTTGGACTACACGATGACGAAGAAGTGTTGTAGAAGAAGGAGAAGCTTCAAAAATCGCAAGAGGGATTGGATGCTCGATGCCAAAGTCGTCAATCACTCCCCTCTGTCTGTGCTCTAGGATCTTCTCTCTCAAAAATAAAATCTGATCTCTGACCTCTGTCAATAGAGGTCTCTATTTATAGAGTCCAATTGCCGTAACCGTCCTGTCGACATAGAAGCCGAACAGTGGAGAGTGGGGCGCTCTTTACGCGGCGGTTATGATAACTGCTATCCACGTCTAAATGATCTCTCGACTCTACGTGTGATGCGTGTCCCATTATGAGGTAACACGTATAACTGCTGCGAAGATCATGGCATGCAAGCCACGTGGGTAACTGCCCCTCGCGTAGAGATGATTGGCGTAGAAATCGAATAGCTGTCATACTGGCGTAGAAGCCAGGTAACTATCATATTGGCATAGAAGCCAAGTAGGCGTAGAAGCCCAGTAGACATAGAAGCCCAATAGCTGTCAAGTTGGCGTAGAAGCCAAATAGTTGTCAAGTTGGCGTAGAAGCCAAGTAGGCGTAGAAGCCTAGTAGGCGTAGAAGCCTGATGCTGCACGGATATGTAGCTAGCGTAAAGATAGTCGATTATCCTTCCTTGGCTGAGATCTTGAGCATATTCTGGACCAAATAGCATTATCACGCACCTTTGCCAATATAGCCTAAGTTGGCGTATTTCGAGGAGATAGCATACGGCGTACTCCTATAGCTGAAAATAGCCTGATGGCGTAATGTGCAGGGATGGTGATGTGGACGTATTAGCCCTAATTATAGCTCACACAGTCATTAGAAATAGAACAAAATCTTATGCATTAAATGCAGAGATTTGCCCCCATCTCGTGTATTAACTGCAGAGACGTGCCTTGGGCTCTGTACGAAGAGCAGCTTTTGACGTGGCAGTTGGCTTTGTCTAATCCTGAGCGTAAAAGCTCACGCCTGCCTATGTAAAATAGGCAGCGTATTACTTGAATACGTAAACGACGTCTTATATCAAGGCTTTGTCACTAAACGACAGTATGGGGCTCTGTGCCGAATCATCATTACAGCCGTCGTCTTGATAGTCGTGCAGTACTCTTTGTCAGGAGTCAGGTTCATTGTACTGTCTGACAGGTTCAATCGAGGAATACGAAGAGTTTCTCGTACAACTCCACGCTGCATTAATAAGCAAACATATTTTACTCTGTAGGGGGGTAGCCACCTTTTACGCCACAACTGGCCTTGAAAGTGACGCTTTACGCGGATTGTTCTTGAGCTCTATTAAACGCTGAATAGTGTTAAAGCTCCGCTGTACGCCAATAGTTCTGAAGTCATACTTTACGATGCACAGCACTGAAACTCTACTTTACGCGGGTTTTATGCATATTGCGTATAATTCTGCAGCATATTTTTCATGCTTCTACAATGGTCGGCCCAGAGCATAGATATATCGCCGTCAAGAAAGAGTGCCTTGAGCTGATATTCGCTATCCAGAAAACTCGACACTACGTGACTAGACAAACCATCCACGTTATCTCCCGAGTCAATCCCCTCAGGGTCCTTATGACCAAACCTTGGGCACTTAGCTCCCGTTTGGCTACCTGGGCAATACTATTATCTCCATACGATATGGTATTCATCCCACAGAAGGCCGTAAAGGGTCAGGCATTGGCCGACTTTCTGGCAGCCCATCCCGGGTCAGAAATCTCAAAGCTCTATGAAGAGATTCCAGACGAAGTGGCAGACGCCAACATTACTTCACACGAAATAATTTGGCGAATGTTCTTTGACGGTGCTTCAAGAGCATGGTCCAAAATTAACATCATCGCTGGGGTCGGGATAATATTAATCTCCCCATACGGCCTCGTCATCAATTGCACATACTCTCTCACAAAGCCATGCTCCAATAATATGGCAAAGTATAACGCCATAATCATCGGACTCTAGCTCGCCAAACAAGTTAGAGTAGAGTACTTGGAAGCCTATGACGATTCTTAGCTTATCGTCAATCACGTCCGGGGAGTATATGAAGTCCGAAATGAAGACTTGATCCCCTACCACCAAGCTGCACTTAGCATCATTGCAACCTTCGAGATATTCTTTATTGAGAATGTCCCTCGGTTGCAAAACATTGAGATGGATGCTTTAGCCGGCCTCGTTTCTTCCTTGGCAATCCCAGATAACACCGATCAGCTAATCATGGTAATCGGTCAAGAGCTGGTATGTCCCAAAAGTAACCTATGCTTATGCTTCAGCTATGTCGTGGAGGTCAATAACGATACTTAAGATTGGAGGCTTACATTCATCGACTACGCAGTCTTTGGAATTCTTCATGAAAACCCAAAGGAAGCTACTTCAATCAGAAGATGCTCCCTTCATTTCTATTACGACACGGAGACCAAAATGTTGTACCGTCGGTCCTACGATGGCCTTTTGCTCCGATGCTTATCGAACACAGAGGCAAAACAAGCCCTCTATGAAGCTCACGACGACATCTGTGGGGCGCATCAACCCGATCCAAAGCTACAGGATCGTCTTCGGAGGATGGACTACTATTGGCTGACGTTGGTAGCAGACTTTGTCGATTACGCAAGGAAGTACCAAGCATGCCAAATTCATGCGAACTTCATCCACCTTCCTTCTAAGTTTCTACACCCAACGATAGCATCTTGGCCATTTGAGGCGTGGGGAATTAACATCATCGAGCCAATTAGTCTGCCTTCATCAAAAGGACATCGGTTCATCCTGGGGATCACTGACTACTTCTCCAAATGAGCAGAAGTTGTTCCACTCGCTGAATTCAAAACAGCAAACATGATTAACTTCGTCAAGAATCACGTCATATATCGCTTCGTCTTGCCGTGTAGGATCATCCACGACAATGGTCTACAGTTCACAAGTTACGCCTTCTATCAGTTTTGTGACAAACCGAATCCAAAACATAGCCTCCACGACATACAACCCTGCAAAAAATGGTCTAGCGGAAGCGTTCAACAAAACTATCATCAAGATCCTCAAGAAATTCATGTCTTCCAACAAACACGACTGGAACGAGAAGCTGGATGAATGTCTATGGGCCTACCAACAACAACCCAGACAGCTATTGGGAATACACCATTCTCTTTGGTGTACGGAAGTGAGGCATTATTCTCACTCGAGGTCCAAATGCCTTCACTACGAGTATCTCTCTCCAACCAACTAACTACGGACGACAACTACCGTCGACGGTTACATGAGTTGGAAGCGCTCGACAAGAAATGACTCTTAGCTCAACAATGCATAGAGTTGTATCAAGCACGTCTCTTTGGAGCCTTTAACAAATGGGTAAAACAGAGAACTTTTTAAATGGGCGACCTCGTGTTAACAGTAAGAAGACCGATGGTTATGACTTACAAGACGAGCGGCAAATTCTAACATAAATGGGAGAGCCCGTTCATTGTGAAAATTGTATTTTCCAACGGCGCATACCTGCTAGCAAAACCCAACGGCGACTTGCTCATGATACCTATCAACGATAAGTTCCTCAAAAAGTACTACGTCTAAATTAGACTTGTACTCTTCTATTACCAAACTACATCGTATCTTCCTGGGCGCTGGTTCATGTCCACCTTACCTCTGGACTGTCACTCTAATATATTACTCAGGCGAAGTCTTCCATGTCCATATTATCTCTGAGCAAACTTCTCGCCCTTGACCATCGATCATCATGTCCATATTATCTCTGATATCGATTGTCTTCCAACTTATCACTCAAATCCAATACGGAGTATGTCATCAGTGATAAGTCCACAAAAATTACCACATCCATATTACCTCTATAAGAGCTTGTCTCAAACCTATTACTTATATTAACGTGCACAAAAGCTAGTGGGGTCCATAAAACCTATCACGTCTATATTACCTCTGATAGGGTTTGTTTCAAATCTATAACTCGCACCCCCAAGTGTGCAAAAGGGTAATAGGTCCACCAAAATATTCCAGCGGGATGTTCTTAAAATCTACAAAACCTATAACGTCCATATTATCTCTGATAGAATTTATTTTGAATCTATTACTCGTACCCCAAAGTGCGTAAAAGGGTAATAGGTCTACCAAAATTCTCCAACGGGATGTCCTTAAAATCCACAAAACTTATCACGTCCATATCTGATATGGTTTGTTTCGAATCTATTACTCGTACACCAAAGTGCGCAAAAGGGTAATAAGTCCACCAAAATTTTCTAGTGGAATATCCTTAAAATCCACAAAACCTATCACGTCCATATTACCTTTGATAGGGTTTGTTTCGAATCTATTACTCGCACCACAAAGTGCACAAAAGGGTAATAGGTCCACCAAAATCCTCCTACGGGATATCCTTAAAATCCATAAAACCTATCACGTCCATATTATAATTGATAGGGTTTATTTCGAATATATTACTCGTACCCAAAGTGCGCAAAATGATAATAGGTCCACCAACATCCCCCAGCGGAATATTCTTAAAAAGCCAGTGCTACATTCACATTACCTGTAATACTAGCACCGCAAATGTCACGACAGCATTGAAAGTAATTTATCCTTTCATTAAAAATAAAAAAATAAAAATAGACCCTTCAATTCTACCCTCATTCACTGACAGCTACGCACGATTGGGCTCCCTCCTAAAGCCGTCAGTATTGGGATCCATGTGAAAGGGTGGCTCAAAATCCGAATAAAATCCACTTAAGCGTCACGAAAAATCTGGCAGTTAATAAATAAGGGACAGCCTGACAGAGTTCGCCCATGCGGCTTAATGTCCATGCGGCCCGGATGTACCCCATCCATGCTTCTTATTCAAAGTATTTTAAACTTATCAGTTTAAAAACTTTGAAGGAGGTATTGTAGAAGCATGAAAAAGACACGTCCATGAGCCCAACGTCCATGCGCCCCAGAAAAAACTCAACAGATGTTGGACCGCATGGACACCATACGACCAAAAAAAGGGACACCCATGCGGTCCAAACAAGCGTCCTGACAACTGGCCGCAGGTCGACCTGACATGATGTCCTGATAACAAAGATGGCGCCTGGCACAGAATCCTGACAAAAAAGATTTTTCTGATCGCCTCGAAGTACAAGAACACACTAAGGGAAAGAAGTCCCAAGGATGGTGTAGAGCCACATGGACAACACGACAAAAATATCTCATGCGGCTCTGGCCCATGCGTCTCTGGCCCATGCGTCCCAGACTCCTTGCGTCCCATGCGACTCTGGCCCATGCGTTCTAGACTCCATGCGGTCCATGCGTCTCTGGTCCCGTACGTTCCAGACTCCATGCGTCTCGTGCGTCTTTGGCCACATGTGTCCCAGATTCCACATTGACCAAGTCTCGCTGTTACAACTGAGTGGCCCTCTCCAACCAAATAATGGCCACATATCCAATTGACCAAGTCGCGTCTACATAGTTGAGAACTGCCCAGATACTCAGCAAACAACAAAATCCTAATAAATGTTCACGTGGCAGTAGAGCCCGTATTCCCATGTACAGCTGTAGCACCCTTTCGTTGAGAGGGGACACGTGGCAAATCTCACCATCCATGCGACCCAAAATCTATGTGGCCACAAATATGACTATAAATAGTAGGGTACCAGACCCGGACAATGGGCTGGCTGGCGATCTGCGAATCAATACTCAAGGGAGAGAGAAGAGCTTCTGTTTCGGATCGTCCACGGAGTAAAGAGAGTTGCTACACTCCTAACCCTCTATCGTTACCCCCCCCCCCCCAGAAAACAAATTTGTACTTAGATTGTCTTCTAGGACTCTACTTTGTACTATCTTAGTTTGTTAATCAAATCCAGTCCCCATTTTTGATTTAAATGGAAAACAGAAGTAATAAGAGATAATATTCTAGGTATTTCACTCATCATGATATTACATATATATACATCAACATATTAACTTAGGGCCTAAGTCACATAGTCAATCACCATAAATACAATTTAATACAATTTACTCATAATACCTCAATTACCATATATAGCTAGCCAATTACCATATATAACTAATCACCATAAATATAATTTAATGATACAATTTAATCCTAATACCCCCTCAAGTTGGAGCATGCAAGTCACAAATGTCCAACAAGTCATAAATGCCTAACTTGCGCAAAAGAAACTCAAATTGCCTTTTGTCCAAAGCTTTGGTGAAAACATCTGTCAGTTGCCCATCAGTTGGCACATGAGATGGGCGAATAACTCCAGCAAGAACTCAATGTATTTTGTGCGCTCATGAAAAACTGGGCTCTGCACAAGATGTAAAGTATATTGATTATCACAAAATAATTTTATAGCACACGAATATTGGATCCCAAAATTGCCAAGCAATCCCTTGAGCCACTTAAGCTCACACGTGACCGCCGCCATCTTATGGTAGTCCACTTCGGCCGAAGAATGGGACACCGTCACTTATTTTTTCATCTTCCAAGAGATGGGCGAATCACCAAAAAAATTAACCAACCAGACAAAGAGCGTCGTGTGATGAGACAACTCGTCCAATCATAATCATACCACCCCCGGAGCCACAAATCACAGTCAAAGCAAAGAAGAATGCCTTGACCGGGATAACCCTTCATATATCTAACAACCCTCAAAGCCGCATCACAATGATCATGTCGGGGCTCATGCATAAACTGTGACAAGATATGAACAACATAAGCCAAATCCTGTCTAGTAAACTAAAGATAAATCAGCCATCCGATAAGCCGTCTATATGCTTCCCCACCTGACAAAAGTGGACTTGTAGAGCGTGCCAGTTGATGAGTTATTCCATAGAAAAGCTCGTGGGTTTTGCCCCAAACAATCCTGTCTCATAGATGATGTCAAGTGTATATTTCCGTTGACACAGAAAAATACCTTCTGCACTTTGAGCTACCTCAATACCAAGAATAAACTTCAATGCCCCAAGGTCCTTCATGTGAAAGCATGTACTCGAATAATTCTTAAAGGCAGTAAGAGCAGTAGAATTATTGCCATAGAGAATCAAATCATCGACGTACACAAGAATATTTATCTGAACATCGCCCTTATGAAGAGTAAAAAGCGAATAGTCAGAGTACGATTGACAAAATTTGTACTCCCGCAAAGAAGATGCCAACTTCGTAAACCAACAACGAGGCGCCTGTTTAAGCCCATAAAGAGATTTTTGAAGCCAACATACCTGACCAAGGTGTTTGGTTTGGAAACCATGTGGTAGTTTCATATACACTTCTTCGATAAGGTCTCCACGTAGGAAGGTATTGTGAACATCCATCTGATGTAGTTCTCAATTCTTTGTTGCGGCTACAGCTAGAAAGGCACGAACAATAACCATTTTTGTAAACAGAGTAAAAGTATCAGTGTATATCAATCCTTACAACCTGATGATTTCCAAAAAACCACCAAACGGGCTTTAAGCCGCTCATACTCCCATCAGAGTTATACTTTATCATGTACACCCACAGGCTCCCTATAGCATATTTTCCAGCCGGAAGTATCTCCATGGTCCAGGTACCACTATCCTCCAATGGCTGTATCTTCTTCTGCATAGCTTCTCCCCACCCGGCATCTTTAACCGCCTCTTTAAAGGAGGTCAGTTCTGTACCTGCAGTTACAGCTGCAAGAAAATTTTTGTATCCCAGAAAAAATCAGCCACAATTCAAAAAGTGTGCTATAGGATAAGGAGTACCTGAGGAGTGATTGGACGTGGTAGAATGTTAGGAGGGAGGACTATGAGATAACTTTCGTATTGTATTTGTAACAAAGTCACGGAGCTTCACAGACGGAATCTTGGTACGCAAGCTACGTCCCAGTGTACCCTCACCATTCGACACCACCACTGCCGCCTCATCCTCTGTTGTCGCAGCCGCCATGACTGCCTCCGCCACGGCGGCCTCCGCTGCCGCATCTTCCACAGTGGCCTCGGCCTCAGCCGCACTGTCCTCCACGACGGCCATCCCATCCATATGAGGTAGATCAAACCCCAAAGCATCATCGCCCAAGACAAGGTGCGCCAGGTCAGGAGGAGCCATATCACCATGATCATCTTCAACATAATAGGAAAAGTCATTCTCATAAAATTTAACATCTCGAGAGACAAAAAAATCACCAGTAGCTAGATCATACAATTTTTAACCCTTCTTGCCATGGGGGTATCCCAAAAAAATACACTTTCGACTGTCAGGAGCAAACTTATCCATCTTAGCTTTTTGGTTGTGGGCAAAACAAAGACAACCAAAAACACGTAATTCATCATAAGAAGGAGCAACACCACATAATATTTCATAGGGGTTTTAAAACCAAGAAGGCTCGAAGGAGTTCCATTGATCAAATAACCAGCCGTCAAAATACACTCATCCCAAAAAGATCCTTGTCTATGCTGCTAACTCTCGGTTTAGTCTCCCGAGCCGGTCCAGCCGCAGGCTCCCGGGCATGAGGTTTTCAGTTCGTTCATCCAACCAACATCGTTTGTAGTGCTTTCGTCTGGTTCTCCATTGGTGAAGCAGCCTGGGGGAGTTTTTTTGCAAGAGTTTTGTTATGAGAATGTAGGAATTTTCTGTTTTAGAATTCTCATTCTATTTATTAGAATGAGAATGAATATTATATAAGAATTTATTAGAATGAGAATAATTTTTTTTATTAGAAGCTAACGCCCTTTCCAACTGAAAGACTCGACGTTACGAGAATATATGGAGGGCTTAACGGTGCTAGCGCGATCGCGTGATAGGCGCTAGCGAATCAACAAGACTATGAGTTATTAGCAAGTCAGTAAGGAGAACAAAGTGAGGCGACCCTTAGGGAGCTAATAGAAGGAAGGGTTCCGGTGAGCGGGATAGAAGGGAAAGGCAATTTTTCCTGAAAACGTAAAGCACATGCCACATTCAAAATATGTCTATGTTTTCGTTCTACCCTCCCATTCTGCTAAGGTGAACCTACACAAGATCTCTGAAACAAAATACCATTCTATGCAAAGTAGTCGCGCAGGCAATTTAACCAATTAAACTCAGTACCATTATCACTTCGCACAATGCGAACTTTGTAATTAAATTGCCTCTCAATCATAGAAAAAAATGATGAGAACATATTGTATACTTAAGTCTTATCAATCAACAAAAATACCCAAATAGCACGAGAAAAATCATTCACAATCGTCAAAATATTGAGCTCCACACGAAGAAGGCGTATGATACGGCCCCCAAAGATCACAATGTATCAAATCAAAAATTGCAACAGCCTGAGAGTCACTGACAGGAAAGATACCTCGAGTTTGTTTTGCCTGATGGCAAACTTCACATGTCTTATTCACTGAACTAATAGAGCTACTGACAACATGAAGTGACTTTACTACTTTATCAGAAGGATGTCCAAGTCGCTGATGCCAAATGTCCAGAAAAGTTGTCATAGTCACTGTCAAGATCTGAGTCTTCGGTACAATACAAAAGTAGTAGAATCCGTTCCATGTTCACCGACGTTAATCAGCATCCTCAAACTGGGATCTGTATCACAATTTAATCCCAATAGCTTGGCAGGTCTTAACATCGCTCGAAAATGCTTTGACATGCACAAAGTGTCGCAAATGCCTAGCTTAGTCACAAAAGTTGTCAGAAGCAAAGTTGGTACATGCTTAGCTTCGTCGTAATTTTTGTTATTCTAGGAGTAAAACTTGATAAGAACCTTGGCCTTGTTGCAAAAGCTTAGTCACAAGTAAAGCTTGTCAGATACTTAGCCTTGTTGTAAGGCACTAGCAGCCTCGCAGAGGCCTAGCCTTGTTGTCAAAAATTTGCTAGTAGCAAATATGGGTTGAGGAAGCTGTAAACCCATTGAAGGGTTACAAGTATATCAGAATTCTCTCTCTCTCTCTCTCTCTCTCTCTCTCAAATTTCTTAGTCATGTAAATTGAGGCTTATGATAAAGGAACTAAAAAAATAATTCAAAACTAGTCCAGTATTGATTTAGTTCAGTTAGAATTTTTTTTTATTTAAACTAGTCTAAATTTTACTAGGACTCCATCTTCACCTCTCTCATTTTGCTCCTTCCCCACCCCCACCCCCTCCGTCTCTCCGCGTCGTCGACCTTGCCATCGACCGCGTCGCAGCAGTCGAGCAGCACCTCGAGCACCTTTCCATCAGCTCCGTCACCGTCGGAGTCCTCCTCGGAGGAACGACAGAGGCAGCGAGGTCGGCTCCGTCGCCCCCACCCCCCACCAACATCCTCCTCCCCCTCCTCTCTGGATCATCTCCTTCTCCTCCCGCTCCTCCGCCCCCCTCCGACCTCCTCCTTCCGCTTCGCTCCTCTCCGGCCTTCTCCTCCTCCTCTCCAGCCCCTCACCTCCTTCTCCTCCCGCTCCTCTGCCTCGTGCAGCTTAGCACCCCCCCTTCTGGCCTCCATGCAGCCCCTCACCTCCTCCTCCTCCGCCTCGTGCAGCTCAGCATTCCCCTTCCGGCCTCCACGCAGTCCAGTCTGGTGTCACCTCGCGTAACCATCCCCTCCGGACTGTCAAAATTTTAACAGTCCTAACAATTAGAAGGACTGTCAAACAGTCATTCCAATTGTTAGGACTGTCAAAATTTTAAGAGTCATTTCAATTGTTAGGACTGTCAAAATTTTGACAGTCTTGATTATAAAAAAAAAAAAAAAAATTAAAAATAGACAGTCCGATGAATAATATTTGAAAGTGGCAAACTTATAATTAAAAGTATAATTTTTTTTTTTACTGTCATAAATTTTTTTTTTGTAGTGCCTCTGTCAAAGATTTAAATTGACTACAACAACTTTTAGATGTCCTAAAATAAATTAACTACAACAACTTTTATGTCCTAAAATAAGAAGAAAAAGAGTCCTATTATATTACTAATTATCATTGGGTATACTCTCGAGATCCTGTTTTTGTTAGATCAATTGTAGATTTTAGAGTATATTAAAAAAAATTACTTGGTGGGTGTACAAATCAATTATACGTCTTGGAGTGGTGATGACACTTCCTCTTGGAAAATGATATGGTTTCGAACAACTTTTTCGCATAGGGGAGGCGGGGAGTAAGGCTAGATCTTGACTCTTCTTGTACTCTGAAGTCGATTTTATTTTGGACATTTACATGTTTTTTTTATTATATAAAATTTGTTTAAACATATTTCTATTCTACTACAGGGGATGGACCATGAACTTCGGATTGCATGTCTATTTTGGAAGATTAATTTGGCTAGCGTTTCTAACCGACTTGCTAACTCCTTTTTCTTGGATTAAATAAGGGCTGGTTTGGTTCACGGAAATAAAAATAAATTAAAATTTATTTTTTATAAAAATTATAATTTTTTTTTCTGATGTTTGGAAGAATCAGACAATTTGAAAAAAAATTAAAAAATTTAGGGATCGAAAAGTAGATCCTTGAGTGGATGGAGGGAACTGTTTTCTCTTCTATTTTTTCTTCTTTTGTGAATCATTTTTTTTCCTCATCATTTCCATTCGCATCAAAACACAGAAAATAAATGTCTTTTCTTTTTCTACGTCATGATTATGTAAACCAAACATGACCTAAATGGGTACAACCATCTTATTGGGTTTGGACTCAAAATGGATAAGTGAATTAAGGTCTCGTTTGGTTCGCAGAACTCTTTTTTTTTATTGAAAAATTACAACTTTTTTTTCCGGTGTTTTGAAATGCGAAGAAAATTGTGTGGGAAAGTAAATCCTTAAAGGTGGAAAAGTGAATCATTGGTTGGATGGAGGGAACCATTTTCCTTCATAATATTTTTTCTATTGTAATTCACTTTTCTTTCCTCCTCAATTCCTTTGGCTCCCAAACATAGGAAAGTAATCACTTTCTTTTCTCAATTTCATGATTCCACAAATCGAACGAGGCCTTAATACAACTATAACCAAACTGTATGTCACTACCCAATTCTAGAAAATAGGGTTATATTTTTTTTTTATTTGATAAATAGTGTATTGTATTTAATTATTTATATTTATAATTAATTAGTGCTTGTCTTATTTTTTTATTTTGATTGTTTTAGGGTTTTGGCTAGCCTGGACCCATGTCAGACCCTAGTGGACCCATGTCCGACCCAGCCCACACCCTGGTGAGAATTATTTTGGGGCTTAGAATTATTATTTTATTTTTAGGAGGTTAGTTGGAGAGATTTGGAACTAGTTTGAGCGCATTTGGAACCCGAAACCCAAAACCGAGTGAATAGGGGCGTTTTGGGAAATTGAAACTTGTAAAACCCCTACCTACCCCTACCCGTGAGCTTCCCACAGCCCCCCCCATCCGTGAGCAGCAGCCCATCTCCCCCTCTCTTCATTTACTTCTTCTTCTTCATTCCTTCTTCTTCTCCACTTCTCCTTTCTTCTTCCTTCCTTCTCCAAGTAAGCTTTTCTCCATCTTTCTTCTTTCTTTCTTCCATTTCTTCTTCTTTAAGCTAACCCTAACCTTACATTTTCTCTAACCTAGGTGTGAGGAGCTTAGATCTAGTGTGGGAGCTAGAATTGGTGGCTTGGAGCTTGAGGGAGGTGAATTCTAGGGATTGTGAGACTTTGGCCTTGGGATTCCAACTCCCAAGAGGTAAAACCTAACTTTCCCCTTCCTAATTATTTTTGTGTAGTATAATTAGTGTTGTAGAACCCTCCTAGACCCTAACCCTACCCGTAGGAGGAAGTTGGAACTAGTTTGGGTGAGTTTAGAGACTTTGACATTAGGTTTTGTGTCGAATTCGGGTGGAATCCGAATTTGGCCCAATTTGGGTGATGCCCTAGGTTAGATGGACCTACGTAGACGTTGTCGGGTGTCTAGAGGGTGAGTGTGTGTCTCCGTTCGGACACGGAAAGCCGTATCGCAGAGAAACGGGCGTTTCGGGCAAAATTGGGGCTTTTCGTCGTCGCCGATTCTAAGTGCGTGTGCGTTTCCGTCACGGGCCTAGAATCGACGTGGGAGAGCATTTTCTAGGATCTAGACATCGTGTAGAGCGCGTGGGTAAATTTTGGGCCGATTCCGAGTTCGTTTGGTGTGCGTTTCAGGAGGTTTTCCGAGCCACGCACCACGTGTTCGTCGAAATGACCGAACGGCCATTTCAACTTGGTTTCCTCGTTTCGGCTTTGTGCGCGCGTTGGGTTAGTATCGGGGAGTGTGTGCTAGAGTTTTCGAGTTATATTTTATATATTTTAGGATATTGGTGAGTGTCGGGGTCGTTGGGCGTGAGTGGGGCGTGTGGTTTGAGTGTTGTGTGCGTGGTTGTGTTGTATTTATATGTGTCTATATATATATATTTATATATAATTGTATGTGTGTATATGTATATATATATTTATATATATGTGTGTATTTATATTTATGTACTTGTATATGTATATGTCTATGTGTATATATATATATATGTATATGTATAAGTGTGCTTGCGTGTGTATGTGTGTATATATATATATATATATATATATAGATGTGTATGTGTATATATATATATATAGGTGTATGTATATATATATAGTTGAGAGTGTGTGTAGATATATATATATATATATATATATATATATATATATATATATATATATATATATATATATATATATTAAGTGTATATATATATAGCTATGTATATTTATGAGTGTGTGTGTATTAGTGTGTGAGTGTGCTAGTGTGTGTGTGTTAGAGTGTGTAGTTAAGTGTGTGTGTATATATATGTATCTAGTTGATATATATATAGATATATATGTAGATATATATATATATATATATATATATATATATAGAGTGATATATATATATGTATGGGTATGTATGTGTGTGTGCTTGTGTGTTGTAGGGGGGGGAACCAGCAGCTGCAGCAGCAGCAGAACCAGCAGCAGCAGCAGTAGCAAGTGCAGCAGCAGCAGAATCAGCAGCAGCAGCAGCATAGATCAGCAGCAGCAGTAGCATAGAGCAGTAGCAGCAGCAAATGCGAAGCAAGGAGCAGTAGCAGCGGCTAGTAGCGAGAGCTAGTGAGGGAGAGTGAGAGATTGGTATATATATATGTGATAGGTGGATAGATAATAAGTTAGATAGATAGATATATCAATAGATAGATAGTTAGGTAGATAAGATAAATAGATAGTGAGATAGATATTGATAGATAGATAGCTAGGTATTTAGATAGATAGATACTAGATAGGTAGATAGCTAGATACTTAGATATATCTATCTAAGAGATAGATATCTATATACCTATACTTATATATATATATATAGATATCTTGATAGGTAATATATATATATGTTATGATTGGGTAAGGTAATGGGTATTGGGTATGTGTGTGTGGATATATATATGTATATAGGTAGATACCTACTTAGATGTATTAATAGATAGTAGATATCTATATTACCTAGCCTAGATTAATAACTAGGTGCATAATTAATAGCTAGATAGCTAGTTAGAGGGCCTTAGGGCGAAATCTCAATACCTTGAGATACCGAGGTATCTCGATACCTTGAGATATTCAAGGTATTGAGTTTCGAGCGGGGTATTTGAGCATTAGCCTAGGAAATGCTTGGGAGTGATTTTTATATGTTTATATATATATAATTACGCGTGCTAGCATAGGTTTTAGCGGGTTTAGGCGGGGTGCGTGGCCTAGGGCGAGGTATCGGATACCGAGGGTATTCCGGTATCTCGATTAGGCGAGTTTGTGAGTTTAGTGGCTTAATGAGCTCGGTTTGACCTAGAATTTCAGGGGCACCCTAGTTTGACCTAGCTTTGACCATAATTGTCCCTGTTGACCATAAAAGTCAACGTTTGACCTAGTTTTGACTTAGAGTTGATTTTTTGGACCCCGGGTTGACTTTTTGACCCGAATTTCACCGGTTTGACCCGTTCGACCTAGAATAGCCCTAGAAGCCTGTTTTTAATTATTTTATATCAGTTTAAATGCTTAGAACCCTGTTTAATCCTTGCTTTTCGCATTAGGTCCTTGCGTCACCGGTCCGGACCTCTATCCTCATCAGTTGCTCAGGACATCAGGCGAGTACCTACCTCTGATAGTTTCCATTTCATGATAGCGTTTATATCATCTGTTCTAGAACTGTAATACTTGATTCTGACACTTTATTACACGAGCTGGTACTAGTGGATCCCGTCATGAGGTGCTATCCCCCTTACCGTGTTCAGCGGGTACTCTATCACGTGTATTTCATCATGTGCTTCGGGTATTGATTATCATGTGCTATCATGTGCTTCTTGTGCTCTCGCCTTCGTGTGCGCGAGCTATTATCATGTACGTAGCGTGTTGTGGTTGGATCCAATGGTATTAGTGGGGGAGGGGAGTAGTGAGTTGGTTATATGATCAAAGCCAAACAGTATTCATGTGTATGTCGGTTATGCAACTCACGTATAACGGAGTTATCGTAGTGACTTTCATGTGCAACCTAAGCCGATCATATAACGAACTTGTGCTCAAGGCACTTAGCTAGTATTCATGTTTCTCATCTGCAGTTACTTTTCCACTACTTGTATTGTTCTCCAGTTTACATTGCAGCTACTTATTGTGCTCCAGCATATATTTATTTCCTGTGCATCTTGATTACTTTTCTATTGCTCGTCATATACACCTTACCATGCATTTGGAGTTGCTTTCAGAGTTATGTACTTCGCTCCAGTCCTGACTGGGCATATTTTTTCCAGAGGATCCTGAGGACTATTGTCCTACGTTCTACGGGCCTGGTATTGACGACTGTTGTGACCCCGAGGAGGAGTGCGCCGAGGAGACGCCGATAGCACCCTAGTTAGCTAGGTGGGTTTCCTGGGTTATTTCCAGTGGTTTGTATTTTGGATGACTGTACTTATTCTTTTGATGCTGTGTTGTTGTAGCTATTTGTAGACTTGGACTGTATTATCTTGGATTGTCTTGCTCTCTTGGTTCTGTTTCTTTGTTTATATCATATCGTGCTTATATTCTTCCTCTAGATTTTGTGATTGAGATCATTGATATATATATATTGCGTGGTTGCCTCCTTTGGGAGAGGATTTTATATATATATTGCGTGGTTTTGCCCTCCTTTTGGAGAGGTCATGCCGGATTTTTTAGTGAGATATAGATAGATATGGTTGACCTAGAACGGACCTTTACAGCGTTCTACCGCCGATTCTGCGGCGTAGGCTGGACGTACCCACGGCTCATGCCCGATTTTCGGGTGCGGGTCGTGACACTGTACTTGTAGGCAACACATGACAAAATTTTGATATTGCAGGTTTTAAATGTCTTATGTAGCAAATTTAGGGTTATCTACATCTACTAGTTTTCTATTGATTAGTGAATTTATGATAGTTTATTGTTATTATAAGAAACAATCAAGAGTTTAGATTTGTTTTTTATTAGGATTACTTTTAGAAAGCATAAGTAGAATGGACTTTAAAAAGTAGTCTTATGTTAAAAAATAAATTCTCTTACAAAAAATAAGTTCAAATAATATGGTCGGTGAGCAGAGGTATAACTTCATTGGCTAGGCTGATGGTCTCGAGATCAAATCGCAGGAGAGGTGTATGACAGCGAATCCAAATGACATACAACACATCGTGCACAAAGTCCTGTGCGTATCGTCGGATATCTCAAAAAAAAAAAAAAAAAAAACTTATACATCTGCTTTTTAAAAGATAAGCAACACATACATCATGAAATACCAAATTAACTCATAGGTCTCGTTGGTTCGCATAAAGTAAAGGAAAGAAAATCAATTCTCCGTCCTTTCATTTTCTTTTAGGAAATTAAAATTTTATCAAAATTTTTTCTAGTGTTTGAATTTGTCAAAGAAATTAGATGGAAAAGTAAATCCTTTCTCAATTTCATGATTCCGCGAACCGAACGAGGTCTAAATACAACTATAACCAAACTGTACTTGTAGACAACACATGACAAAATTTTGATATTGCAGGTTTTAAATGTCTTATGTAGCAAATTTAGGGTTATCTACATCTACTAGTTTTCTAATGATTAGTGAATTTATGATAGTTTATTGTTATTATAAGAAACAATCAAGAGTTTAGATTTGTTTTTTATTAGGATTACTTTTAGAAAGCATAAGTAGAATGGACTTTAAAAAGTAGTCTTATGTTAAAAAATAAATTCTCTTACAAAAAATAAGCTCAAATAATATGGTCGGTGAGCAGAGGTATAACTTCATTGGCTAGGCTGATGGTCTCGAGATCAAATCGCGGGAGAAGTGTATGACAGCGAATCCAAATGACATACAACACATCGTGCACAAAGTCTTGTGCGTATCGTCGGATATCTCAAAAAAAAAAAAAACTTATACATCTGCTTTTTAAAAGATAAGCAACACAGACATCATAAAATACCAAATTCACTCATAGGTCTCGTTGGTTCGCATAAGTAAAGGAAATAAAATCAATTCTCCGTCCTTTCATTTTCTTTTAGGAAATTAAAATTTTATCAAATTTTTTTCTAGTGTTTGAATTTGTCAAAGAAATTAGATGGGAAAGTAAATCCTTGGGGAGAGTGGGGGTTCCCTTTTTTTTTTTTTTCTTTCTTTCTCATCTTTCTTTCTTGCTTCTTTCATTTGGCATCCAAACACAGAAAATGAATAATTTTTCTTTTCCAAGGTCCTGGTTCCACGAACCAAACGTGACCTTATGTGACGTTTGGATGAAGGTTTGATATTTCTAGAAATTCACTTTCCATGATTTGTTTTATTGAAAAGGAATTCAACATTTTCATACACATGTTTTGTTAGGCTAAGAATAAGCAAAAATAATAATTTTTTTATTTCCATTTTAGTTTAAATAGGAATGTTAATATTAATTTGTTTAATTTTTTATAAATATCCTTCTATTAATCTCATGATACTACTGTTACTTGAATTCAACTGGTGTCATTGAATGTGTTACTATAAAAAAAAAAAAATAATGCACCCAAACAATATTTTCAGAAAATAGAAATATTCTCAAGGGGACCTTGGATTTTACTTTCTCACATTGGTAGTAAACTGGAGCCCCCATACTCCGCCCACCCCGTCCCATCCTGTTTTTCAGTCTGAGACTTTCCAAACATGGATAAAAAAAAAATCCAAAATCCATTTCCAAACATCAAAACTTCAACCAAAGAACACCTTAGGCTATATACATGTGCTTTGAAATTTAAAAAAGAGAGTAGTCACTTGGTTTTATACTTAATCCTGATAAAAGCTACCTTGCATAATTATTATTAAATGTTTAGATAAGATGTGAAATCCATAAACCTTTGACATATATGATATACCTTGTTTTTTGTTTTGACTATTAAAAAATGATTGCAAAATCCCTGTTTTTGGTGGAGCTTTACGCATATACTCCCTCGTTATGATAATTATAAACACTCCTCCCTTTTTCCTAATCCGGTGAACTAATTTATTTCTCTACCCTTTCGTCCTTACTCCAAATCATTCCGACACCCACCCCCACACCAAAAAAAAAAAAAACAAGCAAAAGAAAAAACTCAAAAGAGGCAAACAAACTCCACTGAAAAAAAAAACTAATAAATCCCTCTCGCCATAAATTCCCCAATTCCAACCAAATCGCGGTCGATTCCATCTCTATGCTCCGATCGATCGTGCCGACACTCCCAGATCCGAGCTATGAGGGTTTCCTGGGGCTCGATTCTCGTTCGTGATCGCGGAGGTAATGGTCGACTGTTGGTTCTTGGAGAAAATTTTGGTTTTTGGGTCTTTTAGGTTTAATTATCGCTATTGAGGTGGTTAAAGTAGGGGAGATTGGTTTCGGTGGGATGAATTTGCTTGGTGCTGTAAAAAGATCGTTTTTATTTTTTTGCTCAATTAGTAGTGGAAAAGAAATAGTTTCTGTCGGTTGGGGTCTTTTTTCGTCAAATGCTGTAGTCCAGCTATTTCAGGGTTGAGTTAGGACTATGGCAATGCTTGTCCGGTCATAAAGATCCGTCTTTGCTGACATTAGCAGTGTAAATGAAAGAATTGGATGTGTCGAGGTAACCGGTCGACTGTGATTCCTGAACAAATTTGGGATTTAAGGTTATTTTTTTGCTTTATGTTCTTGCAATTGAAGACATTAGAGCAGGTGAGTTCGACTTCAGTGAATTGAAGTTGCTTGGTGCTGAAAAAAGATCTTTTTTTGCTCAGATTAGCAGTGAAAAGAAGTAACTTTTGTTGGTTGGGGTATTTTTTATCCAATGTTGAAGTGCAGCTAATTTAGGGTTGGGTTAAGGTTATGGCAATGCTTGTCAAGCCAAAAAGATTGTCTTTCCCGAATGGGATGTGTTGATGGAAGTAAGTTTGTGAGTACAAGTTGTTAACGAGGGTTTCTGGGGCTTAGCTTTAGATTCTTGATATTGAAGTTGTTAGAATAGGGAGATTAGCTTCAGCAGGTTGAGTTTGCTTGGTGCTGTAAAAAGATCATTTTTTTGCTCACATTAGCAGTGGAAAGAAGTATTTTGTGTCAGTTGTGTTTTTTTTTCTTCTTCCAATGAAGTCGTCCTGCTATTCTAGGGTTGAGTTAGGACTGTGGCGATGCTTGTTAAGCCATAAAGATCCCGTCTTTTCCTACATTAGCAGTGAAAATGAAAGAATGGGATGTGTTGATGGAAGTAAGTTTGTAAGTACAAGTTGCTTATGAGGATTTATGGGGGCTTAATTGTTGTTTATCGTCGTCGAGGTAACCGGTTGACTGTGATTCTTGAAGAAATTTGGGTTTTAGATTGTTTTTCCCCTTTAGCTTCTCGCTATTGAAATTAGGGTAGGTGAGAGTAATCCAACTGGTTCTACATTCTTCGATGTTGTGAAAAGATAATTTTTTTCTCACATAGCAGTCAAAAGTAGTACCTTTTGTTGGTTGGGGTATGTAGAATGGGAATTATCGATTATTCATTAAGAAGAGAGAGGAGTACATTATATAGGAGAGGATAACCCCTCTCTCTATTAGTCTACCCGATATGGGACTAAACTCAACTTAACATATAACTCAACACCCTCCCTCAAGCTGGAGCATAGATGTCAATCATGTCCAGCTTGTTACAGAGAAATTGAATCCGAGGACCTAGAAGAGATTTTGTAAATATATTAGCTATCTGATCGTCGGTCCTCACATGGTGAAACTTTATCATCCCTTTCTGATACTCATCACGGACAAAGTGAATGTCGATTTCAATGTGTTTTGTCCTTTCATGAAATTCATGGTTAGTAGCAATATGAATAGCAGACTGGTTATCACACCACATATCTGTGGCTTTATATCATGCTTTTTCTTCCAGTTCCTGTAGAAGATGCTGCAGATATATCAACTCTGCTGTGCTATGAGCAATTGTTAGATATTCCGCTTCCGATCTTGATCGTGCGATCACACTCTGCTTTTTGCTCTTTCATGATATCAAGTTTCCGCCAATGAAGACCGAGTAGCCAGATGTAGACCGTCTATCCGTAAGATTGGCACCCCAGTCAACATCAGTAAAGTACTCAAAGTATGTCCCTTATTCTCCATCCGATTTTTTTTTCGGATTCTGAACTAGATAGCGCATAATTCTGAGAACTGCCTCTCAATGTGGAACTCGTGGTGAAGACATGAATCTACTTGCAATACTGACGACAAAGGAAATGTCTGGACGAGTCATAACGGCCAAGTAGTTGAATTTTTCAACTACTCGACGATATTGATCCGGATCGGTCATCAGTGTCCCCTCGTCGGGAAGTAACTTTATCCCTCGGTCCATGGACGAGGTTGCTCCCTTAGCTTGCATCATTACTGCATCATTTAGGATGTCAAGTACATATTTTTCTGAGACATTACAATGTCCCGTTTACCCCGTGTGACTTCTACGTCCAAAAAATAGCTCAACGATCCCAAATCCTTAGTTTAAAATTGTTCTCCTAGAAACTTCTTTAATTCTGTAATGCCCTGACTGTCGTCTCCTGTAATCACAATATCGTCCACATTGACACCAAGTAGTATCATCCCAGCTAATGTCTGACGGTAAAATACCGAATGATCCTTCTTTGATTGGCACATGCCAAACTGAGTAACCATATTTGTGAAACGACCAAACCATGCACGAGGGAATTGTTTGAGACCATAAATGGCCTTCCGCAGATGACACACTTTACCCTCCCTTGCAACAAACCCGGAAGGTTGCACCACATATACTTCTTCGTCAAGATCTCCATGAAGAAATGCATTCTTGATATCCAGCTATAGCAACGGCCAATCATAGCGAACAACTGAGGCCAAGAGGATGCGCACAGAGGTCATTCGAGCAATTGGAGAGAATGTCTCAAACTAATCCTCACCATAGGTCTGAAAATAACCTTTTGCCACCCGATGAGCCTTCAGGCGATCAAAAGTGCCATTCGGTTTTACCTTAATATTGAACACCCATTTGCAACCCATTGCCTTCTTACCATGAGGTAAATCAACCAAGTTCCATGTATGGTTCTCCCGAAGTGTTTTTATCTCCTCTTCAATAACATGCCAGTCGGGGTGTTTAAGACCCTTCTCTACATAATTGAGAATCTGAATCCCATCAACAGTAGCCACCAATGATTGTGTGTGGCTTGCAAGCCCTTTGTAATTGTGAACGTACAATGGATGATCACGACATGTACGACGAGGTCGAGCTGGCGGATTAGGCGAAAGCAAATCAGTGGAGCTAGAGGAGGATGAAGGCGCTGTGTCCATAGACACTATCAACGGAACTTGTTCCGGCGATGCTGGAACCGACGGAGCCGGTGTGTGCGGACCATCGGACCGGGAGACTGGCTCGGTAGGGGAGGACACCCTTATGGGGGGCTGTTGTGTTTGAACATGAAACAACAAAAAATTCTCTTTTGGGTAAACTTGTGGAGCCGGATTATTAGTTTGTGGAAGTGGAGGAAACTCAGTTTCAACAAAGGTAATATCCCGAGAGAAAAAATACCGCTTCAAGATCGGAGAAAAACACCGATACCCTTTCTGATCCTTAGGATACCCAAGGAAAATACATTGGATAGCCTTTGGATTTAGTTTAGAAAGAGTTGGCCGGGTATCCCTAACATAACACAAGCAACCAAAGATTCGGAGAGATAGTGGAAACATCTCTCGTTTGGGATATAATCGAGAGAAGGGAGTATCGCCATTGATAACAGACGGCATGCGATTAATTAGATAGCAAGTCGTGAGAACGACATCCGACCAAAATCTTTTTGGAGTACATGCTTGGAACATAAGGGCACGCGTTGTTTCTAAGATATGACGATTCTTGCGTTCAGCCACACCATTCTGTTGTGGTGTGTAAGGACATTAAGTTTGGTGGATGATGCCATTTCGAGACAAACGTGAAACAAACTCACGAGACATATACTCACGACCATTGTTACTGCGAACACATTTAATCGGAACACCAAATTGTGTTTTAATTTTCGCATAAAAATTGTACCAAATGTTAAATAATTCAGAGCGATTTTTCATGAGATAAACAAAAGTGACACGCGAGTAGTCATCAACAAAGGTAATAAAGTACTTGAATCCCATCACATATTTAACCGGACAAGGTTCCCATATATCAGAATGCACCAACTCGAAAGGAGCGGAAGCACCTTTATTTTGACTGACCGGATAGGAAATTCGGTGATGTTTAGCCAAACTACATGACTCACAATAAAAAGAATATGAAGCATCTAAAGATGGGTACATTTTTTGGAGTGCTTGGACAGAAGGATGTCCTAACCGGCAGTGTAACTCAAAAGGATCAAGTTTCACACCAGCACAGACAACAGAGGAATGTTCGTCAAACATGTACAAGCCTCCAGTCACATGCTCCCTACCGATAGTCTTTCCAGTCTTTAGGTCCTGAAAAACACAACCATCAGGAAAGAATGTTACCGAGCAATGCATATCACGAGTAATCCAACTAATTGAGAGTAAGTTGAATGGGTTTTCAGGTGTATCTAATACAGAATGTAGTGACAGTCCCGAAGAAAGACGGACAAATATTTTTTCACGGACTGTCAGCGAACCACCGTTGGCACATGTAATATTAGACATACAATCAACCGGTATATAATTTCGTATCATACCTCCGTCGTCTGTCAAGTGAGCAAACACACCGGAATCAAGGACCCACTGTTTCGACTGTACCACACATGCCGCTAAGTACCCTGCGATGGACCCATAAGTAGAAGCTTCACCTCGACGTTGAGCTTGAAACTCAACAAAGTCTGCATATGCTTCATCAGTCATTTGTACGGATCGACCGCCAAGATCAGGAATATCTGAGGTGACATTGGCGGCAGGAGTTTTAGTACACTGACATTGGAAATGATCCTGTAGACCACAGTTAAAGCAGGTGCACAGTCGACCTCCATCACGACCGCCAATGCCTCGTCTGTCACGCCCCGATCTCCCGCAGGCAAATCGGCCGTTCCCGCTAGGCGGGAATCACCCTCGCCAGTGCTCCCGCGGAACGATCGCTTAACCCATCCGGGCGTGATGCCGCACGAGCGTGATCCACGCCCGTGCAAGGCCATGGTTCATTGGCTGGCGGCAAAAGTTCTAAGCCACAGAGTCGCACAGATTGTCCGAGTGCAGCAGAGTCATAAACGTATAGCGATTCGGTAACAGGTTCACTGAGTCGACAATATAGCGGAAGCATTGAAACACAAGTTGAAGTAAAGCAACTCTTTTATTGATATGAACAAGTGTTACAGGTGGCGTATAGCCGAGATTACAAGTCGCTCAAGCCTCTCTCTCTGAAACAGTAAAAGCGTGCCAAGTGGCTACATTTGTGGAATGATTGGTCAGGCGATGTTCAGGCGACGCTCCAACATTATGTCTTGTATATGTGCTTCAGTTCCGGACGCACCGTTGCTTCGGAGTGATCTCCACGCCTTAGCACGCACGTTGGAGGCATCCGCACCGAACGAGGTTCTCCCGCACCCTGCACACAAACTGGTGGATTATCAGTACATTGAATGCACTGGTGGGGAAGCTACTCACCCGTTTGACAAATCCAAACACGTAATACAGGTTCCGTGCACCAACTATTAAGTTTGCTTTCTAGTTGCCTTAGGATCAGTTTCATACAAGTATTGAATAGCCTAACGTGTCGGGCAGTGCGCCGTGCAATATGCGAGAAAACACGGCGAGACTTACCAACTTACCATCTCCTTCCCTGTCCAAGGCAAACATTCAGGCAACATTGTTAATTCAAGCACGGCAAGTATAAGCATTCAGGAGGCAAGGCATATGCAAACACGAGGGTCGTTTTAACATGATCGTTCAGGTGCAGTTGTTTCTTGATGCGATGTAATGACTCGTACGAGGGTAGCCGCTAAGCGAGGATGACTTATCTATATGAACGTTAGTCGCTGGCATAGCCATAAAGGACCATAGTCAATTGGCGGGGTAGAGAATGCAACGAAAGCACGTGAGGCGCTGCAAACCATCCCGTCAATCACGTGAGCGACTATTACGTTATGTTCCATCCGGATCGGGTCGGTCCCAGTGCCCCGGTGACCGCCCGTGGAACGGTGCCTCGTTGTCGAGTTGTCCGCGACATGCTGGTCAGGGTCAGTTTCAATCCACAACTTGAATAATAATCCATGATTCGTGATCTGAACGAGCGTTTGCTCCAAGAGCTAAGATTCGTTCGTTACAAGACGTGATTCTCGTTCAGATATAAACTTGATGTGATTATCATTCAGTTGTCACGTTATTGGATTCACGTTCAGTATTTATTACCCTGATGCGTGCCCCTGGTTCGGGGATTGCCTTGGAGACCCAACGGTCCCGGATACTTGCAGGTTCATTCAGGCACGGAACGACTACGTAGTAGTCTCCCGGGGTTTGGATGAAAACATGGCAACATTACAAGCAGACAAGCATGCGTTTCTAAGGAACATAAGTAAACACGTTTTGCTCGGACCCGAAGGTAAGCCGAGAGGTGAAGCCGTTAGGGACTTAGCATGCGAGGGTCTGAATATAAGCAGTATTTCAATTTCCATGTTCTAGCATAAGCAATACAAGTTGGGATTATTCCCTTAGCTAGGTGCGTTGGATTCTTATTAGCATGCAGGGGGTGAATCACCTAGCGACTAGCATGAACATTCCAGATTTTATGTGTGCTGGCTAAGCAAAGACAAGTTCACCGTAGCCACCCACCTTAGCGATGATTCGCCTCGGTAGAGCTATACGTCTGAGCGAGCCTCTGAAAGCCTAAGCTGAATTCCTGTAGGGACAAGTCTGGATATCTTTTGCTTCTCGTTTGAGGCAAGGCGGGTCGGGACAGCTGCACTATTGCCGTTTGAAACGGCAGTCCGCTTGAGCGGAACGGGGTGTTACATCGTCCACCATCACGGTCAACATTCCGGCCACCACGTCGTCCACTACGACCACTACGAAATCCAATATGAGCGGCTCCCAGAGCAGATCAATCAGTTGGAGCATCACTTGGAGAGGTCTCGACGAGATTTGCTGCCCGTAGGACACAAAAATGAGCTTCCATTAGAGATGAGATCTCAGCTCCAGCAATGATCTGAGAACAAGTTGAGTCTACATCAGGACGGAGAGAGGCAAGATATGCCATGACATGAAGCTGCTCCTGTTGAGCCCTTGTTTCATTGATATCCGTCGTCAGAGGTAATACACGGTCAACTTCATCGACCATAGCCTTAAAGGCCCGAAAGTGGTTCTTATGAGACTTGTCGTCCTGTTCTGTCCGGTAGACACCGACGACCGAGTCGTAGATACGAGACAAGTCACGTTTTTCATCAAACGCCGTCGATAGGACCTCCCATAACTCCTTTACCGTGTCCGTGTTCTGAACCATGTTCTCCACCGATGGTTCCATTGAGTTCATCAACTTTGTAAACTGTCGACTATCATCCGTCTCCCACCGCTCAAATGTGGGATTAGTCGTCTCCGGAGGGTTGTCAGTCAGATGCTTGGACAACCGCATTCTCCGAAGTATTTTTTCAACCTTCTTCCGCCATGTTGAGTAGCCATGTGGTCCGTCAAACCGCCGATTGACGAGTCGAATCGAAGAAATCGTTGTGCCAGTGTCCGTTGGTCCCGCCAATACGTTCTCAACAACGGTAGTATTAGCACTGCTAGTCGCATCAGTGGTAGTCATCCTGCACTTGATTCTACCGTCGCTGGATCTTCCCAACCCCAATAATCACATCAACTTTATCGATGCGCTATCAACGTGGCCAGAACCGACACGCGCATGAAAAGTAGAGATCGTATTGGGATCACACAAGCCCTGATACATAGATAATCCAGGTCACTCTCTATGTAGATCCTGATGTGGATATCGTGGTAGGACGAAAACAAAAATTCACGTAAACAAGCAACTTGTCTACTCTTTGTTAACTCCTAAAGCCGTAATCTAGGAACATAGGTTGTGCAAACAAATCATTGTCTACCCTCTGGCTTCGATATACGCTCATGAAGTCGTAATATAGGAACAAATGTTGTGCAAACAAATTATTGTCTACCCTCTGGCCTCGATATACGACTTTTTTTTTGAAATTAGGGTTCAGTCATAAAGGAGGGGCGGCGGCTGAGGGTTAGGGTTTTGGGCTGCATATTGGGGTCGGGGACAGCGGAGAGAGGGGGCCCCGGGGGGGAGGGGGTTGGCGACCTGGTGCGGTGGGGGGAGAGCAGCGGGGGGGGGGGGGGTGGGGGGCTGGAGCAAGGGGTGGGGTGGGGGGCGCTGCTGTGCAGGGAAGGGGGGGGCTGGCGGCCTGGAGCTGGGGGAGAGCAGCGAGAAGGGGGGACGGCCTGAAAGGGGGGGGGGGGGTGGGGTTGGCGGCTAGGGTTTGGGGTAGTTTTTTGTTTTTTGTTTTCCTTGTGGGGAGAGAGGTGGATAGGTTATGGCTCTGATACCATGTAGAATGAGAATTATCGGTTATTCATTAAGAAGATAGGGGAGTACATTATATAGGAGAGGCTAACCCCTCTTCCTATTAGTCTACCCGATGTGGGACTTAAACTCAACTTAACACATAACTCAATAGGGTCTTTCTCATCCAATGCTATGCTCCAACTAATTTACAGTTTCTGTTTTTGAGTTAGGCGATGTTGCTCAGGCACAAATACAATAAAATACATACACCGTGGATCGGACACAATGTTGATTGTGACACGTCCTAGTGTATTTTGGACTGTTTGTGTCACACATGGTCACAACACCAATTTTCAAAGTGTTGATGCTTTATAGGAGTTAGGACTAAGTGTTGGAGGAGTAAGTTTTGGTATCTTCAATTTTCTCTGTGGGTGGATTAGTGTAGTTTTTTTTCTTTTTCTTTGTTGACTTAAGTAAGAATGAATTTTGATTTTTGAGACCGTCGATTGTTTCTCTTCCTTTTGCAATGCCATTCTTTGAACATAAGTTTGTTTACCCAATTAAATTTGATGTCTTGATATTTTGAGTCGATTAGTATAACTGCGACTTTGTTTCGTAGGTTTATAAACTACGATGATGCTTGTTTTTGCTCATTAGTGGTGACATAAGCTTATTTTTGCTTCTTTGATTCATTTCTGTCATAGTGGGTGAGCCATAGTTCTATGGTTTATATTTCTTGGGTTTTTTTATGAAAGCTTAGGTAGCTCAAAAATATTTAGGTTGGCATTAGAAGCGACAACGAACCGTTTATTGTCTTCTATCTTATATTTCCACTCATCCTTTTTGTTCGAATGATTTATTTATCAGAGTTGGTAAGCTTTTAAGTTGATTTTGCTTCGATGTACTTTACTTGAAGTGCTTAGACCTGAATTTTCTATTAGTGGTGTTGGAATCAAGTTTCGAAGAAGGTATTGGGATGATATGGTTTCATTTCTTAAGTCATTTTTAGGGATCATTGTAGATTACTTTGGGATTTTTTCTATATTGTATTCCTCCGTCGTGCGTAGCTATGTTGTTAGTATCGTATGATACATGATAAATACAATCATACGATGCGATATACTACCATTTTTTATGTAATGGTCGATCCGATCCGATAAATATAGGCTGATAGGTAGTATATGTGTTTTTTTACTTGGGTCTTGTAAATTATATAATGTATACTTAAGAATATGGATTCTGGAACTAGATAGACCTATAAAGGTGAAACAAATACAAAATTTATGAGAAAATTATATTACATCATGTTATAATTTATATGGATTTAAAGTATAGACATGAATTCCCACAGTTACTCTATCATACCATACACGATAATATGCACAAGCAAATCGATACATAATACGTGTTGCAAGTTGACAACCTAGGTGTGTAAGTACGTGCATTTGCTTATCAATGTGCACACACGTGTATTCGTTAGTCAATAGCGACTACTCTAAACGAGATAATTTGTTTTCAAACTTCTGTACTTTTGATTTTAACTTTGGGTTTTTACTTCTTTATAGAATCCTTCTGTTAGAGTTATTATTATTTATCTTATGTGGGTATAATGAAGTAATTGTGGGTGTATTTATCATTATGCATATTAATATAAATACATATGAGGTGTAACATAGGAATTAAGTTCTTGCACTCTCTTTTATCATATTCTCTCTTCTCATTCTCTTTTTTTTCTCTCATCTCCAAACTTTACTTGGTATCAGAGCAACCTGAAGGTACTACAAATTTTTCGTCTATTTCGTCTATTTTTGGGGCATTGTTTGATGGTTGCATTTTTCGTCAGTTTTTCGTGATTCATCGTTTGTCGTTCGTTGTTCATAGTCATTCGTGGTTTGTTTATGAGATCTAGGATTTTTACAGATTTTAGTGTTCGTGGTTGATAGTCATTGTTGGTTTTGAGATCTAGGGTTTTAGAGATCTAGTCTTTCTGTTGCATCTACAAGTATGGTGGGTACCGAATCTTCTGACGAGGTTAATAGTGCTGATGATGGTAGTGGGGGTGGTCCTCCTTTTACTGTTATTCATAATGATGAATTAGGAAAATCGATTACATCGGTGAAATTCAATGGTGCGAACTACCTTGCTTGGTCCAAATCTATCAAAGTAGTATTGATGCCGAAGAAGTTGATGTTTTTGACGGAAGAACCTCCGCCTAAAACGTTCGCTAAGTATGGGAATTGGATGAGGGCCGATGCATACGGTATGTCGTGGTTGCGGCATAGTATGGAGCCACACATCGCCTCTAATGTTCATTGGTGTGAATCCTCCAAATAGATTTGGACATATCTGGAAGAATCATATCCAAAGAAGTGGAATATGGCCCGTATCTATGAGTTGTACGAGATGCAAAGCAGAATGAAAAGCCTGTGAATGAATATCTGGCTTCAAAAAAGGCATTGTAGGAGGAATTATTACACTATCATCCTGTTACTATTGATTTGAAGGAAGCTCAGGACGGAAGAAAGAGTTTCACGTTTCACTTATCCTATCCGACTTGGATCATGCGCTCGAACCTTGTAAGACTGAGATTTTTGCTAGAAAGCAGTTACCTATGGTGATAGATATGTTTTTCCGTCTCAATCGTTCCTTTACAGAACAGAGTTCTGTGGTGTCGAATAATAACTCTTCTGCCTTAATTACTATGTTGCTGGTCGTAGTGATGGACGTGGTGGTCGTGGCGGTAGAGATGATGATCATAGTTTTGGTCGAGGAGGTGGTCGTGGTGGTAGTGGTAGCCGTGATCAACTATGGAAGTGTAACTATTGTGGAATACTCGTTCACATCGAAGACTACTGTTGGGACAAGTGGGGTAAACCAAAATATGCAGATCAAGTGCATAATGAAAATATGCACTCCGAGATCACCACTTCTCCTAAAGATGATGCTTCCGGTTTCAATCAGTCTTTAACTTCCGAAACCTTATTTTCATTTGAACATATCCTCCGGAAGTTGAACATACTTGCTAGTACCACCTTCCAACCTACTCTAACCATGACACATAGGTAATCGTGCCTTCGTGGCAACCCAATCACCGTCCACCTCTTGGATCATCGACTCGGGAGCAAGTTCTCACACCTCTCGTATGAACTCTCTTTCGTAATCGTAGTTCTATGAAACATAACATTATCTTGGCAGATGGGTCTACTCGTCCCATGCGTGAAAAATGTGTCATTCATGCTACTCAATTACTGTGATTATCTGATCCATTATGTGCCTAATTTTTCTTTCAATTTGTTATCTGTGAGCCAATTAACCAAATTTTTTCAATATTCTGTAATATGTTCTTTCAATTCTTTTGTTTTTTAGGGCCTTAGGATAAAGAAGATGATTGGTTCAGGACATGAAAAATATGGACTATATTACTTGGATTTATTTGGAAATGCTTTCAGTTAAGTTTCTACTTCTCCGTTGCACTGTCATTATCGTTTGGGCCATCTATTTTTGGCTAAGTTGCGTCAAGTTGTTCCTAGTTTGAGTCATGTTTCTTTTCTTGAATGTGAGACTTGACAGTTAGACAAGCATCACCGTAGTTCTTTTTCTCGTCGTGTTGAGAGTTGTCGGTTGTAGTTTTTTTAACTTGTTTATTATGATATTTGGGGTCCGTCTCTAGAGTCAAAAGTTCGAAAAAGTTAGTATTTTTTTAATTTTGTTGATGATAATTTCAGAGTGATTTGGTGTTATTTAGTGAAAGAAAGATTTGAATTTTCAAATGTATTATCCACCTTTTATAATGAAGTCTATGTTCAGTTTGATGAACGCATTAAAATTTTGTGTTCTGATAATGTTTTGGAGTATACTCAAATCTTCTGTGAACACTTTTCGTGTTGATCGTGGCATGATTTATCAAACCAGTTGTGTCAAACACATCTCAACAAAATTGTAGAACCGAACGCAAACATCAACACATTTTATATATGACTCGAACTTTCATGTTCAATATGCATGTCCTTAAACAATATTGGGCATATGCTGTTCTTACTACATGTAGTATTCTAAAATTTGCTCGGTGGATTCGGTGCGGCGGAGGACCGCCTAGCACCTAGGCGCAAAATTGTTTTTTTTTGAAATTTGAAATCCAAGCATGTTCTAAATACATAATACAGTTCATAATTTTTTAAAATTTAAAATTTGAAATCCATATTACAAATTTGAAATTTTAATGTTTTAAATCTAAATCCAATTCTAAAATCCAAATAACATATCATAATACAACTAAGCATGAAAAATAAATTAAATAAATCTCAAAATTCGAACAACTGCACAAGCCCTAACATATCTGCCTAGGTGTCGAACATGATCGAATAGACGCAACGGGAGCAAAACATGGGGTTTTTGATAGGCCGATTTGTAGAACACTGGCTATATGTTATTCTAATTAATCGCATGACATCATATGTATTAAATAACTAAGTTCCATTCTCCATGTTACATCTATGTGTCACTCATTTTTTTTACCTCCTCGAGTGTTTGGGTGCGTCACTTTTGTTGTCAACTTGGAATCTAATTGAGACAAGTTGGCTCTCGATATCTAAATCCTCGTACTTAAAAATGTTATCGTTAATACAGTCCATAATCACGTAAATATTATGTCAGTGCAGATGTTATTATCTTTGAGTCTACCCTCTTTTTTTTCCTTAGGAGACCGTCTTATTCCATTTCTATCAGATTTGGTATCTACTATCTTTTATACCACTTTCGGTCTTTTTTCTGTCTTTATTCCTCCTTTATAGGTTTATTAGATATCCAAGGACATGCTAGTAGTTCTACGAAATTCAGCCCTCAACCAATCAGCTTCCGTGTCTGCGATATCTGCTCCTATCACCAAAAATTCAGTTGATATTGCTATTGCTCTCAGAAAAAGAAAATGCCTTTGTACCACAATAAAAAAACCTCCTATCTCTAATTATGTTCTAGTATACCGTGCTTCTTCATCTTTTCATGCGTTTGTTGTTTCATTGTCTTCTATTTCTACCCCCAAAACTTATAAGCAAGTTATCTCATCTTCTGGTTGGAGAAGGACAATGAATGAGATGTGTACTTTATGTCAAAATCAGACTTGGGACTTTATAATACTTTCTGTTGGAAAGTAAACACTGGGTTGTAGATGGGTATACATTGTTAAGTATCATCCGGATGGTTCAGTTGAGCGCCTCAAGGCGCGTTTGGTTGCAAAAGAGTATACTTAGACATATATGGTGGGTAATACAAAGACTTTCTCTGCAGTGGTTCGGCTGAATTCAATTTGTATTCTTATCTCTGTGGCAGTTGATCGCTAATGAGCTATGTATCAACTGGACATAAAGAATATTTTTTTTGCATGGTGACTTACAGGAGGAGGTTTTTATAGATCAAACATCGGAATATGTTGTGGCTGGAAGTAAAAAACTCGTATGTCGATTGAAGAAAGCATTAGATGGACTGAAAGAGTCATCTCGAGCTTGTTTTGACAAGTTTAGTTCAGTTCTCATTCAGTATGGGTTTCGACGCACCGCATCACATCATTAAGTATTTTGCAGTCTTCCTCAGCAGGTGTTATCGTATTGATTGTTTATGTGGATATCATTATATCTGGAAGTGATCATTCGGGATTATAGACTTGAATGCCTACCTTACTCGTCAATTTCATACTAAGGATTTGGGTCTTCTTCGATATTTTCTTGGAATCGAGGTTGCTCGTTCTAAGAAGGGTGTGTATCTATTGCACTATAAGTATGTTATAGACTTGCTCTATGCGACTGGAATGTTGGAGTATCGTCCAATTAAGACTCCTATGGATTATCATGACAAGCTTGATGCTGACGAATGAGAGTTATTTGAGGATGTTGGACATTATAGACGGCTGGTTGGAAAACTTACTATTACACGACCATAGATCACCTATACATTTGTAGTAGTTAGTCAATTTATGCATGTCCTTCGACAACCATATTGGAATGTTATCTATCGCATTCTACGATACTTGAAGGTTGTATCTGGAAAGGATTTGTTGTACAAACCTTTCCAGTTGTTCACAGTGACAGGGTTCAGTGATGCTGATTGGGTAGCCAGTCGCAGTGATAGGAGGTCTACTTTTGGCTATTTGTGGGTGACAATCTTGTGACGTGGCGTAATAATAAGTAGAATGTTGTTGCTCGTTCTAGTGTAGTGGTCGAGTATCGTGCAATGACTCGTACAATTTATGAAATAATGTGGGTGCAATCTTTTCTTCATGAAATGAGAATTATGCTTCCTATCCCTATAGAGATGTATTGTGACAAATAATCGACAATTTTTATCGCAAGTAATCAAGTATTTCATGAGCGCACTAAGCATATCGAGGTGAATTGTCATTTTGTTTGCGATTTGTTGCGGAAGAATCAAGAAACAGATTGTCATTCCATTTGTTCGGTTCGAGGATCAGTTAGATTATATCCTTACCAAACCACTTGCTCGTGGTCTATTTTCTGATTTATGTAGCATGTCTGATCTCTATGCTCCAGTTTGAGGAAGGGTATTAGAGTTGTTTTTATTATTTAAGTTATGTGGGTATAATGAAGTAATTGTGGGTGTATTTATCATCATGCATATTAATATAAATACACATGAGGTGCAACTGCAACCTAGGAATTAAGCCCTTGCACTCTCTTTTCTCATATTCTCTCTTCTCACCGTCTTCTCTTTCTCACTTCTCCACTCTTATCTTTCTCTCCTCTCCAAACTTCACTCCTTTTTGAAGTTATGAAAGCAAATTTGTGAATTTTAGTGTCATCGGAAGTAATGGTTTAAGGCTAAGGAGCTAGGCGAGAAGGACACCACCCTGGGGTATGGAAACTGGTAGCTAAGTGCTATATATCTTTACCGAGCTCCTTTTTCCTCAGGCAAACTATGCAGGCAAACTATGCGAGCGTCTAAGGCACCCACACACTCTCAAGTGGTTGCGTTAGCTATGTTAGGATAATTTGGTAACTCGTTCCACAAATGAGACAACTTAACAATTTAAATCTAAATGTCCTTGTATATATTTTTATTCTCCATTTATTTTTACATGTAAATAATCAATTGCCTCTATTTCAGTTCAAGAGCATGTAACAAATCAAATTCTTCACAGAGTTTTAGTTTTCAGGGCTGGTTTTAAATGCTAGCCTTTCAGTTACAAACAGATTGTTGAAACTTCATTTTTAAAACTCTCTTAAAGCCGTAAAACTGTAGATAAATGCCACTCTAGATAAAGGCTATCTTATGATTTCCCTCTCAATATATTTCTTTCCCCACTTTTCTTCTATTCTCTATTTTTCTTCTAGTACTTCTTCTATTTTCTAGGTTTTACAAGCTCGATTATGATACTTATGAATAATTAGTTTCTAGGTTAGCAGTTAGACATCATTGTCTAGATATTTAGTATCTTGGAACTTTCAGTACAGTTAATTTGGTCATAGAGTTCATGATTTATAAGTTTGTAAAGTTTCAATAATTATTTGAACTTCTGTATTGAACACATATACTTGAATTTATTGTTGATTATCAATACTTGATAGCATGTTCTATTTCTTTCTCATTATTGTGAAGATGCATACATAATATGCTTTCTGATTAACTATTCATATATGAGATAGTCTGTAGTAAAAACATTTGTTCATTCCTTTGCTTTTGTCAGTTCCACTGCTAATAGTTTGTTAAACAGAAGTGTGAAATATGATACCATTTCTGTTGGACATTTAGGCTTCTACAACTTTAATATGAGAAACAGTTTATATCTTAGTGCCTAGCTCCAATCAAGAATTCTACTTTCTCGTTGACTCTCACCTCGGCAACATAAGACCATTGTGCTTTAACACATTAAAAGTCTGCTGGAAGTGTGTTGTTGAATGGAGCACAATAAAGAGAGCAGTTGACGCATTCATAATTGTGTTTGGAGCAGGAAAGGGACATTGTTATTTTTCTTGGTTACTACTTACTAGTGGTGTGCCCCCAGTATGCTGTGGGATATTTTATACTATATCGTTTTCCATAAATAGAAATACTGACCTGAGTAATAAATATGGTAATGCTCGTCACCTTTCCAAATAAAACTAATAGTCTTTTCTATTTTATAATATGGTAGTTATGTAGCTATATATTGTTATTTGTTCACTGATTATGGTATTTATAATATGGTGTTGAATGCAATAATGACAGTGTCCATTACTTTTCCAAAAAAATAGTAGTAAATGATTTTGGGAGATAATATAGAGATCCACTACAGAAACTCAAATAGGAACTCAAATTAGAAACTTACAATAGGATTATGACATGTGGAGAATTTTTTCTATTAAGGTCCTTGAATTTTTAAAAACTTACAATCAAGGAATTAGGTGCATTTAATCCAACGGTTGGTAATTAATGAGTTTGAAAAAATTGGAACTCATGAGTTCCTCTAGGAATTTTGGATAATATATAGACAATGCATTAATAGATAATTAATATGCTAATTGTGTTGTTGTTACCATTCCCATTAGTTAGGTTTTATGGCCGGGAAAAGTTGTAATAATGACTTCCACATGGTGCTCACTAGCAACCAATGATGGCTATTTTGGTATATTGTAATAGACTAGCTTATAAACATTTAAAACTTAAAAGGGAAAATGTTCTTTCTAATTTTGTTTTTGTGAGGAACACTAGGCTGTTGGTTAGATGATTTCTTGCTACGATCTCTGTTGTATGTATGTATAATATTCTCTCTCTCATGTGTGTGCGTGTGATTGTCATTCCTTTTCACTCTTTCGCATAATGTGTATAGAGATGAATGCAATTTCTATAGAAAATTGAGTTAACTTACCTATTCATCTAGACACTTAGATTTACCTACCTGCCAACTAACCACCTAGGTTTTATGGCATGACTCTCTCATGCTCATAGCTACATTGTCTACGAATTTGGCACCAACATAGGGGGTTGACGTTAGTTGAAAGCCTGATGTAAAAACTGTATCAACTCCTTTATGGTGGTTTGTATGTGTTGGGTTTGAGAAGCCTAAACTTGACTATCCTGGTTGCTTAGAGTATGTAGTGTTTTGACTTCTCAGGCTGTCACCTTCTTGACACGACTGCAGAAATGGAAGTGTTACTTGGGGATTGCTTGGTTATTAAATCAAATATTCAGGTTTGTACATGATAGAAGCCAATCTACGCCACTAAACTTTCAATAGGGGCGAATTCTTACATAATGAGTATAAGGTGCTATAGGGATTAGATTTTATCCGTTAGTCTTTTTACATGGACTGTTCAAGCTTCTTCTGGTTGGGCTTTGGCCTTTTCCTATTCTTGTTTATTAAGAATCTTAACCATGGGTTCAATAATGCTTGGGGAGCTCATCCGACATGCCTCTGCGGAGTTTGAAGTGGCAAGAAATTCTAGGATATAATTTGGGATTATTTATAACATATTACTCCTCTCTCCTTGTATGTGAACGGATGCTACTTCTCAAGAGCTGGTATGGGACAAGTAGAAATTGGCATGAAGCTTGATGTTGGATGTCCTGATTTCTAGAGTTACCATTGGTTCAAATTTAAGTGAGGTGAAGTGTGTTCATGAAAATTCTTCCTGTTGTTTGGTTACTAAAGAAAGTAAAACTGCGACAAAGCCTTATCCAAATCATTTTAGGTAGGCTATTTATTAGAGATTGACAAAGTTTTACATTGTCTTAGGGCTACCTAACACAACCCTCCTCGTATATCCGGGCTTGGACTTTAATGAAATAAGACATTTAACACAACATATGTAGAGCTTTTCTGGAAGAAAGTAAGAAAAAGCCTAAGAGAAAATTTGAGATGTATTTTCTTGCATTTCACTATATAGTAAAGAAATTATACTTTTTATCCCCACTCATGAAGAATAAACACACATTGACCACCCCAACTCACTTTTTCTGTTTTTCATGCTACAAAACTGATCAAATTTGTATCTTGTATGCATCATATGGAGATTATCATACTATTTGTCAAATAAAAGAGATTGTTCGCTAAAATGTCCCTACTAATTCGTTAAGATTTCATATGATTTATCACTATAATGTTTGGAAATTGCAGGGTTGCTAAAGAGTCCTTCAAGGTTATTGCTTCTGAATTATTTGGTGATTTTATTGTTCCTGGAACTCATAACCAAGGCTTTACCAGCGAGTCATTATGTGGAAAAGGTGGTGTTAGCCCCAACTACTGCTCCTGTAGGTGGACGGATCCTAGTGGATCCACATCAGGCATCAACCAATATTAAGCTTTCCTTGCCAGCTAGTCTTCCTCTAATCCGAAGAGACCTCCAGAAGCAATCTTCATTGCAAAGTGCGCCTGCACCTCCTCCAAATTACAACTCATTAACAACCGTTGGACAACCCTCTCCAAATTCATCTCGTCTTTCACAACCATCAGCAAAGCAGAACCAAGATTCTGCTCCGCAAGCGTCTCATATGCCTCCCCCGATTGGGGACACATCTCCATCAAACTCGAATGTCAGCTCAGCTCCATATGGCTTAGTGCAGCCTCCACTTTCTCCTCACAGGTCCGGTAAGTTTATTTTCTGCAATGCATATTTAAGACACTCCGATTTAAGGATTTTGGAAATACCTGTTCATATTCATCTCTATAATACTTCCAATCACTTATATGGAATATTTGGGGTGTGGATGGGACCATGGGTTGGGGTTGGGGCGCACATACACACATTATGTTATATCCCTTTTACATGCAATATAAGTAGTGACTAAAAGTTAATGATGTGTCATTTAATTGGTTTACATACTGCACCAATTTGATTTTGTCTTGACTTTTAACATTGAGACAGGATGTTGCGAGCCCAATATGGTACAAAAGCGAGGTTCAAAAATTTGTCACTGCATATACCCAGTAAAAGTTGAACTGTTTCTACAGAATGTTTCGCTGAGTTCAAATTGGAGTAATGAATTTCTTGAAGAGCTGTCTTCTCAGCTCAATCTGCGTGTAGCTCAATTTGAGATTTACAACTTCTATGTTGTTGGTGTCTCGGGGCTAAATATCTCAATGGATATAGCTCCATACACAGGGATAAGCTTCTCTACGGATCAAGTGAATGCGATGAATTATTCACTCACCTCACATAAAGTTCATATCAATCCGATGCTGGTTGGTGATTACAGACTTCTCAATTTCACCTGGTTCAAGCCATTTGCTCCTTCACCTGGTAGCGTTGTCTTACCTTCATTTCATAATGTTTAATTTATATTTAGTTGGCAATTACTTGGATATCAAAGAACCTTGATATACATGTGGTATTTGGTTAGTTAATTGTCTAGTGTACCTCCAATCAATCATGAACTTATTCAAAACATAGTTTGAAGTATCGACCGATACGGCCGATACTGATACAGTTTCGCATGTCCCGATCTGATACCGACCAATACCCAATACCGACCGATACCGACATTATAGGTCTTTTTTCCGGTCAATTCGGCAAAGAAAATTGAATTAAAAAGACCAATTAGCAAGGTTGTAAAAGCATAGTAAGGTTGTAAAAGACAAAAACTTATCTATTGCATATAAATCAATGGACAAGGATGACTACTATTTTATTCAATTTCAAAAATACTAAGAAACAACACTGGAAATACTTTAAATTATGCATAAATGTATAAAATATATTTTCTAAAATATTAATAATTTACTAATAGTTGTTTGCTTTCCGATACCAAAAAATCCGATACACTGATCCGAAACCGCCGATACTACCGATACCGTCGATCCCGATACTCATAGAAATGGTCTAATACCGATTCCGATACCGATACTTTTAACCTTGATTCAAAAGCCTTTCTGTATAGTATTATGAACTTAATTTAGCTTTTCTAAACCTATCAGTCTCCTTCCTCTTCTGTGAAAAATGTAACAATATCTCAGAAATTGATTGTGTTGAGTTTTGCGATTGATTCTTGCAAGTCTGTTTCATTTGATCATTTGCAGCTATATGAGCAGATAAATGGTCGGAGCAGTATTCAGCATAATTTGTTATCTTGTTAATAAACACAACTAAATGAGGAGAAAGAAAAACAAGAATAGTGTTAACTAAGTGGGAAAAGTGAGTAACAATATCTTCGCTACTTTTGCGATAGCCTATATGCCTAGGTGGCAACGGAGATTTGGCTAGGACAAAAGGTTGTTCTAGAGAAGAGTGTAAAAGAAGTCAATTTGTCTTTGCTTCAACATAATAATGGGTTCTTAGACCTGTTCTGCACCAGGTCAGAGGAGGGAAAGAAGGGAAGAAGAAGAGAAGAATAGGAAAGGAATCAAGAAGATCACATAAGTAAAAGAAGGTGAGAATAGGAAAGAAGAAAGGGAAAGTGAATAAATAGTTGGAAGAAAGAGGAATGATGATTTTTTAGTTGAAAGAATACATATTTATAGCCTCACAGTGGCTATCCAAAGATAGGAACTAATCTAAGCAGAGCATATCTAATAATAGAGGCTCTATCCTAACATACTCTTCTAGGCTCCGAGCAAGTTGGAGCATAGATGTTAATCAAGCTCATCTTGGAGAGAGAATGGAGAAACAATGGCCGTGAAAGAGCTTTGGTGAGTGTCTCAGCTAAGTAGTTGCAGGGACATGGTGGAGACAAACTTCCTCAAGCTTGACCTTGTACCGAAAAAAGTGGAAGCAACCTCAGTATATTTAGTGCGCTTACTTGATCCTCAACAATGTGGATGGCGTCCTTATTGTCACTCAATAGAGGGAAGCAGGAGAAGTGAGCGGGACACTAAGATATATGAGCAAGCTCTTGAGACAGGTTATCTCTGGTACAACACGTGCTATCGAGCGATACTCAACTTCAGCAAACGAGGGTGTCACAACAGTCTACTTCTTGCTACGTCATGAGATAAGATTGCTGCTAAAGAAGGTGATAGCCTCTACTAGATCGACGGTCATCAATAGACCCAACAGTCTGCATCACCAAACACTGTGAGAGTGAGGAGGGTCTATGCATCTTTGACTATGCTCCGTCCTCTGCGCTATCCTCTCAAGGATAAGGACGTTGACCACCTCCTTTCAGACGCGGCAGTGGCTGACGACCTACTCTTGGACGCGACGTCCGAGGTGGACGTGGCCAGGGCCGAGGACTCCTCTACTTCGCTCTGATACCATGTGGAAGAAAGAAGAATTAGAATGTGGTGATTTATTAGATGAAATAATACATATATTTATAGCCTCAGAGTGGTGACTAATGTACACACAACATATCTAATAACAATAATAACAAGCAAGAATGACGAAAGCTCTATCCTAACATACTCTTTTACAAGTACTATAGTATTGCTAGCAATATGCAGCAAATTAGGACACTGCTTATTGAATACGAATACCTACAGGCAACAACACATCACTTAGCTAAGTTTTAAACATATTCATTACACAACTGCCATGCACTGTAGGTTGTTCTACAGGGAAGACCAGAACCTCTCCAGTGGAAGTGAGGAAAATTTTGTCTTTGCTTCAATAGAGGGTTCTCAGTCCTTTATGCACCAGGTCAGAGGAGGGAAAGAAGGGAAGAAGAAAGACAAGATTAGGAAAGGTAAAAAGAAGATCACAGAGGGCAGAAGAGAGAAAAAGAAGGAAAGAATAAGAACTAAGAAAGAGAAATTGGACAAGTACTATAGAATAGTAAAACAAATGAGCAAATTATCACACTGCTTACTGAACACGAACCTTAACCTACAGGCTACAACACCACATAGCTAAGTTCTAAACATATTGATTAAACAAGCGCCATACACTGGTTTGTAGTGTCATGTTTTCCACTCATTAGATGTCCAAATTCAAAGTCAACCTCTTTTTGCAGCAATATTCTCAAAATCAATAATGGACTAAACTAATATATAAAAGAAATATTTTGTCCGAGCTATCTTTGTAATTAGTCATAGATTTGTAGTACACACATAAATCTTTTGTCATGTCTTGTTCTTAAATATGTTTATTCTTAACAAAAGAGTCTACCTTTTATGTTCAATTCAACTTTTATAACTGTGGAACAAGGAAATCTCTTGAAATACTCTCTAAGAATGTTTGATATGCATGTGATTATATAACACCAAAATTTATGAAATTCAAGAACATATGATTCACAAACTCCATCCTTTTCTTTTTTCTCAATTAATAGAAAAATTATGACATGCAGCATTAATTATCCTCATCTATATGTACATTATGACTTTAATGAATTCCCTTAATCACACCGTGTTAATATTTAAGAGCCTAAAGTTTGGCATGTCTCATTTGATTCTAGTTACTTGTTCTCCAACACAGTTCTAGGGAAAAATGTTAAAGGTATCAATGTTTCTCCCTGAAAGCACATTTCGGCAACTGAAATAAACTATTCTAAAATATCTAGGGAGAATAAATGAGAATCACATTGAAATTTAAAAGATTAGCTTCATGCAAATAAAATATATTTACAGTGACTCATTGGATGCACTAAGACTTTGTTGTAACTTCTTTATGAAACTTATTCTAGATCATCGCTGTTACCAAATACTATCTAGTGAATATACCAAATTTACTTCAAATTATCATTATTTAGCGTATAACTTAGTTAAAACTGTAGTGTTTCTATTGCATTGATATGCCTCAGCAAGTTTACTTTTTTTTTCCCCAGCTCCAACATTAGCTGTCTCACCTAAACCTTCTCATCCTTCAAAATCCTATCCGCATACATCCCAAAGCAATGGTAACAATGATAAAAGTTCAAGTTTGACTATAGTTGTCGGGATTTGTGCTGGCATTCTAATCATCATTATTATCACATCTGTGATAATAATTTGCTCATGGAAATCTGGAAAAAGGAAGAAGATCCCAGTCAAAGTATCTGGTATGTTCTTGCTGTAAGAAATGCATTTAGTAGCTATTCCTATCATCTTTAAGATGCTTCCTGCTATTAGCAATGAATAATTTCCTATTGTTAAATATCAAGAAAAGAACATAAAATTTGAGATTTCTTCAATTGTTTTTCTGACTTGTACAATGAAAATTTGGGACCACAAATGGATTGTTGGAAAACTCAATGGTCTTGAAATAGTTTGATACGACGAATTTAACTAAATTTGATAGTGGAAGAAAGTAAGGCACTGAAATTGATTCAAATGAAGAAACTATTTATTTAGTATGAAATGGACTATTTTAACCAAACATATGCACGAGCTTCCTTATTGTAAAGACCAATAGTTATGTTTAAACCTTGTTTTAGTCATCAGAATAAGTGAACAGGATACTAATGGAGACACTAGGACTAGAGGTAGGTATTGACAAACATGGACGTGATAAATTTGACACTATCCCTCATTTGGTTTCTTAGGATTTTCATGAGCTTAAAAGTTAAAAAAGGATTTACCATAGACATTTTGTGTCTGCTGACGACATCCTTTTAGGTTCCTGTGCCTGAGGCTGGGGTAGAATAGTTTGGTTTTGTCTTGTACACGCTAACTTACAGTTGACTGTGATACCATAAATCATTATGCTTTGGTGCCAAAACCACTAACATTATAGGTATCTACACACAGACCAAATGGATTCTTTTGTTTAATCGGCTCCTTACAGTAGGTTAGACACAAAATCAAGTTAATCTTCCTTTTGGTGAAGATCCTGCATTTCTCTTTGGAAAGAGCAATCATTTGTTAACCCTATTTGCTTTTCTGTCCAATATAACATTTTGTTTATACCCCTGTTTCCTGAATATGAATAATTTGTTCCACCTTGTCATCGACTTGTAATCTTCTGTGTAAGAACCTGTTTGAATCCACACCTCATATCCCAAGCAAAGATCATGTAACATATTTCAGATTTGTTTACTGAATCATTGGGGAAAGGGAAGTTCAGATCCGTCAACTTGTTACATGATCTTTGCTTGGGATTCCGATTGTTTACTGAATCATTTGTAACATATAACATTTTGCTTAAAACTTCCTTTTAAGAGTCATGGCTATAATGAATGACCAATCGGAACCCCTTACTATGGTGCAGTTCTCTAAATTTTGTTTGGTATGCATGTTCCTTCAGTTCTATCCATCTCTTGATCCTCTCCATATCTTAAGTTATTTCTGATGTACTAACTACTCATTGTGTCTGATATGAACCACAAATGCTCCCATATTTCAACAATTTCCTACTATTTGAGCCAGGTTCACACCATAACTTCCGTAGAAGATAGTCTTGTATTTAGTTGTTTTTATTTAGTGTTCTACTAGTTTTAGTCCCACATTAGAAAACCTCAAGTTATGGTGTGATACCCTTACCTATAACTCTTTCATCCTAAATAATCCAAGTCTAATAAGTTGAGTCAACTTCTCAACATGGTATCAAGAGCTTGTTTCTTTTCTTAGGATTTGCTCTTCTTGCCAAATTCCCAAATTTTATCCCATCCTTATTCTAAACGCTAGCCATCGCCACCCTTCCCACCTTCCTGAAACACTAATTTCAGCCCTAGGTGGCACCTCATTTCCCCAAAATTCCTTCCTACAACCGAAACCCCAATCTTGCCGTAGCCGGCTCCTCTATCTTCCTCAAAGCTCTCTACAATCGAAACCCTAATTTCAGCCTAGCCCTAGTCGCCAACAACCACCTCCCTCTTCTCCAAATCCCTCTGCAACCGAAGCCCTAATTTTAGTCCCCTCTATTGACTATAGCCCTCGACTGACAACAAGCAACCACCTTTGTGCTCAATGACGAGTCTGCAATAAACGAGGACTCTCTCCGATCGACGATAAACTTTTCTTATCATGCTCTACAACGGATCACGTTCCTCAACTCGCTCCGCTTCGCCGCTTATCGTTGCTTCGACGCTATTGATCTGTTCCATATTTGCTTTGCCGCTCCTCAGTTCCTCCCCGAGTTGACTCCAGGGGGACCAATAACGTCATGACGACGACAAACTCCTGTGGAGTTGTTGTTGAGAGTCTCCTCCATTGAAAGACAAGTTTTCAACGTTCTTTGTCACACACAAGTTATTTACGAGCCAAAATCTCGTGCGAGTTATTCACAAAATCGCGACTTGTCTCAACTTCTTTCTATTCCGTGTTATCTCACATCTCGTGAGATTTTGCTCTAGATCGTGAGATATTGCTCGGGTTATGATATTTGCCTCTTCTGCTAGCTAGATTTTGCTTCATATTGTGAGATATTTCCCGATCTCTAATATTGTATTCGCTTTCTCCTAAAATATAGTTACTACGGATTTGTCTGCTTGTGGGATATCATGGTACTACTATTGTGTTTGGTGGTGATGCTTAAGAGCCCTGTACTAGCTTGCTCTTCTAAGTTCTCAAAATATTTCTTTCCGTTTCTTGTGTGGTTACTGTTATTATGTTGACGATTTCCACAAATATGGCTTTGCTTAGCAAATTGGGTTTGTGGACTTATTCACTTGGCTATTCTCGTACTTTGGTGATTTATTGCACACTTCTTTTATCGGTTATTTCTATCTTGGACTACTTCAGCCGTATGTGGTTCGATTTCTCATATTGTCTTTACGATTTTCTCTACTATCAAGCGATGATCTTTACCTTAGGGATATTTTTACTTACCGAATTACCCGGGGTTCTATCTTTGATTGTGGCTTAAGCATATATTATGGCAGGTTTTTCAACTCATGTTTATGGTTGTGGTGGAGTATGCACTTTTACTGGACCCCCTTTTTGGCTTGGGACGTAGAGAGCGTGATCCTCCATTATCCTTGCCTACAATTTACGATTGTTTCTCACCACCAGAGATATAGCTACTTCGTGGTCTTGTTTATGCATCGCCTTCTTCCTCAACTTCGGCTTTGGCTTTCGATTATTTTTCACCACGTGAGATGTATAGTCTTCGTCGTTTTATTTCTCAACCTATTGGATGCATCTCTTTTGTTTATGATTCTGCCTCCGATATATCATATACGACTCATGGATCTTCGTGGATTGTTGATTCCGATACGACCAATCATATTATTCTATAACCGGTAAATTTTAAAGATGCGAAGTTCTCCAAATTTATTAGGCTAATGGGATACCACTCTAGTTCGTTGATCTGGGACAATACCTCTTCTATACTTCATCTTTGGTCTGTCTTAATGTTCCTGGTTCACACTTGGGACAATACCTCTTACTTCTATACTTCATCTTCGGTCTGTCTTAATGTTCTTGGTTCACACTTCAATCTTGTTTTACTAATCGTCTCACCAGATATGATAATTGTTCATATCATAATTGTTCAGTTCACCTTCTTTTTTCCTCTTTTGTGATTCGGGATCTACAAACTCAGGCAATTCGTGTCCAAGATCGATTGGCTAATGAATTATGTTTTTTGGATATTTCACCACTTATTCTGGCATTTGTTTCTTTTGTCAACTAGCATCAACGACTTGGACATGCCTCCTTACCTATTCTTTGAAGGTGCTTTCTGATTTTTTCTTCTCAGAGGTTGTAACATTCGTTTTATCAATTAACATATTAATTAGACATTGAATTAGTACCAAGTGTTATTAGTATTTAAACCTTCAAATTAAGAATTAATTGGATTAATCATATAAAAACAAAAATATCATGAAGAAGTCAATTTTAATTTGGATTGTTCCACATAAGAAGAGAAATTCAATTTGACTTGGTCATTTTCATAATTGCCAATTCACCATGACACCTTATCCCATCTCTACACCCTTGTACATCATCGCTTACATCACATCCTCACATCCTAACCTTATTACATCACCGCTTGCATTACACCCTAACCCTATGACATCATCAATAACATCATCACTTTCTACACACTTCTCCATACCTCATCCATGACTTCATTATCCTCTACACACTTCTCTACCCCCTCTACACACTTCTATATTGCATCACCCAGGACATCACAACTCCCCAACACCCCTCACATGTCCCCATCCATTCACCTTCTTACACCTCATCACCCCTACATGAACATCACCCCTCTCACATGCCCTCACCCACTTCCCTTCTTACACATCATCACTCTCTACACCTCTCCCTCATTCCACTCTCTCATGCACCCAACCCCTCTCACATGGGCCTCCAACCATTCCCTCCCACTTCTCTATATAAACACACTCCACACCTCTTTCTCATATCATCCCACTTTCAATACATCTTTAAAACCTTGGAGGATTGCTAGCAAGGGATTATGAGCTCAACTTACAAGGGGTGTCTTGATTTTCTTTTCATTTCTAACTAGGAGTATATATATATATATATATATATATATATATATATATATATGTGTGTGTGTGTGTGTGTGTGTGCGTGTCAAGAAAAGGGAGAGGAGAAAGGGACTGCAGGAGCAACAACAATGCAGTAGCAGCAGCTGCAGTCGCTGCATCAACAGTAGTAGCATGCAGCAGCAGTATTACCTGCAGCAGCATGCAGTAGCAGTGTATGCAGCAGCAGCAGGGGTAGCAGTGTTATGAGGTGTTAGTGTGTGTGTATGTGTTTTGTCTATGTGTATGTGTGTTAGTGTGTATCTATGAGTGAGTGTGTGAAGTAAGAGTATGCGTGTCTGTGAGAGTGTGCATGTGTCTATGGTAAGTGCCTAAGTACCTATATAAAGTGTGCATATAAATAATTATATAGAATAGAATAGGTATAGCCAACATACCAAGTAGGTATTAGAATGACCTGGAAACCTAATAAACCAATGGATAGAGTGGTTATTTATTTCAATTCACTTATTGATATTTGAAAACTCAAAATATAGGTTACTTGGACTCGGGTCAATACCACAAACTCAGTACGACAGGCGAGTACAGTCTCTGATGGTTTTTCTTACTGATAATTTCTATAACATGTAGTATTGTTGTACTTGATTCCTGACAGCACTGCCGATCCGATACTCTAGAAAATTATCGGTATCGGCCGATATTGGTGGAAAATGTATCGTATCGGGCTGTATCGGTCCGATACGAGCCCATACGGACCGATACGAGCCGATACGAACGTTCTGAAATCGGACACTCTCCTCTCCGACCAAAAACAAAAGCATCAAATCCTCAAATCAACATCAAATAAAGCAAATTATGCTTTGCAGACGTCAAATCCAATAATCGAAAAAAATAACAGTGCAATAAAAACTTGTATAAATAGTTCATCATTTGCCTACAATGAACACACAACAAACCCTATTTTACAGAGAGATTAGAAGTTCAGAAATTTTACCTTTTCCAGGTAACCAAATCCTCCTTCGCTGTAGAGATCACCCACTTGACCTCGTCTTTGGCCTCCTCCGCCGCCTCCACCGCGGCTCGAGAAGTTCTCCGCCTCCACCGCGGCTCGAGAAGTTCTCCACCTCCGTCCTTGGCTCTCCTCTCCGATCCCGCATACTCCGGCGTGACGCGGCGAGTGGAGGTGGAGAGAGAAAATCCCGGGGAGAGAAACATTCGGGGGAAATGAATGTTTCTCCTCTGTGTTTTGTTTACGATTAAATTTTTTTTTGCCACGTCAGCATCCAAAAAACACACATCAACCAATCTCCACCGTCCAATATGCGACGTCACCGATCCACCGCTCAGATCTATGCCACGTCAGCATCCTCAAAACACGTCTAAACCAATCTCCACCATCCAATATGATACGTCAGCGATCCACAGCTCAGATCTTTTCCACGTCAGCATCCTAAAAACACACCTAAATCAATCTCCACCGTCCATTTTGCCACGTCACCGATCCACAGCTCAGATCCAACGGCTGTGGATCTTTGGGAAAAAAAAATTTCTGAACGCTGGATTCGAACCCGTGACCACCCAATTTTACAGCCATCCCACTAGCCAGAAAGCCAATGGAACTTGGGTGTTTAAGTCGCCATGTATATAGTATTTAAGGAGGCAACTTATATATATATATATATATATATATATTCTGACTTTTATTTATTTATAAAACTAATATATATATATATATATATATATATATATATATATATATATATATATATATACACTAATATATATATATATATACACTAATATATATATATATATATATATATATTAGTTTTATAAATAAATAAAAGTCAGAATATATATATATATATATATATATATATATATATATATATATATATATATATATACAATCCTGTTGTTACATACAATAATATATATATATAATATATATATATATTCTGACTTCTATTTATTTATAAAACTAATATATATATATATATATATATATATATATATTGTATACTATAGTATATTCTATTGTACATATACACTAATATATATATATATATATATATATATATATACAATCCTGTTGTTACATACAATAATATATATATATATATTGTATACTACAGTATATTCTATTGTACATATACACTAATATATATATATATATATATATATATATTGTATACTATAGTACCTATATATTGTATCAATTTCATATATATTGTATCTAAATATATTATATATACATAAACTATATACTATATATACATATACATATATATTGTACGTATATGCATCATATACTATATCTAACTATTTATTATTGTATATATATTATATATTATTGTTATCTATTTAACTTTTTATTATTGCAATATTTTTTGCTGTATATATATACTATATATCAATATTTATTATTGTACAATATGTTAATAAAATTATTATTGCATCTAACAAATTTTTATACATTTTTTATTACTGCATGTAACATTTTTTATTATTGTATGTAACGTTATATCATTTTCAGGATTATTTAATAGCACCAAAAAGATGTACGCCGGAGGAAATGGATGCTGGTTAGAAACATGGCAAATGTATCAATCCTAATAACAAGAGGAGGGTGGAATGCAATTATTGTAGCAAAATAATGGACGGAGGGGTTACTCGGCTGAAACAACACTTAGCGGGTATTACAGGAAACGTAGCATCGTGTCTTGATGTACCGCTTGCTGTAGAAAGAGAAATGTTGTTGCTTGTTGAGGGTAAAAAAAAGGATAAAATAATAGCGGATCAAAGAAAATAACGGGTAGAGGAGGAGTTGACAAGAATAGCTGGTGGAGTAGATTCCTCCTCGGAAGAAGATATTGATGACTTCACGGAACTTAGAAGGGGCATGAGAGAAAGTAGGAGACAACATGCAACTGAGGAATGGGGTAGACGTCGAAGTGTCGGGGACAGAGAAACAAGGTCAAGCATGGGTCCGACGTTAGGTGGCCGATCAAAGTCGGTCGCATATCGTGGGGAGGAGGTAAGAAATATTCCAGAGGTAGGAGTAAGGGGTATGGACCCTTATGTCCTAAGAAGACAAGGGGCAATGCAATCCAAAATAAAGGGTGCAATTAAGGGGATAAAGAATACGAAAAGTTATATAGGAAGATTTATATCAAAATTCTTTATATATAATAATATATCGTTCAATGCTGCTAAAAGTCCACACTATCAACCAATGATATATGCCATAGCAGCTTCCGGGAGTGGAGGAAAAGGTCCAACTCCTTATGAGATTTCAAATACTTATTTAGATATGGAAATAACTCAATAAGTGACATGGAGGAGTACCTAAAATCTTTTCATAGGTATTGGGATGAGTATGGATGTACAATTATGTGCGATGGATGGAGTACACAGAATAGAAAATGCATCATAAACTTTCTTGTGTATTCTCCACAAGGAACGATATTTCTTAAATCTGTAGATGCCTCTGACAAGTACAAAGATAATAAATACATATTTGGACTGATGAATGAAGTTGTGGAACAGATTGGAGAAAATAGGATCGTCCAAATAATTACTGACAATGACTCCAACTACAAGAAGGCGGGAATGAGGTTAATGGAGGTGAGAATGCACTTATACTGAATTTTTATTATTATAAATATGTTTGTATATATGTTATTTATTATTGTAAATATAGCTTCATTCTAAATATATATATATATGTTTATATGCAGGTGAGAAAAAATTTATATTGGACGCCATGTGCAGCACATTGCATAGATCTCATGTTGAAGGATATAGCCAATGATCCACATATTAAGCCACTAATACGGAAGTCTCAAGATATGACTTGTTTCATATATAATCATGGTTGGGCTCTTAGCATCATGAGGACTGAGACTCAGAATGGAGAATTGGTTAGACCAGCCATCACTAGGTTTGCTACCAATTTTATTGCTTTTGATTCCATCCTTAAACATCAGGCTGATTTAAAAAGGATGATAAATACAAGGGGTTTGACAGATAACTACATGAAACTCAATCGTAAAGATAGAGAAAAGGCAGATGTGGTTGTCAGTTTAATCGAGAGTCAAACTTACTGGAGGGATATTGCAGGGGTCACTGCAATATTTCGACCTCTAGTAAAAGTTTTAAGAATGGTGGATAGCGATGATAAAGCGGAGATGGGTTATCTTTACGAAGCTATGGACAGGGCTAAAGAAATGATAAAAAGGAATGTTGGTCAAGGATATAGGAAGTGGTGGAAAATGATTGATACCAGATGGAATTCTCAACTACATCGAGATATACGTGCAGCTGGTAAGTACTCTATAAATTGAATATCCTTCAAATGTTATTTTATAATATTTGTAGGGATTTTAAAACTAGTTATTTATTCAATATTGCAGGTTATTTCTTGAATCCTAAATACCAATATTCTAATGATGTTATAAATGATGACGAGGTACTGAATGGTTTCCACCGCGTCGTTAATAGAATGGTGAATGACAATATAACACGCCTTAATATAAACAAAGAGGTAATTATTATTTGATATTAGATTTATTCATAACTTCACATTAATGTCATAAGACCCATAACTGTTGTAATATCACTTTGCAGGCAGAAAAGTTCAGATTGAGAAATGCTGTATTTAGTTCAGATCAAATCCAAAGTGCTGTAAATATATGTCTTCCTGGTAGTAATAGTTCATACTTCAAAATATTTATTAATTAAATTTATATAGTTACAAAGCTAATATATTTTATTATTTTGTAGCTGAGTGGTGGTCCATACATGCTAGGGAGGAAGCCCCAAATTTGACTCGATTAGCTGTGCGCATCCTAAGTCAAACAGTGTCTTCTTCCAACTGTGAAAGGAATTGGACAACATTTTCTCTCATCTATACTCGTCCCCGCAATAGACTTTTAATGACAAGACTAGAAAAATTAGTTTTTGTCCATTATAATATGAGATTGAGGGTTCGAAATATGCAAAGATCACGAGATGAACAAAATATTATAGATTTGGATGAGATATTTCATGAAGAAGATCCACTCATAGCTTGGACTAGAGAAAGGGAAACACCACTCTTAGATGACAGAGAAAATGAGTTGTTAGATGATAACTTGGATGTCGATCCACAAGATATTGCCGAAAATGTTCGAAGGCCTGAAAAAAGAAAGAAAACACCAGATGTACAATCTCGACAGGTCGACAGCGATAAAGACGACACTACTGATAGTGGAGGCAATGGAGCTACACTCGTTGCTGGTGCTGACAATACTAATGAATATGAAAGTCCTGGAGATCAGTCTCATGAATACTCTGAAGACTGGCCAAGTGATTATCAACCTAGAGAGCACCGCATGGATGATACATATGCTGGAGGATCTAGTCATCATGATGTACCTACTCCTTCAGACAATTACAACAATACATATGATAGTTCATGCACAAGTTATTATCCATACAACACTACAGAGGCGGAACAACATTCAACATTTGATGGCCTAATGACAATTTTTTTTCATAATACAGATATCGGTCGCTACTACCCTCATAACCAAGAACCATATCGGGACGATTATGATAATTATGAACAATTTTAGTGATATATTTGTATTTTTTTGTATTTGTATTCATTTTCGTATTTGTATCCTTATTGTAGTTCGTACTTATTGTAAAAAGACTATTATTCATGAAATTTAAATGAAGGGATAGGCCAGAGTCCCAATAAATTTTTTTGGCCAAGTGATTTTTTGTCGTACTTTTAAATTTAAACATGTAAATCTTGTTGCTAATTTTATTTCGATATATTATGAAACAAAATAATTGGTGTCATAGATCACATTGTAACAATTTATAACTATTCACTTATACTAAATTTCTGAATACAATTAAATCTTTATTTATTTAAAAAATTTAAAAAAATATCTCGATTCCTCGACAAATATAATTATGGGTCTTGTCACTTGTCTCATTATCTCATCCTGCCATTTGCATTGCTTCTAATCTCTTGTGCCTCCCTCTTTGTGCCTTAATTCGTCAAAATTGAAACCTATAAAACAATACAAGATTCAATTAGTACGAATATAATGACATAGTAAGATTGTAACTAAAAATATGTAAAGGAAGACAACTTATATATCGCAGGTAAACCATACAACAATGATGACTATTGTTTTATTCAATTATAATAAAAAAAAAAACATGAAAAACACTTAAATAATGCATACATATGTAAATTATTTTTTCTATTTTTTCTAATTTTTTATTAATTTATTAATAATTATTTAAATTGCCGATACATCCGATACCAACAATCCGATACTCCGATCCGATACCGCCGATACTGCCGATATTGCCGATACGGCTACTCATACAAACTGTCCGATACCGATACCGAGTTCTTGAACCTTGGCTTTTAGACCTTGATCTTGTAATATTCGATGTTCTTTGATTCATGTATGCTAGTCAGGGCGGGGAGATTCTAGTTTATATGTGATCATACCCTTAAAATCGTGTGCAAATATAATTCTTGTGCAAATGCTAACCTTACACTTCACGTATGATTAGCCGACTCCTATTGTGCAATCCTAAGCCGATCACATAATCAAACTAGTATTTGAAAATACTTAGTGACTATAGATTTCTTTGTTGATACATGTCATAATTTTCTGTTTATTCATTTTTCTGTTCAATCTTTACCATGCTTTGATGTTAGTTTATTTTTATCCATCATATGGACTATTAATGTTTTATAGTCCTTATCATGTATCGAAACTGCTATTGGAGTTGTACTCGTTCAATCTTGACTGTATAATATTTCAGGTAGCACGTAGAAGGACCTATGCCCCATATATTATGGATTTTTGGAAAAATAGCTTCGAGCCTGATTTTACCTCCTCGAGGATCGAGGAAGGCCGCAAGCGGAAGACCAATAGTTAAAGTTTGCAGACTTACTATAGTTGTATGATTAATGAATACAAGATTTTGTACTGTAACCTTTATATACATATATATACTATAACATATTTCTACCTACCTTAGTTTTGTGATTGAGTATAATATTTGTTCCCTTTATATTATGATGTGTTGGTTATACAATACTAGTTCCAGACAACGTTTTACTGCCGACGCTGCGACGTAGGCTGGACGTGCCCACGCACTCGTACCCGAACACCCGGGTGCGGGTTGTGACAGGTTTCTTGTAAAACATGCTTTTTTGGGAAATAATATCGTTTTGCATTCTTGCTTGCCTTTAGAAGTGATGCTCCATTCTCTTTAGAATATTATGATATTTAGGGCCTTGTAAAATCATAAGTTTGTTTGATTTTCACTATTTTGCTACATTTATTGATGATTATTCTCAGATGAATTGGTTATTTCGTCTATGTGATCGTTCTGAAATCCAGAAAGTATTCTGCAGCTTTATTGCTCAGAATCGTATATAGTTTTCTACTATGATTAAAAATCTTTCGTACTAGTAATACACACGAATGCATTAACAAGTAGTTTCATGATGCTTGTGCATCTCATGACATCATTTATTAGACCTCCTGTTCATATACTCTACAACAAGATGACAATGCGTAAAGTAAAAAAATTCACTTTCTTGAGCTTGGACGCTAAATACTTAATTGTGATAAAAGTTTAAGGTTTATTGGAACTTTATTATCCCCTTTTTATACTCATCACGGACGAAATAAATGTCAATTTCAATATGTTTCGTCCTTTCATGGAACACATGATTGGTAGCAATATGGATAACAGAATGGTTATAACACCACATATCTGCTGCTTTAGATCCTGCTTCTTCTTCCAGTTCTTGTAGCAGATGCTTCAGATATAGCACCTCTGCTGTGCCATGAGCAATAGCTCGATATTATGCTTCGGAACTTGATCGTGCGATCACACTCTGCTTCTTGCTCTTCCACGATACCAAGTTTCCGTCAATAAATACCGAGTAACCAGATGTAGATCGTCTATCCGTCAGGTTTGCATCCCAGTCAGCATCGGTAAAGTACTCAACATTTGTATGTCCCTGATTCTCCATGCGAATTTCTTTTCCAGGATTCTGGACTAGATAGCGCAGAATTCTGAGAACTGTCTGCCAATGTGGAACTCGTGGAGAAGACATAAATCTACTCGTGACACTGACGATAAAGAAAATATTTGGACAAGTCATAACCGCCAAATAGTTGAGTTTTCCAACCACTCGACGATATTGATCCGGATTAGTCATCAGTACTCCTTCGTCGGGGAGTAACTTTTCTCCTGGGTCCATTGACGACGTTCCATTGGCTTGCATCATTCCTGCATCATTTAGTATGTCTAACACATACTTCCTCTGAGACATGACAATGTGCCTCTTTTTTCGTATGACTTCAACAGCCAAGAAGTAGTTCAACGATCCCATATCTTGGTCTGAAATTGTTCTCCCAGAAACTTCTTCAGTCCTGCAATGTCCTGACTGTCGTCTCCCTTGATCACAATGTCATCAACATAGACACTAAGTAGTATCCTTCCCGCTGATGTCTGTCGGTAAAATACTGAATGATCATTCTTCGATTGACACATGCCAAACCGAGTGACGTGTAAATCGACCAAACCATGCACGGGATGATTGTTTGAGACCATAAAGGGTCTTCCTCATATGACACTTTATCCTCCCTTGCAACGAACCCGAGAGGCTGCATCACATACACTTCTTCGTCAAGATCTCCGTGGAGGAATGCATTCTTGATATCCAGCTGAAGTAAGGGTCAGTCATAGCGAACAACTAAGGCCAAGAGAACTCGTACAGTGTTCATCCTGGCAACTGGGAAGAATGTCTCAAAATAATCCTCACCATAGGTTTGAGAATATCCTTTAGCCACCAGACGAGCCTTTAGTCGATCAAGAGTGCCATTCGATTTTACTTTGATTGTGAACACCTATTTGCAACCTACTGCCTGTTTCCCAAGTTTGGTTCTTCCGAAACGCTTTCATCTCCTCCTCCATGGCAGCACGCAAACCGGGATGTTTGAGACCCTCTCCGACAGTTTTAGGAATCTGAATCCCATCAATAGTAGCTATCAATGATTGAGTGTGGCTCGTGAGCCCTTTGTAATTTTCAACATACAAGGGATAATCACGATAGGCACAACAAGGTCGAGCTGGTGGAACGGGCGGAGGCGAATCAGTCGAGCTAAAGGAGGATGACTGTGTGACCGTGGGCATTATTTGCGATGCTCGTTTGGGCGACGACGATGCTGATTGAACCGGTGTCTACGGCCCGTCGGACCGGAATACTAGCTCGGTAGGGGAGGGTACCCTTACGGGAGGCTGGTGTGTTTGAACATGGAACAATAAAAAATTCTCCTCTGGATAAACTTGGGGTACTGGACTGCAGGGTGAGGGAGGGGGGGGGGGAGGGTAGAGGGGTGGGGGAGGAGGTAGGAGGCTGTAGCATGAGGACTGCAGGGCGGGGGGGGGGGGGCAGGCGACGGCGGCGACGACAACAGCAACAGCAGGGGGGAGGAGGGGTGGGGCGGCAGCGGAGAGGGGACTGTAGCGGGGAGAGGAGGGGGGTGCTGCAGCAGAGAGGGGGTGGGAGGGAATCTATGGTTAGGATTTTTTTTGTGTGGAGAGAGAAGTGGATGGGTTATGGCTCTGATACTATGCATAATTGGAATAATGAGATTAATTTTATCGATGAGAAGACTACATATATATAGGAGAGGCTAGTCCCTCTCTCTATTATTCTACCCGATGTGGGACTAGAGCCCATTACTAATACTAATACTTAACAGTTGGAAAATGTAATTAAAGATAGCTTAACGCGTGACAACCCTTTGCTTCATGCATATGCAAACAAGGAAATGGAATGATCACCTGCCAAAGCTAGCAGTCCAAGTATAGCATTAAATGCCTGAGTTGAAATAGTAGTACCAGTTGCAGCTTCATTTTAAAGGATTTGCTTCATATTCCTCAGTTCTACATACTACATTAGCCACAACCTAGACAAATTAGGAAAGCTTGCTTTTGGAAATTGATGGAATTGGATAAAGGCATCCAAATGTGCGAGAACCAAAGTTGCCAAAAAAAATGAAATTCACAAGACTTGAACAGTAAATGTAAAAAGCTGAAATTCACAAGACTTAAACAGTAATTGTGGTCATGATTAGAGTAATACTGCTGGCCCTTTTTAAAATGTCAATTTTAAAAAGCGTTCATGATAGCGAATTACAGTTTAAGGATCAACCTACATGTGCCAAAGTTTTGACTTGTCAATATAGGAAAACACAAGAATCCTATAGTCAAATTGCAAACAACTTCAGTGATTAGCATGTAAATTTATGGTTACTCAAGTCAAGGTTATGCTGTTTAAAAACCACAACAAACAATACAGTACCTAATTTATGATCGGCACACAAAGATTGGTGCTTAAATTCCATTACATTGTAACTTTATTTTGGTGGTGTTGGTGAAGAGGTAAGGCTTGGTGCATACAGCCTGGAGGACGCAGGTTTAAGTCACAAAATGGCCTCTTCATAAATGGGGGTAAGGTACTTACACCTTGGCTCTCCCAAGGCTCCACATCCCGACCTTCCGAAGAATCTGCAATAGTGGGAGCCTCATGGTACTAGGACTCTAGGGTGCCCTTCTATTCTATCATGGTAGTCTTTGAGAACCACAAAAAAGAAGAGACTTTCTATAACCTGGATAATTAACTTTGCTTCACCTAATGCATCTTCATTCTCATGGTTAGATATATCTCTTTACCATTGTCCTAAATGGTTTACGCCCTTGCTCTGGGATGTTCTATCGTTGTTTGTCAAATTTAATAAATTGTCAGCTACAAATTGGTAGAAGTCCAAACAAAATTGTGAAATGGAGTAAAGTTATGTTTCACAAGCGAGTTTCATTTCCACCTTTTAGGATCGAGTTGCATAATGCATAGTGATTTTAGGACTCTAGTTTTATATGTTTTTCTCTTTAAGACTACTTGTATGTTGATGTCAAATTTTACACTGATGGTAGACAACATTTGATGTCTCTTTATCCTTTACTAGTAACATGCACGTGCGTTGCTCGTATATTCGTTAAGAATAATTTATATTGAACTAGTTTATTTCGTAATTTTTAATTTTTTTGGCTCTATTAGTAAGCAATACGTTGGGTACTTTTATTTAGAAAAGGATTAATTTGTATATTTCGTAAGTTTTAATTTTTTTAATTAATTGGATGAGGATGAGGATTTACAAACGGAGAGGAAGTTAGTTTTTATATAATTTGTATCTTCCGTAAGTTTTTTAAATTTTTTAGTTAATTAGATGAGGATGAAGATTTACAAACGGAGAGGAAGTTAGTTTGGTAATTTTTATTTTCGGTAAGTTTTTTAATTTTTAATTAATTGGATGAGGATGAGGAATTACAAACGGTTTAGACGGCTCAATTTTGAGCCGTCTAAAACTCGTCTTATATTATGGAAGATGCGTCTGGTGTCTTCAAAATTGTCTACATTATGTTAGACACATATGCACCTGAACCAGCACGCACATTGTTGCTTACACACTTTATTCGTAGACACAAATATCTACTGAATGCTCCCAACTTCTATATGCATGCTACTTGACCTTATTGCAGTGCACATTGGACAAGAGTATCAGACTAAAGGAATAGAAGAGAATCATAATCTGACTTTTGTGATGATCTTTAGTAGTCTTAACTAAATATGAAAAAAATCTTGCATTCTAACATAGATTTTTCTGTTGTACTTGCAATCATACAATCATTTTTTCCACCTCCATACTTTTTGCAGAAAAAAAAAGGACTGCTGATGGAGCATCCGGAGACAGTTTTCTTCCTCATCCCAGTAGTACACGGTTTCTCTCATATGAAGAGCTTAAAGTGGCAACTAAGAACTTTGAGCCTACGAGCGTCCTTGGAGAAGGTGGTTTTGGCCGTGTTTATAAGGGCATCTTAAATGATGGCACCGCGGTCGCTATTAAGAAGCTTACGACTGGAGGAAATCAGGGAGATAAGGAATTTTTGGTTGAGGTTGAAATGCTAAGCAGGTTACATCATCGCAATCTTGTAAGACTAGTAGGTTACTACAGCAGTCGTGATTCGTCGCAAAACCTGCTTTGTTATGAGCTTGTTCCAAATGGAAGTTTAGAATCCTGGCTTCATGGTATGTTTTCTGTTCAATATAAGAAAGTTCAACCCTTGAAATACTCTCTCCTTTATGTGGTGTTATAATTTTATTCCTGCCCAGGCCCCTTGGGAGCTAATTGTCCGTTGGATTGGGACACTAGGATGAAAATAGCTCTTGATGCTGCTAGAGGTCTAGCCTACCTTCATGAGGATTCTCAACCCTGTGTGATACATAGGGATTTCAAAGCATCCAATATCCTGCTAGAGAACAACTTCCATGCCAAGGTTTCCGATTTTGGTCTTGCTAAACAAGCTCCAGAAGGTCGAGCTAATTATCTTTCTACTCGAGTCATGGGAACTTTCGGGTATGCTTATGACACTATTTTATTATCCCAGCAGTATAATAATCAAGTTGGGGGCTATAATAGCCATGTGTGTGTGTTTGAATTCTCTTGTTTTACAAAGTTCTGGCAGAATAACAATCAAATTGATTTGCAGATATGTGGCACCTGAATATGCTATGACTGGGCACTTGTTAGTGAAGAGTGACGTGTACAGTTATGGAGTGGTCCTACTTGAATTGCTGACAGGAAGGAGGCCTGTAGATATGTCTCAACCATCCGGGCAGGAGAACCTTGTGACCTGGGTTAGTACTTTTTGTGGATTCCGTGAAAACAGTGAAATACTCGAAATACATGCACATTAGTGTGTACACATTCTTACTGTGACCAGTAGCTGATGACTCTTGTCTTTGCACTTGATTCTGTTAACTACAGGCCAGGTCAATTCTTCGTGACAAAGATCGCTTAGGAGAACTAGCAGATCCACGACTTGCAAGAAAGTACCCGGAGGAAGACTTTATTCGTGTTTGCACAATTGCTGCTGCTTGTGTTTCACCGGAGGCAAGCCAAAGGCCTACGATGGGGGAAGTGGTGCAATCCCTTAAAATGGTGCAGAGATTAACAGATTTCCAAGATACCATGCCTGTGCCATCTGCTCGTCCCAATATAAGGCAGTCATCCACCACTTACGAGTCCGATGGTACTTCTTCAATGTTCTCATCTGGACCCTTCTCAGGCCTGAGCCTCTTGGACAATGACAATATTTCTAAAACAGCAATATCTTCAGAAGATCTGCACGAAGGGCGATGAGAGTGCAAGATCATAAGCTCCATGACTGTTGCTGAAAATATGGGAGGCCTTTAATTAATGGGATTGGGTCACAGCAAGGTTTTGTTAGGGCTGCTTGTATATTTCAATTGACCATTTCGATATGGGTTTCATCCTTGTGAATCATCTGGTTTGGTTTTGCTTGCAAATATCAATTCAAATGTGCCTTCTTGTTACTGGGCTCGGTTTTTGACATTTGATTGATAATCAATTTATGAAGATTTAAAGCTTTGTTTTCTATAGGACTTTCAGGACCAGGCTAGTGCTCCTTGTTATATTTGGCTGCAGGTTTGTACGTCTAGTGCTTTCTGGTGCTAAAGTGGGCGAGGAAAACGGATATTATTTTGCACCCAGAATTTTGGAACATCAATTGTATTCCGCTTTATTTGTAAAATAAGTACCACTGTAATATGCACAGGAATGTTGTCATGATACATATCTGATGTATTAACCTCTACTTCATAGCCATATGGTGCAGATAAAGTCATGTGCAGCAGATAAGGATCAGTAATAGCAGAGGGAAGTTGCAATCAACTGCCAAATATGTCCAGTCATTCCACCCTGCCACGTCAGTATCAGAGGGTCCAAGCTCAGCCAAAGGATCCAGCTCAGTCAACTGCCAAGATAGAGGGGTGACATCAGAACATATAAATAGTATGGAGAGGAGATAATGATGTATCAGAGAAATGAATACTTAGCTTTTATTGTTCTTTTTCTTGAAGTGTAACAAACTCCTCCTTCTTCAATAACAGACCCTAATTCCACCATTAATGGCTGGATCTGTTAGGTCTCCTACTATCCTTGGTCAAAAGAGGAAGAGGTCTAACAAATTGGTATCAGAGCCACTTGACACGGTTCTTGAGGCCAGTTGAGAGGATGGGTCGAGTAGCCGAAGTTCTCGACGAGGGTCATCGGAGGATCATCGGAGCTCCGCCGGAGAGGAACGACTGACAGCTTTGGAAGGTACAATTTTAACCCTCAACTCTAAATTCGACAATGTCACTCGAATTCTTGAGGAATTGGTGAAAGGAAAGGGAGGCAGTGAAGTTGCTCCACCTGGGAACAGTAGCACCATTGCCAAATTCATGTGTGTCCCAAGCTCCTCTCATGGATTTTCTGCCATCTGTATCAACCCCCTATCCAAGCTCCACCATGGGATCCTCCTCCTCTCAAGGCCCTCATCATGTACCAATGTTTGGTTCCATGGGATTTTTGCAACCCACCAGCCTTCTTGAAACCATTTATTCCCGGCCACAACCATCCACCACCTATGGGAGACCAGTTCTTGGTCCACCTCCACAATTTGATCAGATGCCAATACCTCAATCTGATCATAGAACGAATCTTGGCCCCCCTCCACAATGGGACCCAAGAACTCCTGGAAATCACAATTTTAGAACACAATCTGGGTATATTGCCAACCCAGTTGCTCAGAATACAACCCCCTCTCTAGGGACCACACCATTGCAAGGAGCACCACAAGTTGGGGTGCCACAGGGAACATGGAATCCATCTCCAGTTCCAGTGCAAGGAACACCACAAGCTGGGGTGCCGCAGGGAATATGGAATCAATCTCCATTGCAGGGAGCACCACAAGCTGGGTTACCACAGGGAAGCCCAACATGGAATCAACCTCAAATACGACTCAAACTTCCTCAATTTGATGGGGAGATGGATGTGGAGGATTGGCTCCTAAGAGTCAACCGTTATTTTAATTACTATAGGGTTTCAGATGGGGACAAGGTGAGTCTTTGCTCAATACAGTTGCAAGGAATAGCATCATACTGGTTTGATTGGTTGTCAACTGCCAAAGGGGTCATGGTAGGGTGGGAGGAGTTTCGCCAAGCCATCAAGTTGGAATTTGGACCTTCCCACTTTACTGATCACGGTATAGACTTGAAGCTACTCAAGCAGGAAGGCTCTGTACAAGAGTACACACAAAGTTTCCAAAAGTTGTCCAAGAAGGTGGTAGGTTTACCTGAAAAATGTATGATTAGTCAGTACATTGGAGACCTCAAGGAGGAAGTGAGATATGAAGTGCAGATAGCTAACCCCCTTAGCTTACCCCTGGCCATGCAGTTGGCAAAATTGTATGAGGCCAAGTTGATGGCAGCAAAGAAGTTGTCCAAACCTACTCCCTATGTTGCCAGAACTCAAGGTTGGGCAAGCAATAACCAATCCACTCCAACAGAGCCAAAGAAGAACAACAATCAACCATTGGGAACATGGCAGCAAACTGGCACCATTTATCCCTCTAAGGTTATCAGAAGGAAATGATTGGGACTATGTTTTCACTGTGATGAGAAGTGGTCCAGAGGCCATAAATGCAAGGAAAAGAAATTATTCATGATATTAGCAGATGAGGAGAGGGATACAGATGAGCAAACAAATCCAGATACAGAAGAAGGGGAAGACCCACAGTCACAAAGTTTATTTGAGATCTCCTTGCAAGCCTTGTCTGGTAGCTCGCATCAATCCACTATGAAAATCAAATGTACTATTAAAAACAAACTTGTAATCATCTTAATAGATTCAGGATCAACCCATAGTTTTGTTGATAACCAACTTAGTGAAAGATTGGGGCTAGCAATGGCTAACAGTAAACCTTTTGAGGTATTGGTTGCTAATGGAGACAAACTGTCTAGTAAAGGGTTCTGCCCAGGAGTAACCATTGAGTGTCAAGGAAAGAGAATTAAAGCTAACCTACTGCCACTACCTATCAGTGGGTGCCACATAGTACTTGGAGCCAATTGGCTCAGTACTTTAGGTGACATAGTATGTAATTTTCAAGAATTGACTATGAGGTATGAAGACCAAGGAAAAATCATACAATTCACTGGGATAAAGAGTGATTCCCACACACTCAGTGAACCTATATCTAAAGAACTGAGACAGAAACCACAACTCTTTATTATCCAACTCTACAATATGGATATTAAGGGGAAAGATTATGAAGCCAGGGGCAACATGATGCCAGAAGGAAGTGAAGCAAGAGTATCTGCCATACTAAAAAGCTATGAACACCTGTTTGATGAGCCAAAAGGGTTACCACCTAAGAGAGCCTATGATCATAAGGTTCCTTTACTGCCAGGATCACTGCCTGTCTGTACAAGACCCTACAGACATCCATATGTTCACAAAAATGAGATTGAAAAACAAGTGCAAGAGATGCTGAATTCTGGAATTATCAAGCCCAACACAAGCTCCTACTCCTCACCAGTGATACTAGTAAAGAAGAATGATGTCACATGGAGAATGTGCATTGACTACAGGGCACTAAATCAGAACACCATTAAAGATAAGTTCCCTATTCCCTTCATAGAAGAGCTTTTTGATGAATTACATGGTGTAATTTTTTTCTAAACTGGACCTAAGAGCTGGATATCATCAAGTTAGGATGGCAGAGGAGGACACACACAAGACAGCTTTTAGGACACATGAGGGTCACTATGAGTTTCTAGTAATTCCCTTTGGACTCACTAATGCCCCCTCAACATTCCAAGCCATGATGAATGATGTTTTTAAAGCATTTCTCAGGAAATTTGTGTTGGTATTTTTTGATGATATTCTCATTTACAGCCCTAGTACGGAGAGCCATTATCTGCGCTTAGAGGAAGTCTTCAAAGTATTACACAGGCACCAACTCAAGATCAAGAAAAGTAAATATTTCTTTGCACAGGAACATGCGGCTTACTTGGGTCACATCATCTCTGAACATGGGTTGCAAGTGGACCAAGGGAAGATCCAAGCAGTAATGGGGTAGCCTACCCCTGAGAATATGAAGGAATTAGAAGGCTTCCTTGGCCTCACAGGCTATTATAGAAAATTTATTCAAGGATATGGGTCTATTGCTGAACCTCTCACAAGCCTCCTCAGAAAAAATGCTTACAAATGGAGTCCAAAAGCTCAGAGTTCTTTTGAACAACTGAAAACAGCCCTAACTCAACCACCAGTCCTGGCCATGCCAGATTTTACTGAGGAATTCACACTTGAATGTGATGCATCTGGCACAAGAATTGGGACAGTTTTAATGCAAAAAGGGAGACCCATAGCTTACTTAATCCAAGCCATCAAGGGTAGATGCACTGTTCTATCTACTTATGAGAAGGAGATGCTTGCTATCCTGTTAGCAGTTAAGAAGTGGAAACACTACTTATGGGGAAGGAATTTTTTGATCAAAACAGATCACCAAGATTTGAAGCACATGTTAGAGCAAAGGGTATATACAGATGCCCAATACAAATGGCTCCTTAAATTACATAGTTATAACTTCATAGTGGAGTATAAAAAAGGGAGGGAAAATTGAGAAGATGATAGTTTGTCAAGGGTGGAATGTAGCACAATGTCTAAAGCTCCAAACCTTACTGAAACTCATGTTTTGGTTGCCATATCAGTAGTAAGCACAGATTGGCTTCAATATTTTAAGGATCAGATGCAACAATCCACATTTTATTAAGAGCACTTGAACAAATGGTCCCATCATCAGCTGGATCCTAACAAGTATTCTTTAAGGAATGGATTATTATACTATAAAAACAAGCTTCTCATTGATCCCCACTCAGAGTTTGTTCTTACTATGCTCAAGGAGCACCATGATACATTGACAGCAGGCCATTCTGGCTTTACTAAGACACTACAAAGGTTAAGGAAGGCTTGCTATTGGAAAGGAATGAAGAAGAGTGTTCAAACATATATCCAGACTTGTAAAACTTGTCAGAGGAACAAAGCTGAGACTACATCTCCTGCAGGGTTGTTACAGCTTTTACCTATCCCCAATGCAGTTTGGGAGGATATTTCTATGGATTTCATAGATAGGTTGCCCTCTAGTTACCAAAAATCTACTATATTTGTGTCACGACCCGCACCCGGCGTAGGGATGCAAGTCGGGAGCAACGCCCAGCCCACGCCGCAGTATCGGTGGTAGAACGCTGTCTTGGTTAACTATACTATCTAAACATCTCACAATAATATAAAATCTGCCAATAATATCTCACACAAAACTCAATTACAATTCTAGAAGCACGAGAAGATATCAAGGAAGTCTAACATAACTATCTATTCAAATATATATATCAACACCAATAAAAACAATAATCAAAAACTCAAATATAAGCCAGAAACAAATCCGGTACCAAAATGCTAAAGAGAACTAACTATGCTACCTAGTGAATCCGGCTAAAACTCCCGACAGTCACTCCAGAACTAGTAGGTCCAAGTCTGCACCATCTATAAGTCAAAGTCCATAGTATGTCGGACACCAATATCTCGGATCCTCTGAAAAATAAAAAAAGGAATGGAGCGAAGTACATACCTCTGAAAGCAGTTTTAAATACATAATTAAGCATATATAACAAGCAATAGAAAAAGGAAACAAGATGCACAAGTAGAAAGAATATACAATATAGGGTGAACATGCAATAAGCACAATAGCAACTGGAAGTAAATACGAGAAATAACTGCAAGTAGAGAATAAGAGAACTAACTATGTGATTTTGAGTGTAAGTTCGTTATGTAATTGGTCTAGGTTGCACATGAGGTATAAAGGTAACTCCATTATACGTGAGGTGTATAATCGATATGCACATGAGATCAAGAGGGCTTTGATCACATAACCAACTCCTACTCCCCCTCCTCAACCAATACTCATGGATCCAATCACGACACGTTATGTACATGATCATGATATAGTCACACTAGCACACGGAATAGTGGATGCACAAGAAGCACATAAAAGTCAATATCCGATGCACACGATGAAATACATGTGACTGGGTACCCGTTGCACACGGTACGGGATAACACCTCCTAACGGGATCCATATAGCACCAGTCCATGAAATCACTGTGTCGGGAATCAATGTATACAATTCTAGAACATGCATATATACAATATTATGAATCGAAAACAATCAGAGAAATGTACTCGCTTGCGGTCCAGAGCAATGAATATCAAACTGTCCGAACTGGTATCACACATACCTATATATGGAATATTGCATTAATACAAGGTTCTGGAAGAAAATAAGTTAAACTAGTCAACTTCAAGGTTATAAAGCCATTTCTAAGTCAAAAGTCAAACTAGGTCAACTCTAAGTCAAACCGGTCAAACAATAGTCAAACTATGGTCAACTATGGCCAACTACCTATTTCTAGGTTGCATAAGTCTAACTCAAAGATATTGGGCTCACACACTATAAATCTAGACCATAAAAGCTACATCTTAAGATACTAAGATACCGTATCTCAAGATACGCAAACAATAGATAATATCAAATATCTATAATAAAGCAATATTAAATATATAAATCCTAGTTACAATTGCTAAATGATTATCTTGATTTTGAACCAACTTGGTATCACAATACTAAACCTCTATCTTGATACCCAAACCTAATACCTTGATTATCCTCCAATACCTTGATACTTACCTTGGTATCACAAGGTATTTGTGAATTCTTGTATATATTATCTACCCCTCTAGCTATATATGTAGGTATCAATCCAATATAACTACTAGTATGTACTAATAGGGATACAATTACTAACTACCAACTAAACACTAGCTACTAATAATATATATATATATATATATATATATATATATATATATATAACAATAGGTAACTAAAATATACTAACTTACCCGATAATATTATATGCTACACAACATATTTATATATATAGTATAATATAATACAAATAGCAATTCGGAACATATTTACATATATATTAATTACCATATATATATATACAACTATAAAATTTATACATACATTCTATAACTACTAATATATATATATATATATATATATATATATATATATATATATATATATATATATATATATATATATATATATATATATATATATATATATATATATATATATATATATACAAGCTTCTCCACATACATATATATGTACGTCTTCCCAATAATACTTACAACACATATTATAGTATCATATACGTACACTATTCATAACATCTCATATATATATATATATATATATATATATATATATATATATATATATATATATATATATATATATATATCATACAGTTATATATATACATAACATATATATAAGTATATATATAACAACACACACACACACACACACACACACACACACACACACACACACATACATATATATATATATATATATATATATATATATATATATATATATATATATATATATATATATATATATATATATATATATACAAGCTTCTCCACATACATATATATGTACATCTCCCCAATAATACTTACAACACATATTATAGTATCATATACGTACACTATTCATAACATCTCATATATATATATATATATATATATATATATATATATATATATATATATATATATATATATATATATATATATCATACAATTATATATATACATAACATACATATAAGTATATATATAACAACACACACACACACACACACACACACACACACACACACACACATATAAATATATAAATACACTTCCTCATTTAAAAGCTAATACATATGTAGAGAAATAGCTGCATACAATATACATAAATAGATACATAGATCTAATACACAAAGAACATAAATATATATATATATATATATATATATATATATATATTCACCATCATACACATGTATACACAACAACCTCGTATGTATATACAATAACTAGTAGATCTTACATATGTAAAATAATAACTTACATAAATATACAACACATAAATATAATAGATATATATATATATATCTATGCTATTTAATACATAAATATATATAACAACAATATATATATATATATATATATATATATATATATATATATATATATATATATATATATATATATATACCTCACCATGAATAAGGACACAAGAGAAATATATCTACCATTAAATTGCAAATCTCATGGAACGTATCACTCCGTATCCCACTAGATCTAGGATATGCTTGCGACACGAGTCCACCATACATCCAAACGTACCCCGAAGGACACGAACAAGTCATATATATTATTTATGAACAATACGAAGAGTCAAATACCAATTTACGTGTCCGTATCAAAATGTGACATACTCAAAGTCCCGTGTCGGAGGGAAAATCTCCAAATTAACACGTATCACCAAATTGTTGGGATACGACCTACACGTACCCAATTGTGGACACAACACTAGCCCCAAATACACAAACACATACCAAATTGATCTATAGGACCAATTGACACACACAACAATTGTCAATCTCGAAATTCTCCCAAAATTGACACAAAAAGTACTATAACTTTCATAATAAGCCTCCTATGAACACAAAACCAAATCCTATGGGTAGCCTATGCATATGGGTTGATTTCTCATGGTTAAATCTCAGATTTAGAACCTAAATTAAGGAAAAAAACTGAATTGTACCTATTGGGAGATGGATTTCCAATGCAACCTCCAAATATGATAAAATTGGCCTCAAACTTGTAGATCCTTGCTCCTCTTTGTAGATCCTTACTTTCTCCTTCTAGATCCTTGCTTCACTAGCCTCCAATGGTGATTTGGAAAGGGATTGGATGAAAATTTGGGAGAGATTTGATGGAATTTGGTTGAGAGAAATTCTAGATCTAGATTTGGAATGAAAAATGAAGAGAGAGAAAGTTTTCATCCCCTTTATATAGGTCTCACTTGCCCCCTCCCTCAAACTATTATATAAAGTCTAAAATACCCCTTGGGACCTCTCATGAAGAAATTAATTAAGGAGGGAAGCTTCTAGTCTAATGGGTTTAACATAATTAATCCTTCTCCTAATGATTGGGCTTCTAATTATTGGGCTCAATTCTAACTAGAATTAAATGTTGGTCTATGAGTCTAAACTAAACTAGTTAGGTCCACTAACACAAGTCCAAAAAAATAAATCTAACATACTAACCATAAATAAATAATACAATAAATAAATATTTAACATGCACAATATTTAATTAATTACCAAAAGACTAAAATATCCTTTCCTAGAAAATGTGGTAGTGACAAATCTACCTCCTTAGAAAAATTTTGTCCTCGAAATTAAAACTCTCACCCCTCTCTCTTAGGCCAGTCATGTCATATTCATACAAATCTTACTATGGTCAAACCCCATCAATCACAGCCTAAAATAGTATATATCCTATAACATACAATCCTACCATTCTACTGAAAGAGAAATCACACTTGGATATAGTCTATTAACTATCATAAAATTCAGTTTCTGTCTGTCACGACCCGCACCCGGAATTTGGGCATGAGTCGTGCGTACGTGCAGCCTACGCCGCAGCATCGGCGGTAGAACGCTGTCTAGGTCTCAACATATAATATATCCTGTCAATAGTCTCAACTCCGTACGGAGGACAAAGATAATAATCCACAGTTCTATGATATACTCAATCACAAGCTATAAGAAATAATGGCACGATGGGAATAGAAAAGAGTTCTAATAAAAACATCCACAATAAATCCAACTCAAAACCTGGGTCTAAATGACCTCACAAAGTCACAAATAATAAATACAACTCAGTCTCAGTCTAAAACAATAATGCAGAAAAAGTAGTCTAAGAGCAGCCAGGTACGTTCTCCTCTAGGCTAGGCAACTCCTTTGGGATTTTCGGGGTAAAATTTTCCTCTAATCCTGGGCCATAATGAGTGGGGCAAAGATCCTCCAGGTCCTCTGAAAAATGTTATCCAGTCAGGATTGGAGCGAAGCACAAGCACTAACAGCAGTTTCATTAAATTGACAAAATCTATAAACAGTGTAAGAAATACAAGATGGAAATAAATGCTGGAAATGTAAATACTGGAGAAAAATGGAAATAGGCAATAGAGCATCTAGCAATGAACAATAAATAGTGAATGCTAGACAATAAGTAGTGAATGCTGGAACAGGTGAATCTGAATAAAATAGACATCTAGCTAAGTGTTTGAAATATTAGTTTATTATGTGATCGGCTTGGGACTTGATCAGGCTGGTTATATATGATTAACTATGATTCTTGTAGGTCAGGCTAACCATATGGTTAGCTATGATGCATGTAGTGGTCAGGTTAATCATATATAACAGCTATGATGCATGTAAGATGGTCAGGCCGCACCCAACATGAGAAGTGGGGTGAGCTATGATGATGTAAATGATTTGGATATGATCACATAATCTACTAATAATTCTCCATCCCCCAGCTAGCACGATGGATTCCAATCACGACTCCTCATGATGGGGATCTAGGGTGCTAACCCGTGTATCCATAGTATCGGAATCAAGTATGTAATACACTACAATTTATAGAAGTAATCAACAATGAAAACTGTCAGAGAATGTACTCGCCTGTGGTCCTGAGCAAAGGGTGAGGATCGATGTCCAAAGTGGGACCACAATGACCTATTTATGGAAAATCAATGTCAAAATAATGAATATTGAAATAAAAGAATAAACATGTTTAACTAATTAAACACGAGGCCTCTAGGTCAATTCTAAAGCCTACTGGTCAAAACTAGTCTAACACTAGCTAATTGTGTCATCCCCAGTTATAAACACTAGGGTGTACTCATAACACCTCAATCTGGGTTCAAGATCTAGTTTCTAGGGTGATTACAAGTCTAACTTAGCTAATGCTAAGTGATACAATATATATACATATATATATACATCTAATATTATCTTAGTTTTTTATACTTTAATACCTATACTCAACTCTACCTATTAAGACACACATACACATAAACAAGCACAATACACAGGCCACTTGGTTCTAATATTCAGACTTACACATGCACTTACACACTGGTGCATTCACTGGCACCCACACAGTCACTGATACACTGCTATACACACTGACACAGTGTCCTGATACACACTTATATTACACTCACAGTTAACACACACACACTACACACCTGCACACACACACTGATTTTGAACTGACACACACATAGAAATCTGTTCAAATAATTTACAGGGTGTTGGTGCACTATTAGTCTATTGCAGTTAAGACTGTAACTGAGAACATTCTCCCCCAACCTTGAGCCTTCACTATACCTATACATAAGTCCTTACAGCTGCATTGACAGTGCACAAATCTGCAGTTAGCACTAGGACTTGTACATTGTCATTCTTGGCAAGGAACAACCTGAGAACACCATACTAGAACTGATACTCTCACTTACCTCAACTAATCCAGACTTAATACTATCCTTATCTTAGCTCTAAGTATCCATGTTAGTTAGGTACCTACAATCCTAGAAACTGAAATGCCCTGTTTCTCCTACACTGACACACACATATCTACTCACACAGTTCTAAAACACATACTGAATTATAGATACATATACTATCTAATAATACCTACTGATACTTCAATCCTGTAGTGAACCACACATGTGGACTGCAGATATCTCACTGATATGGTCCCTATATTAGTGCCACTCTCTAAGTCGAGCACCTCTCCTCACAGCTTCCTTAACATTCACACAACTCCCCTCATCACTTCACATAACCAAATTTCCCCTCTCCAAAAACCTGTGCACTCAAGTGCTAGGTCTGCAGAATACAGTAACTTCAACACCACATTGGTGCATGAGCACACACATACCTGACTATGTATACTCCCTATGCATAAACCTGATACACAAAACTCAGTGCACACATACACCCTGCACATCCTCAGAATACCTCACTCAGCCTTCACACCTACACACATAACTCACAGATACAAACTCAGATATTAGGATACCCATAGAAATCTGCACAGTAAGTTCCCAAACACCCACAACAGAAACTGAAACTCACATAGGTATGCTCACCCTGAAACACAGCATTCACACACAGATACATATTCTGATGCATCACAGCCAAATACAAAGTCCTACTGATACACTTGATACGAAATCACCTACAGTTCAACACAGGTCCTAACTCTACACACAGGAATACACAGCCACACACCCAAGCAAAATGTCCGACTGCACAGGAAATTCTCAAACACACTGTGCTCAGAACTTTCCCAAACTCGACTGCTCAGAACTCACCTCTAAGCACAGGAAAACCAACAAATAGCTAGAACACAGGCAATTGCATATATATATATATATAGATCTATAGACCAAGACATGCATAAATTCGACTACCTTAGATGGGTGAACCCTAAATGAACATTTCATCGAACACATGCAGTGCAGAAAAACAAATATACATACAAACCCATAAATTCCCAATCCAACCCTAAGAACCGAGATCTAAACCATACATTGAGAATGAAATCTGTCTATATGCAAACCCCTAGGGTTAGGGTTCATGAAATTGGGGGAAATCCAATGTAGATCACCCAAAACCCTAGAATTTCCTAGGTCTTCCTGTAGGATCTACAAAATCGAGATCCATACCACAAGGTAGGTTTCCTAATGGCCACAACAACAAAAAAAAAAGAATAAAATGAATTAAAATTGGATTTTACCTATAGAGATGGCTTCTTCAATGGAGGTTCTTCTTCTCCAAGGCTTCTTGACCCACGTTCCTTGCTTTCCTTGCTCTGGAGGAGGAGAATGGGATCCCTAGGGCTAGATTTCGAATTCTGGAGTGGGGAGATGACTTCCTCTTGTGGAGGCTAGGGTTTCTTCTTTCTACATGAAGAATGAGAGGGTTCCTTTTTATATTAAGGCCCAGTTAGGGTTTCTAATGCATAGCCTAGGTTTAACCCCCAGGTTAGGTCAATAGGAACTTAACTAACTAAGGTTTAGTCAGTCCAAGGTTTGAGGTTCCACCCTAAAATTTGAATTCTAGGGTTTCATTGGAACTGGGTCTTCTAATTAGGGTTTACTCATTAGGGTTGTCCTAATGAATTCTAGGGTTTGACCTAAAACAAATATCACTAACAATATATAAATAGTTTATAAAACTCAGCAGATTAATTAAATTCATAATTATCAAAATAGTGAAATTACACAAATGCCCTTATCTGGAAATGTGGTAGTGACACTGTCCTGCTGAGGTGTCTCCCTCTACTGGTGCAGGATAAACTGCTATGCCACCTGTGGCCTATTCCATCACACACTAAGCATTCACTAATCATCAAGATATTTTTTTTATACTGAGAGTTTCCAATACTCATGGTATACTACAATTCTAGGTCATGTATATGCTTAACTCACTGGCACTTGCTACCTAGGATACTATATAAAATACTGCTAAGACACTGCCTCCTTTATCTGTTTTAATTCTTGTAATCACCAAAATTTCTCAACCATTTTCTTGCAAGGAACACTTGAATACCCTTTTTTTTCCATGTGTTTTATTAGCACCCCTCGTCCAACTTTAATATTCCCAATCAGATGCCTTACTTAAATCTTGTTATTGTCTACACAAGGCACCAGCTCTCATATGCAGTTTAGATGACATCCTCATACCAAGTTACTCATGTCTCTCCTCTATATCATTATATTAGTTATTAAAATGCTTATGCCTAAACTTTTCATAATACTCGAGGTACTCTGGCTCTTGTTACTAGGGTATCTCTTTCTATCTGATACTTGGTACAACTCATCCTCTAATATTTATTAATCATCCTAAGGTTCTCACCTACACACAATAAATACACAATTATCTTCTAGTCATTACAACACTATGACATCTCACTGATATCCTTATACCCCTCGGACTATTCTTTGATACTTACGACCTCTATAATCAAAATTAACAAGGTACTATACTTACTTCTATATATATATATATATATATATATTGTCTCTCTCTTCTATTGCTTGGATCACTTATATTATTACTCCTAAATGCTTTTCTATCCATGTTAACTGATACACCAATCCAATGTCATACACAAGGTAATTACTGTTACTAGCACATTACTCAACTAATCCCTGATATAGAAATACTAGCACTTTTGGTATAGTAACACTAGCTTCCTAACTACACAACATATGTCCTTAAGGTTCTAGGGCACTAGCTTCATCATTAGATCACCTCATCATACTCACTAGAAATCATGATCACTTGCATCCAATGCACTAGTTATTAACTTCTATAATACTCACATTTTACTTCACTCTCAAAGGCCGACATATGGTTTCATATCTCTATTTAAGTATATGTATTTTTCCTCAAACCTTTTACAGACGGATACACAATTCAGTGATACATATCTTCCATGACCAATCTTGATATTTTCTCAACCCATGACATAATATTAACATTCCAGCTTCCACTTTCTGATTCTCATGAACTTCTACACTGACATTTATCACCCACTGTCAATCCTGCACTCAATTTCTAGACACTCTTCTACCTATTGCTTCCAACACATCACTAGCCTCAATATCAGGTGATATACCCATCACTAGTCATATACTGGTACACTCTATCTACTCACATCAACCTGTATCATAAGTCCTACTACTTTAGCATAACGCATTATTATTCCCTCACACTCTCCCATACACTTATGGGTACCCTTCTACTATGGCACACTCACTAATACCCTTGATGCATATACATTTCTTTACTCTTGACACACCCAAGTATCAACCACCCAATTAAATATTATGCTCCATTAATTTTTAACACAATTTCCTTGATACTTAAATATTTACATGGATCACCCAACTATCTGAATTCATGATTATCTAGAACTGGCATGTTGATTCTGATACTAACTCCTGGAACCACTACTGATATTTTCTACTCCCTCTTCTACCTATAGTAACAATACTAACTTATAATGATACCTATCATAGAACTATTGCTACAAAGTACTATCTATGGTTATCCTTAGATTTATGCCTATTTCTTACCTGCCCAACCAAGAACCACTTACAGACTCATAAGCCACACTCCCAACAGTCAATACTGATACTCAAGACACAGAACTAATTGCAAATCACCAATTATCACATTAACAAGGAATCCCTAATGGAATGAAGCTCTATAAGGAACTGGACTAAAGAACTGAAGGTATCTCTACTGCTAAGCTAAGGAATGATGGAACAAAGTCCTATAATAACAGAAATGAATAAGTATTGAGATGATACTCTAAGAATCAATTTAAGATACAATCTGATAATCATACACATATATCCGAAATTATGACACTCAGAATCCTCGCCACGCCAGTAAGCATAGCTGCGATAAACGATAGATCCCATAACTTAGGTATGCACCTCTATAATCATGTCGTTTAGAATCCTCGCTGTGCCAACTAGTATAGCTGCGAGAAATTCTAAATTTTATAACTAAGATATGTACATCAGAAGTCAGGTCCCTACGTTTTTGTTACTCCAGCTAATATGGCTACGATAAACTCTATGCTCCATAACCAAAGCAGACGTTTCACCTTTCTTACTGTCCTCATATGTCATCAGATGATACCGTAATTTAGTCCGTAAAATTTCTCTCGATATGAAATCAAACTCAACAATGACACCAAGAATTTAAATCAACTGATCACCAAGAATCAAATTCAACAACAACAAGTGAGAACGGACGGAAATAAGAAAAAGATTTAAAATGAGAATTATAATAAGATTCTCAATGGTCGTCCCAGGAATCTCTCAAAAAATTTGTGATTGAGTATCCTCTCTCATCCTAGTGTTCTATGTCCTATATCCTATCGCAGGCACGCAGTAGTACAACTAAGTTGTCGTACTACCATGACATCGCAAAACTTGTGAAGCCTGACCTGCATGGGCCACCACTAAAAATGTTTCATGACCCGCACCCGACGTAGGGATGCAAGTCGGGAGCAACGCCCAACCTACGTCGCAGTATCGGCGGTAGAACGCTGTCTTGGTTAACTATACTATCTAAACATCTCACAATAATATAAAATCTGCCAACAATATCTCACAGAAAACTCAATCACAATTCTAGAAGCACCAGTAGATATCAAGGAAGTCTAACATAACTATCTATTCAAATATATATATCAACACCAATAGAAACAATAATCAAAAACTCAAATATAAGCCGAAAATAAATCCGGTACCAAAATGCTAAAGAGAACTAACTATGCTACCTAGTGAATCCGGCTAAAACTCCCGGCAGTCATTCCAGAACTAGTAGGTCCAAGTCTGCACCATCTATAAGTCAAAGTCCATAGTATGTCGGACACCAATCTCTCGGATCCTCTGAAAAATATTTTCCAGTCAAGAATGGAGCAAAGTACATACCTTTGAAAGCAGTTTCAAATACATAATCGAGCATATATAACAAGCAATAGAAAAATGATACAAGATGCACAAGTAGAAAGAATATACAATACAGGGTGAACATGCAATAAGCATAATAGCAACTGGAAGTAAATACGAAAAATAACTGCAAGTAGAGAACAAGAGAAATAACTATGTGATTTAGAGTGTAAGTTCGTTATGTGATCGGTTTAGGTTACACATGAGGTATAAAGGTAACTCCATTATACGTGAGGTGTATAATCGACATGCACATGAGATCAAAAGGGATTTTATCACATAACCAACTCCTACTCCCCCTCCCTAACCAATACTCATGGATCCAATCACGACACGTTACGTACATGATCACGATATAGTCACACTGGCACACAAAATAGTGGATGCACAAGAAGCACATGAAAGTCAATACCCGATGCACACGATAAAATACATGTGACTGGGTACCCGTTGCACACGGTACGGGATAACACCTCCTGACGGGATCCATATAGCACCAGTCCGTGAAATCACTGTGTGAGGAATCAATGTATACAATTCTATAACATGCATATATACAATATTATGAATCGAAAATAAGCAGAGAAATGTACTCGCCTGCAGTCCAGAGCAATGAATGTCAAACTGTCCGAACTGGTATCACACAGACCTATATATGGAATATTGTATTAATACAAGGTTCTAGAAGAAAATAAGTTAAACTAGACAACTTCTAGGTCATAAAGCCATTTCTAAGTCAAAAGTTAAACTAGGTCAACTCTAAGTCAAACCGGTCAAACTATAGTCAAACTTTGGTCAACTATGGTCAACTACCTATTTCTAGGTTGCATAAGTCTAACTCAAAGATATTGGGCTCACACACTATAAATCTAGACCGTACAAGCTACATCTTAGGATACTAAGATACCGTATCTCAAGATACGCAAACAATAGATAATATCAAATATCTATAATAAAGCAATATTAAATATATAAATCCTAGTTACAATTGCTAAATGATTATCTTGGTTTTGAACCAACTTGGTATCACAATACTAAACCTCTATCTTGATACCCAAACCTAATACCTTGATTATCCTCCAATACCTTAATAGTTACCTTGGTATTTGTGAATTCTTGTATATATTATCTACCCCTCTAGCTATATATGTAGGTATCAATCCAATATAACTACTAGTATGTACTAATAGGGATACAATTACTAACTACCAACTAAATACTAGCTACTAATACATACATACATACATACATACATACATATATATATATATATATATATATATATATATATATATATATATATATATATATATATATATATATATATACTCATAACAATAGGTAACTAAAATATACTAACTTACCCAATAATATTATATGCTACACTACATATTTATATATATAGTATACTATAATACAAATAGCAATTCGGAACATATTTACATATATATATATATATATATATATATATATATATATATATATATATATATATATATATATATACAAGCTTCTCCACATACATATATATGTACATCTCCCCAATAATACTTACAACACATATTATAGTATCATATACGTACACTATTCATAACATCTCATATACGTATACGTATATATATATCATACAATTATATATATATATATATATATATATATATATATATATATATATATATATATATATATATATATATATATATATATACTTCCACATTTAAAAGCTAATACATATGTAGAGAAATAGCTACATACAATATACATAAATAGATACATAGATCTAAGATACAAAGAACATAAATATATATATTCACCATCATACACATGTATACACAACAACCTCATATGTATATACAATAACTAGTAGATCTTACATATGTAAAATAATAACTTACATAATTATACAACACATAAATATAATAGATATATAGATCTATGCTATTTAATACATAAATATATATAACAACAATATATATATATATATATATATATATATATATATATATATATATATATATATATATATATATATATATATAATTATACCTTACCATGAATAAGGACACAAGAGAAATAGATCTACCATTAAATTGCACATCTTATGGAACGTATCACTCCGTATCCTACTAGATCTAGGATACGTTTGCGACACGAGTCCACCACACATCCAAACGTACCCCGAAGGACACTAACAAGTCATATATATTATTTATGAACAATACGAAGAGTCAAATACCAATTTACGTGTCCGTGTCAAAATATGACATGCTCAAAGTCCCGTGTCGGAGGAAAAATCCCCAAATCAACACGTATCACCAAATTGTTGGGATACGACCTACACATACCCAATTGTGGACACAATACTAGCCCCAAACACACAAGCATATACCAAATTGATCTATAGGACCAATTGACACACACAACAATTATCAATCTCGGAATTCTCCTAAAATTGACACAAAAAGTACCATAACTTTCACAATAGGCCTCCTATGAACACAAAACCAAATCCTATGGGTAGCCTATGCATATGGGTTAATTTCTCATGGTTCAATCTCAGATTTAGAACCTAAATTAAGGGAAAAAATTAAATTGTACCTATTGGGAGATGGATTCCCAATGTAACCTCCAAATATGATAAAATTGGCCTCCAACTTGTAGATCCTTGCTCCTCTTTGTAGATCTTTGCTTCATCCTTCTAGATTCTTGCTCCACTAGCCTCCAATGGCGATTTAGGAAGGGATTGGGTAAAAATTTGGTAGAAATTTGATGGAATTTTGTTGAGAGAAATTCTAGATCTAGATTTGGAATAAAAAATGAAGAGAGAAAGTTTTCATCCCCTTTATATAGGCCTCACTTGTCCCCTCCCTCAAGCTACTATATAAAGTCTAAATTACCCCTTGGTGCCTCTCATGAAGAAATTAATTAAGGAGGAAAGCTTCTAGTCTAATGGGTTTAACATAATTAATCCTCCTCCTAATGATTGGGCTTCTAATTATTGGGCTCAATTCTAACTAGAATTAAATGTTGGTATATGAGTCTAAACTAAACTAGTTAGGTCCACTAACACAAGTCCAAAAAAATAAATCTAACATGCTAACCATAAATAAATAATACAATAAATAAATATTTAACATGCACAATATTTAATTAATTACCAAAAGACTAAAATGTCCTTTCATAGAAAATGTGGTAGTGACAAATCTACCCCCTTAGAAAAATTTTGTCCTCGAAATTAAAACTCTCACCCCTCTTTCTTAGGCCAGTCATGTCATATTCATACAAATCTTACTATGGTCAAACCCCATCAATCACAGTCTAAAATAGTATATATCCTATAACATACAATCCTACCATTCTACTGAAAGAGAAATCATACTTGGATATAGTCTATTAACTATCATGAAATTCAGTTTCTGTCCTGCTGAGGTGTCTCCCTCTACTGGTGCAGGATAAACTGCTATGCCACTTGTGGCCTATTCCATCACACACTAAGCATTCACTAATCATCAAATATTTTTTTTATACTGAGAGTTTCCAATACTCATGGTATACTATAATTCTAGGTCATGTACATGCTTAACTCACTGGCACTCGCTACCTAGGATACTATATAAAATACTGCTAAGACACTGCCTCCTTTATCTGTTTCAATTCTTGTAATCACCAAAATTTCTCAACCATTTTCTTGCAAGGAACACTTGAATACCCTTTTTTTCCATGTGTTTTATTAGCACCCCTCGTCCAACTTTAATACTCCCAATCGGATGCCTTAAATCTTGTTATTGTCTACACAAGGCACCAGCTCTCATATGCAGTTTATATGACATCCTCATACCAAGTTACTCATGTCTCTCCTCTATATCATTATATTAGTTATTAAAATGCTTATGCCTAAACTTTTTATAATACTCGAGGTACTCCGGCTCTTGTTACTAGGGTATCTCTTTCTATCTGATACTTGGTACAACTCATCCTCTAATATTTTTTAATCATCCTAAGGTTCTCACCTACACACAATAAATACACAATTATCTTCTAGTCATTACAACACCATGACATCTCACTGATATCCTTATACCCCTCGGACTATTCTCTGATACTTACGACCTCTATAATCAAAATTAACAAGGTACTATACTTACTTCTCTCTCTCTCTCTCTCTATATATATATATATATATATATAATCTCTCTCCTCTATTGCTTGGATCACTTATATTATTACTCCCAAATGGTTTTTTATCCATGTTAACTGATACACAAATCCAATGTCATTACATAAGGTAATTACTGTTACTAGCACATTACTCAACTAATCCCTGATATAGAAATACTAGCACTTTTGGTATAGTAACACTAGCTTCCTAACTACACAACAAATGTCCTTAAGGTTCTAGGGCACTAACTTCATCATTAGATCACCTCATCATACTCACTAGAAATTATGATCACTTGCATCCAATGCACTAGTTATTAACTTCTATAATACTCACATTTTACTTCACTAAACCTGATATAACATCTCCGACTGCCTCCTCCTCCTCAACTGTCATAGCAAATTCTCTCCCCTGTTGTGCACCTCTCTGCTTCTGCTGGTGTTGTATAAACATCTGGTGCTGTGTCGGAAGTGGAGGTCCTCTCTGCTGACCTACAAGTGGACTCGCAGGTGCTCTCTAATCCGGGGCTGCTCTCTGAGCTGCGCGATGAGGAGATACGGGACAATCCCTCATCTGATGTCCCCCTGTGCGACAATAAATGGAAACACCCAACCGCTTCTTGTAGACCTCCCAGATGTGGCCTGTCTTCTTACAGAAATAATAGGTGGGAACATGCTGAAAAGATCTCTGCTGGAACTAGGGACGCTTGGCAGGTCCCACACCGTTACTAGCCATACTAAAGATATCACGATCCCTCTTGGGCCTTAAGCCCAGATCCCACTAGACCTTGCATGCCGCCGCAAGAATCTCTGAATAATTGTCATGACTAGATGAGATTAGAACCTTCACCTCCCAGTTCAGGCCCTCCCGAAAAAGTCTCACTCTCATACCCGGGTCTTGCACCATATACTCAGCGTACCGGCTCAGCTTGCCGAATTCTGCGGCATACTCTTCCACTGACATACTCCCCTACTAGAGGTTCTAAAACTGCCGTGCCAAGTCCAATCTGTCAGTAGTAGTGAAGAACTTCTTCTTGAAAAGGTCTTTGAAACCCTCCCAAGTCTGCCTAGGATCGGCGAGAAGCGGTTCATTCCTGAACCAAGTGCGAGTAATATCTGTCATCTGGAGTCCAACTGCCTCGATCTTCAGGTCCTATGTGAGACGAGCTAGTCGCATAATAAATTCGATGTTCTCGAGCCAATCATCCGCATAAATTATGCCTTTCATCCCTTTAAAGTTCCGAGGTCCCAGCTTCTTGAAGTCCTGGATGTTATCCGGCTTGGGCTGGGTATCCTGCTGCTGGGCGGGAGTACCTCTCTTGACTACTTCTAAGACAACCTAATGAGCCCTTCCGATGCCTTCCCGCATCATGTCCATCTGCCTCTGCTGAAACTCAGTCTGGGCCCTTTGGGCCTCCATTATCTCTCTGAACAACATGAATATCTGTGTCCCGTCTGCTGGCATGGATGGTGGGGGTAGAAGATCCTCCGCAACTGAGGGAACAACCCTCGGAACTAGAGGTGGAGCACCCCCAAAAGTTGTTGCATAAACCCCCACCTGAACTGGTGAGACGATCCTTGGAGCTGGAGATAATGGAGCAGTGTCTGCTTCCCTCTCAATGGTAGGCTGGGAAGTAGCTGAGGAAGCTGCAAATACTCCCGAGCGATAGGACCTGATCTTTGGAGGCATCCTGAAAATATATTCAAAACAAAGGGATCAATATTGCACAAAGATACGATCACATCAAAGAAGGACAATAATATTTTAAAGAAAAAATTATTCAGATTGATAAGGATATCACAAGCAATGAATTGGAAGTGTTCCTAGCTGCGATTGAGTATACTCTTATCCTATATACTATATCCTATATCCTAAAGTAGGCTCGTATTAATACTCTAAGTCTGAGTACTACTACGATATCGTACTAGTGCGACCATGACCTGCATGGGCTACCATAAAAATGTATCACAACCCGCACCCGATGTAAGGGTACGAGAATATGGGTACGTCCAGCCTACGCCGTAGCATCGATGATAGAACGCTGTCTAGGTCAACAATACTATCTAAATATTTTACATAATATATGTACCTATCAAGATATCTCAACTCCTAATGGAGGAACAATATGATAATCAATACTCAATCACAATAAAACTAGAGAAAGATGTAACACGATATGGAATAGAAGTAGAAAATAAATCACAGTCACAATACAACTCATATCCAAGTCTAATAGACTGGTACAATAGTCTCAATATACTACATGCCAAAATGTATAATTGAGACAATCTAATACAAAAGTCTAACTATCTGCAACTAGTTGATCATCTCCAGATATCGGCTCATCCCGAGCCACCGTCTCCAACTCTACACCAATTACGACCTGTGGTCCGTAGTATGTGGGATACCAGTCATCTAAATCATTTAACAAATATATCCAATCAGAATTAGAGTGAAATATACCTCTAACAGCAGTTCCAAATAAATGATAAGGACTATGTGCACTAAATAGAGAGAATATCCAAGATAAATAGAACAAGAGTAAGAAATATACAAGATATGGAATACTGTAAATAAATACAAGAGCAATGAGTATCATATACAAGAATCAAGAATACAACTAGCTAAGTGAGTGAGTACTAGCATCAACATGTGATCGGCTTGGAAACTTGTACAGGAATATGGCCTGGTTAATCATACGTGAGGTGTATAATTACAACTCATATGGACATGCACAGGAAGGGGTATGATCACATATCTAATTAACAATCCCTGCCCCCGACTAGTATATTGGATCCAACCATGACACGCTACGACATATGAATCACAGATCATGGGGCTAACCTTTTCAGGAATAGTGTCTCATCCATGCACATGAATCACAGGACATGCACATGAATCACATAAAAAATAATATTTCATGACGGGACCCATAATATATCAATCCGTGTACCATCGTGTCAGGAATCAAGTATAACTATACTAGATACAAGAAACATAGAAGCTATCATAAACAAAAAACTGTCAGAGAATGTACTCGCCTCTAGTCCTGAGCAAGTGGTGTAACTCGGTACTCAAGCTGGTATTACACAATCCTATATATGAATAATTATGTTAATGTGTGTAAAGAATGATAAATATGCTAAATGAGTTAAAATATGCTTTCTAGGCCATTTCTAAGTCAAAATAGTCAAACTAGGTCAACTCTAGGTCAAACTAGTCAAATTTGGTCAAGCTAGCTATTTCTAGGTTGTATAAGCCTATATCTAGGTTATTGAGTCCATACACTACTTATCTAGGCTAGACTAGCTATATTAGGATACTAGAGTATTATAGCTATATAGTATCACAAGATACACAATAATATATTATATACTAGTTACCCTATAGTTAATACTAACTCTATATGATTACCTTGGCTTTGAGCCATCTTCGGATCACTACCTAGCTACCCTCTTGATACCCACTATCAAATAGCGGTGATACCTCATACCCAAAGTTACCTTGGTGTATCTCAAGGTAATATTAGAACTTAGTATCTAACCATACTAATATATACACTAACTATTACACTAACTAAGATACCTTAACATATATCTAACTATTACTAATCATAATAACTCAACTAACCATATACTAATAGATACACTAAACTAACAACAACTAACTCTACTTGCTAACTGAAACTAATCATCAACTAACATATACTGACTTTAATATTACACACTTGACTGACATATACTAACTAACTTAACACTTACCTACTGCCAACAGGCCACTGCTGCTCCCTTGTTTGCTACTGTAGTGCTCCATATGAGCTGCTGCTCTCTACTGCCCGATCTCCCCTATATGACACACTGTTGTGTGCATAACAAACCTTGCATTGTTCGACCCCCTTAATGCTGTGTCTAACACAGCAGCACACCCCTGTTGCTGCTCTCCCCTTTCCATATTGCAGTGCACAAACAACCAACATAGCCCCCTTATGTACAAAATAGTCCCCCCTTGCTAAACACACTAGGACAGTCACCTTAAACCCCCAAATGACTGACACACACACACACACACACACACACACACACACACACACACACACACACACACACATATATATATATATATATATATATATATATATATATATAAGAACACCTCACAATATCTAATATATATAGTTATATATATATATATATATAAGAACACCTCACAATATCTAATATATATAGTTATATATATATATATATATATATATATATATATATATATATATATATATATATATATATATATACATCTAATGAACATATAGATATAGATACACATACTATAACTAATCTAACAAGAGTAACAATACCAATTAGAATCCCAACTATACTCATATGGCAAAATATCAAACACAATGAGTGCATCACACCCGTATCACACTAGATCTATGATACACTTGCGATACGCCCTTTATACTCAATCTAACCTCATCCAACACTCCACAAATGATGTGGACAAGTCCAAAATCATAATTAGAAGCAATACAAAGTACTATCTATCTATCTATGTGCTCATGGCAAAATATGATATGTGTTGTTAAGTCCCAATTTTTGCTAAATCGATAATCGTCCCCTGGACGTGATGCCGTGCATGCGTAAGGCGCGCGTGCACAAGGCCTAGGCATAATGATATACTTTAGAACACATGCAACATAGTACGCAAATAAGATATCACACATTGAGATATAAAAAAGTTTTCTTTATTGATAATGAACATCTGGTTACAGACTCTTGACCCAAAAGTAAAATGGATGCCGCACGGGCTTACAACTTAGACGCAAAATAAGATAGTCATTCTATACATTACATCCTTTACTAAAACTTCAAAATATATTAGACACCTGCAGGCGAAGCTATCATCTTCCCTCGGAGCTGCATAAATGGGGTACACGAGCTCCAGATGTTTTATACAAGTTTCAAAAGGCACGAACGGAGTGCATCGAGTACTAGACTGGTTGGGGGAAGAAAGCTTCAGCTCCTCGTTGTGTCGCCTAGGCTCGGGGAACCTGCTGCAATGAGGGTCAGTACTTTGAAAAGTACCAGTGAAGGCGAGCTAACCCAATTAACCAAATCGACACAATATTCAAGTGAGGCAAATATATTATTAATGTGGACTTTCTATCTTGCCTTAATTCGAGTTATAACATGCAATGCATATATATATATATATATATGACTTAATAACTGTGCTACCATTCAGTGGCTTTTTACCTGCAACGTTACGCCCTCCTGTACAAGACTTACCATGTTCTTCCCTGTCATGAAGACATCATTAGCATGGACAAATAATGCAGTAATATGTTGGGTCATGGCACACATTGTTACCGTGGACAATAGATACAAAAAGACGGTGATCCTTTCAGTGCGGGTAGCAAGCCCCACTACAAGTCCCCGCATTACCCGTGCTAGTCTTGCTAGCGTAGCTATTCGAGTTCCGTCCGGAATGAATCGGCCCCAGTGTCCCGGGAACGTTCGCAGGAACCAAATCTTGTGCACAAGTTATCCGACCAAACGATGTATCAATACTAAGTTAATTAATGAAGCATTTCAAGCCATCAGAATGTACATATCTACTTTAGTACAATGTAAATGGCATAGTCTACCTGCTCTAGTGATCATATTTCAATCATTTGCACTACACATTGTACAATTATAAATAATAAGTTCTAGCTATAACTGAAACATGAATACATATAAATGCATAATGGACAAACACGCATACAATGTGATCGTATAAAAAATTGTATGAAAAGCGTCAGTGATCCAAGTTACTTCTTGTTATGATGACTCATTTATTATTATTACTCCTATGGTATCGTTGATCGGAACGTACAAACGAGTCAGATTGTTAAGAATGAAGACTTGAAAGAAGGGATCTAATTGAATTAAGGCCACTCACAAGTTGGTGAATCAGGAGAGAGGGAAGGGAGATCTTCAAGACTCCGCTTGCGCGTCGCCTACACAATCACCTGTACGCACCAACAGGTGATCAATATCTCCTGCTTCGGTCCCCAAGGGTTCGATACGAAATGGGAAATCCAAAGAACGAAGACAATAAAATCCATAAAAACCATTCAAAAAAATACAAGTCATAAAACTAACAAGAAAGCAACCAAGCGGCATCAAAAACAGACAAAGAAACCAGTGCAACAGAAAGGTCCCTCTCGACTCTGCCGCTGAGTCCTTCCTTGAGGCACGATCCGTTGAATGTGGAACCTGATTTCGAAGAGACCAATCCATAAAGAGGAAAGGATCTTGATTCAATCTGTTTCGATCGAACGATACCAAGTATTTCTTAGCCGCGCTCCCTGAAAAGGGAGAACGGGGCACTACATGTGTAGACCCCCGCGTCGAAGGAAAAATCTCTAAATCAATCCGTACCACCCCATTGTGGACACTTATCTAGTCTCACAATTCTGATATAATTAGATCTAATTGGTCTCATGACACACACTTGATATGTCAATCTCGAAATTCTTCCAAATTGGACACAAAAATCTATATAGAAACCATAATACAAGTCATATGAACATAGTTCTTGTTCCTATGGATAGATCTAAGTCTAGAGATATTTTCTAATGGTCAAATACATGAATTAGAGTCTAATTATGTAGAAAATTCAGAATTTACCTATTAGAAGATGGATTTCCAATGAATCACTCAATTGGACACGATCCAGACACATGTTTCTTGCCAATTCTTTCTTCTCCAAGTGCTCTTTGCAATCCAAGCTCAAATACTTTTTAATTGGTAAAAATTGAGAGGGAATGAGAGTGAATTGGGTGAATTTGATGGAGGAATAAAGTAATTTGAGGAAGAACTAAATTGGGGATCTAAATTTGGAATGAACTAATGAGAGGAAAGAGAGTGTTCCCCCCCTCATATGCCCGGCCCCCTCTAACCCCTTCTCTAAGTAATTCATAATGACCACAATGCCCCCACTAGTTAGTTAAGAGGTTTGATTAGGAGGGCTATATTAGGAAGCTTCCAATTCTTTATTAATAATCTAATCTCCATTAATTAATTAAGAAAATGGTCTAATTGGGCCTAGTCCAAATGTTGGGCTCAATGGGTCATGATGAACTAATGGGTCCACTAATGACAAGTCTAAATAATAATAGGCTAGTTCACTAACAAATAAATAAATAGCACATCATAATATAATTAATTACTAGCATAATATATAATATTAAATTACTAACTAATAATATGCTAATGACAAAAATACCCTCATCTAGAAATGTGGTAGTGATACTTTCCTTGCTCATTCCTCTCCTTTTCCCTCTCTCCTTCTGGTCCCTGTTCTCCCTCTTATGGAGGTCATGCCCCCGGTTGCCTCGTCAGCTGTCGGTGCCTGCTTCACGGCGGTTGTAGCGGGGTCTCCCTCGTGCTCTGCTCCAGTGCTGCCGCCACGCTCCTCCCCTTCTACTTTGATCAATGGTGTCCCTTTTGTTTCCTTCTCTGCTGTCGACATCGCGATCCTTGCTCTCCCATTCAGGCTTGCTCTCATCGGGAAGTTCTCTCTCTTTTGCCCTCCCGTTGAGGCCGTACGACAAGCTCTGGTTGGGTTTGTGTTTGCAGGACCGATTTCCGTCAGAAATCATGGATTCCAAGCACCTCCTTATTCATCCCAGTCTCGAGATCGATTTCAACCAACTTAGATCTAGAGGATTGTGGTTTATCGCAAATGCTCCTATGCGCGTCTTTCGTTGGACGCCAGAATTGTCCCTTCCATCGAGTCCCCGATAGCTCCAATTTGGCTTTCCTTCCCAGAGTTGCCCCCTCATCTCTTTGCCAAAGATGCTATCTTTCAGATTTCTCGCAGTTTAGGAGTACTGCTTAAACTAGACTACGCCACATCTAGCGTTCCCGTCCTAGCCATGCGCGTATCTTGGGTGAGATGGATATCAGCACGCCTCTGCCTCACTTCATCCTCCTTAACCTCCCCTACGACAGCAAATTCAGACAAGCTGTAGAGTATGAAGATTACCCAGACTACTGTAAGCTCTATTCTTAAGAAGGCCATACCTCCATCTCTTGTAAGATACATCAACAAACCCAGCATCCCTGCCCCCCTGCTGTAGTGCCCCGTTCCTAGCGGTGCACTATATAAGGCTTGTGGTTTGATTGACTCAGTCAGAATTGAGCACGAAAAAACTTTACGGCGGAATCGATCGCAGACAATGCAATGAACCTTTCCAATTGATGGATCGACTTCTGTTGGAATGAGTCCAATAGTTTTTGTTGAATTTTTGGTTGGCTTTCTTGGATTTTTGCTGATTGGTTTTGATGAATGAGTTTTCGATTATTGATTGTTTAGCCCATTTTCATCGATTGTATGCATTCATTCTAGAGAACTCTGAAAGAAATGAAGATGGTAGTCTAACCAAATATTGGTACTAATACAGATAGACGCATGACCGGAGCCTTCGATTCTGTCGTAAAGTTTTTCCGTGCTCAATTCCAACTGAGTCAATCAAACCACAAGCCTTATATAGTGCTTGGAATGAGTCAAATAGTTTTTTTTGAATTTTTGGTTGGCTTTCTTGGATTTTTGCTGATTGGTTTTGATGAATGAGTTTTCGATGATTGATTGTTTAGCCCTTTTTATCGATTGTATGCATTCATTCTAGAGAACTCTGAAAGAAACGAAGATGGTAGTCTAACCAAATATTGGTACTAATACAGATAGACGCGTGATCGGAGCCTGAGCGAGCAAGCATCCTTTTCTTTCGATATTATCTATTTGGTGAGTGGTTCTGTCCCTTCTTCTCTACTCCTTCATGCTAATAATCAATAATGTTCTCTTATAACCTTGCTAAGTCCAATGATCGATAAAGCCACTAATGCCACAAGTTGACCACTAATGTAAATCAATGAGTTGCATTTATAAGAGGGAAGTTTAATTTCATAACACAGGGAATGATATGATCATTATGTCATGATTTGATGCCATACCTTAGCTGTAAATTGGAGTTTACGGACTACCAATCGAAATAATGAATAAGTATGCTGAAATGAGAATGGTTAAATGTGCATTGCTGCTCTAAATGCTTCAACACCTTACACTGCTATTTATGCTTATCATATAGTCGTAGATGCATTGTATGGTCATGGACAACTTGTGCACAAGGTAGTAAATTTTTTGAACGGATCCTGGGGCACTGGGGACCGTTCGTCCCAGGAGAAATAGTAGCGCTTTGGTAGCGCCGGGTATAAGCAGAACATTCATCGAGACTTGCTACCTGCTTTGAATGACGTATCACACGTCCATCGAAGTCCTAAACGACATGTCCAACGTGGTGCTATACCACAAATGACCCAGTGGAAATGAGTTGCATACTAATGATGTCTTATGCAGGGGCGGTAAAAAAAATTCTTTAGATTATACAGGAACGACCATTGGTCGGGGTAAGAATTCCATATGTGCAAATATTATATGTTTTACTGCATAATTGTTGCTTATATAAACTGCTGCTTTAACTAAGAAGTGTTGGTTTAGGTGAGTGGGCCAGTTCTGCTCCCCTGTACAAGTTGAGTACTGACCCACGTCTCTGTGGAAAAACCAGATGACCGAGATACCGTTGGCGCTAAAGGGAGATAAAGCTTTCATTGTAGTCTTTTCAAGCTTCTTCCTATTTCAAAGTATTTCAAAGATTTCTGGTTGTTGTTTCCAAGTTTCAAGAATGTAATAAAGGGGCATAATGTATGTGATGAAAAATATTATTTCAAGTCAGCCTAGCAGTCTTTTCTTTTACGCAAAGGCTATGTAAGCCGTTTAGGAATTTCCATTCGGGAACTGAAAAATTTGTACTTGCAATGAATCAATAAAAGAATTATTTTTCCTTCCTATACAAATGTGTGCTTTATAATATGCTGTTGTGTTGTGGAACTATTTACAAAAGATTTTTGACACATGTGCACTTTTTTGTCTTGTACAAGTGTAATTCCTGACTTGTACGACATCACGCCAGCAAAGATGAATGGTTCTACGGAACCGAATGCAAGGACGAATAACACCTGCTACTTATGTAACCTAGCACTTCTGCTCCCCTCCCCTCCTCATAGTTTGATCCGGGCGGAGGCTACTTCTCCGGCCCCAGCGAAGTCGTTGCTCCCCTCAAAGTCAAGCCGCACCACCATCGTGAGAACCAAAAAGTTATTGCACCGACTTCAACCGCTGTTCCTACTCGAGCTTCTAGTGGCTACAGTTCTCAGGTCCTTCCCGTTACCTCCTCTGAAGTCATTTCTGTTGATCCCCCAGAAAATTCTTCTGACATTACTCCAAGTGAAGTTATAAGTGATACGCCGTCAGGGAAATCTTCCGATACTCACTCTGGGAAAACTTCAGAATATCAATTTAGCCATTCAATTGTTGTATCAGACCTCAATCTTCACTCTTGATACTCTGCTAGAAACAACTACCGCTGCACTCTCAGGTCAACCACTCGGTAATCTTCGTGGTAGCGTACCGGTCACACCCCTTGATTCTCGGCTCTCAGTTACTTCGCGGCTCCGCCCCCAGTGCCTATCCCTTTACCTCTTGATCCCTCGACGTCACTCTTGTAGTACACTAATCCCCTAAAGCCAGGCCTCCTCCCGACGATCGACCCAAGTCCTGCTTCTATTCCAAACCGTATGGTGTTTTCTTCCCGCACAGATTCCCGCAGTTCAAATTCGACTGTGCAGGTGATCCTCCCATCGACAGGCGCAGCCTCTCTCAACCATTGGTCTGCGCTAGCTCTCCTCCCAGAGTGCTCTTCCATTGTTTCCCTGACCTCCCCTATTCGCAGACTCCCCTCCTTTGGCCACAAATCCAGAAATTAGAAATTCTCCTCCTCAAAAAAGGCTGATGCTTCTGCCATGACGTTACGATCTGCAGGGACAGACCCTGCACCCCCTCCTCCTGTTTTATCGACAATAAACCAACAAGATTTGTGTGTTCGCCATATTAAACTAGGATTCGATACTGCTCTAGCTAAAGACAAAGATATTTGTTTATTCTTCAGCAAAGACTACTCTGTCCGAATTATTGTGTTGGTATTTTTCACTTAGCTTTGAGAGTTTTTAGTCCTACATTGGAAAACCACCAATGTGTATATCCCAATATATAACTATGCTTAGTATTGGTATATGCACATGGAGTGGAGGTCCATGTGGGTTGACTTTTCTAGAGAGATTAAGTGTGAACTCCATTATGACAATCTTTGTTTTGTCACCACATTTGGGAAGTTTCCCTTAGGAGCTAAGCCCTGAAGGACTCGAACTCGGACACGGGCTCAAGGGCGCAAAGTGGCGCTTTGTATGCGCACTTTGCACTTAGAACGTCAGCATCTTCGCATAGCGCTCGTGCGCTTCTTTATGTGCGAGTTGCATGCACGGTTGCTAGCTCGGACGCATGTGGCCAATGCACTATGTGTCCAAGCGTTATGGCGTCTGATTCTCCTTCGATTTCTTCTGAAAGTATTTCACGCTTCCAGGGGTTATGCGACCAGGCTCTATGCGGACATGGGTTATGCGACCAGGCGCTATGCGTCCTAGGGCTATGCGGCCTGATGCTATGCGACCATGTTTGGATGAGCGAGTTGTATGTGGAGGGGACATTGTCTGCTTTAGGCGGCGCATACGGCGCATGATTTTTTGTGCCTTCCGGAATATGCAGCGCATGCTGCGCTAGCGACTGCTTTCTACGTTTAGCGGCGCTGTCTGATCGTGTAGTACAGGGTGTTAGGCGGCGGAGCCGGCATATGCGACACGGGAGGCGCATGCGGCTCTGACACCCAGATTTTGGAGGATCTGGTCGGTCAGCTCATATGCGGCTTGGAGTTACCTCAGGCCGCATATGTGTTATTTTTCTCTATATATAGATGACCTCCTCTTTCATTTGGAGAGAGAAAAAAAGATAGAAAAAACTGAGAACACCAGAGCATATGCGGTCTAGAGTGTCTCCCTCTAACATGGTATTTTTTCGAGTATTTTTCGAAGGTGACATTGAGCGTTCCAAAAGTTCATTTGTGAACTTGCTTGTTCCTGGGGGCAGATCGTCTGTACGACGAATCTTGCTTTGAGCAACGGTGGTTATGACCACCCCAGCAATGAGCTTTTCTTTAGCTTTTTTCCTTTACTTCGTTCTTTCTCATTGTAGCGTCTGCGAATGTAAAGAAAAGAACGTTTTACTTGTTACTTGTTCTTGTAAACTTCATTTTTCCTCAAAGTCAGTTTGTAACCTGTTCTTGGTTCGTGCTTCGTTGGAATCGAGAAATATCAGATGGTGAACTCTTGTGTGAATCTCTGATCTCGACGACATTTTGGGTTCCAGTAGAGAGCGAAGTTCGAGTCTCGCTAGTAGCTATGCTGTGGCTCGCATTCTACCATCTTTGATCCATCTCGGGACTAACAATTTCAAAGCAAGATCCGAAGAAAGATGTAGAACATCCGACCAAATCTTCTTGGCAACAAGTTTTTACAAACTTGAGAAGATTAACAGTATATACTTCGTGTACTGTCCTGATCCTTTTGCGGAGCACGGACTGGGTTAGCGGCTGAATGGCTGAGTCGAAATCAGAGAATGGAAAAACTTTGACGGTATCGATTGGTCGGGACAAACAAACGGGGACCCATTTCTCATTATGGGATGGAATCCTTAGAAGTTGCTCCCAAGATGCACTGCATGGTATCTCGGGGAGTAAACTCCATATAAGGGTCTACGCCTCAAGATCCATGCACTGTTGGTTTTCGATGATGGTTTTCACTATTGGTTTTTGTGATTTGCGTTTTTGTGATTGTTTTCGATGAACGACTTTTATTGCATGCATTCATTGTCTCGCATTTATATATCAAATTACTGAGAGAAAGAGAAGAAGGATCCTAAACCTTTATTAGTGCCAATGCAGGTGAACCTGTGAACCAAGCTTGAAGCCGCAAAGAAGATCTCTCTTTCTCAGCAATTCACCAACTAGTGATTGACTTCGATCATTCGATGAATCCTTTAGTCATCATGCTTAACAAAATGATCAATGATATCTAGCAAAGAACTCAGAAAGATAAGCAAGATAATAATCATATTACTATGAACTGGACTATTGCATTATAATTGATTATGTGGCAAAGACCCTAGACTGGGCGGTAAGTATGGTGGGCTGTGGCTAAGACAATCAATAAGACTCTGGAATACTATATCAACTGTCTGTATTTGCTTGTTTTCTTCTACTAGCTAGTTGCATTCATGTATAGTCATAGACAAACTTGCGCACAAGGGGTAGGTTCCTCGAAGCGGTGCACCGAGGCCATGGGACCGCTTCGTCCTAGGGAAAACATGGGTGCTAAAGTACTTGCATCGGAAGTTCAAGAATTTCAGTGAGGCTAGCTCCCTGTACTGAAAGGGGCACTGAAATTCCAAGAATGTCGTGATGGTTTGGCCAGTGACCTTCATATAGACATGGTGCATGTTAATAATATCTTGTGTAGGCAGAGTAAGTTATTATTCATAAATAGGGATGGCTGAATGACCATGGGTAAGAATCACCAAATATGATGATAAATATATGTGTTCCTTATATTCTTGAGATATGAATTGTTAATTGAACTTAAGGCAACATAGCAAGATCACAATAATAACTACTGCTTTCACATATCTACTTAGTATTAGCCTTTTAGGTGAGATTGGTTACGACCGCTCACCAGTACATGTTGCGTACTGACCCACGTTTGTGGGCATCCTCAGGTGCTGGAGATTTGGATGCTGTGAGGGAACATTGAAGGTTTTGGTCCGACTCTTTAGAAGTCTTGCACTTAAAGCTTCCAAGTTGAGAAAATGACTCTAACTGAAGGTGGTCCATGAGTTTTAATATTTCAATAAGAGATATGATGTATGGAGCAACGTTGTATCTTATTTCATTATTTCTGCAAGTTGTAAGCCAAGTTTGGCATTTTTATCTCGATCGTTCGAGGGCCTTATGTTTTTATTTCAGAGAATTATTAATAAAGAGCTATTTTCATTTCAAATGTATGTTTAATTTCTCTATGAATGATGTATACTCTATCTTCAAATATCTGTGTTAAAAAATAAGCACGAGCACGCCTTGTACAAGCGCAACCCAAGCTTGTACGACATCACGCCAAGCGAGGACCACAACTCTATAGGACCGAGGTGTGGGAAGCCCCAGCGAGGACGTTTTGTTCTGCAGAACCAGGGCGTGATAGATTGGTATTAGAGCCCGGTTTTACTTCCATGGGAACTTCTTGGTTTTGAGTTTTCAAAAATTACACAAGTGATTGATTTTGATGCCTTGAATTTTGGTTGCCGCGAAATAAGATGCTCCATACAATAAGTCCATAATAATTTATGAGACTAATGTTTTCCTTTTGTGTGGTACATAAATGACGAAGTCTGGACAAGGGAACCCAAGTAGTTCGAGAGTGCCGACATCATCGGCCCCTTTGACAGATCAGATGGATCGGATGTTGCACATGCTGGAAGCGCAACAAAAGTTGGAAAAGACCCAATAGAGAAAAATCAATGATCTACAGCAGATGCTGCAGATGGTTGTAGCTAATAATTCTAATGCTATACCTACAGCTGCCCCAATTGGCCCTACTACAAGGATAGTGGATATCGTTGGGGCGGATGACACCCAACCGACGAAAAAGAAAAGTTTTGCAACGGATATTGCAGAATTCAAGAAAATTTGCAATATTTCGTTCAAGGGGACAGAAGAAGCCACCGTCGCTGTGGATTGGGTAGCTGAAGTGGAGGAACATCTTGTACTCCTCAACATCACTGGGCTTAAGATGGTGTCATATGCACAATTGTTGCTGGTGTCCAATGCGCACTACTGGTGGCAAAGTCATAAACTTATGATTGCTAGAGCGAATGGGGCTACGAAGATTATGTGGCCGATGTTCAAGGAAGCCTTTCTGGAATAATACTTTTCCTCAGTGGAATAATGCCAGAAAAATCAAGAATTTAATAAGCTGGAGCAGGGTGATATGTCCGTGAAGAAGTATGAGACAAAATTTTCCTGACTGTCTCAGTATTCCAGTACCAGATTTGTCGATGAAGCCTCCAAGGCTCGTCGCTTTAAGAAGGAACTCAGGCCTGCTCTACAATCGCAAGGGGTAATCCACAAGTATAAGACCTTCAAAGAATCTTTTGACTGCACGAAGGAGCTGGATATACATTATCCTACACCAGCTCCGGTCGCCCCATCAGTACATAATTCCAACAATAAGTGATCAAACTCGGGGGAAGGTATGAGGCTTCGAAGTGCCAGAACAACGACGGCATCCAGGGGCACAACCAAGGTGGGGCGTACTGCTATAGGTGCCGTAGCAAGGGACACATCACTAGGGATTGCCAAGTCGCAGAGGGAGGGTGCTTTAAATGCGACCACCTGGGCCACAAGGCTTTGGAGTGAAAAGGAATGATCGCAAATCAAGGCCCTCAATGTCAGCAGCCTCCACAACAGAATTAACAGAATCGTGAGCAAGCTTCATGGGCACCTCAGACTGGGCAAAATTAGAATCAGAGAAATGGTACACAAGGCCGAGTCTATGCTTTGACTCGGGAGGAGGACTTCGCTTCTGATACGGTCGTGACTGGTATACTGTTATTTAATAACATTCCTGCACGTGTACTATTTGACTCTGGTGCTACCCATAGTTTTATATCTGCTAATTATGTAATAGAACATGAACTGAAAATATCTATGTTAAATGTAAGACTTAGTATTAGCACTCCGTCGGGGGTAGAGATGCCTGCTAACTTGATATATAGGGATGGCAACATATGCATTGGGGGAAGAAACTTATCACTAGATGTCTTTGTTCTCGACATCAAGGATTATGATATTATTCTGGGAATGGATTGCTTAGTACTTATGGTACGACGATCGATTACGAGGGAAATAGAGTTGTGTTTCATCTACTAGGAGAGACAAAATTCTCGTACTCGTGCGATACGGCGTCAACCAAGCCATCCATGATAATTTCTGCAGCCACGGCCCGACGGATGTTACATTATGCTTGCAAAGGGTATTTAGCTTCTATTCAAGACAGACGTAAGGAAAGTGATGACCCAGCTCAAGCTGAAGTCGTGACCGAATTTCAGGATGTGTTTCTGAACAAAATTCCTAGAATGCCACTAGGCCGCGAGATTGAATTTTGCATCGATACATTTTTGAATACAAGACTGATCTCCAGATCCCCGTACATGATGGCACCCGCAGAATTAAAGGAACTGAAGGTCCAACTTCTGGAATTATTGGATCGCGGATACATTCGTCCTAGTGTCTCTCCATGGAGAGCTCCAGTATTATTTATTAAAAAGAAAGATGGTACGATGCGGCTGTGCATCGATTACCATGAACTCAATAAAGCCACAGTTCGGAGCAAGTATCCTCTACCTAAAATCGATGACCTATTCTATCAGCTCCAAGGTGCGACAGTATTTTCGGAGATTGATCTCCGTTCGGGTTACCATCAGTTGAAGATTATGCCAGACGATGTTTCTAAGTCTGTATTTCTTACGAGATATGGACACTACGAGTTTTTGGTTATGCCGTTTGGTTTAACCAATGCCCTTGCTGCCTTCATGGTTATGATGAACCGAGTCTTCCGCCCCTACTTAGATAAGTTTGTGGTCGTGTTCATCGATGATATCCTAATATATTCAAAGAGCAAGAAAGATCATACCGCCCATTTGAGAACAGTACTGCAGACCCTACCAGAATACCAACTTTATGCCAAGATCAGTAAATATGAATTTTGGATGAATAGCGTGTCATTCCTTGGGCATGTTATCTCGTCGGAGGGTGTTTCAGTAGATTCGAAGAAAGTTGAGGCAGTAGTGGACTGGAAACAGCCTACGTCAGCTAGCAAAGTCTAAAGTTTCTTTGGTTTGGCAGTCTATTACAGAAAATTTGTGGAAGATATTGCTAGAGTGGCATCGCCTCTGACTCACCTCACCCACAAGGGAGTGGCATTCAAGTGGACCGCTGACTGTGAAGCCAGTTTTCAAGAATTGAAACAACACCTCGTGTCAGCTACAATTATTGCACTTCCGGAAGACGATGCAGGATTTCAGATTTTTAATGATGCATCGGGCCAAGGCTTGGGGTGTGTACTCATGCAAGGAGATAAAGTGATATCCTTTGCTTCGAGACAACTTAAGCCACATGAAAAGAATTATCCTACTCATGATCAAGAATTGGCGATAATTATATTCATGTTAAAATTATGGCGGCACTACCTTTATGGTACGACTTACAAGATCTACACAGATCATCAAAGCCTCAAGTACCTTTTCACCCAAAAGGAATTAGATTTACGGCAGAGACGTTGGCTGGAACTCGTTAAAGATTATGATTTATTAATAGATTATACTCCGGGAAAATAAAATATTGTGGAAGATACATTGAGCCGAAAGTATATGGCATATATATTAGTTGAGAAACGATTACTATGGGTTTTGGAGAATATGGGTATCGAACTCCGAGTTCGACATCGCGGGGTACAACTGGCTCAAATGAACATTAAGCCTAGATTGCTGGAACAAATCAAGTCCGCACAAAAGGATGATCCATACCTGGAGAAAATGCATGAGATGACTTCAATAGGGAAGGCAACTGACTTTGCGGAAGACAAAAATAGAATATTATGAGTAAAGGAAAGATTGTATGTGCCTACGATATAGAGCTTCGAAAGAAGATATTGAACGAAGCGCACTATGTAAGTTATACACTATATCCGAGGAGTATCAAGATGTATAAGGACTTGCGCACAAACTTCTGGTGGCACGGTATGAAGAAAGATGTGGCGCTCTTTGTGTCACAATGTATGGCCTGTCAGCAAGTGAAAGCAGAACACCAAAGATCAGCCGGGGAGCTGTAGAACCTCCCTATTCCATAGTAGAAATGGGATCACATTTTTATGGATTTCATAGTTGGCTTGCCGAAGACGCAGCGAGTGAATAATAAGATTTGGGTAATCGTGGATAGATTGACCAAGTCGACATATTTCATCGCGATCAAGATCTTCTGGGGCAACGATCGGTTGGATCAGCTATATTTTGATAAAGTGGTACGACTACAAGGCGTGCCAGCTTAAATCGTGTCATATCGGGATGAAAGATTTTTATCACGGCTCTGGAGAGGTCTACAGGAAGCGCTGGACATACGGTTGCATTTTAGCTCGGCATATCATCCTCAGACTGACGGCCAGACCAAACGGGTTAACCAAATCTTGGAGGACATGCTACGCCTATGCGCCGTAGATTTGAAAACAAGTTGGGATAGTCACTTGCCGCTAGCAGAATTTGCCTAAAATAACAATTACCAATCGAGCATTGAGATGGCACCTTATTAAGCATTGTTCGGACGAAAGTGTCGGTCATTGATATGCTGGGATAAAGTCGGGGTGCCGCAAGCACATGGTCAGAATTGATATAATATGAGTCAAATTTTTTTGCATAATTCGAGAGAAGCTAAAAGTGACACAAAGTCGGCAAAAGAGTTACGCGGATATTCATCGACGACCGTTAGAGTTCACGGTTGGGGACCATGTATTCTTGAAGGTATCTTCGATGCGTGGAATTATGTGGTTTAGCGCGAAAGGGAAGCTGAGCCCTCTGTTTGGCTGTCCGTTTGAGATTCTTAAGCGAGTGGATCCAGTCGCCTACCAGATCGCGCTACCACCGTCGTTAGCTGAAGTGTACGATATATTCTATGTTTCTCAACTACTGACATACGTGCATGATCCAAGACACGTGGTAGAATTCGGTTAATTGGGACTGCAGGCCGACTTGACATACGTGGAGGAACCTATCCAGATCTTGGATAGAAAAGAGAAGGTATTAAGGAATCGAGTTGTTACCTTGGTTCGCATGCTTTGGCACAACCACTCCGTCGAAGAGTCGACATGGGAACTCGAAGAGGATATGAGGGAGTGGGTTTTATTTTAAGTTTTAGAGAAATTTTTTTTGTTAGTGTATTAATATGTAGTGCCCTGATCCTGTTGCGAAGCACGGATTGGGCTTGCGGCTGAATGGCCGAGTCAGAATCAGAGAATGGGGAAACTTTGCCGGTATCGATTGGTCGGTACAAATAAATGGGGAGTCGTTCCTCGTTATGAGATGGAATCCTTAGAAGTTTCTACCAAGATGCAATGCATGGTGTCTTGGAGAGTGAACTCCATATAAGGGTCTATGCCTCAAGACCCATGCGTTATTGGTTTTCGATATTGGTTTTCACTGTTGGTTTTTATGATTTACGTTTTCGTGATTTTTTTAATGAACGACTTTTATTGCATGCATTCACTATCTTGCATTTACATATCGAATTACTGAGAGAAAGAGAAGAAGGATCATGAACCTTTATTGGTGCTAATGCAGGTAAACCTGTGACCAAGCTTGAAGTCACGAAGAAGATATCTCTTTCTCAGCAATTCACCAACTAGTGAGTGACTTCGATCCTTCGATGAATCCTTTAGTCTTCATGCTTAAAAAAATGATCAATGATACCTAGCAAAGAACCCAGAAAGATAAGTAAGATAATAATCACATTATTATGAACTGGACTGTTGTAGTATAATTGATTATGTAGAAAAGACTCTGGACTAAGCGGTAAGTATGGTGGACTGTGGCTAAGACAATCAATAAGACTCTGGAATACTATATCAAGTTTCTATATTTGCATGTTTTCTTCTACTAACTAGTTGCATTCATGCATGGTCATAAACAAACTTGTGCACAAGGGGTAGGTTCCTCGAAGCGGTGCACCGAGGCCATGGGACCTCTTCGTCCTAGGGGTTATATGGGTTCTAAAGTACTTGCATCGGAAGTTCAGGACCTTCAGTGATGTTAGCTCCCTGTACTGAACGGGATGCTGAAATTCCAAGAATATCGTAATTGCTTGGACAGTGGCCTTTATATAGATAGGTGCATGCTAATAATGTCTTGTGCAGGCAAAGTAAGTTATTATTCATAAACATGGATGACTGAACGACCGTGGGTAAGAATCACCAAATATGATGATAAATATATGTGTTTCTTATGTTCTCGAGATATGAATTGTTAATTGAACTTAAGGCAACATAGCAAGATCACAATAATAACTGCTGCTTTCACATATCTACTTAGTGTTGGCTTTTTAGGTGAGATTGTTGCGGCCGCTCACTAGTACATGTTGCTTACTGATCCATGTTTGTGGGCATCCTCAGGTGTTGGGGATTTGGCTGCTGCGAGCGAACATTGAAGGTTTTGGTCCGACTCTTTAGAAATTTTGCACTTTAAGCTTCCAAGTGGAGAAAAATACTCTAGCTGAAGGTGGTCCATGAGTTTTAATATTTTAATAAGGGATATGATGTATGGAGCAACGTTGTATCTTATTTTATTATTTTTGCAAGTTGTAAGCCAAGTTTGGCATTTATATCTCGGTCATTCGAGGGCCTTATATTTTTATTTTAGAGAATTATCAATAAAGAGCTATTTTTATTTCAAATGTGTGTTTAATTTTTTTATGAATGATGTATACTCTATCTTCAAATATTTGTGTGACAAAATAAGCACGAGCACGCCTTGTACAAGCATAATCCCAGGCTTGTACGAAATCTCGCCAAGCGAGGACGATGGCTCTGCAGGACCGAGGTATGGGAAGACCAAGTGAGGACGTATGTGGAACCGGGGCATAGCACTTTGAATATTTGGATAAGGGAATGAGTCCTTTGTCAAATGTTGAACGCGAGTTGTCAGAACCTATGATTTTCCAAGATGGAGGAGTTATCGTTTGAAGGACGCGCATTCCAGTTGGAAGGAAGATTATAAGATGACCAAGGATTGCATAGTTGCGTAAGACAGTTCTTGGCGGCTGGCAAGACTTGGCCTCATGGCAGTCTCTTGCCACATGAAAGTTTCTTGCCGCATGGCAGACTTTTACCGCATGACAAACTCTTGCAGCATGGAAGTTTCTTGTTGCATGGAAGACTCTTGCCACATGGAAGACTCTTGCCGCATAGAAGACTCCTGCCGCATGACATACTCTTGGTAGATGACAGAATCTTGGCGCATTTAAGGTATCGCTGCATGGCAAAGCTGGCCGCATAATGGCTTATGTGCATGGACTTCAGTGCGCATGGCAAGACTGGCGCATGGTCGGCTTTGCGCATGATGGTCACTGCTTTGTACAGGACTTGGCGCATGGGTGGAATGGGATCTTGAAAGAAGAACCAGTTTGAACCAATCTAGTAAGGTATAGCTAAAACTTGGTTCCCTTGATTACTTAACTCGGTTGCTATGATTGCACATGTAGAGTTATCAAGCGTGGTTACTGACTGGTTGGTAGATACTGGTGCATTCGGCCACACATGCTCTATAAAAGAGCTGTTCACCAAGGAAGAGCACTATCTAAGAAGAAGGTCCCTATGGTGAACAAGTATCAAGCAAAAGATCTAGGTATCATGATTATGATTCTGAACTTCCGGCTTGAGGAAGAGATTGCTCTTATTGAGTTTGACGCATCTGACTAAGACATGTATTTTTTAACAAAGGTGTCTATTTCAGGGATATCTCCAAGATGTGGGGGTAAGGAGGTGGAGACACATGATAGCTATGTTCAGACATAGGTAGTCAGGAAGCCGTTTAGACAGATGACTACAAGTAGAAATCCTATGGAGCTGATGCGCTTAGACAACTGTGACTTCTATTCTCCACAAAAGGCCGGGATAAAGTTTATTACTTCTTTCTTCGACGATTTCTCTAGAAACGTGTTCGCGTATCTTCTCATAAATCGAAGAATGAAGCGTTCGAGAACCTCATGGACTTCAAGTTTGGAGATGAGCGTCATATTGGTCTACAACTCAATAGACTCAGAAGTTTTCAATACGAAGAGCATCATTCTTTGGATTTGCATCGTTCAGCTTAGAACATAGAATTGACTATGGAACGTACATTATTCTTTGGATTCACATCGTTCAGCTTAGAACATAGAATTGACTATGGAATATGCATCGTTCTTTGGATTCATATCGTTCAACTTAGAACATAGAATTGACTATGGAACAACATCTTCATACTCTCCCAGTCTATTGAAGGTTCAAATAGGAAGGAGGAGCAGTTAACAGTAATGATGACTTCTATATTGTTGTTCAAAGGGCCTTCCAAATTTTCTATGGGAGAAGGTTGTACTTACGGTCATGTCTTTAGTACCGTTCATCACTTCTGATATTACTCTGGTTCAAAGTCAGATCCACATAACTATCGTTCGATTGTGGGGGTTTTTCGTAGGAAGAAGTTGTCTTTTAAGAGACAATATTTGAACCAGAACTCGAAGAGCAGTCAGCTAGAAGAGTCAGGAGATCGAAGGACCAAAGATGATCTGACCACCTATTATATAGAGGTTGTTCCACTTACCAATGATGAGGTGATAAAGACCAGTAACTCGGTCTGCTGGGAGGAAGCAGTCCATGAAGAGATTGAGCCGATAACAATACTTGGGTGTTGATCAATCTGCCTGAAGGAGCTAAACCTATCATATGCTTATATATCTTCAGTAGAAGAAAATACAATTAGATAAAACAATTGAGTTCAAGACTAGGCTTGTAGCCTAGGGGTTTTCTCAGATACATGTGACTGAGTTTTGTGGCACCTCATTGAAGTATCATATATCAGGATGATGATTACTGTAGCTGCTACTCATAAGTTGATTGTTTATCAGATAAAGGAAATATATCAGGTCTTGGAGGAAGACAGCCATGAGAGATTCAAGGACAATATTCAAAATTATTGTCATTCAGATTTGAAGATAGTCTGCGGGTTGGTGATATCTCAAATACGATCTGAAGAAAAACCCATGATGTGGCAACAGAAGTTTGACAAGTAATCTAGTCAAAGTTGTCGCAGGATCAGCGAGACAGACAAGTGTGTGTACACAAAGTTTGCTGATAAGAAATGAGTCATCTTTTGTATCTATGCAGACGACTTGCTAAATCCTAGCTGTGGATATAGAAGTGTCACTAGAACAAATATTTCCTTTTGTTCAGTCTCAGGACATGGGATTACAGATATCATCCTTATGGATATAAGATAATCCAGATGCTAGAGGGGCTTGCTCAGTCCCAAGTGCTGTGCATGAATAGTTGGTCATACGCTTTGTGTATCAGGGTCGATACCCCTTAGTTGTAATATGGAAATGAAGCCTTATCCAAGGGAATGCATCAGACAGTTGGTGTACTCAAGCATCATCAGGTGCAAGATTCAAGCTGCGAGTACCACCAGGTCTGATATAGCTTTTGCTGTAGGGATGCTGAGTCAGTTCACGAGCAGGATGTGTGTTGTTGAACACTGGGAGCTGTAAAAAAAGTAATTAGAATTCTCAAGTGGACTCAGTGGTATATCCAGCACTACAGCAGTTATCCAGATATGATAAAAGGCTTCAGTGATGTCAGTTGGTGCTCAGGAAAGAAGAGTGAAAGATCCATATGAGGACATGACTTCTCTAGGAGTGGTGCTGCTATTCGTAGAAGTCGAATAAGCAGTCTTTACTCTCCCAGTTCTTTGCACTATCAACTACAACATATTTAGCAGGATGGCTCTGGAAGCTCTCAGATGATCTTTCTATGGTTAGTACACAGGTTCGATTGATACCGACATACTGTAAAAACCAGAAAGCTGTAGCGATGGCATCTATTCATCTCTTCAAGGGTTTGAAGAGAACTGTGTGGATAAAACACATAACACTGAATGAGCGCAGCTAGTGTGGATTATTACAGTAGTTAATGTTCGAAGCCAGGTGATTCTGGAGATCCGTTCATGATATGCCTTAAGGGCCAGTATAAAATAATGAATGAGCACAACTAGCATGGATCATTACCGTGGCTAAAAGATTGGAGTCAGGTGAATCTGGCAAATTCGTTCATAATAGGCCTCAAGTGCCAACTGATCGTAAGAACTATAAAGGAGCATAGTACTCCGTGCTACCGTGGGGGTGACACCACCATGAGGTACCTCGACAAGGTAAAGCCTCGACTTTAGACCATGTCACAATGGTAGTAGCACAGCAAATAGTCAGAGTCAAGTACTATAAAGGAGCATAGTACTCCATGTTACTGTGGGGTGACACCACTATGAGGTACCTCGACAGGGTAAAGCCTCGGTTGCAGGCCATGTCACAACGGCAGTAACACCGCACATAGTCAAGGATGCAGTAGATATGGGCTTGGAGGACCTCTGGTATTGCGTCTCTGCAATCCTACCATTTAGTTTTATGCTATTGGTTCAAAGAGAAATCTACCAGGCATCTAGCTATTGGTTCAAGGGAGGACCATTGACCAAAATAATATCAGGTACATTGGGTAGTCCTCAGGGATATTGTGCAATACGTACCCGGAACTACTGTGGTCTACTATTTGTTCTTGATTAGAACATTTTCTGTGGGAGGATGGCTTTGATGCCTTAATGATTTCTCGGGCAGAGTGAATGTCCGACTTGCGTTGTAGGAAGCACGAGTAGTTTTAGCACTACAAGGGACTTGTATACCATGCTACAGTGGCATGACACCACATGAGGGAGTGAACCTCGGCTTTGGGCCATGTTATAGCGACGGTAGCACATCATGTAGCCTAATGCTAAAAAGAAATAGAGAGTGGTAGTACATCACTACAAAGAGGCCTATGAATTCAAGCTACAGAGGGTGACACTACATGAGGGAGTGAACCTCGGCTTCGAGCTATGTCACAGCTGCGTAGAACCACATAGAAGTGCAAGGCTTCATGTTGGAAGGTAGTACAATACTACTAAGAGGCCTGTGACCTCATGTTATAGTGGGTGACACCACATGAGGGAGTGAACCTCGGCTTTAAGCCATGTCACAGTGGCGTAGCACCTCACATGAGCACATGGCTACATGTTGGGTGTAGTAACGATACTACTAAGAGGCCTGTGTCCTCATGCTACAGTCGTATGAGTGGGATCCTCGGCCTTGGGCGGCCATGTCATGCGGCGTAGCACCGCACAGAAGCACAAGGCTTCACGCCGGATAATAAACTCTCTATAGTAGAAGATCTCACCTATGTATATGGATAGAGATATAGGCCGTCACTTAAGATAAAGCTTTTAAATGCCCAAGATACATACACTGAGACCAGGTCACCATATGGCCTTTAACATGTGACCGGATGGTACGATTGAGGTCATTGTATGAGTAAAAATAATAACAGGTATGGTGTAGAATTCAAGGCTTATTCTATTCTTGTATCGTACTGTTGTTTGACCCATGTGGGAAGATTCAAGTCGTCGGCGACATCTATCCTAATGCATGATGGCAGTCTCTGTGTGGAACGTTCAACCATATATTATGATATATGTGGGGGATTGTTGGTATTTTCCACTTCGATTTGGGTATTTTTAGTCCCACATTAGAAAACTACCAATGTGTATATTTTAATATATAGCTATGCTTAGTATTGGTATATGCACATATGGTGGAGGCTCATGTGGGTTGACTTTCCTAGAGGGATTAAGTGTGAACTCTATTATAAAAATCTTTATTTTTTACCACCTTTGGAAAGTGTCATGACCCGCACCCGGTGTAGGGATGCAAGTCGGAAACAACGCCCAGCCTACGCCGCAGCATCGGCGGTAAAACGCTGTCTTGGTCAACTATACTATCTAAACATCTCACAATAATATAAAAATCTGCCAACAATATCTCAACACAAAACTCAATCATAATTCTAAAGTACGAGAAGATATGAAGGAAATCTTACTATACATTCAAAATATATAATAACAATAATAGAAATAATATCCAATCTCATACTATATGCCGGAAACAAATATGGTACCCAAAATGCTAAAGAAACTAACTATGAAAAACTAGTGATCTGGATAAACCTTCTGGCAATCACTCCAGAACTAGTGGGTCCAAGTCTGCACCATCTATAGGTCAAAGTCTATAGTATGTCGGACACCAATCTCCGGGATCCTCTGAAAAATATTTTTCAGTCAGGAATGGAGCGAAGTACATCTCTAACAACAGTTCTAATCAATGATAAAAACTATATAACAGTAAATAGATTTATAAGATGCAATAATAGATACAAGAGATATACAATAAAGAAAATACTGGAAATAAATACAAGAATGAACAATATGGCAATGAACAAGAATACTAAATGAGTAAGTGAGTGAGTACCAGCTTTAACATGTGATCAGCTTAAAAACTTGATACAAGATATATGGCCTAGCTAATCATACGTGCGGTGTATGATTAACACTATTCAATAAACAAGACTTGATACAAGGAGGGTATGATCACATATCTATACTACATACTCTCCAATCCCGACTGGTATCGTGGATCCAACCATGGTACGCTATGTCGCGAGATTCTCTAAGAAGATAGTTAGTCTCCCCGAGAATCATTGTCTGTACATGTACAAGAAGAACAATGAAATAAGGCTTGCACAGGATACAACATATATACTAAGGAATAACATCTCATGACGAGATCCGGATATACCAATCCGTGTAACCATCATGTCAAAAAATTATGAATATCTACACTAAATACAATGAACATAGATGATATCATAAATAAGAAACTATCAGAGAATGTACTCGCCTGAAGTCCGGTGAATAGTCTTACAGATGTCTGGTACGGTGCCTAGAAGACCTACATATGGAATATAACATCAATACATATGAAAATAAGTTAAACTAGTCAACTTCTAGGTCATAAAGCAATTTCTAAGTCAAAACAGTCAAACTAGGTCAACTCTATGCCAAACTAGTCAAACTTGGTCAAACTACCTATTTCTAGGTTGTATGAGTCTATCTCTAGGATGCTAGGTCAATACGTTATGAAATTAAGATACTAAGAAACCAACAAGATACCGTATCCTAAGATACACAAGCAAAAATATAAAATAGTCATATATGCATATCCAAACAATATTAGATATACTAATCCTCACTACAAATGCTAAATGAACACCTTGGCTTTGAACCAATGAGGTATCGCACTACTAAACCCCTATCTTGATACCCAAACCCAATACCTTGAGTATCCAATACCTTGGCATTTACCTTGGTATCTCGAGGTAATGTCACACTTGTATATAGTAGCTACCCAATCTAACTATATACTAACAAGTATATATCAATCCAATATAAACTACTAGTATGTACTAATATCAATTACTAGAATGAATATTAAATACTAACTACTATGCTATACTAACTATCATTACCCCTAATACTTATACATACATATATAACTACTACTAAAAAAAATGAAGTAACTAATTTAGCTAACTAAGCTACTAATAACAATATGTATACATATATTTATGTATTACATAACAAGTAGCTAACTTAACTAACTACTAACTAAACTATCAAGCTAATTAGACTATCAAATAACTAACTAACCAAACTAACTACTAATGAACTAACTTGTAAACTACACTACTAAATTAAATAACTAACTTAGACTGTCAACTAAACTATAAAGGAACTAACTAGTTAACTAAATTATTAACTAACCTCTCATAACTACTAGCTAACCCTCTTATAAACTACTAACTAGCCCCTCACCTTGCTGTCCTAGTTGCTGCCCATGCCCCTCTTGCACGCTGATTACCTACTGTGTTAGCTGCATGTAGCTGCTACTCCATGTGGCTGATGCACTGATGCATGCGGCTGCTCGCTGCAACTTTGCAGTGTTTGCTGCTGTTGCTGCTGTACTTTAAAATGCTGCTGCTGCACTCTAAAATGCTGCTGCTGCTGGTATTCATATTGCTGCTACTGCACTCTAAAATGTTGCTGCTGTTGTTGGTATTCACATTGCTGCTGCTGCACTCTAAAATGCTGTTGTTGCTGCTGGTATTCACATTGTTGTTGCTGCACTGTGTAGCTGAGTGCACACTGTCCTAGCTTAGTTCCCCCTCTTATCACACACACCTACAAGCACACCTATGTATGTATCTCTCCATCCACTATTCAAAATAAATAGATGTATAATCACTCTCACTAGTAGCTATAATATATATCTATATACACTCTCAATATATCTAGATCATAACATATACATGTACATATATGCACACACTCATTCTCCTTCATATCACACATATATAATACCCCTCTCAACTATACATATATACATATATATACAAACACATATTCATAAGTACATATATATAAATACACATTTACATATATACAAATATGAACATAACACATATACACTACTAGATTCTATACATATATAAATATACGTATACATATATAACTAGTTATATATAATTATGCATACCATATATAATATAGATACACATAATATCAATATGCATTTAAATACACAATCATATAGCTATATACATATATAACAACCATATGCATATAGATATCTATACTCATATACTATATACATATGTATACATATATCACACATAGCTAAGAGCAATGGAATTTGAATCTAGAAATGCAATAAAACAAATACGTGGAGTACATCGCACCCGTATCACACTAGATCTATGATACGCTTGCGATACAAGTCCACCACACAACCAAACGTACCCCGAAAGACACGAGCAAGTCTAAATTACTATTTATGAATAATACGAAGAGTAATATATATATCTACGTGTCCGTGTCAAAATGTTACATGCACAAAGTCTCCTGTCGAAGAAAACCCCCCCAAATCAACACGTATCACCAAATTTATTGGGATACGACCTACACGTACCCAATTATGGACATGACACTAGCCATAAACAAACAAACATATGCCAAATTGATCTATAGGACCAATTAACAAACACAAAAAGTGTCAATCTCGAAATTTCCCCCAAATTGACACAAAAAGCACCATAACTTCCTCAATAGGCCTCCTATAAACATAATTCCAAATCCTATGGGTAGCCTATGCATATGGGTTAATTTCTCATGGTTAATTCTCAGATTTAGAACCTAAATTAAGAGAAAAAATTGAATTATACCTATTGTGAGATAGATTCTCAATGCAACCTCCAAATTGGATAAAATTGGCCTTTAACTTGTAGATCCTTGCTCCTCTTTGTAGATCCATACTTTCTTCTTCTAGATTCTTGCTTTACTAGCCTCCAATGATTATTTGGGAAGGAATTAGGAAGAAACTTGGTAAAAATTTGATGGAATTTGGTTGAGAGAAATTCTAGATCTAGATTTGGAAGAAAAAAAATGAAGAGAGAGAAAGTCTTCATCCCCTTTATATAGGCCTCACTTGCCCCCTCCCTCAAGCTACTATGTAAAGTCTAAAATACCCCTTAGGGCCTCTCATGAAGAAATTAATTAAGGAGGAAAGGTTCTAGTCTAATGTATTTAACATAATTAATCATCCTCATAATAATTGAGCTTCTAATTATTGGGCTCAATTCTAACTAGAATTAAATATTGGTCCATGGATTCTAATCTACACTAGTTAGTTCCACTAACACAAGTCCAAAAATAAATCTAACATACTAACAATAAATAAATAATATAATAAATAAATATTTAACATGCACAATAGTTAATTTTTACCAAATGACTAAAATACCCTTTCCTAAAAAATATGGTAGTGACAAGTCTATCCCCCTTAGAAGAATTTCGTCATCGAAATTAAAACTCTCACCCCTCTCTCTTAGGCCAGTCATAACCTATTCATACAAATTTTTTACTATGGTCAAACCCCCATCAATCACAGTCTAAAATAGCCTTATCATATAACATACAATCCTACCATTCTACTGAAAGAGAAATCATACTTGGATATAGTCTCTCACTATCATAAAATCCAGTCTCTGTCCTGCTGGGGTGTCTCTCTCTACTGGTGTGAATTACACACTAAGCATTCACTAATCATCAATCTAGTCAAGATATTCTTAATACTGAGGGTTACCAAATACTAGTGATATACTCTAATTCTATGTCATGGACATGCTTAACTCACTAGAACTTGCTACTTAGGATATGATACAAAATACCGCTAAAATACTACCTCCTTTATCCGTTTCAGTTCTTGTAAACAATAAATTTCTCAACCATTCTCTTCAAGGAACACTTATATACTTTTTCAATCATGTGTTTTATTAGCACACCCTTATCCAACTTGAATACTCCCAATAGGATGCCTTCTCAAATCTTGTTACTGTCTACACAAGGCACCAGCTCTCATATGTATCTTTAGATGACATCCTCATACCAAGTTACTCATGTCTCTCCTCTATATTATTATATTAGTTATTAAAATGCTTGTGCCTAAACTTTCATAATACTTGAGGTACTCTGGCTCTTGTTACTAGGGTGTCTCTTTCTATCGGATACTTGGTGCAACTTATCCTCTAATATTTGTTAATCATCCTAAGGTTCTTATCTATACATTAGTATCATAATACATACATAATTATAACACCATGACATCCCACTGGTATCCTTATATCCCTTGTTCTGTCCCATGATACATACGACCTCTATACTCAAAATTAGCAAGGTACTATACCTACTAAACTTACCTCTCTCTCTCTCTCTATATATATATATATATATATATATATATATATATATATATATATATATATAGTCTCTCTCATCTACTGCTTGGATTACTTGCACTATTACTTCTAAATAATTTCTATCCATTAACTGATACACCAATCCAATTATCTCACAAGGTGCTTACTGCTACTAGCACATTACTAAACTAATCCCTGATATAGAAACACTAACACTCTTGATATAGCAATACTAGATTTCTAACTGCACAACATATGCCCTTTATAGGACACTAGCTTCATCATTTGATTACCTCATCATACTCACTAGAACTCATGATCACTTGCACTAGTTATTAACTTCTATAATACACATGTTTCACTTCACTCTTAAGGCAGGCATATGGTTCCATATCTCTATTGATGTATACGTATCTCCCCTTAAATCTTACAGACTGATACACTAATCAGTGATACATTATATATCTTCCATGACCAATCTTGATATTTCTCAACCCATGACATACTATTAACACTCAAGCTTCCACTTTCTGATACTCATGAACTTTTACACTGACACTTATCACCCACTGTGCATCCTGCACACAATTTCTAGACACTTTTCCACTTATTGCTTCCAATACATCATTAGCCTCAATATCAGGTGATATATCCATCACTAGTCATATACTAGTACACTCCTATCACATCAACCTATATCACAAATCCTACTACTTTAGCACAATGTATTCTTATTCCCTCACACTCTCCTATACACTTATGGGTAACATTCTACTATGGAACACTCACTAATACCCTTGATGCATATATATTTCTTTACTCTTGACACACCCAAGTATCAACCACCCAATTGAATATCATGCTCCATTGATTTCCAACACAATTTTCTGATACTTAATTGTTACATGGCTTACCTAACTACCTGAATTCATGACTATCCAGAGCATGCATGCTGATACTGATACTAACTTATGGAACCACCACTAGTACTCTCTACTCTCCCTTCTACCTATAGTTTCCATACTATCTATAATGACACCTATCATAAAACTATTGCTACAAGGTACTACGCTATGGATTATCTCTAGATTGATGCCTATTGCTCTTATGCCCAATCAAGAACCACTTACAGACTCACAAGTCACACTCTCAATAGTCAATACTGATACTCAAGACATAGACCTAATTGCAAATCACCAATTATCACAAGGAACCCTAATGGAATGAAGCTCTATAAGGAACTGGACTAAAGAACTGAAGGTATCTCTACTGATAGGCTAAAGAATGATGGAACAAGGTCCTATAATAACAAGAATGGATAAGTATTGAGAAGATACTTTAAGAACCAATTTAAGATACAACCTGATAATCATACACGTCCGTCCAAAATTATGACACTCAGAATTCTCGCCACGCTAGTAAGCATAGTTGCGATAAACGATAAATTCCATAACTTAGGTATGCACCTCTATAATTATATTGTTTAGAATCCTCGCTGTGCCGACTAGTATATTAGTTGTGAAATTCTAAATTTCATAACTAATATACCGAAGTCAGGTCCCTACGTTTCTACCATGCCAGCTAATATGGTTGCGATAAACTCTATGCTCCATAACCAAAGCAGACATTTCATCTTTCTCACTGTCCTCATCAACATATGTCATCAGATGATACCGCAATTTAGTCCGTAAAATTTATTTCGATATGAAATTAAACTCAACAAAGAACACAAAGAATTAATTTCAACAACCGATCACCGAGAATCAAATTCTATAACAATAAGTGAGAGCGGACAAAAATAAGGAAAAAGATTTGAATTAAAATTTATAATAAGATTCTCAAGGGTTGTCCCAGGAATCTCTCAAGAAATTTATGATTGAGTATCCTATCTCATCCTAGTGTCCTATGTCCTATATCCTATCGCATGCATGCAATAATATAACTAAGTAATCGCACTACCATGACATCGCATAACTTGCGAAGCCTGACCTACATGGGCCACCACTAAAAATGGTTCTAGTCGAATGGGTTTAACATAATTAATCATCCTCCTAATGATTGGGCTTCTAATTATTGGGCTCAATTCTAACTATAGAATTAAATGTTGGCCCATGGATTCTAATCTATACTAGTTAGGTCCACTAACACAAGTCAAAAAATAAATCTAACATGCTAACAATAAATAAATAAATATTTAACATGCACAATATTTGATTTTTACCAAATGACTAAAATACCCTTTCTTAGAAAATGTTGTAGTGACAGAAAGATTCCCTTAAGAGCTAAACCCTAAAGGGGCTTAGCGACTCGGACTCAAACTCGGACTCAGACTCAGACTCGGACTCGGACTCAGACTCAAACTCGGACACGGGCTCAAGGGCTCAAAGTGGCCCTTTGTTGGCGCCCTTTGCACTTAACACGTCAGCATCGTCGCATGGCGCTCGTGCGCTCCTTTATGCGCCAGTTGCATGCACATTTGCTAGCTCGGCTGCATGCTTCATGGCACATGCGACCTAGCGCTATGCGTCCCAGCGCTATGCATCCAAGGCACTATGTGTCCAGGCGTTATGTGGCCAGGGGTTATGCGGCCTGACCTTATGTGACCAGGGGCTATGCGGCCAGGCGCTATTCGTCCTAACGCTATGTGGCCTGACGCTATACAGCCAGGTTTGGATGAGCGAGTCGTATATGGAGGAGACATGGTCTGCTTTAGGCCGCGCATGCGGCGCATGGTTATCTGTGCCTTCCGGAATATGCGGCGTATATGGCGCGAGCGACTACTTTCTGCGTTTGGCGATGCTGTCTGCCTCGCGCAGTTCAATGTGTCAGGCGACGGAGACGGCGTATGCGATGCGGGCGGCGCATGCTGCTCTGACACCCATATTTTGGGGGTTCTGGTCGGTCAGCGCATATATGGCCTGGAGTTACCTCTGGCCGCATAGGTACTATTTTTCTCTATATATAGAGGACATCATCTTTCTTTTGGAGAGAGAAAAAGCAGATAAAAAAAACCGAGAACACCAGATCATATGTGGCCCAGAGTGTCACCCTCTCACATGGTATTTTTTCGAGTATTTTTCGAAGGTGACATTGAGCATTCCAGAAGTATATTTGTGAACATGCTGGTTCTTGGGGGTAGATCATCTGTACGGCGAATCTTGATTTGAGCAACGGTGGTTTTGACTACCCCAGCAAGGAGCTTTTCTTCAGCTTTTTTTTCCTTTGCTTCGTTCTTTCTCATTGTAGCGTATGCTAACGTAAAGAGAAGAACGTTTTACTTGTTGCTTGTTGTTGTAATCTTTATTTTTCCTCGAAGTCAGTTTGTAACCTGTTTTTGGTTCGTGCTTCATTGGAATCGAGAAATATCAGATGATGAACTCTTGTGTGAATCTCTGATCTCGACGACAACTTGGGTTCCGGTAGAGAGTGGACCTTCGGGTCTCGCTAGTAGCTCTGCTATAACCCGCGTTCTACCATCTTTGATCCGTCTCGGAACTAACATATTGATCATTTTGACCAAGCCATATCCGTCATCATCGACCATCCTCTTCTCTCTAAGAGAACCATGATCTCGTTTGTCCATGGGGATTGCAACAAATCGAAGCGTGGGGAGCTGTGGGATTGGATTCTACGATTGGAAAATGATCACCCTGAGACCCCTTGGATTTGCGGGGGTGACTTCAACGCCACGATCTCTCATCTTGAAAAGTCAGGAGGTCTCCCTGCAGATACGGGTTCCACACTTGAATTCAAAAAATTCATCTTTGAAGCCCATCTATCTCTGTTGGCTTTTCCGGCAACGAAATTCACTTGGAGCAACATGCAAGAAGGAAGCCCTAAGTAGCAGTCCCGTCTAGATCGTGTTATGGTGAATCAACATTGGGAGGACATGATTTTCAGCTCGTCTATTTCACATCTAAATCGGTGCGAATCAGATCATTCTCCTTTATTAATCGATGTCACTGTTACCAGACCTCAGTTCCGCAAAGGATTCAAGTTCTCATTTTTTGGGGGTAAGCACTCAGAATTCTTGACCATTGCTCGTGAAGCTTGGGACAGTGTGAAGCACCTAGATCCTCACATCCGTCTTTAATTAAAACTGAAAGCCTCAAGAGCTTCTCTGTCGTTCCGTTGCCGACGTTCTTTCGGGGATCTCTTCCAAGTTGTCAAACTGGCAGAAGATCGGGTTGCCCAAGCAGAGCAAGAATATGAAGCTGCGGGCACTTATGAATTCAGAATTGAGTTGAACGCGGCCGAGCTGATTTGAAGCAAAGGCAGGCTTGCGAGCACGATTTTTTGAGACAGAAAGCAAGAAAGAAATGGGCATTGGACAGACGACAAGAACACTAAATATTTTCATGCTTGCGTGCGTAGAAAACGTAGCAACTTATTCATTCCCAAAATCAACGCGCCGACACGCTCCACTCTCAAGAGGAAATTCTCGCTGAAGCAGAACGGTACTTCTCTCATCTTCTCTTTAAGGAACCTATAAAGCAGGACCCCGGCCTTCCCCAACACATCCCCTCCCTGATTTCGGCTGATGATAATGCATTTCTACTCCACCCTTTCTCTGAGTCTAAGATTCGGAATACGGTCTGGGCCCTTGACCCGGAGAGCGCGCTGGGGCCAGATGGTTTCACAGGCTAATTCTTCGCCTTTGTTGGAATTTCATTAAAGAGGATATTGTGGCAGCTTTGACAGCTTTCGCCGACGGAGCTGCCCTCCCGAAGGCCATTTCCAGCACCTTTCTTGTGCTCATACCGAAAGTGACCAATCCATTATCCTTCTCAGACTTTCGTCCTATTAGCCTGTGCACCTTCACTAACAAAATATTTTCCAAATGCTTTGCTAGCGGGATGGAGGGGATTCTCCCTAAAGATTATCTTCATCGAGGAAAGTGGATTGTTCACGGCAGAGAGATAGTTGACAACATACTCCTCGCCCAAGAACTCATCATCGCCATGGGTGACTCCAACTGGGGAAGAAATGTGGCATTCAAGATAGACATGAAAAAAGCTTACGATAGATTGGACTGGCAACTCCTTATCTGGGTTATGCGTCGATTAGATTTGGACGAAGTATGGATCGACCTTCTTTGGCGATCGATTGGAAACACCTCGTTCTCTACAATAGTTAATGGAGTTCCTGCGGGATTCTTCAAATCACAGAGGGGCGTATGTCAGGGTGACCCTCTCTCCTCCACCCTCTTCATCATCGCCGCTGAGGTTCTTAGTCGCAATCTCATCCACATGGGCTCCCGTTATTGCTCCTTGCGATATCGCACTACCAGTGGATGTCCGTTGATCGCTCATCTCTCTTATGCTGATGACTTAATCCTCTTTTCCTCCGGGGACGTTCGTGTGGTGAGAAGGATCAGAAACTTCCTCCGTAAATATGAGCATGGCACTGGACAGAAAATCAATCAGGCTAAGAATCGTGTTTATGCCCTGGATTCCATCCCTCCTCACACGAAAGATAAGATTGCTATAGCAGCAGGCTTCACGGTTGCGTCCCCTCCCATAATGTATCTCAGATGTCCGCTTTTCCTAGGAAAGAAGAACGTAATGATGTCCAACTATCTTACCGATAAAGTCTCAACGAATTTATTGGAATTAAATTGTATATGTGATGATTGACCCATGTGATTTAGGTCAAAGTAGATATGTGGATGTATATATATGTAATATTATGATGAATGAAGAAGACATATTATTATCTCCTACCACTTCTTAACATGGTATCAGAGCAAGACGGCTATGTCACGTTTTTTTCCATAACCCCACGGCAGCGGCGGCGATTTCAACGGTGGCTGCGGCGACAATTTCTTTCCCACGGTAGCTGCGAGTCTTTCTTCGACCGGCGGTATGACGAGCAGTGGCGGCGACGACAGCAAGGATCGATCCCACCTCCCCGTATAACCTTGGTTCTAATGACAATCCAGGTAATACAATTACGAAAGTGGTATTTCGTGGAGAAAATTATGAAGAATGTTCGAGATCTATTTGGCTTTCTCTACGGGCTCAGCAGAAATTTGGGTTTATTGACGGGTCTATCAATAAACCTACGGAGACTGACAAATTGGAGGATTGGTACTGTGTCCAAACGATACTTGTGCAATAGATCTTGCACACTATTGACGCTTCGGTAAAGAAGACGATACCCTACTTTGAGGAGACAAAACCGTTGTGGGATTCGCTAAAAAATCGATTTAGCGTGTGAAAAATGGTGCTAGAATTCAACAAATTAAATTTTCGTTGGCAGAGTGTCGCCAAACGAGATCCATGTCCGTGGTAGACTACTTCGGCCAATTGCAGACTCTTCGAGATGAGTTGGGGACTTATGAACCTATTCCGATGTGTAGTTGTGGAAATTGTATGTGTGATATCCCGAAGAAGCTGCAAACACGGGTTGATGATGAGCGCTTTCATCAGTTTCTTTATGGAATCAATCAGAAACTCTATTGCAATGTTCGCTCCACTTTATTGGCACAAGATCCATTTTCCACTTTGGTGCTTGCCTATCAATCCATGCTCTATGAGGAATGATTGCGCACGTCCACACATGTCTCCTCTGAACGGGACGAGGTTATGTCACTTCCGGATAAAACTCCTGTTAAGCTTCGGACATCTCGTTTGGATGCTCGTGATAAATCGGAGCTGCTTTGTAATTTTTGCAAACACAATGGACATGAAAAAGCCACTTGCTTTGCGAAACATGGTTTTCCGGATTGGTAGGAGGATAGGCCGCATGGCGGCGGAGAAGGAGCTGGCCGCGGACGTGGTGGCGGACTCACGACTAGTGCTGGACGTGGATGGGGTGCGGAGGTGGCAGGATGTGGGACAACGGCTGCAGCACAGCCGCGTATGGATGGTGATGGTGCAGGAGGTGTTCCGGGGATAACTCCGGACTAATGGCAGCAACTTATTTTTCTGCATGTTAACTCTTCGATCAAATCTTCGGAGGACCGCATGGTGGGTAAGTCTATTGCACCTTGAATTATTGATATAGGTGCTTCGAATAATGTTACTGGAAATTTGGATTTATTTTTGGGGGTGACGGCAATGAAGGAGTGTCCGGTTGGGCTCCCGGATGGATGGACTACGTACGGTTGCCTCGTGCTGCGGGCGTGTTGCTCTTGCACTGGGCGTTGTTCTCACGAATGTTCTATTCGTATCTCAATTATATTGTAATTTAATTTCTGTGGCCCATCTTATTGATGATATAAATTGTGTTATACAATTCACTAAAAATTTGTGCGTGATACAAGACCCCAGTTTGAGGACCCTGATTGGCGTCGGTGAACGGCGGGACAGACTCTACTACTTCGTATTGTACTGAAGACTCAGGCCTTGGCAGTGACTGTGACGACTTCTCTTGACACTTGGCATCAGTGACTTGGGCATCCTTCTGAACAAGTAGTAAAGTATCTTCCTATTGTTAGTATCTCTAATAGTTCAGTGAATAAGGCATGTGAAGTTTGCCATCAGGTAAAGCAAACTCGAGGTATTTTTTCTGTCAGTGACTCTCGGGATGTGACATTTTTTGATTTGATATATTGTGATCTTTGGGGGCCGTATCCTACGCCTTCTTCATATGGAGCTCAATAATTTTTGACGATTGTGGATGATTTTTCTCGTGCTGTTTGGGTATTTTTGTTGATTAATAAGACTAAAGTATACAAGATATTCTCGTCATTTCTTTCTATGATTGAGCGACAATTTAATTCCAAAGTTTAAATTGTGCGAAGTGATAATGGTACTGAATTTAATTGTCTGTGCGACTACTTTGCATATAGTGGTATTTTGTTTCAGACATCTTGTGTGGGTATACCTCAGCAGAATGGAAGGATCGAACGAAAATATAGACATATTTTGAATGTGGCACGTGCTCTACGTTTTCAGAGAAATTTGTCAATTTTTTTTGGGAGAATGTATTTTGATGGCCGAATATTTAATCAATTGAACCCCTTCAAGTCTTCTTGGTTTTAAAACCTCCTATAAAATTTTATTTGGCGCTTCTCCTTTTTATGATAAATTACATGTTTTTGGTTGTCTATGTTTTGCCCACAACCAAAAAGCTAAAATGGACAAATTTGCCAGTTGCAGTCGAAAGTATGTTTTTATGGGTACCATCATGGTAAAAAGGGTTGGAAATTGTATAACCTTGCTACTGGCAATTTTTTTTGTTGTCTCTTGAGATGTTAAATTTTATGAGACTGAGTTTCCTTATACTGTCGAGGATGATCATGGTGGTACGACTTCACCTGAGCTTGCACCTCTTGTCGTGGGTGATGATGATTTGGTTTTTGATTCTGTGATCGACAGTACTACGGGGTATGATTTATCTCATACGGATGGGATTGTCGTCTTCCCGAATGGGAAGGACGTGGTGGGGGCGGTTGATGGTGAGGATGCCATGGCTGGTGAGGATGCCATGGCTGAGGCCACTGTGGAGGATAAACCAACGGAGGTTGATGCGGCAGTGGAGGAGCCAGATGGTACGGGTGTACTGGGGCATGGAATACGTGCCAAAATTTCGTCCGTGAATCTCCGAGATTTTTTTTACAAATACAATACGGAAGTTGAGTCCCAATCCTTCCTCCTAATGTTCCACCACGCCCAATCATTCCTCAGGTACTCCTTATCCTATAGCGTATTTTTTGAATAGTGACCAATTTTTTTGGGATACATGAATTTTTTTGTGGCTGTAACTGCAGGTACAGAACTGACATCCTTTAAAGAGGCGGTTAAAAATGCAGGGTGGCACGAAGCTATGCAGAAGGAGATACGGGCTTTGGAGGATAATGGTGCCAAAAGAATCCGTTCGTGCGAAGTCTAATGCACGATCACCTGCATTGCCACAAACAGATAATCAATACCTCTTCTACTCTTTCCAAGCTCAGAATAAAAATACAGTTCAACGAACGAAAGCAATAAAATCTATCGAAACCGTTCAAGAAAACACAAATTCGGAAACCAACTCAAAAGCACGAAAACAATAAGGCGACAACGAAAACTAGGCAAGAAAACTTACATCAGAGAGGTCTCTCTTGACTCTGCCGCTAAGTCCATCCTTGGGGCACGGTCCACTGAATATGAAAATTGATTCCGAAGAAGCAAATCCATAATGAGAAAAAGATTTTGATTCAATCTATCCCGATCGAACGATACCGAAAGTATATCTTATTCGTGCTCCCCGAAAATGGGGAATGAGGCACCACATCCTAACCAACTAATAAGAAATTTTGTCCATGAAACTTAGGAATAGAACCTGCCACTATGAAACAATGAAGGAAAATTTTCCTTCATCTTAGACTCAAGCTTCCACGTTGACTCTTCGACCGAATAATTTCTCCAAAGCACGCGCACGAGAGAAACCGAACGAATTCGAAGAAGCTTCTCTATTTGATCCAAGATCCGCACATGGTGTTCAACATACGTCAAGTCCGCCTTCAAGTCTAGTTGATCAAGATCCACCACATGACTCAGATTGTATACATACTTCCTAAGATGTGAAATATGAAAGATATCGTGCACTTCAGATAATGACAGTGGCAGGGCAATCTGATATGTGACTGGGACGATTGAATTAAGTATTTCGAACAGACCGACGAATCTTGGACTTAGCTTGCCTTTTGCTCAAAATCTGATAACTACTCGCACGGGCGAGACTTTAAGAAATACATGATTGCCTTCTAAGAACTCAAGAGGTCGACGGTGCACGTCTGAGTAACTCTTCTGACGGCTTTGTGCTACCTTCAGTCGTTCGCGGATCAAACGGATCTTTTGGACGGTTTGTTCTACGAGCTCCGGGCCAAGAATTTATCGTTCACCAACTTTATCCCAACAAATAGGTGATCTACACTTCTGCCCATACAATATCTTATATGGTGCCATTTGAATGCTGGATTGATAGCTATTATTGTACGTAAATTCGGCTAACGGTAGATGCATGTCCCAACTTGACTTCAAGTCCAAGGCACAAAGCCGTAGCATGTCTTCGAGGATTTGGTTTACCCGCTCTGTTTGACCGTCTGTCTGAGGATGGTAGGCAAAATTGAACTTCAACTTTGTCTCCATTGCAGACTGAAGACTCTCCCAGAAACATGATAAGAATCGTCCATCTCGATCGGAGACAATGGATACGGGCACACCGTGGATTTGAACGATCCCATCGAGATAGATTTGCGCCAGATGGTCGATACTATAAGTAACTTTGATAGGCTGAAAGTGAGCTGACTTGGTGAGTCGATCGACGATGACCCGGACGATAATATTTTCTCGTTGCGTCTTTGGCAAACCAATAATAAAATCTATTGTTATGTGTTCCCATTTCCACTCCGGTATATCAAGGTTCTGTATCTCTCCTCCTAGCTTCTGGTGCTCGGCCTTTACTTGCTGACAAGCCATGCATTGTGACACAAATAGTGCTACATACCTTTTCATGCCGTACCACCAAAATATCGTACGGAGGTCTCGATACATCTTCGTGCTTCCTAGATGCGAAGTGTAATTCGAAGAGTGGACTTCCGTGAGTATCTATTTTCTGAGGTTTGCATCGTTAGGAACATACAATCTTTCCTTCACCCACATCCTTCCATCCGTGCTTACTGCAAAGTCGGTGGCCCTTCCTGCCGAGATAAGATTACGCATCTTCTTTAGGAACATGTCGTCCTTCTGAGCGGACTTAACTTTCTCCAATAGGTCCGGTTCGAGGCACAACTGAACTGCCTGTGCCCCCCCTTTTGTATCTAATTTGGAGTGTAATGCCCAAACTTTTTTGATCCCTTCACAGCCTATCATCGATAGCAAAGCTCCCAACAAACACTCGACTCAGTGCATCAGCTACAACGTTGGCCTTCTCCGGTATATATCTGATCATCAAGTCAAAGTCGCTAAGGAGTTCAAGCCAACATCGTTGCCGTAAATTCAAATCTTTTTGAGTATAGAGGTACTTGAGGCTTTTGTGATCCTTGAAGATTTTATACGGTACGCCATAGAGGTAATGCTGCCATAACTTCAACGCGAACACTACCGCTGCTAGTTCTAGATCGTGTGTTGGATAGTTTCTTTCGTGAGACTTTAACTGGCTCGACGCAAAGGCTATCACCTTATCTCTCTGCATAAGGACACATCCTAAACCTTTGCCTGAAGCATCGCTGTAAATCTAAAAATCATCGGGCCCGTCTGGAAGAGTAAGAATCGGTGCTGAGATGAGTCATTGCTTTAATCTCACAAATGAAGCTTCACAGTCGTCCGACCATGCGAACATTACTCCTTTCCAAGTGAGAAGAGTCAGACGCAAAGCGATCCTTAAAAAATCTTTTATGAATCTCCTGCAGTAGCCTACTAGACCATGGAAGCTTCGAATGTCTCTGGCCGACTCCGTTCTCTTCCACTCCATGATGACTTCAACTTTTTTTGGGTCGACCGAGATGCCCACTGCAGAAATGATGTGCCCGAGGAAAAATATGCTGTCCAACCAGAACTAGCACTTACTTAGCTTCGTGAATAACTTATTGTCTCAAAGAGTTTGAAGCACCATCCGCAGGTGTCCTGCGTGTTCATCCTTATTCTTCGAGTACACTAAGATGTCGTCTATGAATACTACCACAAACTTATCAAGGAATGGTCGGAACATACGGTTCATCAAATCCATGAATGCGGCAAGAGCATTCATCAGTCCGAACGACATGATAGAAAACTCATAGTAGCCATAGCGGGTGCGAAATACTGAGTTCGACATGTCCTCTGGATTGATCTTTAATTGGTGGTAGCCAGAGCGAAGGTCTATCTTCGAAAATACTGACGCTCCTTGCAGATGATCAAAGAGGTCATCGATCCTGGGCAGGGGATACTTGTTTCGGATAGTGACCTTATTTAGCTTTCGATAGTCTATGCAGAGTCGCAACGTCGTATCTTTCTTCTTCACAAAAAGTACAGGTGCGCCCCAAGGCTACACGCTCAGATGAATATATCCACGATCAAGCAGTTCTTGTAGTTGACGCTTTAACATATTTAGTTCAGCAGGGGACATTCGGTACGGGGCTTTAAAAATCGGTTGGGTATTTGGGAAGGTATCGATGGTGACCTCAATTTCTTGGTCGGGTGGCATGCCAGATAGTTCACTCGAAAATATATTAGGGAATTCTGTCACAACGGAAGAAGACTCATCTTTTGCACAATCTCGCTGCATGTCCCAAACTGACTATATATATATCTCTCGCATCCAGAGTGTAGCATCCGCCGAGCTGACATCACAAAAATTACCATGCAAGTCTTCGATGCTTCTGTCGCTGGACCACTTGTGTAGTAGAATTCGGCCTCTCCAGGTAGACAGAAGACCCATTTCTCTGCACATTCGATAGTTGCCGAGCAAGCGCCGAGCCAATCCATCCCCAAGATGATGTTGTAATCCCGAACATCTAGGAATAACACATCGAGTGATAGTTTCCTTCCTATAATACATACATGATCGCCCTAACATACTGAACGAACAGGTATCTTTGTGTCCGATGGGGTGCTAACACTAAGGTCTAGATATAATGGTGTCATTTCTATCTTGTTTTCTACGATAAAATTCATGGATATAAAGCTATGCGTAACACCAGAATCAAATAGCATGCGAGCGTGTATGTTATTGAAAAACAATATACCTGACACAACGGTGTCTGAAATGAGGGCCTCTTCCCGTGTCAAAGTTTACACCAGGCATTGAGCTTGACGATGCTCTTGCTGCGGCATGGCTCGGTTGGCTTGAGGTACTGTGGCATAATTTGGATGTTGAGGGCGGCATTCAGATTAGCGCGGGTAGTCACGAATCCCGTGGTTTGGATCACCACAAATAAGGCATAACCTATGCTTCTTGCGACAATTGTCAATCATGTGCCCTGGCTTCTTACAGTAGGAACATGGTTACCCTGGATTTTCTCTCTGCTGACTGCCATTATTTGGACGCTTTGGAGCAATATTTCCTCCCGTGTTGCTAGGGCGCTTATGATTGGAAGTATGTATAACGCCGACAACAACTGAAGGATACTGCGGTTCAAGGGAAAGGGCATGATTGAGAACTTTCTGCATAGTCAGATATTGGTGAACGACTACGTGTGCATGGATGGTAGGTCGCAGGCTGCCTTCAAAATATCTTGTAAGACTCGGCATCAGGTAGGTAGGAGCTTGCAAATTTGCCAAGCCAATTAAACTAGGCGGAGTACTACTTCACGGTCATATTGCCTTACCGAAGCTGCAAGAACTCGTTCTCCTTTTGCCGACGTACGAGAGGTGGTATGAACTCCTCTTCAAACGTGCTACGGAAGGTAGACCACATGATCGTCTGCTCTTCATCTCCTGAGGAGAGAGATCTTCGATGCACGTTCCACCAATAGTGCACGTTCAAACGGAACTACAATTGGGCACACGCAACCCGCTTCTCTTGGGTACCTCTAGCAAATTGAAATGATCCTCAAGCTCTGCCAGCCAATCTAGAGCTACGACTGGATCTTCAGTCCCCTGGAAAGGTATGTTGCAGACCTTCTTGAAGTCGGCAAAGTCGAAGGTAGTCACATCCTTCGTCTTTGGAGTTTGATACATTTCGACTTCAGGCGTGGGTCGCTCCACCGGTGTCGCTGCTGTCGATACGGAATGGTTGGAGGCTAAGGTATGAACGATATGTTGTAGGGCATCTACTTGGTTATGTTGGACTACAAATCGGGCTTCTAAATTGCATTCGAACTTGCTCTGTCGCTCTTCCGCCCGCTTCTTGGCTCGCTTATGACGATCCTCATCCCTCTGTTGCCTTGCTTCAAGCATTCGCATCATTCGCTCAATTGGATCTACATGGGGCATAGCTCGCTGGATTCCGAAACTTTCCGAGGTTCCGAAACTACTTTCCTGGGCTTGTACCTCACCTTGCACTAGCGTTGATGCTTGTACTTGAGTTATTCCTTCAAAAGAAAGTAACTTGCATCAGGCTTATAATGTATTATAGACCTACTGTATGGAACGTATCTCATTTTGGTCAAACGAGTTTAAGAGTTCTCATAGGGAATAGATCGTTAAAGAAAATTTTTTGACACGAGGATCAAATGAACTTGATGCTGTGCTTTGATACCAATATGTCATGCCTCGATTCCGTAGAATCGATGGTCGTTCCCTCCGGCGTGATGCCGTGTGTGCCTAGGTTGCGCAACACACAAGGCTAAGGTATTTTTATATAACAAGAACATATTCAGAGTACGCAGATAATTGAACACAATATTGAAACATGAAAAAGTTCTCTTTATTGATATTGAACATATTTTACAAACTCTTGAACGAGTCAGATGGTTGCCGCACGGGCTTACAAAAGTGGATGGAAAATGAGATAGCCGTCCGATACATTATGTCCTTTTACTAAAACTTTAAATCTATAGACACCTTCGGGCGAAGCTATCGCCTTTCCACGGAGCTGCATAAGGTATGTGCACAAGCTCCTGGAACTTTAAAACGTCTCTTCGAAGGCACGATCAAGGCGTGCCGGTAGGTGAACTAGATTGGGAAGTCATTCTAGCTTCTTTCAGGATCTCCTTGGCGCGGAAAACCTATTGCAACGAGGGTCAGTACATCGAAATGTACTGGTGAAGATGAGCTAACCCAACTATAACAATCAACACGTTGCTTATGTGGAGCATGCAAGTTATTATATGGTATTTCTTTCTTGCCTTAGTTCAATTTATAAGCATGCAATAGATATAAAATTTTACTGAAATAAATATGTCACCGTTCGGTGACTTTTACCTGCCCGTCTGAACCACATACACAATACTTATCATGTACTTCCCTGCCACAAAGATATAGTTAGCTTGCACAGTTTAAATATACGTGGTAATCACTGACATGATGTCATAGTGGACGAGTTATAGACTTGGATGAGAATGGTATGCAATAAAGATTCATGAGGCACTACAAACCATTCCGTCCAGCACATGAGACTATCGTGAAGTTTCGTCCATATCGGTGCCAGTGCCCCAGCGACCGTCCAAAGGAACCATAAATCTTGTGCACAAGTTTTTCGTGATCAAGCGACATCTATACTAAGTTATCAATTGATGTAGTTCAAGGCAACACGAGCACGAGACAAGTAACATGGCATAATCTGTTTTGCATGGTCTTCCTGATCAGTTTATTGTATATTAAGGTGTGTTCTATACATAACACAATTATAGAAGAACTATACATTCTAACTAGAATTGAAACTTGATGAAAGAATATTCTAAGCGAGCTAACATGCAACAAGATAACCATTCACAAGTTGATTGACAAGCATAATGTAATCTAAGTCTATTCTATTTTATCTTGACATCTTTTAGTTATTATGGTATCGTTTGATTGAAACAATCAAGAGGGCAAGATTTTAGATGTGAAGACTTGGAAGAAGGGTCAACTAATCGAATTATAGCCACTCACAAGTTGGTTGGAGAGAGGAAAGGAAAAATGTACTTCAAGACTCCGCTCGCGCGACATCTACTGTATGATGACCTGCATTGTCACAAACAAATGATCAATACCTCTTCTACTCTTTCCAAGCTCAAAATAAAAATGCAGTTCAACGAATGAAAGCAATGAAATCCATCTAAACCGTTGAAGAAAACGTAAATCCGAAAACCAACTCAAAAGCACGAAAGCAACAAGACGACATCAAAAACTATGCAAAAAAACTTGCAGCGGAGAGGTCCCTCTTGACTCTGCCGCTAAGTCCATCGTTGGGGCACGGTCCACTGAATATAGGAATCGATTCCGAAGAAGCAAATCCATAATGAGAAAAAGATCTTGATTCAATCTATCCCGATCGAACGATACCGAAAGTATTTCTTAGCCGCGCTCCCCGAAAAGGGAGAACGGGACAACACAATAAGAAATCAGAATGATAAAACTCTACTTGCATGAAATGAAACACTTATGAAAAATACTCTCTCCATGGTCTATACAATGTGATATAAGTTGGGATTAATCCCTTAGCTATGTGGGTTCGCTTCTTTTATTAGCATATGTGATTTTTCTAGCGACTAGCATGTATCGTTCATGTTATTTAGTGTGAAGGACAAGCAAAAGGTTCACCGGAGCCACCCACCTTAGCAAGGAATCGCCTCGCCGAGCGGGACTCCGAACGAACTGCTGAATATGCCAAGTCCGAATATCGTTGCACCAATGCTACATCTTGCTGAGCTGAGTGGAGCGAATTGTTACATTATCGAGCATATTCGTACTACGAGCGAATTTCTTCCATCAATAGCGTCCCGAGACAATGATGTTTGTAGATAATGCCACTTATTTTGGCCAAATAAAGAAAGACTACATTAAAGGATACAACCACACATACTACGTCGGTGTTCTTCTCTCATGAATGATAAGAGCATCATAATATTGAAGTCAAATAGATCAGATCTCAGAACAATCTTGCCGACTTGTGTACAAAGTCCTTACTAAAATCCATTCTTCATAATCTTGTTTGAGGAAGTGAATTGCGCAAATTCTCTGATTTGCAATTCTTGTAGTTTATTTGAGATGAGATCTCAAAATCAGGGAGAGTGTCTCAAAGTATACTTGCTTTACCTTAACTTAGAATCATTTTTTCTATTAGATTTTTTGTATCCTAAGAAGATTTTATTGAGACACCCTTAGTGAGATAGTCAAAGCTCTAGATATTTTCACGTCCTGAAGCAGTATCAACATTATCTCACTTTTTTTTCTTTCGAATGTAGTTTTCCCACTGTCCAAATGAAGATTTTGATGAAGTCCATTTCCATTTATATATCCCCATTAATTCACGTCCTCATAAATCATAAAGAGTCGGACATGACGACCTTATCAATTGCCTGAAACAAGATACATATCATTTATTGAGTTTTGCACACTCAACAGGAGTGTTGTAGTTAGATTGTAACTAACTAGTTGATTATGCTCATCTAATTACAGATAGAGATATACTTCTCTTTTTATGATCTCATATTCATTTCATTACAATCTCCTGATTAACCAAAATAAGACTATTATAAATGGATTTTGGGGTACTCTCTTTTGGGGTTCATTGCACCAAATTTTCTTTCTCCTCCCTCTTATATTCCTAAGTCAACTAATTGGCTAAGATAATATATACTTCTCAAATCCATCATACTAGCTACATGTCTATCACTTTCTGTGTTTTGTTTATCAAAAAAAAAAAAAAAAAATTAGAAAAAGAAAAGGAAAATAAATGTATTTCTGGCTAATAGAAACTTAATATCATTTTAACAGAAACTTAATCTCATTTAAACAACTTCAAAGTTTCATCCCCTTTCTCCTCCTCCAGTCTTAGTAAACACAATCAGCTTACCTCCAGGTCACACACCAAACACCATCACGACTACTCATGCCACCATTAGTGATAATTTTTATTTATGTATTTCATTATTCTGTAACCTCTGTTGTTTTAAGTCGATCATAATCAATTGTAATTTTTCTCTTGAAGACTACGCGGAATATTTGAATATTGTACAAAATGTATGGGAATCCAAAATAAACGGTAAGATAAGCCTTAACCTTCACACAATTGGGACTATTCCAAAATACAAAGTTACAAACTTTGAAATAATTGTTAACTTCAATTTCAGTGATACTGCGACAAATGATATATGTTTCAACCCAATATTTTTATAAAATTTCTGGTAAGAAAAGATCTAAAACCGTGCCGTCTCAGTTTAATATTTTCTTTAGGTTGAATGTTTGCAAATCGTTTGAACTTTTAGAGTCTCAAGCACGAACTTTCCTAAAGAAATTTTAAAAAATCGGCCTAAGAAAAGACGACGAGGTGTAGAAAAGCAGAATGATTCGAGTGTTCCGAACTTAAAGAACCGAAGGAAGTACCGTTCACGCGTGAATCGATGACACGGAACAGTTTCCTATTGATCGAGCTATGGACCCCACAAAAGCGAACCCTCTCCTACATTTACCGAGGCACAATCCGATTAATAAAAGACCAACATGTGTTCTCGGTTCACGCATCGGTTCTCTGTCCGTAAGGAACCGTTGATATTTTTATGTTTGTAGTCTCGGTAGCCTCCCACCGACCCCTCTCTGTTGTCAGTCATCAGAGGTGAACTTCAATATATATATGCTATCTGCATTCACACTTTCTTGGTCTAATCAATGTGTTTAGAAAATTACAATGGCAATCTTAAGGAATCAAAGAAGATCATTAGAGAATGCATTGTGGGAGCACATGTATTCTACTTAGTAGGGAACTCAAGAGATTAGATGACCAATCACATCTTAAAGAATTTCTCAAGAAATAAATCTAGGCGTGATGGATAGTTATAATAATACACAATAGTTGGCATGCTTACATCTGATTGAATAAAGGAGAGATTACTGATTGGCAACTGAAAAATAATATTCTCACTTGTGATAACTTGTATAGTCATAGTTTAAAGTATCGGCCGATACCGATTCGATACGGCCGATACCGATACAGTTTGGCATGTCCCGATCCGATACCGACCGATACCCGATACTGACCGATACCGACATTAGAGGTCTCTTTTCCAGTCAATTCGGCAAAAAAATATGAATTAAAAAGACCAATTAGAAAGGATGTAAAAGCATAATAAGGTTGTAAAAACATATAAAAGAGGAAAACTTATCTATCGCATATAAATCAATCGACAAGGATGACTACTATTTCATTCAATATCAAAAATAATAAGAAACAATACTGAAAATACTTTAAATTATGCATAATTATATAAAATATATTATCTAAAATGTTAATAATTTACTAATAGTTGTTTGCTTTCTGATACCAAAAAATCCGATACTCCGATCCGAAACTGTCGATACTACCGATACCGTCGATCCCGATACTCATAGGAATAGTCCGATACCGATACTTTGAACCTTACTGTAGTGTTCTCTTTCCAGTAGATGTGTTTTTATCTTCTAGCTGAAGAACCTTTCACATCTTCACAAATTAGCATTGGACATCTCGTTAGTAGAACCTTATTTTCAAATTCTTGGGCTTTAGAGTCCCGTTCCTCAACTCCTTTCGAATTGTAGACTGATTTGATAAGTTCTATAATTTGTCTACTAAGAAAATCCTTTTAAAAGTGTTTCAATGTTTTCATTTGTGGGGAGGGGGGGGGGGGGGGGGGGGGGGGGGGGGGGGGGTTCATATATAAAAAAGTTTGGAATATCATTATTGCTTTGGAGATGAAGAATCCTAGATTAGGAGAGAACTGAAGTAAATCACAAAAAAATTAACTAGTCTAAATCACAGACACAACACAAAATACCACGGGACATAAATAACACAACACAACACAACGCAAACATAAATAATTTCAACGTGAAATATTCTTGCAAAAAATATCACGGAACGATCAGAGAGTCAAATCCCGAAAAACATTCACTAATAAATAAGAAGAATATATCCTCTACAAACTTTTTCACCGATTGAACCGAATCACCGCAACTACTTAAAGTAATAAAAATGAATTATAAGACGTTACCGAAGTACAAAAATGACGAGAATAATCACCTGTAGCGATCTCCCTTTGAAATAGCCAACATTATAACCCTCTTTCTTTTCTTTGAAAGTTGTCTTCTTCGGAAGTTACAAACTTGAGAACTATTGTCGTTTGATCTCTCTCTCTCTCTCTCTCTCTCTCTGATAAATGTGATGATGAAAATTAGGATTAAAAAAAATCCTATTTAAAGTTTCCTAAATCCTGCAGCAACTAATGAGGACTGTTGATTAGATCAAACGGTGCAAATAAAACACTCAATTTTGGTCTCAGTTCCTGACATCGGTATACGGATGCTATACCACGGTAACACAGAATCGACGAGTTAGAAAGATCCTAGAATGAACAGTAGCAATTTCACCATTTTCGACGTACCGCGGTATACCGATGGCGGTATATCGATGATGTCTGCTATTTTTCAAAAGTTGATGGTTCTGATACCCGCTGATTCGCTTCCTTTGTCGTCTTCTACTCTCCAAGCTTCTGGACACATGGATGACACTCGTCGCACTTTCGGATATTCTCCACATCATCTGCACACCAAATATTGTTTTAGCCCTGATATGCTTGTGCCGACTCTTACCGGGCTCGATCCGTAGATGAAAACGAACTATATCCAACAAATATCTGGTTGCACTCATGTATATTCAGATGTACTTCATAAACATATATCATCATCCGTGGTTAATGGACCAACTAATTAACCTCAGGCCATGGTTCAACCCCATTCACATCGTATATCTTTTTCCTTACAAAATGACAAGCTAACATCGGACCTACGCGCTTAAATTGCAAATTCAAGGACACATGCCTAAGACCAAGAAGGTGAAAGCGTGTTTCCTTTGATGCTAGGCATAGCGCAACTTGCTTCTTCGAAATTTCTATTGACGACAAAACAAATACTGCAACTTGCTTCTTGAAAACTTCTACCAAACTTCTACCGATAATAAACAAATAGTACTACTACTCGCTTCTTGCAGTTGACTTCGAAAATCTAGATATATTTCTTGAAGTTAAGCTCCACAGTTTGTATTGGAAACATCTACATTTTCTTTCATTGCTTGCTGCAAGTAGCCAGAATGGTATGTATAACGTTTTCCACAGAGATGGCAATTTCTCTTAATATCTTCATATTTTCATATTTGCTTCATGATCATTAGATCCAAGAGCTAACCCCCCTATGTCTTATTGATGTGAACTTCATGCTATTAACAGAGCTCCCAATCGTGGAATGCAATTCCTGAGGCGAGAAGGAAGGCTCTTGCCGGGAGACTACGACAAAGCAGAGATGACAGTAGTGATGAGGACTTCGACTTGGATACAATTGACGAAGCCATTGCGAAGGTAACTAACTATTTGGGATGAGGATGTTTAATTAAGAACGGAAATTTCGATCCCTAATTTTTTTCCCACATTTTATTAGTTTAGTGTCTTGATCCTAAGCCAATTGTAATGCTCAATTACATGTCGATGTCCATTCAGCCTTATCGCAGTTCAAGTTCGGAGAAGGACGGGGAGGCGAGCTCCGGAAGTCGAGGGCACGGCGGTGGTGCAAAGAACAATAGACCTAGCAATTCTTTCCAGGTATATAACTTTTTCTTTTGATATAAAGTATAGGATCAAACCAAAGCGAGCCAAACAAAGAACAAGAAGTTCACTTAGGGGGTCTGAAGAGAGTGAAGAGAGTTAAATAAGGTTAATTTTAAAAACACATCAAAAGTTGCTTAGGACCGTATATTTTGTTTTTGTTTTATTTATAAGTTTGTCATCGAAATTTTTTATTCGTGGTTGTCCAAATTTTTAGTACTGTCAAATATTGGAAGGACTGCCAATTTTGACAATCATTCCTATCCTCGACGACGACGATGCATCACGACCTGGGGGAGGTTGAGGATGATGCAGCTCAGATGCGGGAACGCGGTCACGAGCTCCCTCGTGACGAACCCGATGTCTTCGTCCGTGTTGACCAACGTCTCGACCCCTCCTCCGGACACGTCCCTGCACCGTCGGCATCCCTGCACCGTCGGCACCGCTACGAACCACTGGTTCAGGCGGAACGAGGGGGTCACTAGTGCAGGCTGGAGCATGACGTGCATTAGGTCGGAGCTCCCTTCGACTAGATAGCGCGACAACGGGGTTAGTGAATACGTTGGGGGAGGAGGAGCCGACGACGGTGGAGGAGGTGTGGGTGCCGTTCGCGGGAAGGAGGTGTGGGTGTCGGTCACGGGGAGAGGAGAACTGCTACTGCTTCGTCGGAGGACGAGGAGGGGAGCCCGTGGCATCCGCGTTGGAGGGGATTGCGGCGCGGCCGGATTGCGACAAGGGTTGGGGATGGAGGGGGGGGGAGGGAGACAGCCCGTAGTATTTATTTTGGCTGTCCTGAGTAAAATTTGTTTCAGTCTGGATTAGTACCAAGTAATGGGCTGTCCTGAGTAACTATGAATGTGCCTTTAAAAATAACCTTAAATAAGGAGGAGTTAAGGGAGTCATAGAGGCTCAAGTGAGGGAAGATTTAATCATGTTTTGTCTATTTTCACCCTAAATTTCCATATAGAGGTAAACAAGAAAAATTGAGGACTGGCTAGACGGACGGTCTCGGGATCAAACCGCGAGAGAGATGTAGGACAGTGGATTCAAATGACATGCAACGTAGCGTGCAGAAAGTTTCGTGCGTATCGTCGGACATCTCAAAAAAAAAAAGTGAGGACTTATTAATTGAAAAGTCTTAAATATTTCTTGTTTTGACAAGAATATTTTGATAAGTATTGTATTTTTATTAATCCCGCTCCGACTCAAGATCTCCAATTCAAACCAGAGCTATTAAGCACAACTTACTTAACTCTCTCTCCAATCCAAACAAGATTAACTCCTCTCCTCTCCTCTCTCTCTCTCTCTCTCTCTCTCTCTCTCACTTAACTTTCTTTCACTAACCCTATTCAACTCTGTTTCTTGAAACATAAATTTCATTACACATGTTGCTTGTTTTCTCAACATGGATACTTCTTGCATGCATACAGGAGCAAGACGTGGATGACGATGTTGTGAAGGATCATGATCGGAAGCTCCAAAGGCTCGAGATGCGGATCGAGAATTTGTTGACGCTCAATGAGAACCTGTCAGAGAGGAACCAGAAGTTGGAGGATCTACTTGTCCAGGTGGCCGAACGCGTCGGCATTAGCCACGGTTTGGGAAAAAGGAGCTCACCCGCTCGCCATTGAAGTTCTTCAGACTACTTCTTGCTGCCCTTCTGTCTTCTGTCTATGTTGGGAAATTCTGGAAACTTTGTTATTTTAATTGAACCCTATTTGATTTCGTTTGGATGGAGGGATGATGTTTCTCTTAACCTCGTCGAGGTTATTTGCACAACCATTCATAATTTCAGTCATTATGTCCACATGCATCCATTGTTTATTGTATAATCAGATCAGGACCGGCATGAAGGTTTGGATTGTCGTAGTCGGAACTAATTTTGGTTGTCTCTTGTCTTGACTCTTATTATGGGCTGGTTATGGAGGGTCACTCACAGATCACACTGGATCTAGTGGGTTGCTCTAAGCAGAGAGGAGTTGTTCCGAAGTCTTGTCGAATTTATTTCTATATCAGCCTTGAATTGTTCCGAAGTCTTAAATATAGGCCGAAAATAAATTCGGTAGCAAAACGCTAAAGAAAACTAACTATGATAACTAGTGATTTCGGCTAGATCTTCCGGCAGTCACTCCAAAACTAGTGGGTCAATGTCTGCACTATCTATAGGTCGAGGTCAGTAGTATGCCGGACACAAATCTTCCGGATCCTCTGAAAAATATTATCCAGTCAGGAATAGAGCAAAGTACAACCCAATAGCAGTTCCAATTAATTTACAAAAATTATAAAAATAGTAAAATAAAGGATTCTATCTACGTTGAGAATATAACTAATGATCAAGAACAATAAAAGAACAGTCAAAACTAGCAACAAAAATATAATCAATGTGTACAAGAATGAAAGAGATGAACTATAATGTCAGAAATAGAACAGGGTAATCTATGAACTGAAAATAGAATCTATAATATACTATGTGTTTGAGATACTAACTAAATATGTGATTGGCTTGGGAGATTCAATGATTACACTAAGAAGCTAACTCAACCATACGTGAAGTGTATGATTAGTTAGTAGCCAATGATTACACTACTAGCCGATAGTTCTTGATCACATATTTAATTGGTATTTCCCTGCCCTGTATGATACGATAGATCGAATTATGACATGTTACTAGCCAATGTATCCAATATTTAACCTATAATATTCAATGTTATCCAATACCAACAAGGAGTAGTATTCGATACCATCTCAATAATCAAGGTAATATCTCATGACTGACGATCCAATAACAATACCAATCTGTGTACCATCGTGTCAAGAATCATAAGTAACATTTCTAAATACTTGAATTATAGTAGTAATCAAATAATGGAAACTATCAGAGAATGTACTCACCTGTGGTCCAGAGAAAATGATGCAAATCGGTGTCCAAAATGGTGTCACATAGACCTATATATGAAAGGGCAGAAGACTCCGTTCATTATATCTATGAAGTGTCACGACCCGATTCCTTAGAATCGTTGGGGCGTCCCCCGAATCGTGATGCCGTGCGGGCCTGGGGTTGCGCCCGCACAAGGCTAAAGTATTTTTGCATAGCAAGCACATATTCAGAGTACGCAGATAAATTAAAACACAGATTTGAAACATGGAAAAGTTTTCTTTATTGATAATGAACATCTATTACAAACTCTTGAACGAGTTAGCTAATATGCCGAACGGCTTACAAAAGAGATGACTCAAAATGAGATAGCAGTCCTGTACATTACATCCCTTTATAAACTCAAAATGATAAAGACCTCCAGGCTGGAGGATAGCTTTGCCACGGAGCTGCATTTGTGTATGAAGAGTTGCAGCTTCGGACTTCAAAAGGCTTCAAGGGGGCGCAGTGAAGATGCGCCCACAGCTGGACTAGATCGGGTAGATGACTTCGGCTCCTCGCTCGGTTCGCCTTAGTGCGGAGAACCTGTTTCAACGAGGGTCAGCATATCGAAATATGCTGGTGAAGGCGAGCTAGCCAAACTATACCAATCAACACGTTGTTTTAAATGAAGCATGCATATTTGTGGGTTTCTATCTTGCCTTAGTTCATTTACAAGTAAGCAGCATATAGAATTTACTGAAATGAATGTGCCACCGTTCGGTGGATTTTACCTGCCCGTCTGAATTACCTGCACAATACTTACCTTGCCTTCCCTGCCACGAAGACACAAGTTAGTTTGCAACAGGTTTAAATATACAGTGGATCACTGGCTAGGATGCCATAATGGACCGTTTAGTCTTGAACGAGGATGGAATGCAGCAAAGATTCAGTAGTGGCTACAAACTATCCCGTTCAGATGCAGTAGACTACAGTGAGTTCCGTTCGGATCGGATCGGTGCCAGTGCCCCAGCGACCGTTCGCAGGAACCAGTGACCTTGTGCACAAGTTGTCCGTGATCGAATCAGTATTATTTCATTAAGCTAACAGTTCATGCAGTTGAGGCAATGCCAGTTCAGGAGAAGCAGTATTATGATTCAGTTGCATAGCCTCTTGATTCAGTATATTTCATAGCATAATTTAAAGAAGAACAAATATTCTAACTTGTATCTATGCATATGATAAATGTCCCAAACGAACAAGCATGCAAGTAAGTAACCGTTCACAGTTTGATTGACAAGCAGTATTAACCAAGTCTATTCTCTTTTATCTTGGTTTCTTTTATTATTACTTGGTATCGTTTGATCGGGGCGAAGGAGTGAAGCTTGGAAGCAGGGCTAGCTAATCGGGTTGGTAGCCACTCACTTAGATTTTGGAAAGAAGAAGAAAAGAGGCGCTTCACGACTCCGCTCGCAAGCCGCCTACTGCTCGTTCACCTGCACACGAACAGCTCGATTAATACTTCTTCCTCTCTTTCCAATCTCGGAATAGAAGTACAGTTCAATGAACGAAAATAATGAAAACCATCGAAACCGTTCAAAAAAAACAAGCAAATCCCAAAACCAACTCAAAGCACGAAAGCAACAAGCGACATCAAAAATCGAGGCAATAAAAGATAGCAGCGGAGAGGTCCCTCCTGACTCTGCCGCTAAGCCGATCCTTGGGGCATAGTCCACTGAATATGGGAATCGATTCCGAAGAAACAAATCCATAACGAGGACGAGTTCTTAATTCAATCTATCCCGATCGAACGATACCGTCTTGTGTTTCTTAGCCGCGCTCTCCGCACCGGGAGAACGGGGCGCTACATGATGGCAGCCGGAGCATTGGTCAAACCAAATGGTATAACACAAAACTCGTAGTATCCATATCTCGTACGAAATGCTGATTTAGGGACGTCTTCAGGTTTAATCTTTAACTGGTGATAACCTGAGCGAAGATCAATCTTCGAAAACACTGTCTCACCTTGGAGCTGATCGAACAAATCATCGAATCTAGGTAGAGGGTACTTGTTTCGTACTGTAACTTTATTGATTTCAAGGTAGTCGACGCACAGCCACATCGTACCATCCTTTTTTTTAACAAATAATACTGGGGCTCCCTATGGAGAGACACTGGGACGAATGTATCCGCGATCTAATAATTCCTAAAGTTGGACCTTCAATTCCTTTAATTCTACGGGCGCCATCCTATACAGGGCTCTCAAGATCGATCTTGTATTTGGAAATGTATCAATACAGAACTCAATTTCTCGGTCTGGGGGCATTCCAGGTATGTCGTCCGGGATCACATCAGGAAATTCGGCCATGACTTCAGTGTGACCTGAGTCGGCACCCTCCCTGTGTATGTCTCGAACAGAAGCTAAATACCCTTCACACCCAGAATGTAGCATCCTTCGGGCCGAAGCTGCTGAAATCACCATTGCTGACTTAGTCGACGTTGCACCACAAGAGTACGAGAATTATGTCTCTCTTGGTAGACGAAACACAACTCTTTTTCCTACGTAGTCAATTGTAGCCCTACAAGCACTAAGCCAGTCCATTCCCAGAATGATATCGTAGTCTTTGATGTTGAGCATAAAGACATCCAGCGACAAGTTTTTACCTCCAATACATATGTAGCCATCCCTACATATCAAGTTAGCAGGCATAATCAACCCAGATAGAGTGCTAATACTATGTTTTTCATTTAACATAGATATTTTTAGTTTATGTTCTATAGCATAATCAACAGATATAAAATTGTGGACAACACCAGAGTCAAATAATACACGTACAGGAATACCATTAAATAACAGTTTAACTATCACGACTATATCCGAAGCGAAGGACTTCTCCCGAGTTAAAGCATAGACTCGGCCTTGCGCACTGGGTCACTGAATCTGATTTTGCCCAGCCTGAGGTGCCCGCGGAGCTTGTCCACGATTCTGCTGATTCTGCTGTGGGGGTTGATGCCGTTGAGGGCCCTGATTTACTATCATTCATTTGCACTCCCAAGACTTGTGGCATAGGAGACCGCATTTAAAGCATTCTCCCTACGGGACTTGGTAATCCCTAGCAATGTGCCCCTTGTCGCGGCACCTATAGCAGTACGTCCCACCTTGGTTGTGCCCCTGGAAGTCGCCGTTGTTCTGGTGCTTCGGAGCCTCATACCTTCCTCCCGAGTTTGATCATTTATTGTTGGTATTCTGTGTTATTGGGACGACTAGAGCCGGTGCAGGATAGTGTATATCCAGCTCCTTCGCACATTCAAAAGATTCTTTGAAGGTCTTATACTTGTGGATCATAACTTGCGACTGTAGAGCAAGCCTGAGTCCCTACTCGAAGTCGCTTCATCGGCGAACCTGGTACTGGAATACTTAGACAGGCGAGAAAATTTTGCCTCATACTGTTTTACCTTCATGCTCCCCATGTTCCAGCTTACTGAACTCCTGCTCCTTTTAGCGTTGTTCAGTTGAGGAGAAATACTATTCCAAGAAGGCTTCCTTGAGCATCGTCCACGTAATATTCGTAGCCCCGTTCACACCAGACAAAATCCTTTTTTGACTTTGCCACCAATAGTGCGTGTTTAAGACCAACAACAGTTGTGTGCACGACACCATCTTAAGTCCAGTAATGTTGAGGAGTTCAACATGCTCCTCTATTTCGGCCAACCAATCAACCACAACGGTAGCTTCCTCTGTTCCCTTAAACAGAATATTGCAAATCTTCTTTAACTCTGCAATATCCGTGGCAAAACTTTTCTTCTTTGCTGGTTGAGTGTCATCCGCCCCGATGATGTCCACTGCCTTCGTAGCAGGGGCAACGGAGGCAGCTGTAGGTGTAGCGTTGGAGTTATTGGTTACGACCGTCTGCAACATAAATTGCAGATCATTAATTTGTCTTTACTGGGCTTCTCCCAGCTTCTGTTGTGCTTCCAACATGCACAACACCCTATCCATCGGGTCTGTCGAAGGGGCCGATGATGCCGGCACTCTCGAACTACTTGGGTTTCTGTATCCGGACTTTGGAGTTATTTTATGGAGCATCTCATTTCGTGGCAAAAAAAATTGAAGGCATCAAAACCAAAAAACTCGTGTCGTTTTTGAAAATCTTAAAACCAAATTTTTTTGAGAAAGTAAAACCGTGCTCTGATACCAAACTGTCATGCCCCAGTTCTGTAGAACCGAACGTCCTCGCTTGGGCTTTCCACACCCCGGTTCTGCAGAGCCGCCGTCCTCGCTTGGCATGATGTCGTATAAGCCTTGGGTTGCGCTTGTATAAGGCGTGCTCGGGCTCATTTTGTAACACAGATATTTGAAGTTAGAGTTTTCAAAATTCATAGAGAAATTGAACACACATTTGAAATAGAAATAGCACTTTATTGATAATTCTTTGAAATAAAACATAAGGCCCTCAAACAGCCGAGATAAAAATGCCAACTTGGCTTAAAACTTGTTGAAATATTGAAATGAGATACAACGTTGCTCCATACATCATATTCCTTATGGAAATATTAAAACTCATGGACCACCTTCAGATAGAGTCTTCTTCTCCACTTGGAAGCTTTAAGTGCAAGGCTTATAAAGAGTCGGACCAAAACCTTCAACGTTCCCTCGTAACAGCTAAATCTCCAGCACCTGAGGATGCCCACAAACGTGGGTCAGTACACAACTTGTACTGGTGAGCGACCGCAATCAATCTCACCTAAAAAGTCAGCACTAAGTAGATATGTGAAAGCAGCAGTTACTAATATTATGATCTTGCTATGTTGCCTTAAGTTCAATTAATAATTCATATTATAAGAACATAAGAAAAACATATATTTATCACCATATACCATGATTCTTACCCACGGTCGTTAAGCCATCACTGTTTATGAATAATACTTACACTGCCTGCACAAGACAATGTTATCATGCACCATGCATATATGAAGGTCACTAGCCAAGCCATCACGACATTCTTGGAAGTTCGGCGTCCTGTTCAGTGCAGGGAGCTAGCCTTACTGAAGGTTCTAAATTATTGATGCAAGTACTTTAGCACCCATGTTCCCCCTAGGCCGAAGCGGTCCCGTGGACCCGGTGCACCACCTCTAGGAACCTACCCCTTGTGCACAAGTTTGTCTATGACCATGCGTAGAATGCAACTACTAGTAGAAGAAAATATGCAAGCACAAAAGAACTTGATATAATATGCCACAGTGTTATTATTTGCCTTAGCCACAGTCCGCCATACTTACCGCCCAGTCTAGGGTCTTTGCCACATAACCATTATACTACAATAGTCAAATTCATAGTAATGTGATTATTTATCTTTTTTTTATCTTTCTGGGTTCTTTGCTAAGTATCATTGATCGTTTTGTTAGGCATGATGACTAAAGGATTCATCGAATGATCGAAGTCACTCACTAGTTGGTAAATTCTTGAGAAAGAGAGATCTTCCACGCGACTTCAAGCTCGGTTCTCAGGTTCACCTACATTGGCACCAATAAAAGTCTAGAATCATTCTTCTCTTTCTCTCAGTAATTTGATATGTAAATGCGAGACAGTGAATGCATGCAATGAAAACCGTTCATCGAAAATAATCACGAAAACACAAATCACAAAACCAACAGCGAAAACCAACACCGAAAACCAACAGTGAAACCAACAGCGCATGGGTCTTTAGGCTTAGACCCTTATATAGAGTTTACTCCCAAAGACACCATACACTGCATCTTGGGATCAACTTCTAAGGATTTACATTCCATAACGAGGAAAGGCCTCCCGTTTATTTGTCCTGATTAATGGATACCAACAAAATTTCTCCAATCTCTGATTCCGACTCGGCCATTCGGCCGCTAGCCCTGTCCATGCACTGCAACTGGATCAGGGCACTACAACACCTTTGTGCAAGTGGTTGTGTATTTGGAGTGTCTAGGTGCAGTGAGTACTTGAGTTGGGGAGATTAGTATGTGTATATTACTAGAAATCAGTGTGAATCAAGTAGTTGTGTGCAACAAGGTTAAGTGGGCTACAGGCATCAGTTTGGGGGTCGAATGTTGGACAGTAAGTTAGAGGGAGCTTGGTTCAGCATGGTGCAGGCCTTGCAGTGGTAGGGGATAAGGCAGTAGACAGTTGGGGATATTTTGTAACTGTAGTGATGGGCAGCAGGTGAAGTGTAAGGCTCGGGCAAGAGTGTTAGGCAATGGAGGGTGCTGAAGTACTGGTTAGAGCTGCAGCAAGAGGGGTTGCTCAGTCTACTTTTGTGCATTGAATTGTGGTTAGGCAGTGCAAGGGTAGCAGCTCAACTGAGCTTTTTGTGTACTGCACTGGGTTTGGGTGTGCCAAGTTGGATTGAAGTCAATTTCTATTTATATGTCCCCATAACTACACTTCCTTATAAAGAGCCGGACATGACGACCCCATCAATTGTCAGCTGAAACAAAGATGCATATCATTTATTGTATTGTGCACACTCAAGAAGAGTATTGTAGTTAGTTTGTAACTAATTAGTTGATTATGTTCAACTAACATATTGAGATATTCTTCTCAAGTTCATTCCTTTGTAAACTCCTAATAAACCAAAGACTATTATCCACAAATCTTTTTTGGGGTTCATTGCACCAAATTTTCTTCTCCTCTCTTTTATATTCCCAAGTCAATTAATTGACTAAAATAATATATACTCCTCAAATCCATCGTACTATACATATCCATCATGACTATTTTTTATTCAACGAAAAAAAAATAGAAAACACCATTAGTGACCATTTATATTTATGTATTATATTATTCTGTAACTTTTGTTGTTTTAAGTCGATCATATCAATTATATTTGTTCTCTTGAAGACTGCGTGGAATATTTGAATATTGTACAAAATGTATGGGAATCCAAACTAAATGGTAAGATAAACCTTAACCTTCACACAAGGGGACCAGTCCAAAATACAAAGTTACAAACTTGGAAATAATTGTTTTCAATTTCCGTGACATTGCGACAATTGATATATGTTTGGAATATTGTTAAGGTGTGTCCTAAAGATACATATTAAGAATAATTAATACATAATTTATTATTTTAAAAATTATTATCTATATTCAATAAATAATAAATTATTCAAAAAATAATTATTTTATTGAATCTTGTTGATATTTTTTAAAACAATTTTTTTAACATGTATCATTATGACAGAGATGTTAACAAATTTCACATGTTTGTAGCCTGATGATAGTGCCCCCACCTGTCTCGGTAGCCTCCCACCTACTACAACCGCAATTGGCAGTCATCATATGATATGAACTTCAATATATGCTAAACTGCATTCACACTTTCTTGGTCTAATCAGTCCATGCATGTTTAGAAAATTACAATGGTAATATCAAAGAATCAAAGAGGACCATTGGAGCATGCATGTGGGAGCACATGGATTCTACTTGGTAGGGAATTCAGATGACCGATCCCATCTTGAAAAGTTTCTCAACAAGTCAACGAAAGCTAGGCTACGTACTTGACTATAAAGTATAAACATACATTTGATTTATTAATACGAAAATCCTTTTTTGTTAGTATTTTACCATGGATCACAGTTTACTGTGTTTTTTCATACATTTTTTTGTTATTGCCTGTAAGTCTTTGTTAGGTTTCGGATTATCCGATTTCATCCCGACTTAAAATAGTCAAAATAGAATAAACCATTCTAATCAAATCAAAATTCCACAAAGGCTTTTGGTCGTCTTATTGACGCATACCACGGTGTGGTGCCCTTTTACCTTGGAAAGTCATACAGTTAATTCATGGGGAGTTAGCCGCCCCCCCGAATGATATAAACACTACTGTTGCTTTAGCTTTACCTGCGTCAGTGGCATATTTTTATGCATGTCTTACAAGTTTTATTTTACTCAGATGACTATCTGGTTTAATTTATCGAACCTAATAATGAATAAAAAAAATATAAATATTCATTCAATATATTTAACTCCCTTATTTCAACCAAACTAGTACTCGATCGGTTTATTCATTTTGTTCTATTGGACTTTATTATTTAATGGATCGGATCCAAAATTAAAATTATGATTAAATTATATTAAAAAATTATAATTTTTATACATATATTTGTTGTATTTTAAAGTTCTATCCAAAGTTGGACTAATTATTAAATTAGAAAAGTTGGAATTTAAAACACTTATAAGTTAATACTTTAAAAATATACATATTTTAATCATAAAATATGTAAAAAAATTAAGAGTAATTATATAATTGTGTAACTCTTATTCCATTTTCAATGGACCTAAATTTAAAATCGAAACCTAAATCCAATAATTTTTTCTTAATATTTTAAAAATCCGCAATCGAAACCAAACCTAGTCTTTTATTATTCGGTTCCAAATAGCTCACCCCTCTTGCTTCTACCTTATTTTTATTACATGTCCTCCCAATGGAAAGCAACTTGTTGCCTACACTTGGCTTAATGATTGTGGAGGTATCATTCCAGTAGTTCAGCTCCTGAGCAGAGCAGAGCTACTTCATCCATCTTCTTCTGGTACGACTGACTCTGTCTCTCTCTCTCTCTCTCTCTCTCATTTGAATCTCGAAAATGATAATCTTTCATGTTTAGCAGTGCTTGTTTTATGTTTGAGGAGAGCTCTCTTTAGATATTTGATTCCTTTCTAGTTCTGTACTATGTTATTTGGTCTGTAGTGTTTGCTAAGAGATGCGAGTAGATTTATGGTTACATGACTAGTTACCAAGGGTTTATTTGATTGCAAGTTAGAAAATATGTGAAAAAGAAATTAATTTTATAAAATTATTTTTTTAGAATTATTTTATGTAAATTTTGAATTTTTTTTGCAAAAAATTTAATTTGGTATTTGATTGTCATTATTTACTACAGAAAAGAAAATAATATTTTTCTATGGTTTGGACAAGTTTTATTTTCTACCATTTTAGAAGAAAATATGAAAATAATAGTTTTTTAGAAAATAATTTAGTGAAAAATATAAGCTATCAAACACTACAAACGGATGTAAAATTTGTGATGGAAAATTTTTCGATAAAAAGAATGTCCATTCGATGTGTTTTTGTTTTTGTTTTTGTTTCATGTTTACGATACTATGATTAAACTCAATGATTTTTCACTAGCTTGCATAGAATTCTATGTTCTTAAGAACACATGCAGTGAATCAAACCTCGGTGCAGGCTAGGCTTCAGAAGATCTTCCATCCTCTCCAAATAGTCTTATTTCTTGATCTCAGACAGAATGGCAGACGGAGGCAGTGGAAGTTCAATGGTGACCGTAGATGTGGAAGAGCTAGAGAAGTCCATGAGAAGTAGTCTTCAGACCTCGGGCAAGAGACCCAAGAAGAAAGGCAGTGGAAGTTCCATGGTGACCGTGGATCTGGAAGAGCTAGAGAAGTCCATGAGAAGAAGTTTTCAGATCTTGGGCAAGAAACCCATGAAGGAAGAGTCGGGCAGTGGAAGTTCAATGGTGACCATCGATGTGGAAGAACTATTGACGTCCATGAGAAGCAGTGTTCAGACTTTGGGCAAGAGACCCAAGAAGAAAGAGTTATGTACCATTTATAGAGTATTCCATTCGGTTCGAAAAGATCACGAAAAATACTACGACCCACAGATCATCGCCATCGGCCCGTTCCATCATAACGATGATGCTCTCAAGCCGATGGAGTCGTTGAAGTGGAGATACCTCCGGCTACTCATCCGCCGGAGTCCCGAAAAGAACACGCTTCAGAATTATATCAACAAGGTTAACGAATTCAAGACGGAGGCAAGAAGCTACTACTCAGAGCGGGTCGAGCTGGACGACAGTGCCTTCGTGAAGATGATGGTGCTGGATGGCTGTTTCCTCCTCGAGTTCCTGGTCAACGCTTATACCGGCAACAACGAGGAGCATCTCAACGATGTGAACTGGAACCTCCCACTCCTGCGGAGTGACCTGCTGTTGCTGGAGAACCAGATCCCCTTCTCCGTCCTCGAGTTGCTGTTCGATTCGTCCGACATCCCAGTCCTTACGGGCCTCCACCCCGACGGCACCTCGGTTACTCTTATGAATCTTGTTGTTTCCTATGTCACCCGAAACAAGTTCGAGACTCTACCGGAGGTATGGAAGCCCGAAAGTACTATGCATCACCTGCTCCATGTGCTCCATGCATCCATCCACCCTACCGGCAGCACGGATCGGCATGCTGCGCTTAGCATGGTGAAATGGATGAAGAGCATTGCTGCTGCTCCGTTCCTCTGGCTTCTGTCTTGCTTCCTTACTTGTCAGGTGCCACTGGACTGCTGCGGATCGTGCCGGAGTGGTTCCAAAGAAACGCCGCCCAGAGCGCCGAGATGGATCCCCACTGCCACCAATCTTCGGGACTCCGGAGTTAAGTTTCGGAGGAAGAAGGGCACGGCGAGCTTCTTGGACGTCAGATTTGACAAAGAGGCAGGGATCATGGAGATCCCGTTGTTGCCGATCCAGGAGGCCACCATCTCCCAGTTCCGCAACCTGATAGTCTTCGAGCAGTGCTGTCCGACTTCGGGAAGCTACTTCACCAGCCATGCGACGCTCATGAACAATCTCATCGACACGGCAGAAGATGTCGCCCTACTCAAGGACAAGCACATCATCGAGAGCAAGCTCGGTCAGGACCAAGAGGTGGCCGAGCTCTTCAACAACCTGTGCCAGGGTGCGTATCTCGACTACGACGCGCACCATCACCGTGAGATGTTCAAGGACGTGGTGGCGTATTCTAACATCGAACGCCACAAGTGGAGGGCGGGGCTCATGCACGACTACTTTGCGAATCCGTGGGCTATCGTCTCTCTGATTGCAGCTGTACTCCTCATAGGTCTCACCATTACGCAGACCTTTTATGCAGTCTTCGCTTATTATCGCCCTCCTAAACAGAGTGGTTGAAGTGGATAATGCATGATGTTTGAACTTCATCTTCTGGTTTTGCTTGCAAAATTTCAATTCAAATGAAATTTTTTTCTTTTTTTTTTTTTCTTCCTGGTCTCGTTTCTTGCTCTCTTTGTCACATATTGTAGGATTCCTAGTGTTAGGGTAAATAATAATGGGAGATAAAATAAAAATTGATTTGAGGGATACGTATGTATTCACTTTCTTTGTAAAGTTGTTCGCCCCCACTCAAAAAGAATTTGCTGACAAGTTCATGTGGTTACTTTCCTTCAGGATATAACAAAGTCTTGAGCAAAAGATGTAGATAACAAATCATCTGAATCTCTTCTTCTTGGAATTGTTCAGTATTAGTAATTTTGTGTTATAGTTGTAATTTGATTATGTTTTAGACTTGGGTATTCTCAGATATTTATAGAAATTCTCGTATCTTTTTATGAACATGTATACGTCTTCCAATTGTCAGAATGAATAGAATATTAAAATTCGTTCAAAACAATGAATTTGAAGATTGGTTCAAATCCAATGAATCTGAACATTCATTTAAACTCAATAAGTCCGAACTAGAAAGTTTATCTTTAGTGATATCAAATTTAAATTCTCAACAATCCTCCACTTTGTTATAATTAATCCTCTACTTTGATTGTATAAGTCTGTCAAACACAACAAAAAATAATGTTATAATGAATACAAGACTGTGTTTATAATTGAAACCTCTAAAGAATAAACCTCTAAACTCTCGTAAGAAGCGGCACCATTCTTACATTCACATAGGTGGAGTTAATTTATAAACCCCCCACTACTCAGGTATTTATTTAACTTCATTAAGAGAAAATCTTACCATCGTCATTGTAGTGGTCACACTGATTCTGTCATAATCAAATGGAGCTATATTGTCATTCACTGTATCACAATCACTTCAAACAACTTGTTTTTACACATTAAACATTGTACAAATTTGTTTATTAGTCTAAGGATGGGTTACCATTATCGGTAATTTTTATAAGAGGTTTCATCCCATTTTTTTGATGTTCCTTTTACAACTTCGGTAGGTAGACCTTTAGTAAAAGGACTTGCCAAATTATCTTCACAAACATTATTATGATCACTCCATCAATTGTCTTACAAACTCATGTCTTAGACTTTTATGTAAGACTTGACATTGTAAGTACTACTATATGGACTTGATAGAGTGGCTTGACTATCACAATAGATGAAAATACGATTCATTGATTAAACCATAATTTGATATCTAGGCATGTCCATATTTTTTGTTATGTTTTGCATGTCATTAGTCATTGCTTGCAGTTTAGTATTTGAATGTTCCATACAATAGTATGGGCTGGACTAGAGAAAATAAGATAGTACCAAGGAATGGTTTGATAATTTTTTTGGTACTCTTGTAGGTGCCTACACCTGTGTAATCTTTACCCTTATACATGCATCCTCAAAATCCATTTCTGATTATAAAAAAAAAAAAAAGGCAGAGGTGCTACTGACTTGCCTAAAGTTGCAATTTATAGAAGCAAAAATATGAAATTGGAATTGGAAGTTAACAAAAAGAGACAAATCGTTGGTGAAAACGTAGTAATTTTTAAGAGTTATTGTGGTGTATTGGCACCGAGAATGATCCTAATTTCATATAAAAATGGAATGATGTGTCTGAAGAAATAAAAGACAAGTTATGGGATTCCATTAAGGTATTTGTGTTGTACTTGCATATAGTTTCTCATAGTTAATTAAATCACTTCACTGAAACGTGTTTTTTTATTTTTTTACTCTTTTGTAGGTTCTATACAAAGTAGATAATATTTTGGTAAGGGACAAATTCTTGTCGACATGTGCCAAAAATTGTCAAGAACATACTTACTGTCAAACATATAATGCCCTATAAAAATGGAACCAGTACTATAATGCCCTATAAAAATGGAACCAGTACTATCTACTACTTCATTGAACTGACTCCATGGGAATTGTTTGTAAATGATCGTTTGTCTAAAAAATTCTTGGTACTTGCATCAACTATCATTAGAATATTTATTTCTTTTTTATTCAAGTTAAATGCTTATGTGTTATGCTACTATTTTGTCAATTGTGTAGTCTATACGAGAAAATAAAAGGTTGTACGAGCACAACACTTATATCCCCATCGCCTTTCTAGAAAAAGGTTATGCTAAGTTAGTGGCATAAATTGTAAGTATTTGTTTGAATTTCTTTGAAATTTTATTAGCAAAATGTTTTCAAGTACTACTGAATATTGTTCTCTTTTTTAATAAACAACAAAAAGATCAGGAAACCATTAACGAAATTGATCGGGATATAGTTTGGAAGGTTGCTCGAACTAATAAGTCTGGTGGATTTGGCAATGAGGGCATTGAGAACGGAGTAAAAAAAGAGTAAGTTATCTTGTTGCCCCTCTACGGTATTCTTTTTTTTTATACTTAGATGGATTATTAGTTGGAAACTTTTTGTACTATATTTGTAGGATGAGTTGAGGAAACGAAAAGACAAGGGGTTGCTAAATCCTACTGGCAGAAAAGATATCCTGGCATTGACATTAGAGACTCCTGAACATTCTGGTAGAGTAAGGGGTGTTGGACAATATGTGCCACCATCAATATATTTTCCACCCGCTCCCACTCGACAAGCGCTAGACCAAAAGATGGATAAGCTACATACTGATTTGTACGATTTGCAAGTTAAATATGACAAGCTTTTAAAATTACTCTTGAGCCAACCTCCTGAGCAAATTCGGACCATTAATACCCAAAATGATGAACCGAATAATGACGTAGATGAAGAGACAGAAGATGTGATAGGTGACATGCGTGTGGGTTAGGATCATCTACAAAATCCTTCATTAAGGAAGCAGCAATGTCGTTCTCCTATTTCTCAAAATGATTCTTCTCTTCCTTCTCTAAAATTAAGTAACTTTTATTTGTACTGTGCAATCTATGTAATTTTTCTTATAATTTAATTGTTTGACCACTTACACTTGTAGGAAAAATAAAATCGTGCAAATTGGCATCTGGCACCATCAATAAATAATATTATTGCCGAAGGCACTCAGTTCGATGACGATGATCCTTATGTAACCGTACATGGAGTGCCTTTATTTTCTACAAATGTATGTTTCTGTCACTACTGTATTGAAAGGAAGTGCTCGATTGCCGATTCATATGGGTGATGAGCTAATTTTTGTTGTCCAAGTCATTGGTGTAGAAGCATAAAAAAATTCAGCCCATGCGCCTCAGTGACCCAGCTTCATGCGCCACAGTGATCCAGCTATATGCTCCAACAGTCTAAGAGGTGTCTCATATGCTCGTAGTGCCAAGCGCCACTACGAATCTTGGTGTCTCATGTGCTCACAGTGCCATGCGCCATAACGTACCTTGGTGTCTCATGCACCCGCGGTGCTATATGCCACTAAGTCTCCTGTGTTCTTCATGCGCTAAGTGGCAGAAGTCCCTAGGTGCAATCACAGCCATCGAGATTAGGGCATGGCACATGTCACGAGTATTATGGGCATCAACAACCCCAGATCTCGACTTGCCATGTGGCATCACTAAGACAACATGTGCTTGCCTTGCCATGCGCCAGCGTGCAACCTACGTATATGCGCCTATGGGAGGTCTTCCTAAGGCTATAAATAGTGGGTGTTCCCTACATGCAAAGAAAAAAGGAAAAAGAGAGCAGCAGGACCACGACCAGGAGATGGCACACAAATAAAGGAGAAGAAGACATGAGCGCCGCCAGAAGCCTCGTCAACATCCTTTGTCCCGGATCGTCAACTGAGTAAAGGAGCCACTGAAGTGCTCGATATCCACGGTCACACTTATCCAAATCTTTTTTTTGTACTTAGATCCTCTTGTAATAAGGATTCTCTTATACTATTTGTCAATTTGTAATAAATAAGAATTTTACACCTAAACCACACAACCTTATTTGTGATATCGACAAAAATGATGACTCTGCTGGAGAAAAGCTTCTCCTCCAACGAGAAGTTGGTGAAATAATCCGACGTGACCAAGTTAGGCTCAACTCAGAGGATGTTAGTCGTTCGCTTCGACCAATAGGCATTTGAAGACATGCTGTACAAGCTGAGCTCTAGCATGAGGCCCGTATGACCTCGCAAGACTTAGAAAACTCTGGACGTTAGTGCCGCTGTGCCAATCCCGAAGTTGGTACCCGATGCAATATCAACCCACACTGCAGTTGCACATGCGGTTGACCTGTACTCCGCCGACAAGTCAAGTTCCTTGCCGAGGCCCGCACGATCTCAAAAAGTTTGCAGGATTTGGGTTGCTAAAGCCGCTGTGCTAAACCCGATCTCCTCTCCAGAATCGTTGTCAATCTTTGCCGCAGGTGCACACAAGGTGGGCAAGCATCCTGTTTTCATCTCCGAAGCTGCGCTCGAGACGAACCACACCAAGTCCCCCGATGCGAGCATGTAGCGTTGTCTAGGCCAGAAAAGATGCGCCGATCACAGGCGCATAGAATCTCCTCCAATCAAGGCTGCTATTAACAATGGTCCGTGTATCCCTAACCTAGACTCCTTGTATTATGCGCCTAAGGAGAGGAAGCCCAAAATATCCCGAGCCATGCGTGCTCGAAGGGCTGCGCTGTCAACTCTCCAATAGCATGCTCCGTTGCTGGTGACACGTGCTGCTAATGGAAGACTCTATGGGGAAGACCCAGGTGCTCATGCGCCGTAAGTGGGTCGACCCTTAGATCCTTCTCAAACCCACTTGGATGTCGTAGTTGCACTCAAACCAAGTCGGGGAATGAATATCGGGATGACAAACCCATGCGCCCAACCTGGCTGCGCACATAGAGGGAGTCTATCTCACATCAGGTCTTCCACTAATGATCTGGTTACAGTTTCTGCAGAAGAACCGGTTCAGGGAGAAAAATCTCCACTTTTTTTTCTATGTTCAAGGGTCATCCGAACACATAAAATGGGGGCAAAAGTGAAGCTTCCAACGTCTGATTTACACAACATGATTAGTCACAAGCGTAAGACGACAGAAGAATTCCCCGCGTAGGACGTGTCTCCTCAAAGGCACACATGTGCCAACATCATCATCAACTCTTGCTGCACTCAAGTACCGGTTCCTCCAAAACGACATTTAGTGTTCGAGCGATTACAATCAGCAACTCCAGCCCGACGACATCGATCCCCGAAAACCTCTACATCGTAAGGAGGAATTTTCTGTCGCTTCATGTTGCTCAACATGGAGATCCTCTCCCCTGAAGAAAATCTCGAAGAAAAGCTCACAAACCTTAAGGGTGCCGGTCAGTACTCCACGAAGTCGTCCGCGAGGTAGCAGACTGGTACCTACCGTGGGGATATTTTAAGGCATGTGCTCGAGAACGAAGGCTGGGGGTAGCCATACCTCCCTGAGCAAAGCTGCAATTGAAGCTGGGGGTGGCAATCCTTCGGTGTTTTAATTCAACCCGGCCTTCCAAGATGATGGTGCATCCTTGTAAATGGGTGACGGCTTGACATGGGGTATCCATATCTTCCATGATAAGCCCGCAAGAGAGATTGGAGGTAGCAATCCTCCAAATTCAGAAGATGATACAGCAATGCCCATTTTTCCTGAGGACAGTGAGACTCAAGCATCCTAGGTAGAAAGTGCGGCGTCCACCTTCCCGTCCACCATATCCCATGTAATGGCAGTTTATATGACGGGAGACGAGCATGCCGCAGAATCCAGCAATCAACAATGCCTTGAGGCACTGGAAACCATGATGCAGGCTCTGAGCACTTTGATGCAAACTTTGACTCACACGGTCCTGGAACTCAGAGAGAACTTAGCCCCGACACAGCAACAAGCTCCAGGAAGAGTCAACCCAGATAGGGACGAACGAGGAATCCGGCATGCCAGATCCGGCTTCTCACATCACAAGCAGCCAGATGGTATCTCGGTCCTTTGTCGCTCTTTTACCAGAGGATATCCAGGAGATGCTAAGGGACCTACATGCCCGTGTAGACGCTCGAGATAACCAAGACAGGCTCTAGAAGCTTGGGATCCGGTAACCCTATCCTCCCGAGTGGGATAACGTGGTATACCCTCCCAAGTACAAGCCACTATCTCTGACTACATTTGACAGAAAGACGTCACCCCATCAATACATGAGATATTTCAATCTACAATGGGTCACCTACCGCGGGATAACGTCCTACTCTCCAAATTGTTCATTGGAGCATTATTCGATGTCGCGTTTGAGTGGTTCTGCAATTTCCAGTGCATTTCATCCTTCGAGGACCTGAAGTCCCTTTTCTTTGCCCGATTTTACGAAGGAGGAATGTACATGACTATTTCCTATCCCATGGACATCACTCAAGGAGACAAGGAACTGGCATGGAACTACATCGAACGGTTATGACAGGCGACGCTAAAATTGCCTTTCGGTATCCCCAAATCTTCGCTAATGGACATGTGCCGAAAGAACCTTCTACCAACAGTGAGACTCTTGACGATATCTGGCCCATTCACCGACTGGACAACATTTATCATAAGTGACGCTGCTGTCGAGAAGAGCGTGAAAGACGCCCGCTTATTGGGATTCCAAGCTCCTAATGATGAAGACAAGGGAAAGCAGCCTTTCACCACTAGCAACAGTCATGACAATAAAGGAAATCATGCCTTGATAGTAAACTTGGCCAAAAATCCAACCTCACCTATTACCAAGCCGACAAAGCCACCTAGGGTATATGAGACTTATTCTTTTGAGGACGATAATGTCATGGAACTCTTCAATGTTTTAATGAAGGGTAACAAGCTCAAGCTACCTAATATTAAACGCCTCGATGAAGCAGGCATGGTCGACAACCCCAAGTATTGTCACTATCATTGATACGTTTATCACTTCACGCGAGACTGTTATGTATTAAAAAGACAAATACAATGGATGATCGACTCCAAAGCTCTCACCCTAGACTATGAAGACAAGATGGTCATTGCAAATATGGTGTCTCTCCAATTCAGCACTTTTCTGACAACAGAGGCCCAAGATGGCGTCATCCCCATACCAAATACAACCATGAAGGTCGTTAACCTCCCCCCAGCCCGAGCAGAAGGGTTGGTTCGCATTACAACTCCAAAAGGTGAAGTCATGTGGGTTAATCCAGACATCGTCCCTGAAATAACACAGCAAGCAGTGCGTTCTGTCTCTAAATCCAAAGAAAGGAAGATCAAGCCCTGTCACACAGTCTCCCCAACAACAGATGAAGCTCTGGCAGTAGTAACCAGGTCGGAGCTAGCCTATCAGCGTGACTATAGTGCTCCCGATGACTCTGCATCTCCAGCAGTCGAACCTCTTGTCTCTGATCCTGGTCCATCCCAGATTCAAGTAGCGGACAAGCAAAAGCAGAAAAAAAACTCGCTATGATAAACCTCTGCAAAAGACGTGACTCAAGGGATGGATAAGCCCTGCAACTTAGACATACTGGCACAACTGGCTAACACGCCCCTGAATATGTCACTCTTCGAGCTCCCGCGTTATTCTAAAAAGACCCACGACGCTTTGAGTGAGGCGTTGCAAAACATCGACTCCTATTTGGCTCAAGTTAAGCCACTGGCTAATAATCCCTCTACATGCCCCCAATGCAACAGTATGATGGAGGTAATCCCGAGCATCACATTCTTCCAGCAGGATATGTTGTTGAAAAATAATAGGCACGACCGTCCCCTGTATTACACAGGATACATCAAAGCCATTAAAGTGGACCAGATGCATATCGACCCCGGATCATCCCTCAGCATCATCCTACGGAGTTTGCCAAAAACTAAAGGAATCCCAATGCATCGGCTGGCAACCACTAATACCGCCATTAACGGCTTCAACGCTGGAAGAAGCTACCCTCTATGTCATCGACATGGAGGTATCCTACAATGTCCTACTAAGGCGTCCGTGGATACATGAGTACATGATTGTCCCATGGACTCTCTACCAATGCTTGAAGTACGTCAACGAAGATGACATTGTCAAAACAGAATTTGCTGACGTAGATCTTTTCAAAGGGATCAAGGAGTACTACTCTGACTCGGTCATGTACAAACAAATCCATCTATACGAAGGCGCCAACGATGAAGCCGACATTGTTACAGCTTCAGATACTCCTCAAAAGATTCATCTTAAAGGACGCCCAGTCCCCGCAGCTGCTCCTCTTGTGGTCAAGCTTCATAAAAAGGTGCCTGAACCCTCAGTGGTCAAGCCTTGGAGGTTGAGACACCATCCAAACAAGGATGCCCCTGTCGTGGGAACTCTAGATAAGCTGGTAGTTAAACTCCATAAAAAACTCCAGCACCGTCAGCGTCACTGACAACCACTGGAGAAGACTAACTGGCAAAATACATCACGACATCCACGGACGCATCGTTCTTCGATGACATGATCCCTTTTGAGGAAGTACAGTATTTTCTCAATATAGGTCTGTCTTTGAGCTAATTCATCATAGCACAGTAGAACACCGTATACTCTTTGGAGCATGGTTTATGCCTACATCTGCATACGCAAGTAGCCACTACTCACTTAATGGATCAAATCCACCTTACCCAAGATGCCTGTTTCGTCGTCCCAGTAAAGAGGAAAGGGGAAAAACCTATCATTTTCGGAAAGCTCGAAGGCCACCGGGACTTCATCGCAGACGAGCCGGAACAGGAAAGCGGTAGAATGCAACTTCACCGCTACAACATCCAGACTAAGCTTATCATCCAAAAGATGGGATAAGATCTGAAGAGCGACCAAGGCCTAAACTATTGCAAGGGACGATGACTTCTACTGCATCACTTTGCTCCTAAAGGCAAACCAGAGACATACTACCAATGGATTGACCATGGTCGAGGGTATGTCACACCTCCTACAATGCCCGAAGATTCGAAGGAGGAAGATAACAAGTAGTCTCATTCTTCATAGTCTTCCGCTTGAGACTCCGAAACTAGCATCAGAGAGGTACTCAAGCAAACATTGTCCATTAACATGGCATTGGAGAATCCAGAAGAAGACGATGAGCATCCTATTGAACTCTTTGAAGTAGAACCATGGGTTCTAAAATTGAAATCTCTATAGGAGTTATGATTCGAGCAGTGGGAACCTCCTACTGAAGACGAGGTTGTACAAGTGGATTTAGGTGAAGACGTGGCTCCTAAACCAATTTTTATTAGTAAAATCTTTTGACAAAAGAGCGTGAATTCCTTGTCCAACTGGTAAGGGAATACATTAACGTCTTGGCAAGGAACTACGAAGACATGCTAGGCTTGTATCCACGCATCGCGATGCACAAGCTCAATATCCAGCCGGACGCCAAACCTGTAAAGCAACATCAACGACAGTTTTGTCCAGACATTATGAACGCTATTAAAGATAAAGTGATTAAGCTAATAGCAAGTGGCTTCATTCGCGAAGAACAATACCTGGACTGGATAGCTAACATCATCCCTGTCATAAAAAAGAACGGCAAAATCCTAGTCTGTATAGACTTTTATGATTTAAATGTGGCTTGCCCAAAGGAAAAATTTTCTCTCCCGATCACAGACGTAATAATTGACAACACTTGCGGCTTTGAGCGTATGTCCTTTATGGATGGTTTCTCAGGCTACAACCAGATCATGATATTTTCAGACGATGAGAAATACACGTCATTCCGGACGCCAATAGGGGTGTACTGTTACATCGTGATTCCTTTCGGTCTGAAGAACGCTAGAGCAACATATCAGTGAGCTATGAGCACTATCTTCGGCGACCACCTGCGCAAGACATTGGAATGTTACGTTGATGACATCGTTGTCAAAGTCATTTTCAAAATGATCATTTCCATGATTTGAAGACGGTATTCGATTTAATATGATCCCACCAGCTCAAGATGAACCGTACCAAGTCGTTCCTAGGAGTCTCCAGCGGCAAGTTCCTGGACTTTATCATAACTTAAAAGGGTATTCATATTGATCCTGAGAAGACCAAGGATATCCTGGATATACACCATCCGAAGTACCTGTGAGAACTTTATGGTTTGAAAGAAAGACTGGCGTACATCAGGAGATTTATCGCTAATCTCTCTGGATGATGCAGAACCTTTACTCAGATCATGAAGAAAGGAGTCTCTTTCACCTGGATGAAAGAATGTCAGCAAGCGTTCGATGATACTAAGAATTATCTCACGAACCCCCTGGTGTTGGTGGCTCCAGTCGTGGGAAAGCCCTTCTTACTATACGTCCGAGCAATAGATTATTCTCTTGGCGCTCTTCTCGCCCAAAATAGCGACGAAGACTATGAGCAACCTATCTATTACCTCAGCAGAACCATGATCGACGCTGAACATAGGTATAATTTGGTCGAAAAGGAATATCTTGCCTTAGTGTTTGCTGTCCAAAAGATACGCCATTACTTAACAGGAAACCATACATGTGATATCTCGAGTGAACCCCCTCAGAGTCCTTATGACCAAACCCGAGGCACTTAACTCTCGCCTAACCACATGGGAAATCCTGTTGTCGCCCTATGACATGGTATTCGTCTCGCAAAAAGTTGTCAAAGGCCAAGCATTGACCGATTTCCTGGCAGATCATCCGGTGCCAGAGACTTCAAATCTCTAAGATAAAATCCCTGACGAGGTGCTAGAATCTAACACAGCCATGACAGGAGGATCGATTTGGCGAATGTTCTTCGACGGTGCTTCCAGAACATGACCAAAAGGCAACATCGTCGTCGGGGTGGGGATAGTGCTAATCTCTCCCGACTACTTGGTCATCCATCGCACATACTCGCTGACGGAGCCATGTACCAACAATGTGGCAGAATACAACGCTCTTATCATTGGGCTTCATCTGGCCAAACATCTAGAGGTCGACTGCTTGGAAGCCTATGTAGACTCCAAGTTAATAGTCAGTCAAGTCCGTGGCGAGTATGAAGTCCGGCAGAAGAATTTACTCCCTTACTTCCAAGCGGCCATTGACATGATCTTCACTTTCACAGGGTTCTTTATAGAACATGTGCCACAACTGCAAAATATCGAGGCTAACGCACTCGTCGACCTCGCTTCCTCTTTAGCGACTCCAATCAAGACTCATCTATTAATCACAGTGGTGGGTCAATAACTAGTATACCCAAGGAACAACTTATGCTTGAATCTAAGCCATTCTGCGGACATAGATATCAATGCCAAGGATTGGAGACTATCGTTTATAGACTACATTGTCTACGAAATCCTGCTAGACGACCCTAAGGAGGCCACTTCTATCAGAATATGCTCTCCCTCTGATTCTACTATGATACGACCACTAAGATGTTGTACCGTCGTTCCTATGATGGACTCCTACTATGATGTCTATCGGACGTAGAATCAAAACAGGCTCTCTGTGAAGCTCATGACGGTGTTTGTGGTGCTCTCCAACCCTATTCTAAACTTCAAGACCGTCTCTGATACATGGGCTATTACTGGCTAACAATGGTGATAGACGCTGTCGAATATGCAAGGAAGTACCGAATGTGCCAAATTCATGCAGACTTTATCCACCAACCCTGTGAATTTCTTTACCCGATCGTTGCATCTTGGCCATTCGAAGCCTGGGGGATGGATATCATAGGACCAATCAATCCACCTTCATCTAAGGGGCACTGATTCATCCTGGCAATCACAGACTACTTCTCTAAATGGACAGAAGCAGTTCCGCTCGTAGAGGTAAAAATATCTAACGTGATCAGTTTCCTTAAATATCACATCATCTATCGCTTTGGCTTACCTCGAAGGATCATTCATGACAATAGTCCATAATTCGTAAGCCACATTTTTTTTCAGTTTTGCGATAAAAATTGAATCCAAAATGTAGCTTCAACTGCCTACAATCCAGCAGCGAATGGATTACTGAAGTATTCAAAAAGACAATCATCAAGCTACTCAAAAAAGTTGTTTCAACCAACAAACGTGACTGGAATAAGAAGCTAGGTGAATGTCTATGGGCCTATCGCACGACGGTCCGCACTCCGACTAGCAGCGCACCGTTCTCTTTAGTTTATGGAAGTGTGGTTGTGCTTCCCTTAGAGACCAAAATTTCTTCCCTTCGGGTGGCACTTTTCAATTAGCTAACCGACGAAGACAACAACCGTCGATGTCTACAGGAATTGGATGCACTCGACGAAAAATATAGCCTATTGAGCTATATCAAGCGCGACTTTCCGGCACCTTCAATAAGAAAGAAAAGGAAAGGACTTTCTAGGTCGACGATCTGGCCCTAGTAGTGAGAAGAACAATAATCATGACCCAAAAAAATGCAGGAAAATTCTAACCCAAGTGGGAGGGCCCCTTTATGGTAGAGACGGTATATTCCAACGGAATATACAAGCTCGTTAAGCCTAATGTTTACTTGCTTATGATGCCAATCAACGAAAAGTTCCTGAAGAAATACTATGCCTAAGTTAGGCATACCAAAAAAGGAGACAATTGCTTCCCCCGTCAAGTTTGTATTTTATACGTTTGTAGTATACATGCAAACTCTTTTGCTCGTACTCGGGAGTCCCGAATACTCAATAGGCAACGGATCCACCAAATCTCCACAAAGTAAATAGTTCATGTCCATATCACCTCTGAACTATGAGATGCCCATACCCCCCAAGTAAGAGAAAAAAGTCACGTCTATATTACCTCTGACTCATTTTCTCTCATTGTCCCACTCAACTACAAATCCATTTGCTTGACTATCGGTTCTACACCGGAAGTATCCCTATCATCACAGATGATGTACCCACCAAACTTTCTTAATGGATCTACTCTAACCTATCACGTTCATACTACCTCTGAGCTTGGCAATATCGCAGTTATGATGCTATACTATGTCATATTACCTCTGATATAAGCACTCATAGCCACAATGTCCATAGCAACAAGAAAAGTTCTAAACAGGAAGAAAGGCAAAATTTTTATTAATATTCAAGATCATGAGTACATATGAAAGTCCATTACATTTAAGGATTTTTTATTAATATTCAAGATCATGGGTACATTTAAAAAGAAGGGGACTTTGCTGTACTGATTATGGTACTAACGCATGTAAAGTCGGCAGCTCAATGCATTCTAGGTCACCACTTCAACAGATTCCTCAGTGCGAGAAAAGAATCCATACTGATGGATAGCAAGGGAGCTTGCAACACAGGGTTGAGCCCACAAGACCCAACTGTTTCATTCAAAAGGACGCGACTAGAAATTTCGGTTGGAATAACTAGCCACACGATGCCACTCAGATGGGCCATCAGGACTCGACCCAAGATCTAGCCATCACGCCCTGGTCATATACGGAGAGAAGCTACAGCGAGCTAGGTTGGAAGATCGTGGACAATCCTCCGGATAATGTGCTTGTTCACCACGAATAACGGTGACAATGATATCCTTCCATGCTTCATCGGGATCAGAGCAATTCGAGAAAGCCTCGACAAGACGAACACACAAAAAGTTAGCATATATGAAAAATAAGACAAATCAGAAAGTACAGATCCGCAAGACATGCGCCGCTTGGGTCAATCTAGCCATCCATGCGCTTGAGCATCAAGACCGGTATATACGCGTATGACCGTGAGTGCATAGTCAAGTGCATTCATGCAGCATGATCGTGCATCGGTTCTCGGCACATGCTTCAGGAGAGTGTCCAAGGACAACGTCACCCATGCTACCAAGGGAGAAAACCTTGCCGACAGCACATCTTCAGGTCGAAGCCCCCTAGCAACGACCATGCACATCAAAGCCGAGAAGTAGCATATGCGCATGGACGGACAAGTTCCCATCCACGCGGATAGACAGTGCCGAAGGGCCAAAATGTCCGGATGACACAAGAACAAGAGGAGGCGAGTTTCGTTCCTTACCTTCATCAATGGCAGCAAGGTGGTCGACCATCAGAGGGAGGGGATCGACGAACCACTCGACTAATATCCCCACACGTGGCTTATGCCAAGTTATTTAGACGAGGAAAGAAAGCACTGCCATCTCTCTTCTCTAGGCTTCTATTTATAGGCATAAAGGCCATTAATGGCTTCCGAGTTGCTTGGCAGCGAAATCGAGGAATGAACCTGACAATTAGCGGACAAATATCCACCTTAGCCTGATGCGCCAAGTATCATCGTTCTCCTCAGATGCGCCAAACAGGCCTAATGCACCAAGAAGCTAACTGCGCCTAGCTAAAGACATCCCTATGCACCCAATGGTCATATGTGCTGAACAGTCTGCTGCGCTGAGGGAAGAAGTACTCCATAGATGCGCCACATATGAGAATGCTTCATACTTGTGCCAAAGCAATTCCTACACCAATATCCTCCATGCTTCTGTTCAAAGTATTCTAAACTTTAAAACTTACAAAGTTTTAATTCATAAACTTTGTATGGGGTCTTGTAGAGGTATAAAAAAATCTATCCCCACGCGCCTCAGTGATCCAGCTCCATGCGCCACAATGATCCATCCCAATGCGCCTCAGTGACCCAGCTCCACGCGCCACAGTGATCCAGCTCTATGCTCCAACAGTGTAAGAGGCGTTGCATGTACCCGCAGTGCCATGCGCCACTAGGAATCTTGGTATCTCATGTGCCCGCAGTGTAATGTGCCACTAAGTATCTTGGTGTCTCATATGCTCGCAGTGCCATGCACTACTACGTACCTTGGTGTCTCATGTGCCCGCGGTGCCATGTGACACTAAGTCTCCAGTGTTCTTCATGTGCCAAGTGGCAGCAGTCCCAAGGTGCAATCACAACCATCGAGATTAGGACATGACACGTGTCATGAGTATTATGAGCATCAGCAACCACAGATCTCGACTTGCCACGTGGCAACCCTAACACCATATATGCCCGCCATGCCATGCGCTAACGTGCAACCTACGTACATGTGCCTATGGGAGGTCTTCCTAAGGCTATAAATAGTGGGTGTCCGCCACATGCAAAGAAAAAGAAAAAAAAAGGAAAAGGAGAGGAGCAGGACCACGACTAGGAGATGACACTGTAAACCCCCTCGATTTATTCTCTAGATAGTCAGGGTTTGATTTGGAAAATTTTGGGTTGGTAGCAGATGTTGAGATTTAGAGTAGAGTTGAGTCTGACTGTTATTATAATTTATTTAATTAAAACCCTTGGCGCGCCCTATCATTTCTAAATTACTCGGAGCCCAATATCAGCCCATAAATTTCGTTCAATTATTGTACTTCTGACCTGACCCGCCAACTTAGGCATTGGACTTTTCCGTCCTTTAAAATCTGTTTTATTGTGCTCTAAATTAATTGCGCAACATTCCAAAAATTGTAACCCATATTTAATTCTGTGTCGGACACCTGTGTCGTTACCCTAAATTTTGGGATACCAACTTAACCCGTTGAGTCGGACCAACTAAAGGGTCCAAGACTGACTCCAAGCCCCCACCATTTTTGGCCTTTGCGTCATTTCCGAATTTTGACCCCAAGTGCCCCAATTAATTTAAAATTTGTGGGACACTTTATTTCTATTTAAATCGAGGATACCAACTTTGTAAATCCCAATTTTAATCCTAATTTAATCCCAATGCCTTTCTCATTAAACCCGTGCCTAACGCACAACACCCTTTCACCATAAAAATTGCTAAACACAATTTTCCCTATAATTTTTGTGTCATTTTATGTGTCCATGCAATTTCCCGAATTTACGGGGCTAAGTTGCAATTATTAAAATTATGTGGCACCACCCTATTAGCCATGAACAATGGAGAGGTCCCAAAATAGGGTCCTATTCTCACCCATGCATTCACCCCTCATGAAGAAAACCCTCTTCTCTTCATGATAAATCCCAACCCTTCATTTTGAAAGACATCAATCACAACCCTCCACCCCCCTTCACAAACCCCTATAAAGTAACTCCTCACCCCACCCTCAACACACATTCCCACCGGCCCTAATCCCAAGGAAACTCCCCTCTCTCTCTCTCCTCACTCCTTCATTAAAACCCCCCATGCAAACTTCTTCCTCCACTCTCCATTATATTCCTCCTTCTTCTTCCTTCCTTGTTCTTCATCCTGAAGAACACCAACCGACCAACCCCGGTCCGTTCCGGCCAGGCCACGGTGACCTACTCTGACTGCTGTGAGCCGACCGACTCATCTCCCCGTGCGGCCTGACCCGCGTCCCGACCGGTCAGCCGACCCCCCGCGGTACAGCCCCTCCAGCGCTGTGCACCGGCGCCTGACTCCGACCGGTGCACAGCCATCCCCCACGGCCTGTGCTCGTCCGGCAAGCCCGCAGACTCCTCGGCAGCCGACTCCAGCCTCTTCCCGTCGGCGCTGCAGATCCCCCGCTGTGCAAGCATCCCGACCGACCGATGAGTGCGTCCCCGCCGCCGGACGGAGTTCCTCCCGTTGTGCATCCCCGTCCACACTAGTTCACCACCACTACCACCATCACTACCATCCCGCGGTCACCCTCCACCGGCCGTACTCCAGCGTCGACGACCTCGTTGAGGTTCACCCTTCCCTCTCTCTTGTCTTTTAAATTCCAGAAATTATTATCATTTGTAAAAAGGATTTAAATATATGAGGATGTGTGAAATGCTAGCTAGGGTGGTATTTATATAGTGTGATATAAATGGATAGTGTGGGGAGTACTTAATATGTGATTAGGGTTAAGTATTGAAGATTATTAATTGTTTTGTGTTGATGTTTATATATGGGAAATGCTAGCTAAGGTTTTAGGTCATATATGTGAACATGGCTTGAGGTTGTGCTTAATGAGGTTTAATATATTTCTAGTATTTATGTAGTAATGATAAAAATGATTAGGGTAGTGGAATATTCGAACTACGGGATTAAGGTTTATGTTGGCTAAGGCTAATGATGATTAATGCGAAAATGGATCTTAATGACTTGAGGTTGTGTTAGCATGTTTTAGGGTTTATTTAGTGTAGTGACCTTGTGACTTATGTTTTATAAAGATGAATTTAGATGTGGTACTTGGATGGAAATTAGAGTTGGCTTCTACATAAATTATCGTGATTTAATTAAAATATGTGCTCGAGGAGGATAGAGTTTTGACCTTGGAGCCAACTAATCGGGATGTATCGTACATGGTGGAAATGTTAGTTTATTTTCGGAGAATTAAAATCGAGGAGAATATACAGATGACTAGTTGATGGACTATCGTACCGTTAGTCAGTTGTAGTCAGCCCTCTAGTATCTTACCCTTGTGAGTCGTAGAATAGATTATTAATTCTGGTTTGTATCTCTTCACTAGGTACTGCGGGACCTGAGGACTTGGACGCGGTACCAGATCCCCGTCATCAGCAGCCGCACGCAGGCAAGTGTACCTTGTCACCCTGTATTTTCAGTTTACAGATATTCATTGTTCCATTATGTACTTTGTGCACGTACTTATGTTGACGTTCGATACTTTGCGTCCGGATCACAACCGGGTGAAGACGTACGTTGTAACGTCTTAGAAGGATTGTTAGATGTTTTGTAGCATCTCGATATGCGTACCTGAGTATATTGATACCCCAGGACACACTCATACACTGTGATCGTGCCAGATTCCTGTATCCTGATACTGACATCATGACCAGAGACTGGGACGACCTTAGGGTCGAGTCTGTTGAGTTATTTCTGTGTGTCGAGACTGTAGTTAGAGGTTCAGGTTCAGCGCACAATCGTTGACCGCTTGGGAAGGGGAAGACAGTTACTAGACGTTTGGGCTACTCTGCACGCGCTTATATATATATATATATATATATATATATATATATATATATATATATATATATATATATATATATATGTATTGTTTCTGTAGTGATCCTGTATCTAGTGTAGCTGTTTCACTCGTGTGTCTCTGTGCTCGGAGCTACGGTACGACCCGTGTGTCTCTGTGTTCGGAGCTACGGTTTATTTTAGAAAGCCCACGCGTCGAACATTATCTTTAAACTGTGTCACACTTGTTTGGTTATGCTAGAGTACCCTGTTGTTGCACTTGTACTTTCTGTTTACTTGGCATGTTGTATTTCTGTACCTTGTTACGTCCCTCTGAGGACCTGGTTCCCTGCCAGTTTTGCAGCATAGATGATTACGGAGCATTTGGAGTTGCTGTTGGAGTTGCATGTCTTGTGGACATGGTACCAGGTACTCATATTATATCTACCGGCATTATGGTTATTTTACATTATTTATTTCATCTGCTGTTGTAGCCTAGTTTTTATAGACTCATACTTCTTCTCGAGTCTATTCGAGTTAGTGTGTTATTGGGCGGCCGACTCTAGCACATATAGCTCTTTCTTGTATACTGTTGTACATTGTGGATTGAGACATAGAGGTTTACATTTATGAGATATCTAGATAGTGCCCTTTATATTACAGCTTATACGTATTCGAGTCAGACCAGAGTCTGGTCGAATGCGTAGCTGGCGTGTCACGTATTCCTGGTCCTGCATATTTTGGGACTGGGGCGTGACAGACACACAAATAAAAGATAAGAAGACAAGAGCGCCACCAGAAACCTCGTCAACCTCCTTGGTCCCGGATCATCAACGGAGTAAAGGAGTCACTGTAGTCCTCGATCTCCACCGTCACACTTACCTAGATCTTTCTTTTGTACTTAGATCATCTTGTAATAGGGATTCTCTTGTACTCTTTGTCAATTCGTAATAAATAAGAACTTTACACCCAAACCACACAACCATATTTTTGCGATGTCGACAATTGGATCTTTTGTGGCTTGGCCTAAAAATCTTGTTATTTATCCTGGTCTAAAGCTTGCACCACAAGTAATATTCTATAAGAGAAGAGAAGATAATTGTGGCATTGTGGTTGGTATACTAAAATTTTGTGCAAGCAAAATTTATTGTAATAGAAAAACAAAGGGATAATAAGAGAAGAGAAGATAATTGTGGACATCACAAAATTGATTGTAATAGGAAAAAAAAAGGGATAATAAGAAAAATTTATTGCTTGCACATAATTTTAGTATTAAAAATGCATCAATTTATTCATCTTAAACATAATAATTGAGAGGACCACAACCATCAGCACAATCGAGCCCCCAAAAATTAATATATTCTTTTATTCAGTATGTGGAAACCTCGACAACAGGAGTGCATGTCCACATGGATCCTGGAGTGGTGTCCACTTATTCATCCGATATATATGTTATGAAGGAAGATTTACAACAATTTGCTAGTATAGAAGAAATATTTGTTCAAATAATTGTTGTTTACATGAGGTGTGACCAATTTTTGGCTTAGCAATGCTTTTATTTTCAAAATATTTGAAGTGTAGTATATTAATTATGTGTCCCGAATAATCTCTTTACATATTTCTATATGGAATGTTGCAAAGGTTAAATTTAGAAAATAAGTATAGACTTGTTGAACCTGGAGTAGTTGCTGAAGCGCGAAAGAGTTCACTTAGAGCTAGTGAGTTGGCCATGAGAATTGAAGTCTGCAACAAAGGTGAATTGATAGTATTTCTATACAATGCGAAGTAAGTTTTTTTCTTGTCAATTTATTTTATAGTTTTGAGTACTAGGAATCAAGTGATTGATGAAAAGTGGCATATTTAATATGCTTGCTTATTCTCATAGTGTATCGACTACAACTTATTTTTCTTCACTTGTAATGACTCTGCATGCTTCATCATGGTGAGGTGTGTCTTGCCATAATGTTAATGAGCTTAGATAATGAATTTCAAATATTTTAGGACATCCACTTGACTTGTTGACACATCAACATATATTGTCGAGAATTGAAATTGCAGGACATTAATAGGCTTGTTAATACATATAGGCTTACTTCAGCACTCTACCATGTGAATGGAAAAAGTTTCAAGCTGGGGAGAGGGATAGAAGAATCGGATCTTGTTGATTTATGGGAAAATATCTGCCCTGATAATCAGTTTTCAGTTACTAGGAAAAATCAGCAAATTCCAATTTGATTCAACTTGCAAGGCGGTATAAGGAAGAACAACTTGCAAGGCGGTATAAGGAAAAAATTACATGTTGTGTGTGTGTGGGGGGGGGGGGGGGGAGGGGTGGGGTGGTTGTGGTGGTGGTGGTGGTTAAGTTCATTAAATTTCATCTTGTACCATAAATACAATGCATGCTTTTCCAATTGTTATTTATGATATTATGTAAATAATAAACCTCTTAAGATAAAGTTGTCTAAAACTGGTTTTATTAGTATTGCTGGTTCCGTAACATCAAGTTTAGAATGATTTTAGAATAGTGTAGGAGTGCCTCTTTTTTTTTCCTTTTCCTGTAAAATTTTCATGATTTTTTAGTGAGAGTCACTAGATTCCTTCTCATAGCCATTTGTAGTTTTCAGGATACATATCAGGCCTTGCTTCAACCTTCTTTAGAGGCCTAATTTTCTTATATTTATTTAATATTCTACAGGGTAAGTATCATGTCGGATATGCATCAGACATACCTGAACCCTCTAAAAATTTCCTTGGAGAATATAAAATACACACATTGATTTAAAGGAGATTGCCACAATGAGGTATTACTACTCACTGAAATGGAGAATTAAGTTCAGGGATGGAGTTGTCCCCTACTAAGTAGTGAAGGACCACATTAGATGTCCATATTTGGTCAACATCATATTACCATGGGAGGATGACCATCTATTCACAATCATACCACGACTTTGGCTCTCACCACATCAGATTTTCACAGATGAACTACTGTATTTCCAACCTAAATGCATGTTTTTTCCATTCATACCAAGGAGCATTCCTGTGGGGCTTTTTTGCATGAGAGTTTGGTATATTGGTAGTTTATGATTGTTCGCTTGCATATAACCGTCTCCCTTATTCTATGGGATTCGGTTGTTAGCCAAGTAAGATAGGTTACCACAATTATAGGACTAACAGCTAAGCTTCAACAGATTCTTCACTTGTATATATATGCTATTGAATACATGAATAAAATACAATCTTTTTCAGCCATCTTTCATATTATCCTCTTCTGAAACATGGTATCAAAGCCAGGTTTCACCTCCAGAGCCTGCTGGTGGGTCGTGCGTCGATCACCGTCAGCGTCGAGCCGCTGCTGAACGCAGGCGCCTCCGAGCTCGATTTCGTCTCCAGAGCCTGTTGGTGGGTCGTGCATGTGCACCCGTCGATCTCCCTTCCGCAGTTGCTCCGCCTTCCTTCCGCGTTGATCCGCTTAGATCCGTCGACCAGATTCGGTTGGGATCTAAGGCCGGGTTCGACCGCCCCTTTCCTCAAGTCGCCATCTTTCCCTCTAGCAGGGTTTGTAAGCTCTCGATCAACCGTGCCGGCTCCGACTGAGCAGCACGTCGAGACACCAACCGATTTGCTGATTCTTATCTCCACTGAATTTTATGGGTGACGAAAAGAAACCCATTTCCTCCAGTGGTGCTTCCTCTGTTGTCGTTCAAGCAGAGAATTCCAACTTTAATATTGGAATACTGCTCGATGAAAGAAACTATGATCTATGGGCTCCACTCATAGGGATGCATGTCGCTGGGAGGAAAAAAATAGGGTACCTTCGGGGTACGATCAAAGCCCCCCCTGAAGATGATCCTACTTATGAAGATTGGTATTCTGAGGATCAAAAAGTCAAGAGTTGGCTTCTCTCATCCATGAAGCCAGAAATCATGAAGCGCTACATCCACTTACCGAGTGCCAAGGAGATCTGGGATGTCTTGAAGACAGCCTTCTTTAATGAGAATGATGAAGTAAGGGTGTATACTTTGAACCAGAAGGCCTCTCACCTCAAACAGAATGGTAGGCCCATATCCATCTACTTTGGAGAACTGACTAAAATTTTCTAGGAGCTGGATCACTACAGCAAGATTTCCATGATTTGTGACAAAGATCTCAAGACCTACCTGGAGTCAAAGGAGAGACAGAGAGTCTACTTATTCCTCGGAGGCCTAGATGATGATTTTGAACAGGTTCGTGGTGAAGTTCTCCGGAAGGATCCTCCGCTTGGCCTGCAGGCTTCCTATGCCTATGTTCGTCGAGAATGTGATAGGAAGGAAGCCATGAAGACAGAAGGAGATAAGGCTGAAGCGATGGTGGCTCGATATCGCACTCTACAGAACCGTTCAGGTTCATCTACTCGAACCTTCTCTGAGGAAGCTGGACAGTATAGAGGTGTTCGATCCGGACGCTCATATAATCAGTCGAGTGGTGATCGTACCTCACGTCAATATGGCAAGTGTGAGCATTGTGGAAGACCTAGATACTCCAAGCAAAGATGCTACGAATTGATTGGCTACCCTGAAGGCTGGGACAAAACCCATGACTCTCGTTTCAACAAAAATCGAGCCTCTGTGACTAACGTCAAGGATGATACAGAACTGATAGCTGAGAAAGCAACTGCTTTAGTCACGACAGCAGGTAACAAGGGTAAGGCTTTAAAAGTTTCTGATTCTGTTATGAATAATACATGGTTAATTGACTCGGGTGCTACGGCACATATAAATTTTGATTCCAAACTTGTTCAGACTTTAAATCCTTCATCTCAAACCGATGTGACCACCGCAGATGGCAGCTTTGTCCCTGTTATTGGGGAAGGCACTATTTCCTTTAATGACAATCTCAATCTTGATAATATCCTTGTAGTTCCATCCATTGATTATAATCTATTATCTGTTGCCCAAATAACTATTGCTCTAAACTGTCTTGTCATTCTGTGTGTTTAAGGACATCTAGACTCGGAAGACGATTGGTTATGGCACTAGACGGGACAAGCTCTACTACTTGGACTTAACATCAGACAGTAATCATCAGTTGATAAAAGCCCTTTCAGTTGGAGGTACACAAGGGAAGCAGAAAAAAAATGTTAATAATATTTGGTTATGGCATCGTCGTCTTGGACACGCCTCATTTGGGTATTTACAGAAACTTTTTCCTAGTTTATTTGCAAAGAGTAATGTTTCCCATTTTAAGTGTGATGTGTGTGAATTAGCACATAGCCATCGTAGTACTTTCTCTCCAAGTTTAAAAAAAAGTTCTGTCCCTTTTATGGTAGTACATTCAGATATATGGGGTCCATCTAAAATTGCTACTTTAGGTGGTTCCCATTGGTTTGCAACATTTATTGATGATTGTACACGTATGACATGTGTGTCTCTTTTGAAATCGAAAAATAAGAGTTGGGGAGATTACTATGTGTATATTAGTAGAAATCAGTGTGCATCAAGTAGTTGTGTGCAACAAGGTTAAGTGGGATGCAGGCATCAGTTTGGGGGTCGAATGTTGGACAGTAAGTTAGAGGGAGCTTGGTTCAGCATGGTGCAGGCCTTGCAGTGGTAGGGGATAAGGCAGTAGGCAGTTAAGGATATTTTGTAACTGCAGTGATGGGTAGCAGGTGAAGTGTAAGGCTCGGGCAAGAGTGTTAGGCAAGGGAGGGTGCTGAAGTACAGGGTAGAGCTGCAGCAAGAGGGGTTGCTCAGTCTACTTTTGTGCATTGAATTATGGTTAGGCAGTGTTGGGGCAGCAGCTCAACTGGGCTTTTTGTGTACTGCACTGGGTTTGGGTGTGCCAAGTTGGATACAACAGTAAGCTGGAGGGTTATCTAGTGTTCATTGAAGGGGGTTATCTAGTGCAGGAGTACTAGGAGAGGGAACTGCAGTTGTCTGCAGGCCTTGGAGGGGGTTATCTAGTATTCATTGATGTGCAAATATCTGTTGGGATTAGTGCGTGTGCAAGTGTGTACCAAAATGACATAAGAGAGGTATCTATGAGGAGTATCATAGATAAGTGTGATATATGGGTATTGGATATGCAAATATCTGTTGGGATTAGTGTGTGTGCAAGATTTTGGTGAAGTCAATTTCCATTTATATGCCCCATAACTTCACTTCCTTATAAAGAGCCGGACATGACGACCCCATCAATTGCCAGCTGAAACAAAGATACATATCATTTATTGTATTGTGCACACTCAAGAAGAGTGTTGTAGTTAGTTAAGTTCATTCCATTGTAAACTCCTAATAAACCAAAGAGTATTATCCACAAATCTTTTTGGGGTGCACAAAATTTTGTTCTCCTCCCTTTTATATTCCCATGTCAATTAATTGACTAAAATAATATATACTTCTCAAATCCATCATACTATACATATCCATCATGACTATGTTTTATTCAACGGAAAAAAAAAAAATAAGAAAACAACATTAGTGACCATTTTTATTTATGTATTATATTATTATGTAACTTTTTTTGTTTTAAGTCGATCATATCAATTGTATTTGTTCTCTTGAAGACTGCGTGAAATATTTGAATATTGTACAAAATTTATGGGAATCCAAACTAAATGTTAAGAATAATTAATACATAATTTATTATTTTAAAAATTATTATCTACATTCAATAAATAATAAATTATTCAAAAAATAATTATTTTATTGAATCTTGTTGATATTTTTTAAAACGAATTTTTTTTTTAATGTTTATAAGATCTTTTTGACACTTTTTAAATCAATTTTTTTTTTATTGTTTATTAGACGTAGATAATTATTTTTAACATGTATCATTATGACAGAGATGTTAACAAATTTCACATGTTTGTAGCCTGATGATAGTGCCCCCACCTGTCTCGGGTAGCCTCCCACCTACCACAACCGCAATTGGCAGTCATCATATGATATGAACTTCAATATAATGCTAACTGCATTCACACTTTCTTGGTCTAATCAGTCCATGCATGTTTAGAAAATTACAATGGTAATATCAAAGAATCAAAGAGGATCATTGGAGCATGCATGTGGGAGCACATGGATTCTACTTGGTAGGGAATTCAGATGACCGATCCCATCTTGAAAAGTTTCTCAACAAGTCAACGAAATCTAGGCTACGTACTTGACTATAAAGTATAAACATACATTTGATTTATTAATACGAAAATCTTAATTTGTAATTTCCTTTTTTGTCCTATCAATAATTTAGTGTTACTTTTACATTCTTTATGAAGGATAACTACACAATAGTATTTTACCATGGGGCACAGTTTACTGTGTTTTTTCATACATTTTTTTGTTATTGCCTGTAAGTTTTTGTTAGGTTTCGGATTATCCGATTTCATCCGAATTAAAATAGTTAAAATCGAATAAACCATTCTAAAAAGCTAAACCGAAATCAAATCAAAATTTACCATAAGTGAAACCAACCAAACTAGTTCTCGATCGGTTTATTCATTTTGTTCCTTTGGACTTTATTATTTAATGGATCGAATCCAAAATTAAAATTATGATTAAATTATATTAAAAAATTATAATTTTTATACATATATTTATTGTATTTGAAAGTTCTATCTAAAGTTGGACTAATTATTAAATTAGAAAAGTTGGAATTTAAAACACTTATAAAGTTAATGCTTTAAAAATATACATATTTTAATCATAAAATATGTAAAAAAATTAAGAGTAATTATATAATTGCGTAATTCTTATTCCATGTTCAATTTTGGACCTAAATTTAAAATGGAAACCTAAATCCAATAATTTTTTCTTAATATTTTAAAAATCGGCAAACGAAACCAAACCTAGTCTTTTATTATTCGGTTCCAAATAGCTCACCTTCCTTGCTTCTACCTTATTTTTATTACATGTCCTCCCAATGGAAAGCAACTTGTTGCCTACACATGGCTTAATGATTGTGGACGTATCATTCCAGTGGTTCAGCTCCTGAGCAGAGCAGAGCTCCTTCATCCATCTTCTGGTACGACTGACTCTCTCTCTCTCTCTCTCTTTCTCTCTCTCTCATTTGAATCTCGAAAATGATAATCTTTCATGTTTAGTAGTGCTTGTTTTATGTTTGAGGAGAGCTCTCTTTAGATATTTGATTCATTTCTAGTTCTGTATTTTGTTATTTGGTCTGTAGTGTTTGCTAAGAGATGCGAGTAGATTTATGGTTACATGACTAGTTACTAAGGGTTTATTTGATTGCAACATAGAAAATATGAAAGAAATTAATTCTATAAAATTATTATTTTAGAATTCTTTCTATGAAAATTTAAAATTTTCTTGCAAAAAACTTAATTTGGTATTTGATTGTCATTATTTACTACAGAGAAAAAAATAATATTTTTCTATGGGTTGGACAAGTTTTATTTTCCACAATTTTAGAAGAAAATATAAAAAATAATAATTTTTTGAAAAATAATTTAGTGAAAAATATAAGCTATCAAACACTACAAACGGATGTAAAATTTGTGATGGAAAATTTTTCCATAAAAAAAATGTCCATTCGACATGTTTTTGTTTTTGTTTTTGTTTCATGTTTACGATACTATGATTAAACTCAATGATTTTTCACTAGCTTGCATAGAATTCTATGTTCTTAAGAACACATGCAGTGAATCAAACCTCGGTGCAGGCTAGGCTTCAGAAGATCTTCCATCCTCTCCAAATAGTCTTATTTCTTGATCTCAGACAGAATGGCAGACGGAGGCAGTGGAAGTTCAATGGTGACCGTAGATGTGGAAGAGCTAGAGAAGTCCATGAGAAGTAGTCTTCAGACCTCGGGCAAGAGACCCAAGAAGAAAGGCAGTGGAAGTTCCATGGTGACCGTGGATGTGGAAGAGCTAGAGAAGTCCATGAGAAGAAGTTTTCAGACCTTGGGCAAGAAACCAGTGAAGGAAGAGTCGGGCAGTGGAAGTTCAATGGTGACCATAGATGTGGAAGAACTATTGACGTCCATGAGAAGTAGTGTTCAGAATTTGGGCAAGAGACCCAAGAAGAAAGAGTTATGTACCATTTATAGAGTATTCCATTCGGTTCGAAAAGATCACGAAAAATACTACGACCCACAGATCATCGCCATCGGCCCGTTCCATCATAACGATGATGCTCTCGAGCCGATGGAGTCGTTGAAGTGGAGATACCTCCGGCTACTCATCCTCCGGAGTCCCGAAAAGAACACGCTTCAGAATTATATCAACAAGGTTAACGAATTCAAGACGGAGGCAAGAAGCTACTACTCAGAACGGGTCGAACCGGACGACAGTGCCTTCGTGAAGATGATGGTGCTGGATGGCTGTTTCCTCCTCGAGTTCCTGGTCAACGCTTATACCGGCAACAACGAGGAGCATCTCAACGATGTGAACTGGAACCTCCCACTCCTGCGGAGTGACCTGCTGTTGCTGGAGAACCAGATCCCCTTCTCCGTCCTCGAGTTGCTGTTCGATTCGTCCGACATCCCAGTCCTTACGGGCCTCCACCCCGACGGCACCTCGGTTACTCTTATGAATCTCGTTGTTTCCTATGTCACCCGAAACAAGTTCGAGACCCTACCGGAGGTATGGAAGCCCGAAAGTACTATACATCACCTGCTCCATGTGCTCCATGTATCCATCCACCCTACCGGCAGCACGGATCGGCATGCTGCGCTTAGCATGGTGAAATGGATGAAGAGCATTGCTGCTGCTCCGTTCCTCTGGCTTCTGTCTTGCTTCCTTACTTGTCAGGTGCCACTGGACTGCTGCGGATACTGCCGGAGTGGTTCCAAAGAAACGCCGTCCAGAGCGCCGAGATGGATCCCCACTGCCACCAATCTTCGGGACTCCGGAGTTAAGTTTCGGAGGAAGAAGGGCACGGTGAGCTTCTTGGACGTCAGATTTGACAAAGAGGCAGGGATCATGGAGATCCCGATGTTGCCAATCCAGGCGGCCACCATCTCCCAGTTCCGCAACCTGATAGTCTTCGAGCAGTGCTGTCCGACTTCGGGAAGCTACTTCACCAGCCATGCGTTGCTCATGAACAATCTCATCGACACGGCAGAAGATGTCGCCCTACTCAAGGACAAGCACATCATCGAGAGCAAGTTCGGTCAGGACCAAGAGGCGGCCGAGCACATCAACAACCTGTGCCAGGGTGCGTATCTCGACTACAACACGCACCATCACCGTGAGATGTACAAGGACGTGGTGGCGTATTCTAACATCGAACGCCACAAGTGGAGGGCGGGGCTCATGCACGACTACTTTGCGAATCCGTGGGCTATCGTCTCTCTGATTGCAGCTGTACTCCTCATAGGTCTCACCATTACGCAGACCTTTTATGCAGTCTTTGCTTATTATCGCCCTCCTAAACAGAGTGGTTGAAGTGGATAATGCATGATGTTTGAACTTCATCTTCTGGTTTTGCTTGCAAAATTTCAATTCAAATGAACTTTTTTTTTTCTTCCTGGTCTCGTTTCTTGCTCTCTTTGACACATATTGTAGGATTCCTAGTGTTAGGGTAAATAATAATGGGAGATAAAATAAAAATTGCTTTGAGGGATACTTACGTATGCACTTTCTTTATAAAGTTGTTCACCCCCACTCAAAAAGAATTTGCTATGTGGATACTTCCCTCCAGGATATAACAAAGTCTTGAGGAAAAGATGTAGACAACAAATCATCTGAATCTCTTGTTCTTGGAATTGTTCAGTATTAGTAATTTTGTGTTATAGTTGTAATTTGATTATGTTTGAGACTTTGGTATTCTCGTATATTTATAGAAATTCTTGTGTCTTTTCATGAATATGTATACGTCTTCCAACAGTCAGAATGAATAGAATATTAAAATTCGTTCAAAACAATGAATTTGAAGATTCGTTCAAATCCAATGAATCTGAACATTCGTTTAAACTCAATAAATCCGAACTAGAAAGTTTATCTTTAGTGATATCAAATTTAAATTCTCAACAATCCTCCACTTTGTTATACAAGCAAACTTCCATTTTTAATCTCCTACTTTGATGTATAATCACTGAGTCTGTCAAACACAACACAAAATAATGTTATAATGAATACAAGAATGTGTTTATAAGTTAAACCTTCAATTAGTACAAATACATCAAAGTTTTATTAAAGTTATTGGTAGTATTAGCTTTTAACAAATTACTCTTTACAATAAAATCACAGGTTTCCACACATTACCAAAATTGGATTAAAGCAATTTCAATAATTTCAAACATCGCTTTAGCACTTTTATGGCCATTGCTAATCTCTTGATTTCGTGAATAATCTAAAGAATAAACCTCTAAACTCTCGTAAGAAGCGGCACCACTCTTACATTCACATAGGTGGAGTTAATTTATATACCCCCACTACTCAGGTATTTATTTAACTTCATTAAGAGCAAATCTTGCAATTGTCATTGTAGTGGTCACACTGATTCTGTCATAATCAAATGGAGCTATATTGTCATTCACTGTATCACAATCACTTCAAACAACTTATTTTTACCCATTAAACATTGTACAAATTTGTTTATTAGTCTAAGGATGGGTTACCATTATCGGTAATTTTTATAAGAGGTTTCATCCCATTTTTTTGATGTTCCTTTTACAACTTCGGTAGGTAGACCTTTAGTAAAAGGACTTGCCAAATTATCTTCACATACATTATTATGATCACTCCATCAATTGTCTTACAAACTCATGTCTTAGACTTTTATGTAAGACTTGACATTGTAAGTACTACTATATGGACTTGATAGAGTGGCTTGACTATCACAATAGATGAAAATACGATTCATTGATTAAACCATAATTTGATATCTAGGCATGTCCATATTTTTTGTTATGTTTTGCATGTCATTAGTCATTGCTTGCAGTTTAGTATTTGAATGTTCCATACAATAGTATGGGCTGGACTAGAGAAAATAAGATAGTACCAAGGAATGGTTTGATAATTTTTTTGGTACTCTTGTAGGTGCCTACACCTGTGTAATCTTTACCCTTATACATGCATCCTCAAAATCCATTTCTGATTATAAAAAAAAAAAAAAGGCAGAGGTGCTACTGACTTGCCTAAAGTTGCAATTTATAGAAGCAAAAATATGAAATTGGAATTGGAAGTTAACAAAAAGAGACAAATCGTTGGTGAAAACGTAGTAATTTTTAAGAGTTATTGTGGTGTATTGGCACCGAGAATGATCCTAATTTCATATAAAAATGGAATGATGTGTCTGAAGAAATAAAAGACAAGTTATGGGATTCCATTAAGGTATTTGTGTTGTACTTGCATATAGTTTCTCATAGTTAATTAAATCACTTCACTGAAACGTGTTTTTTTATTTTTTTACTCTTTTGTAGGTTCTATACAAAGTAGATAATATTTTGGTAAGGGACAAATTCTTGTCGACATGTGCCAAAAATTGTCAAGAACATACTTACTGTCAAACATATAATGCCCTATAAAAATGGAACCAGTACTATAATGCCCTATAAAAATGGAACCAGTACTATCTACTACTTCATTGAACTGACTCCATGGGAATTGTTTGTAAATGATCGTTTGTCTAAAAAATTCTTGGTACTTGCATCAACTATCATTAGAATATTTATTTCTTTTTTATTCAAGTTAAATGCTTATGTGTTATGCTACTATTTTGTCAATTGTGTAGTCTATACGAGAAAATAAAAGGTTGTACGAGCACAACACTTATATCCCCATCGCCTTTCTAGAAAAAGGTTATGCTAAGTTAGTGGCATAAATTGTAAGTATTTGTTTGAATTTCTTTGAAATTTTATTAGCAAAATGTTTTCAAGTACTACTGAATATTGTTCTCTTTTTTAATAAACAACAAAAAGATCAGGAAACCATTAACGAAATTGATCGGGATATAGTTTGGAAGGTTGCTCGAACTAATAAGTCTGGTGGATTTGGCAATGAGGGCATTGAGAACGGAGTAAAAAAAGAGTAAGTTATCTTGTTGCCCCTCTACGGTATTCTTTTTTTTTATACTTAGATGGATTATTAGTTGGAAACTTTTTGTACTATATTTGTAGGATGAGTTGAGGAAACGAAAAGACAAGGGGTTGCTAAATCCTACTGGCAGAAAAGATATCCTGGCATTGACATTAGAGACTCCTGAACATTCTGGTAGAGTAAGGGGTGTTGGACAATATGTGCCACCATCAATATATTTTCCACCCGCTCCCACTCGACAAGCGCTAGACCAAAAGATGGATAAGCTACATACTGATTTGTACGATTTGCAAGTTAAATATGACAAGCTTTTAAAATTACTCTTGAGCCAACCTCCTGAGCAAATTCGGACCATTAATACCCAAAATGATGAACCGAATAATGACGTAGATGAAGAGACAGAAGATGTGATAGGTGACATGCGTGTGGGTTAGGATCATCTACAAAATCCTTCATTAAGGAAGCAGCAATGTCGTTCTCCTATTTCTCAAAATGATTCTTCTCTTCCTTCTCTAAAATTAAGTAACTTTTATTTGTACTGTGCAATCTATGTAATTTTTCTTATAATTTAATTGTTTGACCACTTACACTTGTAGGAAAAATAAAATCGTGCAAATTGGCATCTGGCACCATCAATAAATAATATTATTGCCGAAGGCACTCAGTTCGATGACGATGATCCTTATGTAACCGTACATGGAGTGCCTTTATTTTCTACAAATGTATGTTTCTGTCACTACTGTATTGAAAGGAAGTGCTCGATTGCCGATTCATATGGGTGATGAGCTAATTTTTGTTGTCCAAGTCATTGGTGTAGAAGCATAAAAAAATTCAGCCCATGCGCCTCAGTGACCCAGCTTCATGCGCCACAGTGATCCAGCTATATGCTCCAACAGTCTAAGAGGTGTCTCATATGCTCGTAGTGCCAAGCGCCACTACGAATCTTGGTGTCTCATGTGCTCACAGTGCCATGCGCCATAACGTACCTTGGTGTCTCATGCACCCGCGGTGCTATATGCCACTAAGTCTCCTGTGTTCTTCATGCGCCAAGTGGCAGAAGTCCCTAGGTGCAATCACAGCCATCGAGATTAGGGCATGGCACATGTCACGAGTATTATGGGCATCAACAACCCCAGATCTCGACTTGCCATGTGGCATCACTAAGACAACATGTGCTTGCCTTGCCATGCGCCAGCGTGCAACCTACGTATATGCGCCTATGGGAGGTCTTCCTAAGGCTATAAATAGTGGGTGTTCCCTACATGCAAAGAAAAAAGGAAAAAGAGAGCAGCAGGACCACGACCAGGAGATGGCACACAAATAAAGGAGAAGAAGACATGAGCGCCGCCAGAAGCCTCGTCAACATCCTTTGTCCCGGATCGTCAACTGAGTAAAGGAGCCACTGAAGTGCTCGATATCCACGGTCACACTTATCCAAATCTTTTTTTTGTACTTAGATCCTCTTGTAATAAGGATTCTCTTGTACTATTTGTCAATTTGTAATAAATAAGAATTTTACACCTAAACCACACAACCTTATTTTGTGATATCGACAAAAATGATGACTCTGCTGGAGAAAAGCTTCTCCTCCAACGAGAAGTTGGTAAAATAATCCGACGTGACCAAGTTAGGCTCGACTCAGAGGATGTTAGTCGTTCGCTTCGACCAATAGGCATTTGAAGACATGCTGTACAAGCTGAGCTCTAGCATGAGGCCCGTATGACCTCGCAAGACTTAGAAAACTCTGGACGTTAGTGCCGCTGTGCCAATCCCGAAGTTGGTACCCGATGCAATATCAACCCACACTGCAGTTGCACATGCGGTTGACCTGTACTCCGCCGACAAGTCAAGTTCCTTGCCGAGGCCCGCACGATCTCAAAAAGTTTGCAGGATTTGGGTTGCTAAAGCCGCTGTGCTAAACCCGATCTCCTCTCCAGAATCGTTGTCAATCTTTGCCGCAGGTGCACACAAGGTGGGCAAGCATCCTGTTTTCATCTCCGAAGCTGCGCTCGAGACGAACCACACCAAGTCCTCCGATGCGAGCATGTAGCGTTGTCTAGGCCAGAAAAGATGCGCCGATCACAGGCGCATAGAATCTCCTCCAATCAAGGCTGCTATTAACAATGGTCCGTGTATCCCTAACCTAGACTCCTTGTATTATGCGCCTAAGGAGAGGAAGCCCAAAATATCCCGAGCCATGCGTGCTCGAAGGGCTGCGCTGTCAACTCTCCAATAGCATGCTCCGTTGCTGGTGACACGTGCTGCTAATGGAAGACTCTATGGGGAAGACCCAGGTGCTCATGCGCCGTAAGTGGGTCGACCCTTAGATCCTTCTCAAACCCACTTGGATGTCGTAGTTGCACTCAAACCAAGTCGGGGAATGAATATCGGGATGACAAACCCATGCGCCCAACCTGGCTGCGCACATAGAGGGAGTCTATCTCACATCAGGTCTTCCACTAATGATCTGGTTACAGTTTCTGCAGAAGAACCGGTTCAGGGAGAAAAATCTCCACTTTTTTTTCTATGTGCAAGGGTCATCCGAACACATAAAATGGGGGCAAAAGTGAAGCTTCCAACGTCTGATTTACACAACATGATTAGTCACAAGCGTAAGACGACAGAAGAATTCCCCGCGTAGGACGTGTCTCCTCAAAGGCACACCTGTGCCAACATTATCATCAACTCTTGCTGCACTCAAGTACCGGTTCCTCCAAAACGACATTTAGTGTTCGAGCGATTACAATCAGCAACTCCAGCCCGACGACATCGATCCCCGAAAACCTCTACATCGTAAGGAGGAATTTTCTGTCGCTTCATGTTGCTCAACATGGAGATCCTCTCCCCTGAAGAAAATCTCGAAGAAAAGCTCACAAACCTTAAGGGTGCCGGTCAGTACTCCACGAAGTCGTCCGCGAGGTAGCAGACTGGTACCTACCGTGGGGATATTTTAAGGCATGTGCTCGAGAACGAAGGCTGGGGGTAGCCATACCTCCCTGAGCAAAGCTGCAATTGAAGCTGGGGGTGGCAATCCTTCGGTGTTTTACTTCAACCCGGCCTTCCAAGATGATGGTGCATCCTTGTAAATGGGTGACGGCTTGACATGGGGTATCCATATCTTCCATGATAAGCCCGCAAGAGAGACTGGAGGTAGCAATCCTCCAAATTCAGAAGATGATACAGCAATGCCCATTTTTCCTGAGGACAGTGAGACTCAAGCATCCTAGGTAGAAAGTGCGGCGTCCATCTTCCCGTCCACCATATCCCATGTAATGGCAGTTTATATGACGGGAGACGAGCATGCCGCAGAATCCAGCAATCAATAATGCCTTGAGGCACTGGAAACCATGATGCAGGCTCTGAGCACTTTGATGCAAACTTTGACTCACACGGTCCTGGAACTCAGAGAGAACTTAGCCCCGACACAGCAACAAGCTCCAGGAAGAGTCAACCCAGATAGGGACAAACGAGGAATCCGGCATGCCAGATCTGGCTTCTCACATCACAAGCAGCCAGATGGTATCTCGGTCCTTTGTCGCTCTTTTACCAGAGGATATCCAGGAGATGCTAAGGGACCTACGTGCCCGTGTAGACGCTCGAGATAACCAAGACAGGCTCTAGAAGCTTGGGATCCGGTAACCCTATCCTCCCGAGTGGGATAACGTGGTATACCCTCCCAAGTACAAGCCACTATCTCTGACTACATTTGACAGAAAGACGTCACCCCATCAATACATGAGATATTTCAATCTACAATGGGTCACCTACCGCGGGATAACGTCCTACTCTCCAAATTGTTCGTTGGAGCATTATTCGATGTCGCGTTTGAGTGGTTCTGCAATTTCCAGTGCATTTCATCCTTCGAGGACCTGAAGTCCCTTTTCTTTGCCCGATTTTACGAAGGAGGAATGTACATGACTATTTCCTATCCCATGGATATCACTCAAGGAGACAAGGAACTGGCATGGAACTACATCGAACGGTTATGACAGGCGACGCTAAAATTGCCTTTCGGTATCCCCAAATCTTCGCTAATGGACATGTGCCGAAAGAACCTTCTACCAACAGTGAGACTCTTGACGATATCTGGCCCATTCACCGACTGGACAACATTTATCATAAGTGACAATGCTGTCGAGAAGAGCGTGAAAGACGCCCGCTTATTGGAATTCTAAGCTCCTAATGATGAAGACAAGGGAAAGCAGCCTTTCACCACTAGCAACAGTCATGACAATAAAGGAAATCATGCCTTGATAGTAAACTTGGCCAAAAATCCAACCTCACCTATTACCAAGCCGACAAAGCCACCTAGGGTATATGAGACTTATTCTTTTGAGGACGATAATGTCATGGAACTCTTCAATGTTTTAATGAAGGGTAACAAGCTCAAGCTACCTAATATTAAACGCCTCGATGAAGCAGGCATGGTCGACAACCCCAAGTATTGTCACTATCATTGATACGTTTATCACTTCACGCAAGACTGTTATGTATTAAAAAGACAAATACAACGGATGATCGACTCCAAAGCTCTCACCCTGGACTATGAAGACAAGATGGTCATTGCAAATATGGTGTCTCTCCAATTCAGCACTTTTCCGACAACAGAGGCCCAAGATGGCGTCATCCCCATACCGAATACAACCATGAAGGTCGTTAACCTCCCCCCAGCCCGAGCAGAAGGGTTGGTTCGCATTACAACTCCAAAAGGTGAAGTCATGTGGGTTAATCCAGACATCGTCCCTGAAATAACACAGCAAGCAGTGCATTCTGTCTCTAAATCCAAAGAAAGGAAGATCAAGCCCTGTTACACAGTCTCCCCAACAACAGATGAAGCTCTGGCAGTAGTAACCAGGTCGGAGCTAGCCTATCAGCGTGACTATAGTGCTCCCGATGACTCTGCATCTCCAGCAGTCGAACCTCTTGTCTCTGATCCTGGTCCATCCCAGATTCAAGTAGCGGACAAGCAAAAGCAGAAAAAAACTCGCTATGATAAACCTCTGCAAAAGACGTGACTCAAGGGATGGATAAGCCCTGCAACTTAGACATACTGGCACAACTGGCTAACACGCCCCTGAATATGTCACTCTTCGAGCTCCCGCGTCATTCTAAAAAGACCCACGACGCTTTTAGTGAGGCATTGCAAAACATCGACTCCTATTTGGCTCAAGTTAAGCCACTGGCTAATAATCCCTCTACATGCCCCCAATGCAACAGTATGATGGAGGTAATCCCGAGCATCACATTCTTCCAGCAGGATATGTTGTTGAAAAATAATAGGCACAACCGTCCCCTGTATTACATAGGATACATCAAAGCCATTAAAGTGGACCAGATGCATATCGACCCCGGATCATCCCTCAGCATCATCCTACGGAGTTTGCCAAAAACCAAAGGAATCCCAATGCATCGGCTGGCAACCACTAATACCACCATTAACGGCTTCAACGCTGGAAGAAGCTACCCTCTATGTCATCGACATGGAGGTATCCTACAATGTCCTACTAGGGCGACCGTGGATACATGAGTACATGATTGTCCCATGGACTCTCTACCAGTGCTTGAAGTACGTCAACGAAGATGACATTGTCAAAACAGAATTTGCTGACGTGGATCTTTTCAAAGGGATCAAGGAGTACTACTCCGACTCGGTCATGTACAAACAAATCCATCTATACGAAGGCGCCAACGATGAAGCCGACATTGTTACAGCTTCAGATACTCCTCAAAAGATTCATCTTAAAGGACGCCCAGTCCCCGCAGCTGCTCCTCTTGTGGTCAAGCTTCATAAAAAGGTGCCTGAACCCTCAGTGGTCAAGCCTTGGAGGTTGAGACACCATCCAAACAAGGATGCCCCTGTCGTGGGAACCCTAGATAAGCTGGTAGTTAAACTCCATAAAAAACTCCAGCACCGTCAGCGTCACTGACAACCACTGGAGAAGACTAACTGGCAAAATACATCACGACATCCACGGACGCATCGTTCTTCGATGACATGATCCCTTTTGAGGAAGTACAGTATTTTCTCAATATAGGTCTGTCTTTGAGCTAATTCATCATAGCACAGTAGAACACCGTATACTCTTTGGAGCATGGTTTATGCCTACATCTGCATACGCAAGTAGCCACTACTCACTTAATGGATCAAATCCACCTTACCCAAGATGCCTGTTTCGTCGTCCCAGTAAAGAGGAAAGGGGAAAAACCTATCATTTTCGGAAAGCTCGAAGGCCACCGGGACTTCATCGCAGACGAGCCGGAACAGGAAAGCGGTAGAATGCAACTTCACCGCTACAACATCCAGACTAAGCTTATCATCCAAAAGATGGGATAAGATCTGAAGAGCGACCAAGGCCTAAACTATTGCAAGGGACGATGACTTCTATTGCATCACTTTGCTCCTAAAGGCAAACCAGAGACATACTACCAATGGATTGACCATGGTCGAGGGTATGTCACACCTCCTACAATGCCCGAAGATTCGAAGGAGGAAGATAACAAGTAGTCTCATTCTTCGTAGTCTTCCGCTTGAGACTCCGAAACTAGCATCAGAGAGGTACTCAAGCAAACATTGTCCATTAACATGGCATTGGAGAATCCAGAAGAAGACGATGAGCATCCTATTGAACTCTTTGAAGTAGAACCATGGGTTCTAAAATTGAAATCTCTATAGGAGTTATGATTCGAGCAGTGGGAACCTCCTACTGAAGACGAGGTTGTACAAATGGATTTAGGTGAAGACGTGGCTCCTAAACCAATTTTTATTAGTAAAATCTTTTGACAAAAGAGCGTGAATTCCTTGTCCAACTGGTAAGGGAATACATTAACGTCTTGGCAAGGAACTACGAAGACATGCTAGGCTTGTATCCACGCATCACGATGCACAAGCTCAATATCCAGCCGGACGCCAAACCTGTAAAGCAACATCAACGACAGTTTTGTCCAGACATTATGAACGCTATTAAAGATAAAGTGATTAAGCTAATAGCAAGTGGCTTCATTCGCGAAGAACAATACCTGGACTGGGTAGCTAACATCATCCCTGTCATAAAAAAGAACGGCAAAATCCTAGTCTGTATAGACTTTTATGATTTAAATGTGGCTTGCCTAAAGGAAAAATTTTCTCTCTCGATCACAGACGTAATAATTGACAACACTTGCGGCTTTGAGCGTATGTCCTTTATGGATGGTTTCTCAGGCTACAACCAGATCATGATATTTCCAGACGATGAGAAATACACGTCATTCCGGACGCCAATAGGGGTGTACTGTTACATCGTGATTCCTTTCGGTCTGAAGAACGCTAGAGCAACATATCAGTGAGCTATGAGCACTATCTTCGGCGACCACCTGCGCAAGACATTGGAATGTTACGTTGATGACATCGTTGTCAAAGCCATTTTCAAAATAATCATTTCCATGATTTGAAGACGGTATTCGATTTAATACGATCCCACCAGCTCAAGATGAACCGTACCAAGTCGTTCCTAGGAGTCTCCAGCGGCAAGTTCCTGGACTTTATCATAACTTAAAAGGGTATTCATATTGATCCTGAGAAGACCAAGGATATCCTGGATATACACCATCCGAAGTACCTGTGAGAACTTTATGGTTTGAAAGGAAGACTGGCGTACATCAGGAGATTTATCGCTAATCTCTCTGGATGATGCGGAACCTTTACTCAGATCATGAAGAAAGGAGTCTCTTTCACCTGGATGAAAGAATGTCAGCAAGCGTTCGATGATACTAAGAATTATCTCACGAACCCCCTGGTGTTGGTGGCTCCAGTCGTGGGAAAGCCCTTCTTACTATACGTCCGAGCAATAGATTATTCTCTTGGCGCTCTTCTCGCCCAAAATAACGACGAAGACTATGAGCAACCTATCTATTACCTCAGCAGAGCCATGATCGACGCTGAACATAGGTATAATTTGGTCGAAAAGGAATATCTTGCCTTAGTGTTTGCTGTCCAAAAGATACGCCATTACTTAACAGGAAACCATACATGTGATATCTCGAGTGAACCCCCTCAGAGTCCTTATGACCAAACTCGAGGCACTTAACTCTCGCCTAACCACATGGGAAATCCTGTTGTTGCCCTATGACATGGTATTCGTCTCGCAAAAAGTTGTCAAAGGCCAAGCATTGACCGATTTCCTGGCAGATCATCCGGTGCCAGAGACTTCAAATCTCTAAGATAAAATCCCTGACGAGGTGCTAGAATCTAACACAGCCATGACAGGAGGATCGATTTGGCGAATGTTCTTCGACGGTGCTTCCAGAACATGACCAAAAGGCAACATCGTCGTCGGGGTGGGGATAGTGCTAATCTCTCCCGACTACTTGGTCATCCATCGCACATACTCGCTGACGGAGCCATGTACCAACAATGTGGCAGAATACAACGCTCTTATCATTGGGCTTCATCTTGCCAAACATCTAGAGGTCGACTGCTTGGAAGCCTATGTAGACTCCAAGTTAATAGTCAGTCAAGTCCGTGGCGAGTATGAAGTCCGGCAGAAGAATTTACTCCCTTACTTCCAAGCGGCCATTGACATGATCTTCACTTTCACAGGGTTCTTTATAGAACATGTGCCACAACTGCAAAATATCGAGGCTAACGCACTCGTCGGCCTCGCTTCCTCTTTAGCGACTCCAATCAAGACTCATCTATTAATCACAGTGGTGGGTCAATAACTAGTATACCCAAGGAACAACTTATGCTTGAATCTAAGCCATTCTGCGGACATAGATATCAATGCCAAGGATTGGAGACTATCGTTTATAGACTACATTGTCTACGAAATCCTGCTAGACGACCCTAAGGAGGCCACTTCTATCAGAATATGCTCTCCCTCTGATTCTACTATGATACGACCACTAAGATGTTGTACCGTCGTTCCTATGATGGACTCCTACTATGATGCCTATCGGACGTAGAATCAAAACAAGCTCTCTGTGAAGCTCATGACGGTATTTGTGGTGCTCTCCAACCCGATTCTAAACTTCAAGATCGTCTCTGATACATGGGCTATTACTGGCTAACAATGGTGATAGACACTGTCGAATATGCAAGGAAGTACCGAATGTGCCAAATTCATGCAGACTTTATCCACCAACCCTGTGAATTTCTTTACCCGATCGTTGCATCTTGGCCATTCGAAGCCTGGGGGATGGATATTATAGGACCAATCAATCCACCTTCATCTAAGGGGCACTGATTCATCCTGGCAATCACAGACTACTTCTCTAAATGGACAGAAGCAGTTCCGCTCGTAGAGGTGAAAATATCTAACGTGATCAGTTTCCTTAAATATCACATCATCTATCGCTTTGGCTTACCTCGAAGGATCATTCATGACAATAGTCCACAGTTCGTAAGCCACATTTTCTTTCAGTTTTGCGATAAAAATTGAATCCAAAATGTAGCTTCAACTGCCTACAATCCAGCAGCGAATGGATTACTGAAGTATTCAAAAAGACAATCATCAAGCTACTCAAAAAAGTTGTTTCAACCAACAAACGTGACTGGAATAAGAAGCTAGGTGAATGTCTATGGGCCTATCGCACGACGGTCCGCACTCCGACTAGCAGCGCACCGTTCTCTTTAGTTTATGGAAGTGTGGTTGTGCTTCCCTTAGAGACCAAAATTTCTTCCCTTCGGGTGGCACTTTTCAATTAGCTAACCGACGAAGACAACAACCGTCGATGTCTACAGGAATTGGATGCACTCGACGAAAAATATAGCCTATTGAGCTATATCAAGCGCGACTTTCCGGCACCTTCAATAAGAAAGAAAAGGAAAGGACTTTCTAGGTCGACGATCTGGCCCTAGTAGTGAGAAGAACAATAATCATGACCCAAAAAAATGCAGGAAAATTCTAACCCAAGTGGGAGGGCCCCTTTATGGTAGAGACGGTATATTCCAACGGAATATACAAGCTCGTTAAGCCTAATGTTTACTTGCTTATGATGCCAATCAACGAAAAGTTCCTGAAGAAATACTATGCCTAAGTTAGGCATACCAAAAAAGGAGACAAATGCTTCCCCCGTCAAGTTTGTATTTTATACGTTTGTAGTATACATGCAAACTCTTTTGCTCGTACTCGGGAGTCCCGAATACTCAATAGGCAACGGATCCACCAAATCTCCACAAAGTAAATAGTTCATGTCCATATCACCTCTGAACTATGAGATGCCCATACCCCCCAAGTAAGAGAAAAAAGTCACGTCTATATTACCTCTGACTCATTTTCTCTCATTGTCCCACTCAACTACAAATCCATTTGCTTGACTATCGGTTCTACACCGGAAGTATCCCTATCATCACAGATGATGTACCCACCAAACTTTCTTAATGGATCTACTCTAACCTATCATGTTCATACTACCTCTGAGCTTGGCAATATCGCAGTTATGATGCTATACTATGTCATATTACCTCTGATATAAGCACTCATAGCCACAATGTCCATAGCAACAAGAAAAGTTCTAAACAGGAAGAAAGGCAAAATTTTTATTAATATTCAAGATCATGAGTACATATGAAAGTCCATTACATTTAAGGATTTTTCATTAATATTCAAGATCATGGGTACATTTAAAAAGAAGGGGACTTTGATGTACTGATTATGGTACTAACGCATGTAAAGTCGGCAGCTCAATGCATTCTAGGTCACCACTTCAACAGATTCCTCAGTGTGAGAAAAGAATCCATACTGATGGATAGCAAGGGAGCTTGCAACACAGGGTTGAGCCCACAAGACCCAACTGTTTCATTCAAAAGGACGCGACTAGAAATTTCGGTTGGAATAACTAGCCACACGATGCCACTCAGATGGGCCATCAGGACTCGACCCGAGATCTAGCCATCACGCCCTGGTCATATACGGAAAGAAGCTACAGCGAGCTAGGTTGGAAGATCGTGGACAATCCTCCGGATAATATGCTTGTTCACCACGAATAACGGTGACTATGATATCCTTCCACGCTTCATCGGGATCAGAGCAATTCGAGAAAGCCTCGACAAGACGAACACACAAAAAGTTAGCATATATGAAAAATAAGACAAATCAGAAAGTACAGATCCGCAAGACATGCGCCGCTTGGGTCAATCTAGCCATCCATGCGCTTGAGCATCAAGACCGGTGTATACGCGTATGACCGTGAGTGCATAGTCAAGTGCATTCATGCAGCATGATCGTGCATCGGTTCTCAGCGCATGCTTCAGGAGAGTGTCCAAGGACAACGTCACCTATGCTACCAAGGGAGAAAACCTTGCCGACAGCACATCTTCAGGTCGAAGCCCCCTAGCAACGACCATGCACATCAAAGTCGAGAAGTAGCATATGCGCATGGACGAACAAGTTCCCATCCACGCGGATAGACAGTGCCGAAGGGCCAAAATGTCCGGGTGACACAAGAACAAGAGGAGGCGAGTTTCGTTCCTTACCTTCATCAATGGCAGCAAGGTGGTCGACCATCAGAGGGAGGGGATCGACGAACCACTCGACTAATATCCCCACACGTGGCTTATGCCAAGTCATTTAGACGAGGAAAGAAAGCACTGCCATCTCTCTTCTCTAGGCTTCTATTTATAGGCATAAAGGCCATTAATGGCTTCCGAGTTGCTTGGCGGCGAATCGAGGAATGAACCTGACAATTAGCGGACAAATATCCACCTTAGCCTGATGCGCCAAGTATCATCGTTCTCCTCAGATGCGCCAAACAGGCCTAATGCACCAAGAAGCTAACTACGCCTAGCTAAAGACATCCCTATGCACCCAATGGTCATATGTGCTGAACAGTCTGCTGCGCTGAGGGGAGAAGTACTCCATAGATGCGCCATATATGAGAATGCTTCATACTTGTGCCAAAGCAATTCCTACACCAATATCCTCCATGCTTCTGTTCAAAGTATTCTAAACTTTAAAACTTACAAAGTTTTAATTCATAAACTTTGTATGGGGTCTTGTAGAGGTATAAAAAAATCTATCCCCACGCGCCTCAGTGATCCAGCTCCATGCGCCACAATGATCCATCCCAATGCGCCTCAGTGACCCAGCTCCACGCGCCACAGTGATCCAGCTCTATGCTCCAACAGTGTAAGAGGCGTTGCATGTACCCGCAGTGCCATGCGCCACTAGGAATCTTGGTATCTCATGTGCCCGCAGTGTAATGTGCCACTAAGTATCTTGGTGTCTCATATGCTCGCAGTGCCATGCACTACTACGTACCTTGGTGTCTCATGTGCCCGCGGTGCCATGTGACACTAAGTCTCCAGTGTTCTTTATGTGCCAAGTGGCAGCAGTCCCAAGGTGCAATCACAACCATCGAGATTAGGACATGACACGTGTCATGAGTATTATGAGCATTAGCAACCACAGATCTCGACTTGCCACGTGGCAACCCTAACACCATATATGCCCGCCATGCCATGCGCTAACGTGCAACCTACGTACATGTGCCTATGGGAGGTCTTCCTAAGGCTATAAATAGTGGGTGTCCGCCACATGCAAAGAAAAAGAAAAAAAAAAGGAAAAGGAGAGGAGCAGGACCACGACCAGGAGATGACACTGTAAACCCCCTCGATTTATTCTCTAGATAGTCAGGGTTTGATTTGGTAAATTTTGGGTTGGTAGCAGATGTTGAGATTTAGAGTAGAGTTGAGTCTGACTGTTATTATAATTCATTTAATTAAAACCCTTGGCGCGCCCTATCATTTCTAAATTACTCGGAGCCCAATATCAGCCCATAAATTTCGTTCAATTATTGTACTTCTGACCTGACCCGCCAACTTAGGCATTGGACTTTTTCGTCCTTTAAAATCTGTTTTATTGTGCTCTAAATTAATTGCGCAACATTCCAAAAATCGTAACCCATATTTAATTCTGTGTCGGACACCTGTGTCGTTACCCTAAATTTTGGGATACCAACTTAACCCGTTGAGCCGGACCAACTAAAGGGTCCAAGACTGACTCCAAGCCCCCACCATTTTTGGCCTCTGCGTCATTTCCGGATTTTGACCCCAAGTGCCCCAATTAATTTAAAATTTGTGGGACACTTTATTTCTATTTAAATCGAGGATACCAACTTTGTAAATCCCAATTTTAATCCTAATTTAATCCCAATGCCTTTCTCATTAAACCCGTGCCTAACGCACAACACCCTCTCACCATAAAAATTGCTAAACACAATTTTTCCTATAATTTTTGTGTCATTTTATGTGTCCATGCAATTTCCCGAATTTACGGGGCTAAGTTGCAATTATTAAAATTATGTGGCACCACCCTATTAGCCATGAACAATGGAGAGGTCCCAAAATAGGGTCCCATTCTCACCCATGCATTCACCCCTCATGAAGAAAACCCTCTTCTCTTCATGATAAATCCCAACCCTTCATTTTGAAAGACATCAATCACAACCCTCCACCCCCCTTCACAAACCCCTATAAAGTAACTCCTCACCCCACCCTCAACACATATTCCCACCGGCCCTAATCCCAAGGAAACTCCCCTCTCTCTCTCTCCTCACTCCTTCATTAAAACCCCCCATGCAAACTTCTTCCTCTACTCTCCATTATATTCCTCCTTCTTCTTCCTCCCTTGTTCTTCATCCTGAAGAAAACCAACCGACCAACCCCGGTCCGTTCCGGCCAGGCCACGGTGACCTACTCCGACTGCTGTGAGCCGACCGACTCATCTTCCCGCGCGGCCTGACCCGCGTCCCGATCGGTCAGCCGACCCCCCGCGGTACAGCCCCTCCAGCGCTGTGCAGTGGAGCCCGACTCCGACCGGTGCACAGCCATCCCCCACGGCCTGTGCTCGTCCGGCAAGCCCGCAGACTCCTCGGCAGCCGACTCCAGCCTCTTCCCGTCGGCGCTGCAGATCCCCCGCTGTGCAAGCATCCCGACCGACCGCTGCGTGCGTCCCCGCCGCCGAACGGAGTTCCTCCCGTTGTGCATCCCCGTCCACACTAGTTCGCCACCAGTACCACCATCACTACCACCCCGCGGCCACCCTCCACCGGCCGTACTCCGACGTCGACGACCTCGTTGAGGTTCACCCTTCCCTCTCTCTTGTCTTTTAAATTCCAGAAATTATTATCATTTGTAAAAAGGATTTAAATATATGAGGATGTGTGAAATGCTAGCTAGGGTGGTATTTATATAGTGTGATATAAATGGATAGTGTGGGGAGTACTTAATATGTGATTAGGGTTAAGTATTGAAGATTATTAATTGTTTTGTGTTGATGTTTATATATGGGAAATGCTAGCTAAGGTTTTAGGTCATATATGTGAACATGGCTTGAGGTTGTGCTTAATGAGGTTTAATATATTTCTAGTATTTATGTAGTAATGATAAAAATGATTAGGGTAGTGGAATATTCGAACTACGGGATTAAGGTTTATGTTGGCTAAGGCTAATGATGATTAATGCGAAAATGGATCTTAATGACTTGAGGTTGTGTTAGCATGTTTTAGGGTTTATTTAGTGTAGTGACCTTGTGACTTATATTTTATAAAGATGAATTTAGATGTGGTACTTGGATGGAAATTAGAGTTGGCTTCTACATAAATTATCGCGATTTAATTAAAATATGTGCTCGAGGAGGATAGAGTTTTGACCTTGGAGCCAACTAATCGGGATGTATCGTACATGGTGGAAATGTTAGTTTATTTTCGGAGAATTAAAATCGAGGAAAATATACAGATGACTAGTTGATGGACTATCGTACCGTTAATCAGTTGTAGTCAGCCCTCTAGTATCTTACCCTTGTGAGTCGTAGAATAGATTATTAATTCTGGTTTGTATCTCTTCACTAGGTACTGCGGGACCTGAGGACTTGGACGCGGTACCAGATCCCCGTCATCAGCAGCCGCACGCAGGCAAGTGTACCTTGCCACCCTGTATTTTCAGTTTACAGATATTCATTATTCCATTATGTACTTTGTGCACGTACTTATGTTGACGTTCGATACTTTGCGTCCGGATCACAACCGGGTGAAGACGTACGTTGTAACGTCTTAGAAGGATTGTTAGATGTTTTGTAGCATCTCGATATGCGTACCTGAGTATATTGATACCCCAGGACACACTCATACACTGTGATCGTGCCAGATTCCTGTATCCTGATACTGACATCATGACCAGAGACTGGGACGACCTTAGGGTCGAGTCTGTTGAGTTATTTCTGTGTGTCGAGACTGTAGTTAGAGGTTCAGGTTCAGCGCACAATCGTTGACCGCTTGGGAAGGGGAAGACAGTTACTAGACGTTTGGGCTACTCTGCACGCGCTTATATATATATATATGTATTATTTCTGTAGTGATCCTGTATCTAGTGTAGCTGTTTCACTCGTGTGTCTCTGTGCTCGGAGCTACGGTACGACCCGTGTGTCTCTGTGTTCGGAGCTACGGTTTATTTTAGAAAGCCCACGCGTCGAACATTGTCTTTAAACTGTGTCACACTTGTTTGGTTATGCTAGAGTACCCTGTTGTTGCACTTGTATTTTCTGTTTACTTGGCATGTTGTATTTCTGTACCTTGTTACGTCCCTCTGAGGACCTGGTTCCCTGCCAGTTTTGCAGCATAGATGATTACGGAGCATTTGGAGTTGTTGTTGGAGTTGCATGTCTTGTGGGCATGGTACCAGGTACTCACATTATATCTACCGGCATTATGATTATTTTATATTATTTATTTCATCTGCTGTTGTAGCCTAGTTTTTATAGACTCATACTTCTTCTCGAGTCTATTCGAGTTAGTGTGTTATTAGGCGGCCGACTCTAGCACATATAGCTCTTTCTTTTATACTGTTGTACATTGTGGATTGAGACATAGAGGTTTACATTTATGAGATATCTAGATAGTGCCCTTTATATTACAGCTTATACGTATTCGAGTCAGACCAGAGTCTGGTCGAATGCGTAGCTGGCGTATCACGTATTCCTGGTCCTGCGTATTTTGGGACTGGGGCGTGACAGACACACAAATAAAAGATAAGAAGACAAGAGCGCCACCAGAAACCTCGTCAACCTCCTTGGTCCCGGATCATCAACGGAGTAAAGGAGTCACTGTAGTCCTCGATCTCCACCGTCACACTTACCTAGATCTTTCTTTTGTACTTAGATCATCTTGTAATAGGGATTCTCTTGTACTCTTTGTCAATTCGTAATAAATAAGAACTTTACACCCAAACCACACAACCATATTTTTGCGATGTCGACAATTGGATCTTTTGTGGCTTGGCCTAAAAATCTTGTTATTTATCCTGGTCTAAAGCTTGCACCACAAGTAATATTCTATAAGAGAAGAGAAGATAATTGTGGCATTGTGGTTGGTATACTAAAATTTTGTGCAAGCAAAATTTATTGTAATAGAAAAACAAAGGGATAATAAGAGAAGAGAAGATAATTGTGGACATCACAAAATTGATTGTAATAGGAAAAAAAAAGGGATAATAAGCAAAATTTATTGCTTGCACATAATTTTAGTATTAAAAATGCATCAATTTATTCATCTTAAACATAATAATTGAGAGGACCACAACCATCAGCACAATCGAGCCCCCAAAAATTAATATATTCTTTTATTCAGTATGTGGAAACCTCGACAACAGGAGTGCATGTCCACATGGATCCTGGAGTGGTGTTCACTTATTCATCCGATATATATGTTATGAAGGAAGATGTACAACAATTTGCTAGTATAGAAGAAATATTTGTTCAAATAATTGTTGTTTACATGAGGTGTGACCAATTTTTGGCTTAGCAATGCTTTTATTTTCAAAATATTTGAAGTGTAGTATATTAATTATGTGTCCCGAATAATCTCTTTACATATTTCTATATGGAATGTTGCAAAGGTTAAATTTAGAAAATAAGTATAGACTTGTTGAACCTGGAGTAGTTGCTGAAGCGCGAAAGAGTTCACTTAGAGCTAGTGAGTTGGCCATGAGAATTGAAGTCTGCAACAAAGGTGAATTGATAGTATTTCTATACAATGCGAAGTAAGTTTTTTTCTTGTCAATTTATTTTATAGTTTTGAGTACTAGGAATCAAGTGATTGATGAAAAGTGGCATATTTAATATGCTTGCTTATTCTCATAGTGTATCGACTACAACTTATTTTTCTTCACTTGTAATGACTCTGCATGCTTCATCATGGTGAGGTGTGTCTTGCCATAATGTTAATGAGCTTAGATAATGAATTTCAAATATTTTAGGACATCCACTTGACTTGTTGACACATCAACATATATTGTCGAGAATTGAAATTGCAGGACATTAATAGGCTTGCTAATACATATAGGCTTACTTCAGCACTCTACCATGTGAATGGAAAAAGTTTCAAGCTGGGGAGAGGGATAGAAGAATCAGATCTTGTTGATTTATGGGAAAATATCTGCCCTGATAATCAATTTTCAGTTACTAGGAAAAATCAGCAAATTCCAATCTGATTCAACTTGCAAGGCGGTATAAGGAAGAACAACTTGCAAGGCGGTATAAAGAAAAAATTACATGTTGTGTGTGTGTGGGGGGGGGGGGGGTGGTGGTGGTGGTTAAGTTCATTAAATTTCATCTTGTACCATAAATACAATGCATGCTTTTCCAATTGTTATTTATGATATTATGTAAATAATAAACCTCTTAAGATAAAGTTGTCTAAAACTGGTTTTATTAGTATTGCTGGTTCCGTAACATCAAGTTTAGAATGATTTTAGAATAGTGTAGGAGTGCATCTCTTTTTTTCCTTTTCCTGTAAAATTTTCATGATTTTTTAGTGAGAGTCACTAGATTCCTTCCCATAGCCATTTGTAGTTTTCAGGATACATATCAGGCCTTGCTTCAACCTTCTTTAGAGGCCTAATTTTCTTATATTTATTTAATATTCTACAGGGTAAGTATCATGTCGGATATGCATCAGACATACCTGAACCCTCTAAAAATTTCCTTGGAGAATATAAAATACACACATTGATTTAAAGGAGATTGCCACAATGAGGTATTACTACTCACTGAAATGGAGAATTAAGTTCAGGGATGGAGTTGTCCCCTACTAAGTAGTGAAGGACCACATTAGATGTCCACATTTGGTCAACATCATATTACCATGGGAGGATGACCATCTATTCACAATCATACCACGACTTTGGCTCTCACCACATCAGATTTTCACAGATGAACTACTGTATTTCCAACCTAAATGCATGTTTTTTCCATTCATACCAAGGAGCATTCCTGTGGGGCTTTTTTGCATGAGAGTTTGGTATATTGGTAGTTTATGATTGTTCGCTTGCATATAACCGTCTCCCTTATTCTATGGGATTCGGTTGTTAGCCAAGTAAGATAGGTTACCACAATTATAGGACTAACAGCTAAGCTTCAACAGATTCTTCACTTGTATATATATGCTATTGAATACATGAATAAAATACAATCTTTTTCAGCCATCTTTCATATTATCCTCTTCTGAAACATGGTATCAAAGCCAGGTTTCGCCTCCAGAGCCTGCTGGTGGGTCGTGCGTCGATCACCGTCAGCGTCGAGCCGCTGCTGAACGCAGGCGCCTCCGAGCTCGATTTCGTCTCCAGAGCCTGTTGGTGGGTCGTGCATGTGCACCCGTCGATCTCCCTTCCGCAGTTGCTCCGCCTTCCTTCCGCGTTGATCCGCTTAGATCCGTCGACCAGATTCGGTTGGGATCTAAGGCCGGGTTCGACCGCCCCTTTCCTCAAGTCGCCATCTTTCCCTCTAGCAGGGTTTGTAAGCTCTCGATCAACCGTGCCGGCTCCGACTGAGCAGCACGTCGAGACACCAACCGATTTGCTGATTCTTATCTCCACTGAATTTTATGGGTGACGAAAAGAAACCCATTTCCTCCAGTGGTGCTTCCTCTGTTGTCGTTCAAGCAGAGAATTCCAACTTTAATATTGGAATACTGCTCGATGAAAGCAACTATGATCTATGGGCTCCACTCATAGGGATGCATGTCGCTGGGAGGAAAAAAATAGGGTACCTTCGGGGTACGATCAAAGCCCCACCTGAAGATGATCCTACTTATGAAGATGGGTATTCTGAGGATCAAAAAGTCAAGAGTTGGCTTCTCTCATCCATGAAGCCAGAAATCATGAAGCGCTACATCCACTTACCGAGTGCCAAGGACATCTGGGATGTCTTGAAGACAGCCTTCTTTAATGAGAATGATGAAGTAAGGGTGTATACTTTGAACCAGAAGGCCTCTCACCTCAAACAGAATGGTAGGCCCATATCCATCTACTTTGGAGAACTGACTGAAATTTTCCAGGAGCTGGATCACTACAGCAAGATTTCCATGATTTGTGACAAAGATCTCAAGACCTACCTGGAGTCAAAGGAGAGACAGAGAGTCTACTTATTCCTCGGAGGCCTAGATGATGATTTTGAACAGGTTCGTGGTGAAGTTCTCCGGAAGGATCCTCCGCTTGGCCTGCAGGCTTCCTATGCCTATGTTCGTCGAGAATGTGATAGGAAGGAAGCCATGAAGACAGAAGGAGATAAGGCTGAAGCGATGGTAGCTCGATATCGCACTCCACAGAACCGTTCAGGTTCATCTACTCGAACCTTCTCTGAGGAAGCTGGACAGTATAGAGGTGTTCGATCCGGACGCTCATATAATCAGTCGAGTGGTGATCGTACCTCACGTCAATATGGCAAGTGTGAGCATTGTGGAAGACCTAGATACTCCAAGCAAAGATGCTACGAATTGATTGGCTACCCTGAAGGCTGGGACAAAACCCATGACTCTCGCTTCAACAAAAATCGAGCCTCTGTGACTAACGTCAAGGATGATACAGAACTGATAGCTGAGAAAGCAACTGCTTTAGTCACGACAGCAGGTAACAAGGGTAAGGCTTTAAAAGTTTCTGATTCTGTTATGAATAATACATGGTTAATTGACTCGGGTGCTACGGCACATATAAATTTTGATTCCAAACTTGTTCAGACTTTAAATCCTTCATCTCAAACCGATATAACCACCGCAGATGGCAGCTTTGTCCCTGTTATTGGGGAAGGCACTATTTCCCTTAATGACAATCTCAATCTTGATAATATCCTTGTAGTTCCATCCATTGATTATAATCTATTATCTGTTGCCCAAATAACTATTGCTCTAAACTGTCTTGTCATTCTGTGTGTTTAAGGACATCTAGACTCGGAAGACGATTAGTTATGGCACTAGACGGGACAAGCTCTACTACTTGGACTTAACATCAGACAGTAATCATCAGTTGATAAAAGCCCTTTCAGTTGGAGGTACACAAGGGAAGTAGGAAAAAAATGTTAATAATATTTGGTTATGGCATCGTCGTCTTGGACACGCCTCATTTGGGTATTTACAGAAACTTTTTCCTAGTTTATTTGCAAAGAGTAATGTTTCCCATTTTAAGTGTGATGTGTGTGAATTAGCACATAGCCATCGTAGTACTTTCTCTCCAAGTTTAAAAAAAAGTTCTGTCCCTTTTATGGTAGTACATTCAGATATATGGGGTCCATCTAAAATTGCTACTTTAGGTGGTTCCCATTGGTTTGCAACATTTATTGATGATTGTACACGTATGACATGTGTGTCTCTTTTGAAATCGAAAAATAAGAGTTGGGGAGATTACTATGTGTATATTAGTAGAAATCAGTGTGCATCAAGTAGTTGTGTGCAACAAGGTTAAGTGGGATGCAGGCATCAGTTTGGGGGTCGAATGTTGGACAGTAAGTTAGAGGGAGCTTGGTTCAGCATGGTGCAGGCCTTGCAGTGGTAGGGGATAAGGCAGTAGGCAGTTAAGGATATTTTGTAACTGCAGTGATGGGTAGCAGGTGAAGTGTAAGGCTCGGGCAAGAGTGTTAGGCAAGGAGGGTGCTGAAGTACAGGGTAGAGCTGCAGCAAGAGGGGTTGCTCAGTCTACTTTTGTGCATTGAATTATGGTTAGGCAGTGTTGGGGCAGCAGCTCAACTGGGCTTTTTGTGTACTGCACTGGGTTTGGGTGTGCCAAGTTGGATACAACAGTAAGCTGGAGGGTTATCTAGTGTTCATTGAAGGGGGTTATCTAGTGCAGGAGTACTAGGAGAGGGAACTGCAGTTGTCTGCAGGCCTTGGAGGGGGTTATCTAGTATTCATTGATGTGCAAATATCTGTTGGGATTAGTGCGTGTGCAAGTGTGTACCAAAATGACATAAGAGAGGTATCTATGAGGAGTATCACAGATAAGTGTGATATATGGGTATTGGATATGCAAATATCTGTTGGGATTAGTGTGTGTGCAAGATTTTGGTGAAGTCAATTTCCATTTATATGCCCCATAACTTCACTTCCTTATAAAGAGCCGGACATGACGACCCCATCAATTGCCAGCTGAAACAAAGATACATATCATTTATTGTATTGTGCACACTCAAGAAGAGTGTTGTAGTTAGTTAAGTTCATTCCATTGTAAACTCCTAATAAACCAAAGAGTATTATCCACAAATCTTTTTGGGGTTCATTGCACAAAATTTTGTTCTCCTCCCTTTTATATTCCCATGTCAATTAATTGACTAAAATAATATATACTTCTCAAATCCATCATACTATACATATCCATCATGACTATGTTTTATTCAACGGAAAAAAAAAAAATTAGAAAACACCATTAGTGACCATTTTTATTTATGTATTATATTATTATGTAACTTTTTTTGTTTTAAGTCGATCATATCAATTGTATTTGTTCTCTTGAAGACTGCGTGGAATATTTGAATATTGTACAAAATTTATGGGAATCCAAACTAAATGTTAAGAATAATTAATACATAATTTATTATTTTAAAAATTATTATCTACATTCAATAAATAATAAATTATTCAAAAAATAATTATTTTATTGAATCTTGTTGATATTTTTTAAAACAAATTTTTTTTTAATGTTTATAAGATCTTTTTGACACTTTTTAAATCAATTTTTTTTTTTATTGTTTATTAGACGTAGATAATTATTTTTAACATGTATCATTATGACAGAGATGTTAACAAATTTCACATGTTTGTAGCCTGATGATAGTGCCCCCACCTGTCTCGGGTAGCCTCCCACCTACCACAACCGCAATTGGCAGTCATCATATGATATGAACTTCAATATAATGCTAACTGCATTCACACTTTCTTGGTCTAATCAGTCCATGCATGTTTAGAAAATTACAATGGTAATATCAAAGAATCAAAGAGGATCATTGGAGCATGCATGTGGGAGCACATGGATTCTACTTGGTAGGGAATTCAGATGACCGATCCCATCTTGAAAAGTTTCTCAACAAGTCAACGAAATCTAGGCTACGTACTTGACTATAAAGTATAAACATACATTTGATTTATTAATACGAAAATCTTAATTTGTAATTTCCTTTTTTGTCCTATCAATAATTTAGTGTTACTTTTACATTCTTTATGAAGGATAACTACACAATAGTATTTTACCATGGGGCACAGTTTACTGTGTTTTTTCATACATTTTTTTGTTATTGCCTGTAAGTTTTTGTTAGGTTTCGGATTATCCGATTTCATCCGAATTAAAATAGTTAAAATTGAATAAACCATTCTAAAAAGCTAAACCGAAATCAAATCAAAATTTACCATAAGTGAAACCAACCAAACTAGTTCTCGATCGGTTTATTCATTTTGTTCCTTTGGACTTTATTATTTAATGGATCGAATCCAAAATTAAAATTATGATTAAATTATATTAAAAAATTATAATTTTTATGCATATATTTATTGTATTTGAAAGTTCTATCTAAAGTTGGACTAATTATTAAATTAGAAAAGTTGGAATTTAAAACACTTATAAAGTTAATGCTTTAAAAATATACATATTTTAATCATAAAATATGTAAAAAAATTAAGAGTAATTATATAATTGCGTAATTCTTATTCCATGTTCAATTTTGGACCTAAATTTAAAATGGAAACCTAAATCCAATAATTTTTTCTTAATATTTTAAAAATCGGCAAACGAAACCAAACCTAGTCTTTTATTATTCGGTTCCAAATAGCTCACCTTCCTTGCTTCTACCTTATTTTTATTACATGTCCTCCCAATGGAAAGCAACTTGTTGCCTACACATGGCTTAATGATTGTGGACGTATCATTCCAGTGGTTCAGCTCCTGAGCAGAGCAGAGCTCCTTCATCCATCTTCTGGTACGACTGACTCTCTCTCTCTCTCTCTCTCTCTCTTTCTCTCTCTCTCATTTGAATCTCGAAAATGATAATCTTTCATGTTTAGTAGTGCTTGTTTTATGTTTGAGGAGAGCTCTCTTTAGATATTTGATTCATTTCTAGTTCTGTACTTTGTTATTTGGTCTGTAGTGTTTGCTAAGAGATGCGAGTAGATTTATGGTTACATGACTAGTTACTAAGGGTTTATTTGATTGCAACATAGAAAATATGAAAGAAATTAATTCTATAAAATTATTATTTTAGAATTCTTTCTATGAAAATTTAAAATTTTCTTGCAAAAAACTTAATTTGGTATTTGATTGTCATTATTTACTACAGAGAAAAAAATAATATTTTTCTATGGGTTGGACAAGTTTTATTTTCCACAATTTTAGAAGAAAATATAAAAAATAATAATTTTTTGAAAAATAATTTAGTGAAAAATATAAGCTATCAAACACTACAAACGGATGTAAAATTTGTGATGGAAAATTTTTCCATAAAAAAAATGTCCATTCGACATGTTTTTGTTTTTGTTTTTGTTTCATGTTTACGATACTATGATTAAACTCAATGATTTTTCACTAGCTTGCATAGAATTCTATGTTCTTAAGAACACATGCAGTGAATCAAACCTCGGTGCAGGCTAGGCTTCAGAAGATCTTCCATCCTCTCCAAATAGTCTTATTTCTTGATCTCAGACAGAATGGCAGACGGAGGCAGTGGAAGTTCAATGGTGACCGTAGATGTGGAAGAGCTAGAGAAGTCCATGAGAAGTAGTCTTCAGACCTCGGGCAAGAGACCCAAGAAGAAAGGCAGTGGAAGTTCCATGGTGACCGTGGATGTGGAAGAGCTAGAGAAGTCCATGAGAAGAAGTTTTCAGACCTTGGGCAAGAAACCAGTGAAGGAAGAGTCGGGCAGTGGAAGTTCAATGGTGACCATAGATGTGGAAGAACTATTGACGTCCATGAGAAGCAGTGTTCAGACTTTGGGCAAGAGACCCAAGAAGAAAGAGTTATGTACCATTTATAGAGTATTCCATTCGGTTCGAAAAGATCACGAAAAATACTACGACCCACAGATCATCGCCATCGGCCCGTTCCATCATTACGATGCTGCTCTCGAGCCCATGGAGTCGTTGAAGTGGAGATACCTCCGGCTACTCATCCGTCGGAGTCCCGAAAAGAACACGCTTCAGAATTATATCAACAAGGTTAACGAATTCAAGACGGAGGCAAGAAGCTACTACTCAGAGCGGGTCGAGCTGGACGACAGTGCCTTCGTGAAGATGATGGTGCTGGATGGCTGTTTCCTCCTCGAGTTCCTGGTCAACGCTTATACCGGCAACAACGAGGAGCATCTCAACGATGTGAACTGGAACCTCCCACTCCTGCGGAGTGACCTGCTGTTGCTGGAGAACCAGATCCCCTTCTCCGTCCTCGAGTTGCTGTTCGATTCGTCCGACATCCCAGTCCTTACGGGCCTCCACCCCGACGGCACCTCGGTTACTCTTATGAATCTCGTTGTTTCCTATGTCACCCGAAACAAGTTCGAGACCCTACCGGAGGTATGGAAGCCCGAAAGTACTATACATCACCTGCTCCATGTGCTCCATGTATCCATCCACCCTACCGGCAGCACGGATCGGCATGCTGCGCTTAGCATGGTGAAATGGATGAAGAGCATTGCTGCTGCTCCGTTCCTCTGGCTTCTGTCTTGCTTCCTTACTTGTCAGGTGCCACTGGACTGCTGCGGATCGTGCCGGAGTGGTTCCAAAGAAACGCCGCCCAGAGCGCCGAGATGGATCCCCACTGCCACCAATCTTCGGGACTCCGGAGTTAAGTTTCGGAGGAAGAAGGGCACGGCGAGCTTCTTGGACGTCAGATTTGACAAAGAGGCAGGGATCATGGAGATCCCGTTGTTGCCGATCCAGGAGGCCACCATCTCCCAGTTCCGCAACCTGATAGTCTTCGAGCAGTGCTGTCCGACTTCGGGAAGCTACTTCACCAGCCATGCGACGCTCATGAACAATCTCATCGACACGGCAGAAGATGTCGCCCTACTCAAGGACAAGCACATCATCGAGAGCAAGCTCGGTCAGGACCAAGAGGTGGCCGAGCTCTTCAACAACCTGTGCCAGGGTGCGTATCTCGACTACGACGCGCACCATCACCGTGAGATGTTCAAGGACGTGGTGGCGTATTCTAACATCGAACGCCACAAGTGGAGGGCGGGGCTCATGCACGACTACTTTGCGAATCCGTGGGCTATCGTCTCTCTGATTGCAGCTGTACTCCTCATAGGTCTCACCATTACGCAGACCTTTTATGCAGTCTTCGCTTATTATCGCCCTCCTAAACAGAGTGGTTGAAGTGGATAATGCATGATGTTTGAACTTCATCTTCTGGTTTTGCTTGCAAAATTTCAATTCAAATGATTTTTTTTTTTTCTTTTTCTTTTTCTTTTTCTTTCTGGTCTCGTTTCTTGCTCTCTTTGTCACATATTGTAGGATTCCTAGTGTTAGGGTAAATAATAATGGGAGATAAAATAAAAATTGATTTGAGGGATACGTACGTATTCACTTTCTTTGTAAAGTTGTTCACCCCCACTCAAAAAGAATTTGCTGACAAGTTCATGTGGTTACTTTCCTTCAGGATATAACAAAGTCTTGAGCAAAAGATGTAGATAACAAATCATCTGAATCTTTTCTTCTTGGAATTGTTCAGTATTAGTAATTTTGTGTTATAGTTGTAATTTGATTATGTTTGAGACTTGGGTATTCTTAGATATTTATAGAAATTCTCGTATCTTTTTATGAACATGTATACGTCTTCCAATTGTCAGAATGAATAGAATATTAAAATTCGTTCAAAACAATGAATTTGAAGATTGGTTCAAATCCAATGAATCTGAACATTCATTTAAACTCAATAAATCCGAACTAGAAAGTTTATCTTTAGTGATATCAAATTTAAATTCTCAACAATCCTCCACTTTGTTATACAAGCAAACTTCCTTTTTTAATCCCCTACTTTGATTGTATAATCACTGAGGCTGTCCAACACAACACAAACTAATGTTATAATGAATACAAGAATGTGTTTATAAGTTAAACCTTCAATTAGTACAAATACATCAAAATTTTATTAAAGTTATTGATAGTATTAGCTTTTAACAAATTACTCTTTACAATAAAATCACAAGTATCTACACATTACCAAAATTAGATTAAAGCAAGTTCAATAATTTCAAACATCGCTTTAGCATCTTTATGACCATTGATAATCTCTTGATTTCGTGAATGATATAAAAAATAAATCTCTAAACTCTCATAAGAAGCGGCACCACTCTTACATTCACATAGGTGGAGTTAATTTATATACCCCCACTACTCAGGTATTTATTTAACTTCATTAAGAGAAAATCTTACCATCGTCATCGTAGTGGTCACACTGATTCTGTCATAATCAAATGGAGCTATATTGTCATTCACTGTATCACAATCACTTCAAACAACTTGTTTTTACCCATTAAACATTGTACAAATATGTTTATTAGTCTAAGGATGGGTTACAATTATCGGTAATTTTTATAAGAGGTTTCATCCCATTTTTTGATGTTCCTTTTACAACTTCTCTAGGTAGACCTTTAGTAAAATGACTAGCCAAATTATTACTAGTCTTCACATACATTATTGTGATCACTCCATCCATTATCAATTGTCTCACAAACTCATGTCTTAGACTTTTATGTAAGACCTGACATTGTAAGTACTACTATATGTACTTGATAGAGTGGCTTGACTATCACAATGGATGAAAATATGAGTCATTGATTAAACCATAATTTGATATCTAGGCATGTCCATATTTGTTGTTATGTTTTGCATGTCATTAGTCATTGCTTGCAGTTTAGTATTTGAATGTTCCATACAATAGTGTGGGCTGGACTAGAGAAAATAAGAGAGTACCAGGGAATGGTTTGATAATTTTTTTGGTACTCTTGTAGGTGCCTACACCTGTGGAATCTTTACCCTTATACACTGCATCCTCAGAATCCATTTTTGATAAAAAGAAAAGAAGAGGCAGAGGTGCTACTGACTTGCCTAAACTCGCAGTTTATAGAAACAAAAATATGAAGTTGGAATTGGAATTGGTAGTTAACAAAAAGAGAAATCGTTGGTGAAAACGTAGCAATTTTTAAGAGTCATTGTGGTGTATTGGCACGAAGAATGATCCCAATTTCATATAAAAAAATGGAATAATGTGCCTGAAGAAATAAAAGAAGTTATGGAATTCCATTAAGGTATTTGTGTTGTACTTGCATATAGTTTCTTATAGTTAATTAAATCACTTCACTGAAATGTGTTTTTTTTTTTTACTCTTTTGTAGGTTTTATACAAGGTAGATAATATTTTGGTGAGGAACAAATTCTTGTCGACATGTGCCAAATATTGGAGAACATTCAAGAACATACTTACTGTCAAACATATATTGGCCTAAAAAAATGGAACCAGAACTCCTTCGGAATCCACCACCTATCTACTACTTCATTTAACCGACTCCATAGGAATTATTTGTAAATGGTCGTTTGTCTAAAAAATTCTTGGTACTTGCATCAACTATAATTATAATATTTATTTCTTTTTTATTCAAGTTAAATGCTTATATGTGTTACGCTACTATTTTGTCAATTGTGTAGCTTATACGAGAAAAACAAAAGGTTGTACGAGCACAACACTTATATCCCTATCGCATTTCTAGAGAAAGTTTTGCTAAGTTAGAGGCAGAAATTGTAAGTATTTGTTTGAATTTCTTTGAAATTTTATTAGCAAAATGTTTTCAAGTACTACTGAATATTGTTCTTTTTTTTTAATAAACAACAAAAAGATCAGGAAAACATTAACGAAATTGACCGGGATGTAGTTTGGAAGGCTGCTCGAACTAATAAGTCTGGTGGATTTGACAATGAGGTCATTGCGAACCGAGTAAAAAAAGAGTAAGTTATCTTGTTGCCCCTCTACGGTATGCTTTTTTTTATACTTAGATGGGTTATTAGTTAGAAACTTTCTGTACTATACACTACCAAAATATGATGAAATAGCGACGTTTTTAGTGATGTCATATTAAAATGTCGCTAATATTAAAGATTTGAGCGACTCCAAAAATAAACGTCGCTATACATCGTTGTTGGCGACATATAGCGACGTTCGTATAGCGACGTTTAGCGACTGCAATTCAGTTTTTTAAAAGAATAGTCGCTATAAGCTTCTTTAATATAGCTAAAAGTCGCTGAGTATTTTGATTTAGCGACGTTTAGCGATGTATTTAGCGACGTTAGTTTTTTTTATTTTTAGCGACGTTTTTAGCAACGTCTATAACGTCGCAAACTTGATAATTAGCGACTTTTAGCGACATCTAGTTATGACGTTGCTATTATTATTAGCGATGTCATAAGTTGACGTCGCTAAACGTCGCTAAATTTTTTAAAATAGGTTTCGATTCTCCCCCTTCTGTCGAAATTTTCTTCCAAATTTTCAAAAACTCCCCCCTCCCCCTCCTCTCCGACGAAGTGTCCCTTCCGGCGTCCACCACAGCCCCTACTCCGGCGGACCCCCCGAGTGCTCCCCCACAGCCCCCCACCATCTCCCCCATAGCCCCCTCCGGCGGACCCCCGAGTGCTCCCCCACAGCCCCCCCACCGACTCCCCCACAGCCCCTTCCGACGGACCTCGGGCTTCTCCTCCTCCTCCTCCTCCTCTACCTCTAGGTAAACCCTAACCCGATCTCTCTCTCTCACACAGATGCACACGACATGACACTAACACAGACTCGACACACACTGACACACAGACACGACACAGAGGGTGTAAACCCTAACCCTAACCCTAACCCGATCTCTCTCTCTCTCTCTCTCTCTCACAGATGCAGACATGACATACACACACTGACACAAACATGACACAGACACTATCACATATGGTGTAAACCCTAACCCTAACCCTAACCCTATCTCTCTCTCTCTTTCTCTCTCTCTCTCTCTCTCTCTCTCTCTATAACATTTAATACTATACAATTAGTACAAAACTTATACTATCAATACTTACTAACTTACAATAACTGCTACTAACTTAATATAACTGATACCAACTTAATATCAATACTAATGCTAGATGACACTAGACTAACTATACAAACTTAGCTTACTCTAACTGATGTCTGATATTCTAACTTGATATCTAACTCAAATAACTAAAATCTAAACTTCACCCTAGTTGATAATTATACTTTTCAGCCGAATTAAAGCATTAGCTAGGTTTTTCATAATTGAACATTATACTTTTCAATAAATTGTAATCTAATGCTAGCTTGTTTCCATTAGGAACCTCTTCTTTTGCATAAACTGTATTATCTTTTTGTCACTTGTTCTCAAGTTATGTTCTGATGTCCACTTGATTTGTATTTGTATAATTCTATCATTTTCTGGTAATATGGTATATTGGATTCTTGGAATTACATATGGTGAATAATGTTTCTTCTTAGGATTCTGAAGTATCCATGTCTGATTGTAATTAATATATATTTTTTATGATTTCTACCATTCTTCTATGGCTCATGATTTGTCATGAGTATGATGGGTGTTTTAAGTATAGTGAGATTTCTCTTAACATTTAAGATCCTGCTTCTTAGATGTACGATGTTGACCATGTTATTCTTCATAATCTAAATAACTTGTATATAAATTTTCTTTTCATTGAATCATTTATAGACACTCTTGGGTTGCATATATAGGAAATTTGAATGTCTTATCTTGGTTATCAACTCTTTAAACCCAGCTATTCCCTTAGTTTTCTTGTATTACTTTACATTTAATCATAAATGTAGATCATAGCAAAATGTTAAGATCCTAGGAAAAAAATGCATCAAATACAATGTGTAATAATACCTACATTAAAAAGTTTGTTTAACCCTCTTTTGGTTAAGTGGGGGTTTGTTTAGTGATGATACCTACATCAAATACAATGTGTTAAGATCCTAGGAGGGAGAGTAATAGAGGGTTAAATTGGGGTTTGTTTAACCCTCTTTTGTCCATCTTTGTAATCTCCCAAATCGAGAGATTAACGAGGGTAAAGTGAGGAATTTTGTTTAAAAAGTAATAAATACACCCCATTAAACTCTTTTCTCCACTCAAAATCTTCAATCCAAGCAACGGCTATTAAACATACCCTACTTAACTCTCCCTTAAAGCCAAACAAAGTTATATGTATTGACTCCGCTCTCCCTCACTTAAATCTATCTCACTTAACCCCACTTGACCCTGCTTATTTTTTTCTCCTTAATCCAAGCAGACCCTTAAGGATATATAGTGTTCGAATGAAGTTAGAGGAGACCAATTGAGAACAAGACTAGAAAAAATGTCAGGTGGTTTCTGTTGGGATGAGTTCTCTTCCTATATGGAGAATGCCCAGAGGTTGATGGCCAACATCCTTTTAAGAGGAGAAGCTTGAGGGGTGAATGTGTATTTTTTTTTTTTGAGATGCAAATTGGTAGTTGATCAATCTCATGTGCTGGTTTTCTACAGAAATAAAATCAAAAATTTGATAATTGTTCCCGCACTACCAGTTTCTCTTTGTCGCACACAACTTGGAGAGAACGACCAGGACTTAGCTCTTTCCAGAGCAAGGAGATGAAGAGCATCAAAATATTTACTACACCTACCTTAAATTTTCGAATATAATATCATTATCGCATATCGTAGGATACAGTAACCCTAGAACTTAGGAAAATAATTTTGATATAATTTTTTGATAATTCTTTTACTTGTTTCATCGTTTACAGTTCAATCTAGTTCTAGAATCCAAATTCTTAAGTATATATGACATCATGACTCAAATAGACAAACCTATAAAACTATCATACTAATTTGTATTTTATTAGATAAACCAATATTTATAAAAATAGTAGTATATCATATCGTACCATAAGATTGTATTGTACACGATACTAAGAACATAGTAGCTACCTCTTCTTGATGTGCATAAAAGACTCATTTATAACACAATGATATTGATCATTAGTACCTATCTTAGCTTAATTAATTTATTTTTCATTCAAGAGATGAACTACTGATGATAAGATCATAATTTCGAAAAGAAATATCTAAGATTATATATATATATCCTCCTTTGTCGACCCCTCTCCCAGGCGCCCTTCCTCCCGGCTCGGTAAACCCTAACCCAGACCCGGACACAACTAGGACACACACACACACACACACACACACACACACACACACTGGACACAATCAGGACACGTGGACACACACTAATGACTGCTACTAACTATAATTGTATACCACTAACTTAACTAACTGTTAACTCATATCATTTAAAACTATCTAACTAATATTACAACTAACTGATATACTAACAGATGCATAATCAAGTGTGCATTCCTCACAGTTCAGTCAGCCCCTTAATCAATGCTTCCCCCTGCAGACCTTAATATTCATACTAACACATGTGTGTCATCAGCTCACACACACACTTAGATACCACCCTCTATATTGCACATTATCACACACCCTACTTGTAGTTATAGGATCAATGTTAATGTGGTTTCATAACTTATACCCCCCCCCCCCACTTCAGATATCAGTCAATCTCACTTCACTAACACTGAATTTTGTAATGTATTTTTAATAAGGAAGGTAACATCTATTGTAACTATATGGATACATATATTTATATCTGTTATCAATTATATTATTTGTTTTCATCTATCTAGTCAGATGGCACCCATGATCCGAGCACGTGCACGTCGCTTGAGAGAGGCACCTCCTACTGTTAAGGAGGAAGTGAATGTTAAGGAGGAAGAGATACCTTCTACTATTAAATTGGAAGCGGTTGTTAAGGAGGAAGTGACAACTTCTACTGTTAAGGAGGAAGTGGTGCCTCCTACTATTGGGCAGGCACCAGCTGAGAGTGGGAGTTCCAGTCATCCAGCACCTATAGCGGAGATTGATGGAGTAGACGCTGCTTATGCGAAGTATCTGAGGGACCGGGTTCTGCCCCAGAGTATTAGATTTTCTTGAGAGATTGAGAAATTGGATAAGACTTATGGTGTAACTGTGATACTTTTATTGTAGTTATTATGTGACTGTGATACTTTTATATTGTGATTTTTGTGTAACTGTGATACTTTTATTTTGTGTTTATTGTGTGACTATAATATTTTATATACTTTTATGATATTTAATACCCAGAAAATTCAACGGAGGGTTGTTCCGTGTCTGTCTATTTTTATGAACTATTATAAGTCTTTGTATTTATTTTATTTATATTAAATGTATGTTAATTTACCGGTGTTAAGTGTTCCACCGAAGGGGTCGGCGTACCCAGGGAATTCAACGGAGGGTTGCTCCGGGTCTATTTTATAAATTAGGAATTCATAAACTGCAGGAAGATTGGTTTGGAAACCATTTTACATTCTTTTTTTTTTCTTTTTTCACTAAAAATTTAGCGATGTTTAGCGTCGTTTAGCGACGTTTATATACGTCGCTAAATACGTCGCTGAATACGTCGCTGAATGTCGCTGAATGTCGCTAAATTGCTGACATGGCAGTATTTTTCAGGTCAATAAAATTCGCTAAATGTGTTGCAAAAAGTCGCTAAACAGAAAAAATTGAGCGACGTTTAGCGACACAATATACATCGCTAATTTAGCGACATTGAGTCGCTAAACGTCGCTAATAAGAAAAATATTAGCGACGTAAATACGTCACTAGAAAACGTCGCTATAGCGATATTTTGCGACATTTTTCTGTACGACTAGCTTAAATGTAACTTCATTAAAACGTCGCTAATTATGTCGCTAATTTTTTTAGCAACATTTTTAGGCCAATTAACGACGTTTTCTGGCGTCGCTAATTTGAATTATCCTGATAGTGAAATTTGCAGGATGCGTTGAGGAAACGAAAAGAAAAGGGGTTGCTAAATCTTGCTGGTAGAAAAGATATCCTGGCATTGGCATTAGAGACTCCTGAACATTCCGGTAGAGTAAGGGGTGTTGGACAATATGTCAAACCATCAATATATTTTTCCACCCACTCCCACTCGATAAGCGCTCGACCAAGAGATGGATAAGCTACATACTGATTTGTATGATTTGCAAATTAAATATGACAAGCTTTTAAAATTATTCTCGAGCCAACCTCCTGAGCAAATTTGGACCATTAACACCCAAGATGATGAACCGAATAATGACGTAGATGAAGAGACAAAAGATGTGATAGGTGACATGCGTGTGGGTTGGGATCATTTACAAAATCCTTCATTAAGGAAGCAGCAATGTCGTTCTCCTATTTCTCAAAATGATGCTTCTCTTCCTTCTTTAAAAGTAAGTAACTTTTATTTATACTGTGCAATCTATGTAATTTTTCTTATAGTTTAATTGTTTGACCACTTACACTTGTAGGAAAAACAAAATCGTGCAAGTTGGCATCTAGCACCATTAATCGATAATATTGATGGCGAAGGCACTCAGTTCGATGACGATGATCCTTATGTAATCGTATATAGAGTGCCTTTGTTTTCTACAAATGTACGTTTCTGTCACTATTGTATTGAAAGAAAGTGCTTGATTGCTGATTCCTATGGGTGATGAGCTAATTTTTGTTGCCCAAGCCATTGGTGTAGAAGCATGGAAAAATCCTTCCCATGCACCTCAGTGACCTAGTTCCATACACCACAGTGATCCAGCTATATGCTCCAACAGTCTAAGAGGTGTCTCATATGCTCGTAGTGCCATGCGCCACTACGAATCTTGGTGTCTCATGTGCTCGCAGGGCCATGCGCCACTATATATCTTGGTTTCTCATGTGCTCGCAGTGCCATGCGCCACTACATACCTTGGTGTCTCATGCGCCCACGGTGCCATATGCCACTAAGTCTTTAGTATTCTTCATGTGCCAAGTGGCAGCAGTCCCTAGGTAAAATCACAGCCATCGAGATTAGGTCATGACATGTGTCACGAGTATTATGGGCATCAAAAACCCTAGATCTCCACTTTCCATGTGGTAACACTAAGACAACATGCGCTTGCATTGCCATGCGCCAGCGTGCAACCTACGTACATGGGCCTATGGGAGGTCTTCCTAAGGCTATAAATAGTGGGTGTTCCCCTACATGCAAAGAAAAAAGGAAAAAGAGGAAAAAGTGAGGAGCAAGACTACGACCAGGAGATGACACACAAATAAAGAAGAAAAAGACAGGAGCACCGCCAAAAGCCGCATCAACCTCTTTGGTCTCGGATCGTCAATGGAGTAAAGGAGCCGCTGAAGTGCTCGATCTCCACCGTCACACCTATCCAGATCTTTCTTTTGTACTTAGATCCTCTTGTAATAAGGATTCTCTTGTACTTTTTATCAACTCATAATAAATAAGAATTTTACAACTAAACCACACAACCTTATTTTTGCGATGTCGACAAAAATGATGACTCTGTTGGGGAAAAGCTTATCCTGCAACGAGAAGCTGCTGACACAATCTGACGTGACCAAGTTAGGCTCAACTCAGAGGATGTTGGTTGTTCGCTTCGACCAACAGTCATTCGAAGACATGCTGGACAAGCCGAGCTCTACCATGAGGCCCGTACAACCTCGCAAGACTTAGAAAACTCTGGATGTTAGTGCTGCTGCGCCAATCCCGAAGTTGGTACCCGATGCAACATCAACCCATGCTGCAATTTCATACGCGGTTGACCTGCACTTCACCGATAAGTCGAGTTCCTTGTCGAGGCCCACACGACCTCGAAAAGTTTGTAGGATGTGGGTTGCTAAAGCCATTGCGCTAAACCCGAACTCCTCCCCAGAATCGCTGTCAACCTTTGCCACAGGTGCACACAAGGTGGGCGTGTATCCTGTCTTCATCTCCGAAGCTGCACTCGAGAGGAACCCCGCCAAGTCCCACGATGAGCGCACGTCGTATTGTCTAGACCAGAAAAGATGCGCCAATCATAGGCGCATGGAATCTCCTCCATTCAATGCTGCTATTAACAAGGGTCTGTGTATCCTTAACCTGGACTCCTTGTATTATGCGCCCAAGGACGTTGGTTTGAGAAAGCCAAAAATATCCTGATCCATGCGCGCTCAAGGGGCTGTCCCGTCAACTCTCCAAAAGCATGCTCCGTTGCTCGTGACACGTGCTACTAATGGAAGACTCAACAGGACAGACCCAGGTGTTCATGCGCCAAAAGTGGGTCAACCCTTAGAGCCTTCTTAAACCCACTTGGATGTCGTAGTTGCACTCAAACTAAGTCGAGGAATGAACAACGGGATGACAAACCCATGTGCCAAACCTGGCTCCGCGCATAGAGGGTGTCTATCTCACATCAAGTCTTCCACTAATGATCCGGTTGCAGTTTCTGCAGAAGAACCGGATCAGGGAGCAAAATCTCCATTTTTTCCTTTATGTGCAAGGGTCGTCCGAACGGATGAAATGGGGGCAAAAGTGAAGCTTCCAAAGTCTAATTTACGCAACGTGATTAGTCACAAGCGTAAAAAGAGAGAAGCAGTTCCCGTGCAGGATGTGTCTCCTCAAACGCATGCCTGTGCCAACATCATCATCAAATTTTGCTCCACTCAAGCACCGGTTCCTCCAAAAAAACATTCGGTGTACTTGCGATTACAATCAGCAACTCCAACCCGATGACATCCCCAAAAATCGCTACATGGAGAGGAGGAATTTCTCGTCGCTTTAAGTTTTTCAACATGGAGATCCTCTCCCTGGAGAAAATCTCGAAGAAAAGCTCACCAACCTTAAGGGTGTCGGTCAGCACTCCACGAAGCCGTCCGCGAGGTAGCAGACTGGTACCTACCGTGGGGGTATTTCAAGGCACGCGCTCGAGAACAAAGGCTAGGGGTAGCCATACCTCACCGAGCAAAGCCACAATTGAAGTTGGGGGTGGCAATCCCCCGGTGTTTCACTTCAACTCGGCCCTCCAAGGCAACGGTAAATCCTTGCAAACGGGTGAAAACTCGACAAGGGGGTAGCTATATCTTCCAAGATAAGCCCGCATGCGAGAATGGGGGTAGTAATCCTCCAAATTCAGAAGATGATGCAGTAATGCCCATTTTTTCTGAGGATAGTGAGACGCAAGCATCCGAGGCAGAAAGTACGGTATCCACCTTCCCGTCCACTACATCCCATGTAATGGTAGTTTACATGGCGGGAGACGAGCATGGCACAAAATCCAGTAATCAACAACGCCTTAAGGCGCTCGAAACCATGATATAGGCTCTGAGCACTTTGATACAAACTTTGATTCACACGGTGCTAGAACTCGGAGAGAACTTAGCCCCGAAACAACAACAAGCTCCAAGAAGAGTCAACCCAGATCAAGGGGCGAACGAGGAATCTGAAATGCCAGATCCAGCTCCTCACATCGTAAGCAGCCAGATGGTACCTTGGTCCTCTGCCTCTTTTTTACCAAAGGATATCTAGGAGACGCTAAAGGACCTACGTGCCCGCATAGACGCTCGAGATAACCAAGACAGGCTATAGAAGCTTGGGATCCGACAACCCTATCCTCCCGAGTGGGATAATGTGGTATACCCTCCCAAGTACAAGCCACTATCTCTGACTACATTTACTGAAAAGGCATCGTCCCATAAATACATGAGATACTTCCAATCTACAACGGGTCACCTACCGCGAGATGATGCCCTACTCACCAAATTGTTCGTTGGAGCATTATCCGACGTCGCATTTGAGTGGTTCTACAATTTTCCAGACAAGTGTATTTCATCCTTCGAGGACCTGAAGTCCCTTTTCCTTGCCCGACTTTATGATGGAGAAATGGATATGACTATGTCCTATCTCATGGATATCACTCAAGGAGACATGGAACTGGCATGGAACTACATCGAACGATTCTAACAAGCGGTGCTAAAATTGCCTTCCAGTATCCCCGAATCTTCACTAATGGACACATGCTGAAAGAACCTTCTACCAACAGTGAGACTCTGGAGGATATCTGGCCCATTCACCGATTGGACGACATTTATCATAAGTGATGATGCCGTCGAGAAGAGAATAAAAGACGTCCGCTTATTGGGATTCCAAGCTCCTAATGATGAATATATGGGAAAGCGTCCTTTTACTACTAGCAACAGTCGTGACAATAAAGGGAATCCTGACTTGACAATAAACTTGGCCAAAAATCCAACCTCACTTGTTACCAAGCTGACGAAGCCACCTAGGGTACATGAGACTTGTTCTTTTGAGGACGATAATGTCATGGAACTCTTCGTATTTTAATGAAGGGTAACAAGCTCAAGATACCCGATATTGAATGCCCTGATGAAGAAGGCATGCATGGTCGACAACCCCAAGTATTATCACTATCATCGATATGTTCATCCCTTCATGCGAGACTATTACGTATTAAAAAGACAAATACAATGGATGATCGATTCTAAAGTTTTCACCCTAGACTATGAAGACAAGACGGTCACTGCAAACATGGTGTCTCTCCTATTCGGCACTTTTTTGATAACTGAGGCCCAAGATGGCATCATCCCCATACTGAAGACAACCATGGAGGTCATTAACCTCCCTCTAGCCTGAGCAGAAGGGTTGGTTTCCATTACTACTCCAAGAGGTAAAGTCATGTAGGTTCATCTAGATATCGTCCCCGAAATAACACAGCAAGCAGTGCATTATGACTCTAAATCCAAAGAAAGGAAGATCAAGTCCTGTCACACGATCTCTCAAACAATAGATGAAGCTCTGGCAGGAGTAAACAGGTCGGGACTAGCCTATCAGCGTGACTATAATGCTCCCGATGACTCTGTATCTCCAGCAGTCGAACCTCTTGTCTCTGATCCAGGTCCGTCCCAGATTCCAGCAGTGGACAAGCAAAAGCAGAAGAAAACTCGTTATGATAAACCTCTACGAAAAGACGTAACTCAAGAACTGGAGAAGCCCTACAACTTTGACATAATGGCACAACTGGCCAACACGCCCGCGTACCTGTCACTCTTCGAACTCCCGTATCTTTCCAAAAAGACCCACGATGTTCTAAGTGAGGCATTGTAAAACGTTGACTCCTATTTGGCTCAAGTCAAGCCACTGGCTGAGAATCCCGCTACATGCCCCCAATGCAATAGTATGATGAAGGTAATCCCGAGCATCATATTCTTCCAGCAGGACATGTTGTTAAAAAATAATAGGCACGACTGTCCCCTGCATTACACAGGATACATCAAAGCCATTAAAGTGTACCAGATATATATCGACCCTGGATCATCCCTCAGCATCATCCTACGGAGCTTGCTACAAACCTTGGAAATCCCGATGCATCGACTGGCAACCACTAATACCACCATCAACGGCTTCAACGCTAGAAGAAGCTACCCTTTGGGCAAGATTCGTCTGAAATATCAAATAGGTGATCTTCGAACGGAAGTAACTTGCTATGTCATCGATGTGGAGGTATCCTACAATTTTATGCTAGGGTATCCGTGGATACATGAGTAGATAATTGTCCCATGCACTCTCTCCACTAGTGCTTGAAGTACGTCAACCAAGACGACATTGTCAAAACAGAATTCGTTGACGTAGATCCTTTCAAAGGGATCAGGACGTACTACTCTGACTCGGTCTTATACAAACAAATCCATCTAGATTAAGGCGCCAACGATGAAGCCGATATTGTTATAGCTTCAGATACTCCTCAAAAGATTCGTCTTAAAGGACGTCCAGTCTCCGCAGCTTCTCCTCTTGTGGTCAAGCTTCGTAAAAAGGCGTCTGAACCCTCGGTGGTCAAGCCTTGGAGGTTGAGACACCTTCCAAACAAGGAACCCCCTGGCGTGGGAACCCGAGAGCAACTGGTAGTTAAACTCCATAAAAAACTCCAGCAACGTCAGTGTCACTAACAACCACTAGAGAAGACAAACTAGAAGAATACATCACGGCATCCACCGATGCATCGTCCTTCGATGATGTGATCCCTTTTGAGGAAGTACCTTATTTTCTCAGTAGAGGTCTGTCTTCGAGCTACTTCATCATAACACAGTGGAACACTGCATACTCTCTGGAGTATGGTTTTGGCCTACATCTGCATACGCAAGTAGCTACTACTCACTTAGTGGATCAGATCCACCTTACCCAAGATGCCTGTTTTGTCATTCCAGCAAATAGGAAAGGGGAAAAACTATCATTTTCGGAAACCTCGAAGGCCACCGGGACTTCATCGTAGACGAGATGGAATAGGAAAGTGGTAGAATGCAACTTCACCGCTACAGCATCCAGACTAAGCATATCATCCAAAAGATGGGATACAATCTGAAGAGAAAACAAGGCCTAAACTATGGCAAGGGATGACGACTGTCACTGCATCACTTTTCTCCAAAAGGCAAACCAGAGACATATTACCAATGGACCGGCCATGGTCGAGGGTATGTCATACCTCTTATAACGCTGGAAGATTCGGAGGAGAAAGATGACACGCAGTCTCATTCTTCATGGTCTTCCACCAGGGACTCCGACACTAGCATCAGAGAGGTACTCAAGCAAACATTGTCCATTAACATGGCATCGAAGAATCCAGCAGAAGACGACGAGCATCCTATTGAACTCTTTGAAGTAGAACCGTGGGCACTAAAACTGAAATCTCTATGGGAGTTACGATTTGAGCAGCGAGAACCTCCTACTGAAGATGAGGTTGTACAAGTGGATTTCGGTGACGACGTGGCTCCTAAACCTATTTTTATTAGTAAAAATCTCTTAACAGAAGAGCACGAATCCCTTATCCAGCTGGTAAAGGAATACATTGACATCTTGGTATGGAAATATAAAGACATGCCAGGCTTGGATCCACGCATCGCGATGCACAAGCTCAACTTCATACCGACACCAAACCAGTAAAGAAACATCAATGACGGTTCCGTCCAGACATTATGAACGCCATCGAAGCTAAAGTGAATAAGCTAATAGAAAGTGGATTATTTACGAAGAACAACACTGGACTAGGTAGCTAACATCGTCCCTGTCATAAAAAAGAACGACAAATTCTGAATCTGCATAGACTTTCGTGATTTAAATGTGGCTTGCCCAAAGAACGAATTTTCTTTCCCGATCACAAACGTAATAATTGACAACACTTGCGACCTTGAGGGTATGTCCTTTATAGATGGTTTCTCAGGCTTCAACCAGATCAAGATATTTTCTGATGATGAGAAACACACGTCATTCTGGACGCCAATAGGGATGTATTGTTACATCATGATTCCTTTCGGTCTGAAGAATGTCGTAGCAACATATTAGCGAGCTATGAGCACTATCTTCAGCGACCACCTGTGCAAGACAGTAGAATATTACGTTGATGACATCATTATCAAATCCGTTTTTAAGACGATCATCTCCATGAATTGAAGAAGGTATTCGATTTAATATGAACCCACCAGCTCAAGATGAACCATACTAAGTCGTTCCTGGGAGTCTCCAGCGAAAAGTTCCTGGACTTTATCATAACTTAAAAGGGTATTCATATTGATCCTGAGAAGACCAAGGCTATCATGGATATGCACCATCCGAAGAACCTGCGAAAACTTTGTGGTTTGCAAGGAAGGCTGGCGTACATCAGGAGATTCATAGCTAATCTTTCTGGATGATATCGAACATTACTCAGCTCATGAAGAAAGGAGTCTCTTTTGCCTGGAAGAAAGAATGTCAGCAAGCGTTCGATGACATTAAGAATTATCTTACGAACCCCTTGGTGTTGGTGGCTTCAGTCGTGGGAAAGCCCTTCTTACTCTACGTCCGAGCAATGGATCATTCTGTTTGCACTTTTCTTGCCCAAAATAACGACTAAGGCTATGATCAAGCTATCGATTACCTCAACAGAACCATGATCGGCACCTAACATAGGTATGATTCGGTCGAAAAGGAATTTCTTGCTCTACTGTTTGCTGTCAAAAAGATACGCCATTACTTAACAGGGCAAACTATACATGTGATATCTTGAGTGAACCCCCTTAGAGTTCTCATGAACAAACCCAAGGCACTTAACTCTCACCTAGCCACATGGACAAGCATGTTGTCACCCTACGTTATGGTATTCATCTCGCAGAAAACTGTCAAGGGCCAAGCATTGACCAATTTCTTGGCAGATCATCCGGTGCCAGAGACTTCAAAGCTCTAAGACAAAATCCACGACGAGGTGATATAATCTAACAAAGCCATGATAGGAGGATCAATTTGGCGAATGTTCTTCGATGGTTCTTCCAGAACAGGACCAAAAGGCAACATCGTCTCCGGGGTGGCGATAGTGCTAATCTTTCTCGATGACTTGGTCATCCATCGTACATACTCGCTGACGTAGCCATGTTCCAACAATATGGCAGAATACAACGCTCTTATCATTGGGCTTCAACTGGCCAAACAGCTAGAGGTCGACTGCTTGGAAGCCTATGTAGACTCCAAGTTAATAGTCAGTTAAGTCTGTGGCGAGTATAAAGTCCGGCATGAGAATTTACTCCCTTACTACCAAGCGGCCATTGACATGATCTTCACTTTCATAGAGTTCTTCATAGAACATGTTCCACGACTGCAAAATATTGAGGCTGACGCACTCGTCGGTCTCGTCGTCTCTTTAGCGACTCCAATCAACACTCATCTATTAATCACAGTGGTGGGTCAATAACTAGTATGCCCAAGGAAGAACTTATGCTTGAATCTAAGCCATTCTACGGACATAGATATCAATGCCAAGGATTGTAGACTACCATTTATAGATTACGCTGTCTACAGAATCCTGCTAGAAGACCCTAAGGAGGCCACTTCTATCAGAAGACGCTCTCCCTCTTATTCTACTATGATACGACCACTAAGATGTTGTACCGTCGTTCCTATGACAGACTCCTATTACGATACCTATCGGATGTAGAATCAAAAAAAGCTCTTCGCAAAGCTAATGACGGTATTTTTGGTGCTCACCAACCCAGTTCTAAGCTTCAAGACCTTCTCCGACACATGGGCTATTATTGGCCAACAATGGTGACAGACACTGTCGAATATGTAAGAAAGTATTGAGTATGCCAAATCCATGCAGACTTTATCCACCAACCCTCTGAATTCCTTCACCCGACTGTTGTATCTTGGCCATTCGAAGCCTGGGGATGGATATCATAGGACCAATCAGTCCACCTTCGTCTAAGGGGCACCGATTCATCCTGGTAATCATATACTACTACTCTAAATAGGCAAAAGCAGTTTCGCTCGAAGAGGTAAAAATATCCAACAAGATCAGTTTCCTTAAACATTATGTCATCTACTGCTTTGGCTTACCTCGAAGGATCATTCATGATAACGGTCCACAGTTCGAAAGCTACATTTTCTTTCAGTTTTGCGATAAAAATCGAATCCAAAATATAGCTTTAATCGCCTACAATCCAACAACGAATGGATTAGCTGAAGCATTCAACAAGACAATCATCAAGCTACTAAAAAAAGTTGTTTCAACCAATAACATGACCGGAATGAGAAGCTAGGTGAATGTATATGGGCCTATCGCATGACGGTCCGCACTCCGACTGGCAGCACGCCATTCTCTTTGGTTTATGGAAGTGAGGTTGCACTTACCTTAGAGACTCAAATTCCTTCCCTTCGGGTGGCCTTTTTCAATCCGCTAACCGACGAAGACAACCAAGGTCAACATCAACAGGAATTGGATGCACTCGATAAAAAATACAGCCTATTGAGCTATATCAAGTTCAACTTTTCGGCGCCTTTAATAAGAAATAAAAGGAAAGGACTTTCTAGGTCGACGATCTGGTCCTAGTAGTGAGAAGACCAATGATCATGACCCACAAAAATACAAGAAAATTCTAACCCAAGTGGGAGGGCCCTTTGTGGTAGAGACGATATATTCCAACTGCGTATACAGGCTCGTTAATCCTAATGGTGACTTGCTTATAATGCCAATCAACGACAAGTTTCTGAAGAAATACTATGCCTAAGTTAGGCATACAAAAAAAGGAGATGGATGCTTACCCCATCAAGTTTGTATTCTATACGTCTGTAGTATATAGACAAATTATGTTGCTCGTACTCGGGAGTACCGAATACGCAATGGGCATCGAATCTACCAAATCTCCACAAAGTAAATAGTTTACGTCCATATCACCTCTGAACTATGAGCTGCCCATACCCTCCAGTAAGAGAAAGAAGTCACGTCCATATTACCTCTGACTCATTTCCTCTCATTGTCCTACTCAACTACAAATCTATTTGCTTGACTATCGGTTCTACACCGGAAGTATCCCTACCATCACAGATGATGTCCCCACCAAACTTTCTTAATGGATCTACTATAACCTATCACGTTCATACTACCTTTGATAGGGCTTGGCAATATTAATGTTATGATGCTATACTACATTCATATTACCTATGGTATAAGCACTCATAGACACAATGTCCACAAAAACAAGAAAAGTTCTAAACAGGAAGAAAGGCAAAAAATTTATTAATATTCAAGATCATGAGTACATATGGAAGTCCATTACATTTAAGAATTTTTTATTAATATTCAAGATCATGGGTACATTTAAAAAGAAGGGGACTCCGCTGTACTGATTCTGGTACTAACACATGTAAAGTCGGCAGCTCAACGCATTATAGGTTATCACTTCAACAGACTCCTCAGTGCGAGAAAAAAAATCCATACTGATGGATAGCAAGGGAGCTTGCAACAAAGGGCTGAGGCCACAAGACCCAACTCTTTCTTGTGAAAGGATGCGACTAAAAATCTCGGTTGGGATAACTAGTCCTGCCACTGCCATTCAGATGGGCCGCCAGGACTCGACCCGAGATCCAACCATCATGTCATGGTCGTATTCGGGGAGAAGCTATAACGAGCTAGGTTAGAAGCTCGCGGATAATCCTCCGAATAATGTGTTTGTTTACCATGAACAACGATGACTATGATATTCTTCCACGCTTCATTGGGATCAGAGCAATATGAGAAAGCCTCGGCAAGACGAGCACACAAAAAGTTAGTATATGTGAAAAATAAGACAAATCAGAAAGTACACATCCGCAAAAACATGCGCCGCTTGGGTCAATCTAGCTGTCCATGCGCTTGAGCGTCAAAACCGTGTATACGTATATGACCGTGAGTGCCTATTCAAATGCACTCATGCAGTATGATCGTGCATCGGTTCTCAGCACATGCTTCAGGAGAGTGTCCAAGGACATCGTCACCCATGCTACCGAGGGAGAAAACCTCGTCGACAGCACATCTTCAAGTCAAAGCCCCCTAGCAATGACCATGCATGTCAAAGCCGAGAAGAAGCATCTGTTTATGGACGGACAAGTTCCCGTCTACACGGATAGACAGTGCCGAAGTGCCAAAATGTCCGGGTGACACAAGAATAAGAGGAGGCAAGTTTCGTTCCTAACCTTCATCAATGGCAGCAAGGTGGTCGACCATCAGAGGGAGGGGATCGACGAACCGCTCAACTAATCTCCCCACACGTGGCTTATGCCAAGTTATTTTGATGGGGAAAGAAAGCACTGCCATCTCTCTTCTCTAGTCTTCTATTTATAGGCATAAAGGCCATTAATGGCTTTCGAGTTACTCGATGACAAAATTAAGGAATGAACCTGATAGTTAGCAGATGAATCTCCATCTTAGCCTGATGAGCCAAGTATCATCGTACTCCTCAGATAAGCCAAACAGGCCTAACAGACTTCCCTATGCTCCCAATGGTCATATGTGCCAAACAGTCTACTGCACTGATGGGATAAGTACTCCACAGATGCGCTTCATATGAGGATGCTTCATACTTGTGCCAAAGAAATTACTACACCAATCTTCTCCATGCTTCTGTTCAAAGTATTTTGAACTTTAAAACTTATAAAGTTTTAATTCATAAACTTTGTAGGGGGTCTTGTAGAAGCATAAAAAAATCTATCCCCATGCGCCTTAGTGACCCAGCTCCATGCGCCACAATGATCCAACCCAATGCGCCTCAGTGAACAAGCTCCACGAACCATAGTGATCCATCTCTATGCTCCAAGAGTGTAAGAGGTGTCCCATTTGCCCTCAGTGCCATGCGCCACTAGGAATCTTGGTATCTCATGAGCCCGCAGTGTCATGCGCCATTGTGTATCTTGGTGTCTCATGTGCCATCAGTGCCATGCGCTATTATGTACATTGGTGTCCCATGTACCCGAGGTGCCATATGCCACTAAGTCTTCCGTGTTCTTCATGCGCCAAGTGGCAGCAGTCCCAAGGTGCAATCAAAGCCATCAAGATTAGGGCATGACACGTGTCACGAGTATTATTAGCAACACCAGATCTCGACTTGCCACATGGCAAACCTAACACAGCATGCGCCTGCCATGCCATGCGCCAACGTGCAACCTACGTGCATGTGCCTGTGGGAGGTCTTCCTAAGGCTATAAATAGTGGGTGTTCCCCACATACAAAGAAAAAAGAAAAAAGAGGAAAACGAGAGGTGCAGGACCACGACCAGGAGATGACACACAAATAAAGGAGAAGAAGACAGGAGTACCGCCAGAAGCCTCGTCTACCTCCTTGGTCCCGGTTCAACGGAGTAAAGAAGCCGCTGTAGTGCTCGATCTCCACCGTCACACTTACCCAGATCTTTCTTTTGTACTTAGATCCTCTTGTAATAGGAATTCTCTTGTACTCTTTTTCAATTCATAATAAATAAGAATTTTACACCCAAACCACACAATCTTATTTTTGCGATGTCGACAATTGAATCTTTTGTGGCTTGGCCTAAAAATCTTGTTATTTATCCTGGTCTTAAGCTTGCACCACAAATAATATTATATAAGAGAAGAGAAGATAATTGTGGCATCGTAGTTGGTATACTAAAATTTTGTGCAAGCAAAATTTATTGTAATAGAAAAACAAAGGGATAATAAGAGAAGAGAAGATAATTATGGACATCGCAAAATTTATTGTAATAGAAAAAGGGATAATAAGGAAAATTTATTGCTTGCACATAATTTTAGTATTAAAAATGCATCAATTTATTCATCTTAAACATAAGAATTGAGAGGACCACAACCATCAGCACCTTTGAGCCCCCAAAAATTAATATATTCTCTTATTCAGTATGTGAAAATTAACCTCGACAATAGGAGTGCATGTCTACATGGATCCTGGAGTGGTGTCCACTTATTCATCCGATATACATGGATCCTGGAGTGGTGTCCACTTATTCATCCGATATATATGTTATGAAGGAAGATTTACAACAATTTGCTAGTATGGAAGTAATATCTGTTCAAATAATTGTTGTTTACATGAGGTGACCAATTTTTGGCTTAGCAATGCTTTTTTTTCAAAATATTTGACGTGTAGTATATTAATTATGTGTCCCGAATAATCTCTTTACATATTTCTATATGGAATGTTGCAAAGGTCAAATTTAGAAAATAAGTATAGACTTGTTGATGTTGAACCTGGAGTAGTTGCTGAAGCGCGAAAGAGTTTACTTAGAGCTCGTGAGTTGGCCATGAGAATGGAAGTCTGTAACAAAGGTGAAATGGTAGTATTTCCATACAATGCGAAGTAAGGTTTTTTCTTGTCAGTTTATTTTATAGTTTTGAGTACTAGGAATCAAGTGATTGATGAGAAGTGGCATATTTAATATGCTTGCTTATTCTCATAGTGTATAGACTACAACTTATTTTTCTTCACTTGTAATGACTCTGCATGCTTTATCATAGTGAGGTGTGGCTTGCCATAATGTTAATGAGCTTAGATAATGAATTTCAAATATTTTAGGACATCCTCTCGACTTGTTGACACATCAACATATATTATCGAGAACTGAAATTCCAGGACATTAATAGGCTTGCTAATACATATAGGCATACTTCAGCACTCTTACCATGTGGATATAAAATGTTTCAAGCTGGGGAGAGGGATAGAAGAATCGGATCTTGTTGATTTATGGGAAAAGATCTGCCCTGATAATCAGTTTTCAGTTACTAGGAAAAATCAGCAAATTCCAATTTGATTCAACTTGCAAGGCGGTATAAGGAAAAAATTACATGTGTGTGTGTGTGCAATGCATGCTTTTCCAACAGTTATTTATGATATTATGTAAATAATAAACCTCTTAAGATAAAGTTTTGTCTAAAACTGGTTTTATTTGTATTGCTGGATATCTGAGAAGCTCCATGGTTTGGTAGATGTCTTCCAATATTAACCATTGATTTCTTATCTTGACCGCTAATTTCTTTCCGTAACATCAAGTTTAGAATGATTTTAGAATAGTGTAGAAATGTCTCTTTTTTTTTCCTTTTCTGTAAAATTTTTATGATTTTTTTGTGAGAGTCACTAGATTCCTTCTCTTAGCCATTTGTAGTTTTCAGGATACATATAAGGACTTTGGCTCTTATCACATCATATTTTCATATATGAACAACTGTATTTCCAACCTAAATGCATATTTTTTGCATTCATACCAAGGAGCATTCCTGTGGGGCTTTTTTTGCATGAGAGTTTGGTATATTGGTAGTTTATGATAATTGAGGTGCTGTCACTAACTTCAAGTGCTTTGTTATTTAGAGGTTTACTGTTTGATGGCACATTGAACTATGTTGCACGAATACAGAACACATACGATAAGGACACGGAATACATAAAATTTCAAATAGGTCTAATAAGTAGTCACCTAGATTGTGCGTCAGGATTCAGGCATGATATAAACATAATACAAATATGGACACAATTTTGCTATGTCCGTGTGTAGAAAAGACTTGATTGATTTATTTCTCACAGTAGCCTTCAACTCTCAGATGTCCAGAACTTTTGAACCATAACCACTTTCCTGGACTTCCTTTAATATACCTAAGAATTCTGTGAACTGCCTCCATATGCTGCTCTCTAGGATCATGCATATATCTACTCACCACACTCGTGGCCTGAGTAATATCAGGTCTCGTAGCCGACCAACTAATCTTTGATATTGCTCCTTACTCACCGGATCACCACCCTCGACACACAACTTGTAATTCTGCTCGATAGGAGTAGAAGCAACTTTTAGTCCCGAGGCTTAACCAAAGATGGAAGAACGCGTGGTCGAGATCAGAGGTTTACACAAAAGTTCACACTCTTAACTATTCTCGATTTCCACGAAGAACTATAAAAGGATTCTTATTACAACTTGCTCTCAAGATTACAAAAGAATCAGAAGTAATCAAACTTCTCAATCTTTCTTACAATCGCAGTTGCAGACAGACAGAACAGAGTTACAATAAAATAAAAATTATATTTGTTCTTTCTTGCAAAATGCAGTTGCAATCAGATAGAATGAACCAAGAAGAAAAAGAAGAAGACAGAATAAAAAATTATTCTTGCTGGGGCGGTGAAGACCACCATTGCTTAAAGCAAGATTCGTCTTATATCGACGATCTGCTCCAAGGAGCCAGCAAGTTCACAAGAGAACTTCTGGAACGCTCGTAGTCACCTCTTTGTGTGACTCGAACGAACTCCTTTGGACTCTTCCTTCACAACTTTTGGTGTGTCTCAAAAGGAGGCTAGAGGGCTCTTTATATAGGGAAAGATGGAAGCCCATCCTCCTCTTCTTTTCAATATGGGACTAAAAAGCCAATATACAAAATTGATATCCCACAATCGCAGCCCAATGCATAGTCCGCTCAGCGCCCGTTCAGCACCCACTCAGCGCCCGTCCAACGCCCGTTCAGCACCAGCTCAGCGCTCTCTCATGCAACACGCGCATGCAACCCGAGCATAAAATGAGCGCACGAGCACAACAACAACACATAAGAGCCTTGCGACGATGCTGACATGCTAAGTGCAAAATGTGCCAACAAAGTGCTACTTTGTGCCCTTGAGCCCGAGTCCGAGTCCGGGTCGCTAGATCCTATGTAAATAATTCCAAGAGCATACAAAAACCATAAATGCTTTCATGAGGTGTTAATCATTTTTTCTTCAGGAAAAATACCCCCACATGGTACCCAAGTGTCCCACCATATCCATGTGCACACCTCAACTCATACAAAGTATTATATTGAGATACCCACTTGGTGGTGTAGCCAATGTGGGGCTATCTTTACTAGTCCAAAGACAAAAACTCCAACAATCCCTCCCATATCTCAATATATATGGGTTGAACATTCTCCACAGTGACTGTCCATCATGCATTAGGATAGATGTCACTTTGACTTGAATCTTCCTGCATGGGTCGAACAACATTATGATACAAGAATGGACTAAGCCTTGAATTATGTACCATAGCTGCAACTTTTTTTACTCACACAATGATATCAACTGTGCTTCCGGTTGCATATTAAAGGCCCTGTGCATGTCTGATTTTGGTGTATATATTTTTGGCGTCTACAAGTTTTCCCTTAAGAGAGTCTATATCTCTTTCCATACACTCTAGGCGAGTTCTTTTAAAGAGTCCTTGGTATGAAGCCTCGAGCTTCCTTGCGGTGCTACTCTGCTATGACATAGCCCAGAGCCGAGGCTACACCTCATCTTGGTGTCATGCCACTGTAGCATGAGGTCCCAGCCTCTTTGTAGTGCCAAATTACCCAGCATAAAGCCTTGCGCTTCCTTGCGGTGTTACGCCGCTATGACATGGCTCTCGTAGCCGAGGATTTAAATCTTTTACCTCTGTGGTGTCATACCACTGTAACATGAGGACACCGGCCTCTTTGTAGTATTGTCTACACTGTTCATTCTAAGCATTAGGCTACCTTTCTATGTGTAGTGCTATGCCGCTGTGACATGGCTTGCGAAGCCGAGGCATTACCCTTACCGAGGAACCTCTTGGTAGTGTCACCCACTGTAGCATGGAGACCTTATGCTCCTTTGTAGTGCTGCCCTACCTGATTCCTATTATGCACACCAGATATTCAAAAAATTTGAGAACTCATTAAGGCATCTAAGCCATCCTCCCATAGGCCTTGTTCTACATAAAAGAATAATTAATAGAAAATAGTGGTTATGGGTCCATAACCCCTAAATGTCTTAAAGGACTACTACTGTTCCTGATATTCTTTTAGTCAATGATCCTCTCTTGAACCAATAGCTAGATGCCTAGTAGATTTCTCTTTTAACTAATAACATAAAACTAAATGGTAGGATTACAAAGACACAATATAAGAATGTCTTCAAGCCCATCTTGATTGATGTATCCTCGACCAGCTGGTGCTTAAGGCCTTTGGTGAACGGATTGGCCAGATTTTCCTGGCTCTGAATATCAATCATGATAATGACTCCGGTCTTGATAAGATTATTCACTGCCATGTGCCTCAGTCGTACAGTCCTCTTCTTACAATTGAAAAGAATATTTGATGTCACCGCTGCAGTCGCTTGGTTGTCATAGTAAATTGGTACTGCCAAAATATGTACACCCACCACTGGAAGATCATACATAAACTCCCAAAGTCACTCTGATTTATCTGCTGCAGCTGCTAGTGCATAGAACCCTCATTCCATCGAGGAATGAGAAAGGATTGTCTGTTTTTTTGACTTCCACGATATAACTGCTCCACCAATGGAGAAGACATATTCTCCTTTGGAGCTTTTGTCATGACCCAAATCCGTGGAATCGTTGGGGCGTGCCCCGAATCATGATCGCTGTGCGGGCCTGGGGTTACGCCCGCACAAGGCTTTAATATTTTGCATAACGAGCACATATTCAGAGTACGCAGATAAATTAAAACACATATTTGAAATATGGAAAAGTTCTCTTTATTGATAATGAACATGTATTACAAACTCTTGAACGAGTTAGCTAATTTGTCGTACGGGCTTACAAAAGTGCTGACATAAAATAAGGTAGCAGTCCTGTATATTACATCCCTTTACTAAACTTCAAAATGATAAAGACCTCCGGGCTGGAGGATGGCCTTGCCACGGAGCTGCATTTTTGGCTTGGGTTCTAGCTCCTTTCTTCAAGTACTTCAAAATACGATACGATCAGGGTGCGCCTACAGCTGGACTGGATCGGGAAAGATGACTTTGGCTCCTCGCTCGGTTCGCCTTAGTGCGGAGAACCTGTTTCAACGAGGGTCAGTATGTCGAAACATATTGGTGAAGGCGAGCTAACCCAACTATACCAATCAACATGTTGTTTTAATGAAGCATGCATATTATTGTGGGTTTCTATCTTGCCTTAGTTCATTTACAAGTAAGCAGCATATAGAATTTACTGAAATAAACTTGCCACCGTTCGGTGGATTTTATCTGCCCGTCTGAATGTCCTGTATAATATTACCATGCCTTTCCTGCCACGAAGACACAAGTTAGTTTACAACAGGTTTAAATATACAATATGGATCACTGGCTTGATAGCCACGATTGGGACAAGTTATAGTCTCAAGACGGAAGGGTGTGCAGCGCGGGTGGCGAGCCCCCCGCTGCACACCTCAGTCCGACAATACAGACGACTATTTACAGATGTTCCGTCCGGATCAGATCAGTCCTAGTGCCCCGACGACCGTCCGCAGGAACCAGAAACCTTCTGCACAACTTGTCCATGATCGAACGATATGTTTACTAATTTAGCAGATCATGCAGTTGAGGCAACATGAGCACAAGACAAGCAGAATTTTATGATTCATTTTGTAGAGCCTCACTGAACATTTATTCGCATACAAGGTATGTTCCATACTTAGCACAATTCGTGGAAGAAGATGCATTCTAACTAAAATTGAAGCATGTATAGAATATTCCAAACGAACAAGCAGGCAATGAGTAACCGTTCCCAAGTTGAATGACAAGCATAATAATCCAAGTCTATTCCTTTTTATCTTAGCATCTTTTAGTTATTATTTTGTATCGCTTGATCGGGGCAACAAGAATGCAAGAGTTTTAGGTGTGAAGACTTGGAAGCAAGGCTAGCTAATCGGGATGGTAGCTACTCACTTAGATGGTTGGAAGGGAGAAGAAAAGAGGCGCTCAAGACTCCGCTCGTAAGCCGCCTACTGCTCGTTCACCTGCATCACGAACAACTCGATCAATACCTCTTCCACTCTTTCCAATCTCGGAATTGAAATATAGTTCAATGAACAAAAATAATGAAATCCATCAAAACCGTTCAAGGAAAACAAGCAAATCCGAAAACTAACTCAAAGCACGAAAGCAACAAGCGACATCGAAATCCGAGGCAACAAAAGATAACAGCGGAGAGGTCCCCCATGACTCTGCCGCTAAGTCGATCCCGGGGGCACGGTCCACTGAATATGGAAATCGATTCCGAAGAAACAAATCCATAACGAGGACAATTTCTTGTTTTAATCTATCCCGATCGAACGATATCATCTTGTGCTTCTTAGCCGCGCTGCTCGAATAGGAGGAACGGGACGCTACATCCTACCCAACTTATTGGAAGTTTCATCCCGAAACTTAGGAATAGAACCCTACCGCTAGGGATTATTTTATTAAGGCAGAAGCTTAGAGGGGAGCGGACAATCCCGGGGTACGTGGCCCTGTCCGCCATATTTGAAGCATAGTCCCTTTCAGAGGTAACAAGTGGCAGTGGTGTGCCCCAACTTTTTGTAAAAATTACAGTAGGTTAGGGCATTTTGCAGCGGTGTTTCCTCTATCGTTGCTTTGGCGTTTGTAATTGTAGGTATGCATAGCGCCGGCAGAAACGTGAGGATACTGTGGCTCAAGAGATAGAGCGTGATTCATGACTTCCCGTATTGTCCCATACTGATGAATGATCACGTGCGCATGGATGGCAGGGCACAAACCACCTTCAAACCTTTTAGCTCGACTCGCTATATCAGGTAAATAGGCCCTAGCGAATTTGGAGAGTCGGTTGAATTCGACGGAATACTGTTTAACTATCATGCTGCCTTGCCTCAGTTGCACGAACTCGTTCTCCATCTGACGTTGTACTGGAGGGGGTTTAAACTCCTCTTCAAATGTGGCACAAAAAGTCATCCACGAGATCGTCTCCTCTTCATGGTCAAATTGAAGAGATCGTTGATGCACGTCCCACCAATCGTGCGCGTTGAGACGGAGCTGTAGTTACGCGCAGGCGACGCACTTCTCTTCGGGGACCACTAGCAGAGCGAAGTGGTCTTCAAGTTTGGCCAACCAATCTAGAGCCACAATTGGTTCCTCTATCCCGTTGAATGGGGTGTTGCAGACTTTCTTGAAGTGGCCAAAGTCGAAGGCAGTCACTTCCCTCGGCCTTGTGATTTGCGGTATCTCCACTTTAAGCACGGGCTGTTACACCAGAGTCGCTGTTGTTGCCGTGGAATGGTTGGAAGCTAAAGTCTGCACGATCTATTGTAGGGCATCTACCTACTTCTGTTGGACTGAGAATCGGGTATCTAAATTACTTTCGAACCTGGCTTGGCGAGCATCATCTCTTTGCCGTTGTGCTTCTAACATTTGCATCACCCGCTCAAGCGGATTGACTTGAGATATGCCCCGTTGGCTCCGAGAGCTTCCCGAAGTGCCTGTCACTACCATATTTTAGGAAAAGGGTATTTTAGACTTTTCCTATTTAATTAAATATTGTGCATGGTAAATAATTATTTGTTGTATTATTTAATTATTGTTAGATGTTATTTAATTATTTTGGACTTATTTTAGTGGACCCAACTAGTTTAGTTTGGACCCATGGACCAACATGAATTAAATAGTTAGACTTGGCCCATTTAGAAAGCCCATGGTTAAGGAGATGGATTAAATTAATTAAGTGATTAGACTAGAAGCTTCCTTCCTTAATTATTTCTTCATGAGAGGCCCCAAGGGGTACATTGGATATTTTACAATTGCTTGGGGAGGGGGGCATGGCCGGCCTATATTAGGAGGGGGGAATTACTCTCTCCCCTCATTCTCATTTCCAATCTAGATCTAAAATTTCCCACTCCCAAATTCCCTCCATTTCCATTCGAATTCTCCACCAAATTTATTCCAAATTCTTCTCAATTCATCATTAGAAAGTTGAGAAGCAAGGATCTAGAAGGAGAAAGCAAGGATCTAGAAAGAGGAGCAAGGATCTACAATTTGGAAGCAAGTTCATCTCAATTGGAGGTTTCATTGGGAATCCATCTTCCAATAGGTATAATTCAGTTTTTTCCATTAAAATAGCTTTTAAATCTGAGATTTAATCATGTAAAATCAACCTATATGTATGTACTACCCATAGGACTTTGTTTTGTGTTCATAGGAGACCCATGGAGAAAGTTATGGTACTTTTTGTGTCAATTTTGTTGGAATTCCGAATTTACATTTTGTTGTGTGTGTCAATTGATCCTATAGATCAATTGGGCATGTGCTTATGTGTTTGGGGCTTGTGTCGTGTCCATATTTGGTACTTTTGGTTCGTATCCCAACTATTTGGTGATACGTGTCATTTTGGGGGTTTTCCCTCCGACACGGGACTTTGAATATGTCGTATTTTGACACGGACACATAGATCTACTTTTGACACTTTGATTTATTCATAAATATTATTTGTGACTTGTTTGTGTCCTTCGGGGTGCAATTGATTGTGTGTTAGACTCGTGTCACATGCGTATCCTAGATCTAGTGGGATACGGTGTGAAACTTTCCAATTTGGTGTGTTTATGTGTAGATCTAATTATTTATGCTTTAAATTCTTCATTTATAATTAGTAAATATATATAGATATTATATATTTATTTAGTGTATTTATTATGATATTTATGGTAGCATAGATCTATATTTTTATGTGTGCTAATGTGATGTATAAATATATGTATGTAGCTTTCTTGCATGCAATTATATATGTTACTTATGTTAATAAAATAAATTATACAAATGTTTTATAAAATATAATTATGTGTTTAAATGTGTAATTATATTAATTATAATTGTTATGTAATTATTTGGATATTAATGAATATATTTTTATGTGTGCTTCTAGCCATGTAAAATACGTACATTAATATGTGCATTGTGTTTTGTAACTAATAGTATTTGATTGTATATATATAAGTATATATATTTATCTAATTGTTTTATATATATATATATATATATATTTTAAATTATATATAGATTTATATATATATATTTATATATATATTTTCTGTATTTTTAGTGACAGTAGGATTAATGACAGAGAACTGTCATTAATTAGGCGGTTACAGCAGCAGCCGCTGTAACAGTGGCGGCAGATTATTAATGACAGAGCCGCCACTGTCATTAATAATCCATGCAGTGAGCGGGATTCGCAGCAGCAGCGACGAATTTTTCTGTGACAGTGGAGAACTGTCACCAATAGGTGACAGCAGTGCAGTTTGCACAGCGGCTTTGGCGACGGTGGTTTCAGTGACAGTAGGAACTGTCACTGAAAGCCTATTTTATTTAATTTGTGTTTTAGCTCACTGTTTTCAGTGACAATTTGGCAGATTTAATTTATATATTATATATTATATTTGTATATATATATATATGTATATATATAGGTATTTTTGTGAGGTATAATACTAATAATAATATATTATTTTAATTGTACAAATATTGGTTTGTATATACATTATTTAGAGTGTGCATTAATTGTATTATTAGTATTCTTTGTGTGGGTATCATTTAGGATCTAATTTTGATTTCCTAAATTGTTGTATTTTATTTCTATATTATTTTATATAGTTTTCTTGTGAGGTTGACCTTGGTTTGACCATGTTTGACTTTAGAGTTGACCATAGTTGACTTTTGACTTAGAATTGATTTACTGACCTAGAAGTTGACTAGTTTGACTTGTTCTCTTTCCGGGACCTTGTATTAATGTGGTATTCCATATCTAGGTCTTCGAGGTACCGAGTCAGACATCTGTGAGACTGTTCTTTGGACTTCAGGCGAGTACATTCTCTGATAGTTTCTCATTTATGATATCCTCTATGTTCGTTGTATCTAGTGTAGATATACATGTTTCTCTTGACACTTTGGTTACACGGATTGGTATATCCGGATCTCGTCATGAGATGTTATTCTTTGGTATATGGTGTATATGGTACAAGTATTGTTTCATTGGTTATCTTGTACATGTACAGACACCGATTTTCGGGAGGAGTCGCTCTCTTCTTGGGGAATCTAGTGCCATAGCATACCGTGGTTGGATCTATTATACCAGTCGGGGGTGGGGAGTATTAGTATAAATATGTGATCAAATCCCTATTGAATAAAGTACTGGTAAGCAAATAGTGTTGATCATGCACCACACGTATGATTAGCCAGGCCGTATTGCATCTTGCCCAAGCCGATCACATGTTAAGCTAGTACTCACACACTTAGTCATTAGTATTATTGTTTCATTAGCATATTATTCCTTATTGTATTTCTTTCCAGTATTTCCTTATTGTCTATATATCTCTTATTCCTATTGTGCATCTTATTTATCCATAGCTATTTACTGTTACATAGTTTTTATCATTAATTGAGAACTGCTGTTAGGGTTGTACTCTGCTCCTTTCCTGACTGGATATATTTTTCCAGATGACACTGAGGAGTACCCTACCTATTATGGACCCCAGGATGTTGTGGGTTTAGATTCTGAGACCCTGGCTCAAGAGGGACTTATCCCAACTGAGACAGTTGACCCTGGAGTTGTAGCTTGTAGCTTGTAGCTCTGTAGTATTCTTTTGTACTGGATTTTTCTCCAGCTTATTTTGTTGTTCTTCAGACTCATTGATGTATTATTTTAAACTCATGAGTTGTATTGTGACTATTCTATTCTTATCTGATTCATGCTCATTTCTATCTTAGTTCTGTGATTGAGTATACTATCATTATTGGTGGTTCATTATATTGTTAGATAGTTTATCTAGACAGCGTTCTATCATCGGTTCTGCGGCGTAGGCTGGACGTTGTTTCCGACTAGTACCCTTACACCGGGTGCGGGTCGTGACACATTTTTGGTGGTGGCCCATGCAGGTCAAGCTTCACAAGTATGTGATATCGTGGTAGTGCGACAATTTAGTTGTACTACTGCGAGCCTGCGATAGGATATAGGATATAGGCTGAGATACTCAATCACATCTAGGAAAATTCTTTTGATTCAACTATACTCCTTTGACATTGATACTTGATTCCTTAAACTGTCCTTTCCTTGATATCTTACATCTTGTGCCATATTGATTCTTTCTTTCGCTTTGTCTCAGGATGCCACCTAAGACTAGATCACAGCAGGGGAGAGCAGTTTCTGAGAGGTCTGCGACATCCCGATGCCTGCACCAGTCACTTCTCCGGTGATTGGAGTGTCAGCTGCTTTCGGAGGTCCACCACCTACTCAGAGGACTGTGCCAGCTGTATCTGAGGGGCTTCCACCTCCACCTCCTGTGCCAGCAGAGGCGTCACAGATGTTTACACTGTTTCGTGAGATGCTCGAGGCACAGAGGGCTCAGTCAGAGGCACATCAGAGGCAGACCGACGTTCTACGGCAGGGCATCGAGAGTGCTCATCAGCTTGCTCGTGCTGTAGTTGAGAGAGGAGTTCCGGTCCAGCAGCAGGTTGTTCCTCAAGTTGCTCAGCTTCGGCCAGGCAACATTCAGGACTTCAAGAAACTGGAGCCTAGGGTTTTCAAAGGGACGGAGGGCATCGTCTATGCTGATGATTGGTTCGAGGATATTGAGCGTCTTATGAGGGTGTCCCTTCTTTCTGAAGATCTGAAGGTTGAGGCGGTAGGACTTCAACTGTTCGACGTCGCTCGTACTTGGTTTAGGAATGAGCCAGTTCTAGTTGACGTAGGACAATCTTGGGAGGTATTCAAGGACCTTTTCAAGAAAAAGTTTTTCGCCCGGATAGACAGGCTTGACTTGGGGAGACAATTTGAGAGTCTCATTCAAGGGAGCATGTCTGTGGAGGAATACGCTGCGGAGTTCGGTAGGTTGAGCCGATTTGCAGAGTACTTGGTGAGGGAGCCGGAGGTTCGAGCTATTTGTTTCCGTGAGGGTCTAAACTGGGAAGTGAAGATTCTTATTCCGTCTTTTTATGAGACATACTCGGAGATACTTGCGGAGGCACGCAAGGTTGAGCGGGATCTGGGTTTGAAGACCAGGAGAGACCGTGATTCTTTTCTGGGGGCCAACGGCAGTGCAGTATCTGCCAAACGTCCTCATTTCCAGTCCAGACCTTTCCAGCAGCCACAGCAGAACCAGACTCCAGCTAGAGCGCCTTTTCACCAGGCACCTCAGCAGCAGAGACAGTTACAGCAAGCTCCATGCAACTTCTGCAAGAAGCCTGGCCACATCTGGGAAGTTTGCAGGAGAAGGCTAGGAGTTTGTTTGTATTATGGCACTGAAGGGCATCAATCGAGGGAGTGTCCACGTCGTGCAGTTCAGGGAGCAGTTCCAGCTCCGAGGGCACAGACGAGACCACCTACAGCACAGCCGAGGGGACCGCTTCTGATACAGCAGCAGCGTTTTGTCCAGCATCAACAGCAGGGAGGTGCTCGGCAGGGACGAGCGTTTGCTATGACAGTCGAAGAGGAGGAACCCATCGGAGATGTCATCGCAGGTTCTATTCTTCTTGATTCCATTCCAGCTTTAGCTTTGTTTGATAGTGGTGCTCCCTATAGTTTTGTATCTGTTTCTTTTGCTCTAAAGCATGGTTTGGTAGCTGAGTCTTTGCTTAGGACTTGCAAGATCATGACCGGGGGAGGCATTATCCTGGTTAATGATATTTGCAAGGATCGGAGAGTTACTCTGGGACGCCGGGAGTTGAGTGCGTGTCTACTTGTAATGCCATTTCCGAGCTACGATATTGTACTCGGGATGGATTGGTTGAGTAGGCACCGTGCTAGCATAGATTGTAGAGGAGGTAGAGTTTTGTTTGGTCCGCCAGGGGAGCCAGAGTTCGAGTTTGCTAGAGGAGCTGCAGAGCAAGGCGAAGGCATTATTTGTGGAGCTATGGTGGAAGACAAGGAGTTGCCGCATCCGTTGATAGCAGAATTCTTGGATGTGTTTCCTGAGAAATTGCCAGGATTGCCGCCAGATCGAGATGTTGAATTTTTTATAGACTTGGTGCCAGGTGCAGAACCAATTTCGCAGCATGTCTATAGAGTAAACAACAGCGAGCTGGTCGAGTTGAAGAAGCAGGTGGACGAATAGCAGGATAAGGGGTTTATCAGATCGAGTTCTTCACCTTAGGGAGCCCCGGTATTGTTTGTACCGAAGAAGGATGGATCGGTACGCATGTGCATTGATTACAAGGCTTTGAATAATCTCACTATCAAGAATAAGTAGCCTTTACCACGGATTGATGATCTGTTTGATCACTTGAGTGGTGCCAAGGTATTTTCCAAGATAGATTTGAGATCAGGCTACCATCAGGTGAAGGTGAAGCCGGAGGACATACCGAAGACTACTTTTAGAACTCGGTATGGTCAGTACGAGTTTATGGTGATGCCGTTTGGTTTGACTAATGCACCGACGGTATTTATGAACTTGATGAACAAGGTGTTCCACCAGTATCTTGACAAGTTCGTGGTGGTGTTCATCGACGACATACTCATATACTCGAGGACACCGGAGGAGCATGAGGAGCATTTGAGGATTGTGTTGGATGTGCTGAGGAAGGAGAAGCTGTATGAGAAGTTGTCCAAGTGTGAGTTTTTCTTGGACAAGGTAGAATTCTTGGGGCATGTTGTGACTGGTGATGGTATTTCAGTGGATCCGAAGAAGATTTCAGCAGTGGAATCTTAGAAGACTCCGAGTTCGGTAGCAGAGATCAGGAGTTTCTTGGGATTTGCAGGCTACTACAGGAAGTTTGTGCAAGATTTTTCGAGGATTGCCGAGCCGATGACCAGACTCACCAGGAAGGATGTGGAGTTTGTTTGGACGGAGGATTGCCAGGTTGCTTTTGAGGAGTTGAAGAAGAGGTTGATGTCTGCTCCTATTTTGACGTTGCCATCAGGGTCCGGAGGTTTCACTATTTATAGTGATGCATCGGGGAAGGGTTTAGGTTGTGTTCTTCAGCAGCATGGGAAAGTGATTGCCTATGCATCCAGGCAATTGCGTCCTCATGAAAAGAACTATCCTACCCATGATTTGGAGTTGGTAGCTGTCATTTTTGCCCTGAAGTTGTGGAAACATTATTTGTACGGAGAGCATATGGAGATCTTCACAGACCACAAAAGCTTGAAGTACGTTTTCACGCAGAAGGAGTTGAACATGAGGCAGCGTCGATGGTTGGAACTGATGAAGGATTTTGATATCTCTTTGCAATATCATCCTGGGAAAGCCAATGTAGTTGCCGATGCTTTGAGCAGGTATCCGGTAGCTATGTTCTTGACACAGGATCGATATTTGTTGGAGGACTTAGAGAGCTTGGGCATTGAGGTGATTGTTCCAGGGTATGCTATGCAGATATGGGGATTACAGATACACTCAGATTTGATGGACAGGATCAAGGCAGCACAGTATGATGATGTATCTCTGAGGAGTATCAGAGCTCAGGTGAGAGCGGGATTAGAGGATGATTTCACTATTGCAGAGGATGGATCTTTGAGGCATGGAGTTAGGTTGTGTGTGCCTAGTGGGGAGTTGCGAGAAGAGGTATTGCAGGAAGCGCATCGCTCTCAGTATTCCATACATCCAGGTGCTAACAAGATGTATCGGGATATGCGAGAGAGTGTGTGGTGGTATGGCATAAAGAGGGAAGTGGCACAGTTTGTATCCAGATGCTTAGTGTGCCAGCAGGTGAAAGCCGAGAGGCAGAGGCCAGGAGGTTTACTTTAGCCATTACCCATTCCAGAGTGGAAGTGGGAACACATTACTATAGATTTTGTGTCCGGACTTCCACGATCTCCAGGAGGGAAAGACGCGATTTGGGTCATTGTTGATAGGTTGACCAAGTCGGCCCACTTTTTGCCTTTCAAGGTGGGTTTGTCTACGGAGAAGCTGGCAGAGATGTATGTGAGACAGATCGTTAGGATACACGGAGTTCCCGTCAGCATAGTCTCAGATCGAGATAGTTGTTTCACTTCTCATTTCTGGAGGAGTTTGCAGGAGAGTTTGGGCACTCAGCTCAAGTTCAGTACTGCATATCATCCCCAGACAGATGGGCAGTCAGAGAGGACTATCCAGACTCTCGAGGATATGTTGCGCACTTGTGTACTAGATTTTGGGGGTTCTTGGAAGGACCATCTCCATTTGGTAGAGTTTGCTTACAACAACAGTTACCAGGCCAGTATAAAGATGTCACCTTTTGAAGCTCTATATGGTCGGAGGTATCGTACTCCTTTGTCTTGGGACGATATTGGAGAGAGAGTTTTGCTTGGGCCAGAGATGGTTGTGGATGCAGCGGAGAAGGTTCAGTTGATCAGAGACAGACTTCGAGTGGCGCAGGACAGACAGCGGCTTTGGGCCGATAGCCATCGGAGACCTTTGGAGTTTGAGGTATAGTTTAGATTTTGTTTGTGCTTGTTCTTGTTTGTTATAGATTAAGTTCTTAAGATATTGTTTTGTTATAGGTGGGTAGTTTGGTGTTTCTGAGGATTTCTCCGACACGAGGCACGATTCGTTTCGGTGGAGGCGGAAAGCTTAGTCCACGATTCATCGGACCTTTCACTATTATAGAGAGGGTCGGTACAGTTGCTTATAGACTAGACTTGCCACCTGCATTGGAGGAAGTACACAACGTGTTTCATGTGTCGCAGTTGAGACGATACGTGGCAGATCCTAGTCATGTATTGGATCACTCAGAGATAGAGGTAGGCCCTACTCTTAGCTATCCAGAGCAGCCAGTTGAGATTCTGGATCGGAGAGAGAAGGTGCTGAGGAACCAGACTATTCCTTTCGTACGCGTCGCATGGAGGCATCACTCTCCGGGGGAGTCCACCTGGGAGAGAGAGGATGACATGCGAGAGCGTTATCCATATTTGTTTGTACCTTGAGGTATGTTATTTTCTAGTTATGTTCTGTTCATTAGTTAATGGTGATTCTTTAGTTCTGTTCTATGATTTTTCTGGGGGTAGTTTTCATCTTTAAATTTCGAGGACGAAATTATTTTAAGGAGGGTAGACTTGTCACTACCACATTTTAGGAAAAATGGTATTTTAGACTTTTCCTATTTAATTAAATATTGTGCATGGTAAATAATTATTTGTTGTATTATTTAATTATTGTTAGATGTTATTTAATTATTTTGGACTTATTTTAGTGGACCCAACTAGTTTAGTTTGGACCCATGGACCAACATGAATTAAATAGTTAGACTTGGCCCATTTAGAAAGCCCATGGTTAAGGAGATGGATTAAATTAATTAAGTGATTAGACTAGAAGCTTCCTTCCTTAATTATTTCTTCATGAGAGGCCCCAAGGGGTACATTGGACATTTTATAATTGCTTGGGGAGGGGGGCATGGCCGGCCTATATTAGGAGGGGGGAATTTCTCTCTCCTCTCATTCTTATTTCCAATCTAGATCTAAAATTTTCCACTCCCAAATTCCCTCCATTCCCATTCCAATTCTCCACCAAATTCATTCCAAATTTTTCCCAATTCATCATTAGAAAGTTGAGAAGCAAGGATCTAGAAGGAGGAAGCAAGGATCTAGAAAGAGGAGCAAGGATCTACAATTTGGAAGCAAGTTCATCTCAATTGGAGGTTTCATTGGGAATCCATCTCCCAATAGGTATAATTCAGTTTTTCCCATTAAAATAGCTTCTAAATCTGAGATTTAATTATGTAAAATCAACCTATATGTATGTACTACCCATAGGACTTTGTTTTGTGTTCATAGGAGACCCATGGAGAAAGTTATGGTACTTTTTGTGTCAATTTTGTTGGAATTCCGAATTTACATTTTGTTGTGTGTGTCAATTGATCCTATAGATCAATTGGGCATGTGCTTATGTGTTTGGGGCTTGTGTCGTGTCCATATTTGGTACTTGTGGTTCGTATCCCAACTATTTGGTGATACGTGTCATTTTGGGGGGTTTTTCCTCCGACACGGGGCTTTGAACATGTCGTATTTTGACACGGACACATAGATCTACTTTTGACACTTTGATTTATTCATAAATATTATTTGTGACTTGTTTGTGCCCTTCGGGGTGCAATTGATTGTGTGTTAGACTCGTGTCACATGCGTATCCTAGATCTAGTGGGATACGGTGTAAAACTTTCCAATTTGGTGTGTTTATGTGTAGATCTAATTATTTATGCTTTAAATTCTTTATTTATAATTAGTAAATATATATAGATATTATATATTTATTTAGTGTATTTATTATGATATTTATGGTAGCATAGATCTATATTTTTATGTGTGCTAATGTGATGTATAAATATATGTATGTAGCTTTCTTGCATGCAATTATATATGTTACTTATGTTAATAAAATAAATTATACAAATATTTTATAAAATATAATTATGTGTTTAAATGTGTAATTATATTAATTATAATTGTTATGTAATTATTTGGATATTAATGAATATATTTTTATGTGTGCTTCTAGCCATGTAAAATACGTACATTAATATGTGCATTGTGTTTTGTAACTAATAGTATTTGATTGTATATATATAAGTATATATATTTATCTAATTGTTTTATATATATATATATATATTTTAAATTATATATAGATTTATATATATATTTATATATATATTTTCTGTGTTTTTAGTGACAGTAGGATTAATGACAGAGAACTGTCATTAATTAGGCGGTTACAGCAGCAGCCGCTGTAACAGTGGCTGCGGATTATTAATGACAGAGCCGCCACTGTCATTAATAACCCATGCAGTGAGCGGGATTCGCAGCAGCAGCGACAGATTTTTCTGTGACAGTGGAGAACTGTCACCAATAGGTGACAGCAGTGCAGTTTGCACAGCGGCTTTGGCGACGGTGGTTTCAGTGACAGTAGGAATTGTCACTTAAAGCCTATTTTATTTAATTTGTGTTTTAGCTCACTGTTTTCAGTGACGATTTGGCAGATTTAATTTATATATTATATATTATATTTGTATATATATATATATGTATATATATAGGTGTTTTTGTGAGGTATAATACTAATAATAATATATTATTTTAATTGTATAAATATTGGTTTGTATATACATTATTTAGAGTGTGCATTAATTGTATTATTAGTATTCTTTATGTGGGTATCATTTAGGATCTAATTTTGATTTCCTAAATTGTTGTATTTTATTTCTATATTATTTTATATAGTTTTCTTGTGAGGTTGACCTTGGTTTGACCATGTTTGACTTTAGAGTTGACCATAGTTGACTTTTGACTTAGAATTGATTTACTGACCTAGAAGTTGACTAGTTTGACTTGTTCTCTTTCCGGGACCTTGTATTAATTTGGTATTCCATATCTAGGTCTTCGAGGTACCGAGTCAGACATCTGTGAGACTGTTCTTTGGACTTCAGGCGAGTACATTCTCTGATAGTTTCTCATTTATGATATCCTCTATGTTCGTTGTATCTAGTGTAGATATACATGTTTCTCTTGACACTTTGGTTACACGGATTGGTATATCCGGATCTCGTCATGAGATATTATTCCGTGGTATATGGTGTATACGGTGCAAGTATTGTTTCATTGGTTATCTTGTACATGTACAGACACCGATTTTCGGGAGGTGTCGCTCTCTTCTTGGGGAATCTAGTGCCATAGCATACCGTGGTTGGATCTATTATACCAGTCGGGGGTGGGGAGTATTAGTATAAATATGTGATCAAATCCCTATTGAATAAAATACTGATAAGCAAATAGTGTTGATCATGCACCACACGTATGATTAGCCAGGCCGCATTGCATCTTGCCCAAGCCGATCACATGTTAAGCTAGTACTCACACACTTAGTCATTAGTATTATTGTTTCATTAGCATATTGTTCCTTATTGTATTTCTTTCCAGTATTTCCTTATTGTCTATATATCTCTTATTCCTATTGTGCATCTTGTTTATCCATAGCTATTTACTGTTACATAGTTTTTATCATTAATTGAGAACTGCTGTTAGGGTTGTACTCTGCTCCTTTCCTGACTGGATATATTTTTCCAGATGACACTGAGGAGTACCCTACCTATTATGGACCCCAGGATGTTGTGGGTTTAGATTCTGAGACCCTGGCTCAAGAGGGACTTATCCCAACTGAGACAGTTGACCCTGGAGTTGTAGCTTGTAGCTTGTAGCTCTGTAGTATTCTTTTGTACTGGATTTGTCTCTAGCTTATTTTGTTGTTCTTCAGACTCATTGATGTATTATTTTAAACTCATGAGTTGTATTGTGACTATTCTATTCTTATCTGATTTATGCTCATTTCTATCTTAGTTCTGTGATTGAGTATACTATCATTATTGGTGGTTCATTATATTGTTAGATAGTTTATCTAGATAGCGTTCTATCGCCGGTTCTGCAGCGTAGGCTGGGCGTTGTTTCCGACTAGTACCCTTACACCGGGTGCGGGTTGTGACAGTGCCCGAACTACTTTCTTGGCCTTGCGTTTCATCCGGTGCTAGTGCTGCAGATTGTGCTGGTGCCATTCCTTCAAAAGAAGATAAATTATATTAGGATCATAATGTATTATGGACTCATTTCATGAACGTATCTCATTTTGGCCTAGCGAGTTCAAGAGTTCGCATAGAAATTTGATCGTTAAAGGAACTTTTCCAGCACGAGAGTTTAAGGAACTTGAATCTGTGCTCTGATACCCTTATGTCATGACCCGATTCTGTGGAATCGTTGGGGCATCCCCCGAATCGTGACCGCCGTACGGGCCTGGGGTTGAGCCCGCACAAGACTTTAATGTTTTGCATAACGAGCACATATTTAGAGTACGCAGATAAATTGAAATACAGATTTAAAACATGGAAAAGTTCTCTTTATTGATAATGAATATCTATTACAAACTCTTGAATGAGTCAGCTAATTTGTCGTACGGGCTTACAAAAGTGTTAACGCAAAATGAGGTAGCAGTCCTATATATTACATCCCTTTACTAAACTTCAAAATGATAAAGACCTCCGGGCTGGAGGATGGCCTTGCCACGGAGCTGTATTTTTGGCTTGGGTTCTAGCTCCTTTCTTGAAGTACTTCAAAATGTGGCACGATCAGGGTGCGTCTACAGCTGGACTGGATCGGGAAAGACCACTTCGGCTCCTCGCTCGGTTCGCCTTAGTACACGGAACCTATTTCAACGAGGGTCAGTATGTCAAAACATACTGGTGAAGGCGACCTAACCCAACTATATCAATCAACATATTGTTTTAATGAAGCATGCATATTATTATGGGTTTCTATCTTGCCTTAGTTCATTTACAAGTAAGCAGCATATAGAATTTATTGAAATAAACTTGCCACCGTTCGGTAGATTTTACGTGCCCATCTGAACGACCTGCACAATACTTACCATGCCTTCCCTGCCACGAAGATACAAGTTAGTTTGCAACAGGTTTAAATATACAATATGGATCACTGGCTTGATAGCCATGATTGGGACAAGTTATAGTTTCAAGACGGAAGGGTGTGCAACGTGGGTGGCGAGCCTCCCGCTGCATGCCTCAGTCCGACGATACAGACGACTATTTACAGACGTTCCGTCCAGATCGGATCGGTCCCAGTGCCCCAACGACCGTCCGCAGGAACCAGAAACCTTGTACACAAGTTGTCCATGATCGAACGATATGTTTACTAATTTAGCAAATCACGCAGTTGAGGCAACATGAGTACAAGACAAGCAGAATTTTATGATTCATTTTGTAGAGCCTCACTGAACAATTATTCGCATATAAGGTGTGTTTCATACTTAGCACAATTCATGGAAGAAGATGCATTCTAACTAAAATTAAAGCATGTATAGAACATTCCAAATGAACAAGCAGGCAATGAGTAACCGTTCCCAAGTTGAATGACAAGCATAATAATCCAAGTCTATTTCTTTTCATCTTAGCATCTTTTAATTATTATTTGGTATCGCTTGATCGGGGCAACAAGAATGCAAGAGTTTTAGATGTGAAGACTTGGAAGCAGGGCTAGCTAATCGGGATGGTAGCCACTCACTTAGATGGTTGGAATGGAGAAGAAAAGATGCGCTTTAAGACTCCGCTCGTAAGCCGCCTACTGCTCGTTCACCTGCATCACGAATAGCTCGATCAATACCTCTTCCACTCTTTCCAATCTCGAAATTGAAATACAGTTTAATGAACGAAAACAATAAAATCTAGCGAAATCGTTCAAGGAAAACAAGCAAATCCGAAAACTAACTCAAAGCATGAAAGCAACAAGCGACATCGAAATCCGAGGCAACAAAAGATAACAGCAGAGAGGTCCCTTCTGACTCTGCCGCTAAGTCGATCCCGGGGGCACGGTCCACTGAATATGGGAATCGATTCCGAAGAAACAAATCCATAACGAGGACGTGTTCTTATTTCAATCTATCCCGATCGAACGATACCATCTTGTGCTTCTTAGCCGCGCTCCTCGAATAGGAGGAACGGGGCGCTACAGCTTTCGCTCTCTACTTCTGAACACTAGCTTCCATCACTGAAGCCTTCCACCACTGTCAAATAACCGTTGTAGTACAGTGCATACTTCTTTATCCTCTTAAGATATCTCATCAATCTCTTCACAGCTTTTCAGTGCTCCATCCTAGATTTCTCGTGAAGCAATTCAGCATCCCCACAGCGAAAGCTATGTCAGGCCTTGTGGCAGTTGTTGTATATATCAGACTCCTGATGATGCTTGATTACTCCAGCCGTCTGACACTTTTTCTTGAATTTGGCTTCAGCTTCTTATCACACCTGTACGGAGTATCGATCCCTGGAAGATCTTGATATCCATTGTGGGTGAGCATATTCTCAATATAATAAGACTATGACAGCGCACTCTAGTGTCTATCTAGATGATCTTTATCCCCATGATTATATCAACTTTCCCTAAGTCCTTCATACTGAACTAAGATGAGAGAAACTTCTTTGTCTCAGTGACATGTACTAGATCCGTACCCAGGATTAGCATGTCATCTACATATAGACAAACAATGACTCCTCTTCCGTCAGAGAACTTAGTATAAATGTACTTGTACTTCAACTGTCCAAGATCCTTGACAACAAATTTCTCTCCAAATTTTTTCTTCAGTAATGACAATATCATCAACATAGACTGCAAAAACATTGATACGAGTCTTGGAGTGTCTATAAAACATAATATGATCTCTATTGTACTGTATATACTTCATACCACGGACTACCAGCCTAAATATATCAAACCATGCTCTCGGAGACTGCTTTAGCCCATACAAAGACTTTTTTAATTTGCACACCTTTCTAATTATTTGTGAAGTAGCAAAGCCTGACGGAATCTCCATATACACCTCCTCTTGGAGATCCCCATGAAAAAAAGCGTTCTTGATATCTAGCTGATGTAGTTGTCAATTGAAGTTGGCCGCACAAGACACCAACACTCGCACAATGCTCATCTTTGCTACTGGTGCAAATGTCTCATCATAGTCGATACCATATGTTTGGTTGTAGCCTTTAGCAACCAATATGGCCTTGTACTTGTCAATCGTGTCCTCTGGAGTCTTCTTAATAGTTTAAACCAATTTCTCCAATAGCACACTTTTCAGCTGGCAGTGGTACAAGCTCCCATGTGCCGTTCTTCTTAAAGGCTTAAAGTTCTTCCTGTATGGCACTCAACTACCTAGGATCTTGCTTAGCTACCTGCCAGTTTTTAGGTACAAGCACTGAATGCAATGATGCAAAGAAGGACTTATATGCAGGTGGAATGGAAGTATATGAAATATAATGTGCAATATCAGTATCCCAACTGCCAAACATAGTTAGAGGTTTTCCATAATTGACTCTAGAAGTTCTACAAAGCAAGATAGGAGTATCAGAAGTATAAGGGGGGAATTTTTACCAAGTAACTTAGGTGGAAGAGCTGAAGAAGGTCCTGGAGAAGAGGGACTTAGGAAATCAGCATTTGTGTGTACTGGAATAGGCATAGAAGGAGGAAGCTCATGATGCTCATGCTGCAGTTGTTCATGCTGCTCCTTCTACTCATGTTGTTGTTGCTCATGCTCCCTATATACTCTCAGCTTCCCCTGACTATCGTCTTTCGCTAAGATACTATCACTCCTCGGTAACTCAAAAGGACATAGAATCATACCAACCATGATGCCACTGTCATTCTCCCCCTCTCTAATAGCATTAGTAGAGCCATCCTCGAACAAGGAACTTAACTCCGTATTCTTTCCATAAAATGGTTCAACCTCTAGGAAGGTCACGTCCATACTGACAAACAACCTTCTTTTAGTGGGACACCAACACTTATTTTCTTTCTGACTTGATGGGCAGCACACAAAGATATATTTAACTGCTTGTGGATCCAGCTTACTCCCAATCATTCTGTGATCTCATACAAAACATGTGCAGCCAAACACTCTGGATGGATCAATAAAATTATTAGAGCCCAAAAGCATCTCACATAGTGTATTCATTCCTAATACTCTCACTACCAGAAAAGTCAAATTAGCGACGTAAAAGCCTATTCTGGGTAGGAGCCCAAAAGCATCTCACATGATCTTGACGGCATCCTGTTGATTTGATAAGCTGCTGTCATAACAGCCTCACTCCATAAGAACTTTGGCACATTCATTATCAGCATCAAAGAACGTGTCACTTCTAGTATATGCATGTTCTTGCGTTCAACTACCCTATTCTGGATAGGAGTATTTGGGCAAGTGGTTTGATGAAGAATTTTCTGACAAGAGATAAAATTAGCAAACTCTTTGTTGGTGTACTCGGTCCCATTATATGTTCGAAAAATCTTCTCCTGTACTCCAAACTAGGTCTTCACATACGCCGAGAAGTCTTGGAAAACATTTGTATAGCTCAGATTTTTGCTTTATCGTGTAGAACTAGGTCATACGTGAGTAGCAATCAATAAAGGTAACGAATCATCTGAATCCATGTAAACCCCCTCAATAATTTTTTAGGTAGACTAGGTATCGTGAGAATTTTGGTTTAACTTCAGGTTGTTTAAGGATTAGAAATTTGGATTACGAAGACTGGTTTTTTAATTTAAACTCTTGGTGCACCTTACCATTTCTACAATATTTGGAGCAAAATAATTGCCTTTATCTTCCAACAAAATTTTGCACTCTTGACCTGACGAGCCAACCTAGCCACTGGACATTTCTGTCACCTACAAACATACTCCTTGTCCTCTATTTTAATTGCACAATTTTTAAGTCACAAATTTAATTTAAATTCTATTCCTGTACCTATGTCGTTGCCATCGATTTTTGGGATACACACTCAACCTGTTTCGCCAAACCAATTAAAGGGTCCAAGACTAATACTAAGCCTACAACGTCCATGACAATTATGTCACTCCCAATTGAGACCCCATGTACTTTTATTTTATTTAAGAACACATATGACACAATATTTATTTAATTTGGTGAAAATGACTTAACTTAACCCCAAATAAACCCTCATACCAAATCTTGAGACTCATATAAAATACCCAGCATCCACTCCATCCTACAAAATACCAAACACCATTTTTCTCATATCAAATCCTCAAATTTTTTCTTTATTTGTAAACCCCAAACTCTTAAAGACCCAAATGGAAAAGTAATACAAGGTGTCAACCTCCTATTGGTGCAAATCAAATGGAGAAACCCCCTTGGGTCATGTAATCGGTCACCTCACCCGCTCTCTCTCCTTTTTGCATGAAACTATTTGTCATTATCTACTCATACATAATCTTAGCCATTGATTCATTCCTCCATCAATCACAACCACCCATTCCCCCTATTTAAGGACACACACACACACACTCATCCTTAGGTAGTCGGCCCTAACCCCAAGGAGAGCTTCCATCATCACACTCTCTCCTAACTCCCCTCCCTCTTCTCTCCATCAGCCGACATCTCCTTCTCATTCTTCATCTTCTTCTTCCTTTCTTCTTCTTCTTCTTCTTCTTCTTCTTCTTCTTCTTCTTCTTCTTCTTCCTATCATCTCTCCTTTAAACCCTAAACAACATCACTACCACCACAGCCGACACCAACACCACCAACGTCAGTAACCAGCACCTTCAATACCACCACCACCCGTACAACATCACCACCACTGTCACCACCAACCAGCAACCACTACCAAAGCCGACAACAACATCACCACCACCAACTGTAATAGCAGCAACTATAAACCACCACCACCGCCATCACCATTCCTCCACACCACTGTCACCTCGACCACCCCTTCCATCACCACGACCTCCACCTCCCGCTGCAGCAGCGGCAGCTTCTTCCCCTTCCCGACTTTACCCCACCATCTAGCGCACCTTCAACACCATCGCACCACCACCGTTGACGCCCGACCACCGCCATCCTGACACAGCAACCATGACACCAATGCACTGCCACCACCAGCATCAACCACACCACTTTGGTAACTCCCCTCTTCTCACTCATTCTTCTTTATCTTTTGTTTAATGCATAGTTAGGTTTTTACGATCCCTTAGGATAGATGTTTTGGTGTAGATTAGAAATGTTACTACTTTTCTTTTCAGTAGAGTGCGGGATATATTATGTGTGTTAAGTTACTTATGGTTACATTAGTTAGAATTGATATTGAGATAATATCTCCCTCTATTTGTTGTGCTATGGGTAAGTTATATATGGTGAAGCACCATGGGTAGAGGGTATGGTCGGAGACGAATAAAATATGGGGATGGGTGAACCTGTTGTGAATAGTGAAAATTAATTTGAAGTATAGAAGGACTTGTTCTGTGTTGTATACGTATGCACTTAGATATGAATACATGTTGAAGTGTCTCTCCAACTAGCTTTATTATAATATGAATACCTAATTTCCTATAGTAGCTTTGTTGGTTAAATAAATAGCATATGTGTTCTTCTATATGCAAAACATTTAAACCAAGCACCTAAATTTATTTAATTACTTCTCTAGGTTCTTTGGACTCATCGAATTTGGACATTGGACCAGAGCCTCATCTTCAGCCTGTGAATCTATGTAAGTGTACCTTGCCATATTATAACACAGTTCCAGTTTTACTTATTTATTCGTCTCTACATTGTGTGTGCTTTGGATCAAAATTGTTACTTAGCGTCTGGGTCATATCTGGGTAAAGACGTTTGTCGATAACATCTAGTAACAATTGTTAGATATTTCTCGATACTTTTATGTACCTACTTGGTTACATCAGAACCCTATGACACATTAAGACACTGTCATCGTGCCAGACTTTCTGTATCTTGATAGTATCAGCATGACCGGAACCTGTGATAACTATATGATCGTGATTGGTGCTAGTTACTTTAGTATGACGAGACTGTTTAGATAGAGGTTCAGGCTCAGCGAGCTGCGGATGTGTCTCGCTGACCACATTGGGAGGAGAAGATAGTTACTAGATACTTGGGACTTCGCATATAATATATATATATCATTATTTACGTAAAGATCTTGTATCCAGAGTCGTAGTACTTAATGTGTGTCTCTGTACTCGGTGCTACAGGTATGCACCGTGTATCTCTGTGCCTCAGAACTACGAATTTATATTTGGAAAGTCCACATGTCAAACATTATTTTCAAGTTATGTCTCACTTAGGTGGTTATTCTAGATTACACCGGCGTATCACATATTTTCTTTTTTTTTTACTATGGTATATTATTTTTGTACGTTGGTACATCCCTTTGAGGACCTGGTTCCCTTTCAGACATAGGCGAGAAGGACTACCCGGAGGAGTACGGACCGGGTGTATATCTAGGAGCAGGACTTGTAGCAGAGGACGAGATCCTTCCCGAGGACTTTACTTGATTACCGGTAGTGACTTTACCTTGGATCCTGTATCATTATCTAGTTAGCAGATATCGGCCCTAGTTATCTTATTGTTTTATTTCATTCTGTACTTGCATTAGCGGATTTGTTCCCGTGTGACTCTATCTGTTTTGTATTATGATACATTTTCAGACTTATTTTTCTTCCTACACATTAGTAAACTTATTTTCTCTATGTGTTTCATATTCTTATGTTTGTGGATGAGATTAATTATATTGCTTATGTTTAAATATTGGGTTATATTATTGTACTTTACAGCTTAGGTTCACTCCAACTGGTCCATTAAATTGTGATGTCCATCAGAGTGTACCTGCTGGCCAATGCCACGTGACTTAATTCATTATATTTAGAACTGGGACATGACATAGTTTTTGTGGTGGCCCATGCAGGTCCAATTTAAATCATCTTGGTTACCTGACTGTGCCAAGCGAGCCCACAATTAGGAATAGATATTAGGATCTCATCTACATGCTTGAGTAATTCATATAACACCTCTATTTCAATTTTATTTTGCCAAATTTGCATCATGTTTAATTCCAAAATGCTGATCTTAAACATGACTTCTTTTCAGAGTTATGAATCTCCATAAGGGACGTGTCGCGTAGCCGGGCGATGTCCCCTGTGACATTAGGTCATCTAGGAAACTGGCATTGGGGCAGGTTCTTCTGTTAACCCTAGCTCCCCAAGGACAGTCATCTGGACAGCCAGAGGTACCTCCGGATAGGCACTAGTCTCCGCACCAGGCAGATCATGAGGGCCAACGGGCCGCAGGACAGAAGGAGCAACAGTTACCCCCACCACCTCTAATCCCCCTACAGATGCCATATATGCCCTTCCCACCAAGGCAAGCCATAGACGGGTGACAGATGTTCCAGATGATCTATGCTATATTGCAGGCCTAGCAGCAGGTCCAGCAACAGGCTCAACAGCAGGCCCAGCAGTGTCAGGCAGAGTCTTTGAGAGAGAGTATTATGACGGCTTTGGGCTAGGCGCCACCACTAGCTCACCAGTCGACGATGGGGTCTGTCATAGACTTTTGTCGTATGATACCACTTCCATTTGCTGGCACGAAGGAGCCAACGGAGGTATACGCATGGCTTATCAATATTCAACACCAATTGTAGGCCACCGATCTTTCGAGACATGGATACATGACCGTTGTCAGGATACAGCTTACCGATAATGCTCATTACTGGTGGATTTCAGAGGAGGAGCGTTTAGGGCCCGATCGGGTCACTTGGGAGAAGTTCTTTAGGTTCTTTAAGAAGATGTTTATTTCTTCTACTGCCAGTACGAAACATCAGGACAGGTTCCAAAACCATAGGCAGGACAGTTCGACCATTGAGGAGTACAATATTGAGTTCCTCCGCTTGAGCCATTTTTTCCTGTACTTGATTTCGACTGAGGAGAAGAAGGCCAAGAAGTTCTTTGAAGGCCTGAGTTTTGAGATATAGAGGTTTATTGGATCTATAGCCCCCATCTCCTACTCCGAGGTTCTGTTAGTAGCCCGACACCAGGATCATATCAACAAGATGGAGGGCAGTCTGAAGCGCTCCTGTGCATCATCATCGTTAATTCGAGTACCTCAGGAAGGACCAGTAAAACGTCCCATGGTACCACAGCAACAGAGAGAAGCACCCTTACAGGGACTAGTGATTCCTACTTGCCATTACTACTACAAGAGGAGACACATATTGAGGGATTATCGACGGAGGTTGGGAGTGTACATGAGATATGGATCTGACCAACATGCGGTCAGGAATTGCCCAGAGCAGAGGGTTCCAGTATCGATGGTTCATCGACCAGCCTTACCAGCACCGAGGCCCTACCAGCAACCTCCCGCGCCAGTCTTTCCAAGATCGAGGCTGCCCTACGCAAGTGTTGGGGCGAGACCACCAGCACCAGGAGGAATTCAGAGGAGGCCACCCTTGGTCCCATAGGGAGTTCGTTTCCAGCAGGCTCGATAGCAGTCGAGGACCCTAGCACCGGGACAGGGCCAGGTCTTTGCGATGACCATTGAGGAGATAGAGGCCGCTGGAGAGGTGATCGCAGGTACTATTTTAGTAGCTTTATTACCAGTAGTAGTATTATTTGATTCTGGTCCCACACACTCTTTTATAGCTGCTAGTTTTATGGCCACCCATAGAATCGCAATGGCACCCCTTCCGAAGATTAAAAAGATTCTTACGGGAGGTAGAATAGTATCGGTTAGCGACACTTGTAGATCTTGTTCAATAGTTGTTTGTGGGTGAGTGATTTGTGCCTGAGTCTTCTCCATGCCCGACTATGATATTGTCCTAGGCATGGATTGGTTGAGTCAATACCATGCAACGCTAGATTGCCGGTGTGGATGCGTTATATTTAGACTACCGGATTACCCTGAGTTTGAGTTTCTTCGGGGAACCTGAGAGCAGGGTGTCCAACCTACCTTCGCAGCACACATTACAGAAGGTGAACTAGTGTACCCCCACATTATATCAGAGTTTGAGGATGTATTCCGGAGGATCTTCCAGGCCTGCCACCTGACAAAGAGAGAGAATTTACTATAGAGTTGACTCCGGAGCTGAGGCAGTTACTTTCTCCGTCTATAGACTAGCACTGAAAGAGTTGGTTTAGTTGAAGGTCCAAGTAGATGATTTCTTAGACAAAGATTTTATTCGAGCTAATATTTCTCCATGGAGAGCACCCATCTTATTTATGTCAAAGTAGGACGGGATGGTACATTTTTGTATCGATTACAGGGCGCTAAATGCTGTAACAATAAAGAACAAGTACCCTCTGTCGTGCATCGATGATTTATTTGATCAGCTGAGTGGTGTATGTGTATTCTCGAAGATCGATCTCAGATTCGGCTATCATCAGATCAAGGTGAGAAAGGAGGACATTTCGAAGATAGATTTTGGACGAAGTACGGCTACTATGAGTTTTTACTCATGCTGTGTGGTTTAACCAACGCGCCAACTGTGTTTATGAGACTGATGAACAAGGTTTTCCACAGTACTTAGATAATTTCATGGTTGTATTTATCGACGATATCTTGGTATATTCCAAGAGCTAGGAGAAGCACGAGGAGCATCTTAGGATCGTGTTGGAGACGCTGAGGCAGGAGAGGCTGTATGCAAGCTCAGCAAATACGAGTTCTTCTTGGATAGGGTACCTTTCCTTGGTCATATAATCACTAGAGATGGACTATCAATTGACCCAGAGAAGATTACCGCAGTGGAGACGTGGCCTAACCCTACATCTGTTACGGAGGTTAGAAGTTTTTTCTGACTTGCCGAATATTATCGGAGGTTCATGGAAAACTTCTATAGGATCGTTGTACCTATGACGCGATTGACGCGTAAAGGCGAGAAGTTTATCAGTACTGAGGAGTGTCAGACGGCTTTCGATGAGCTAAATAAGCGTATGATGACAACACCGATTCTAACACTTTCTTCTGGATCTGGAGGATTTATAGTGTATAGTGATGTGTCTGGGAGCAGACTATGATGTGTACTGATACAGTATGGCAGGGTGATAGCTTAAGCATCGAGACAGCTGAGGGTTCATGAGGAATTATCCGACACATGATCTATAACTATCTGTGGTAAAATTTGCACTAAAGCTATGGAGGCACTACCTTTATAGAGACCGGGTTAAAATTTACACAGATCAAAAAAGTCTGAAGTATGTCTACACTCAGGAGGAGCTCAACATGAGACAGAGGTGTTGGCTAGAGCTAATGACAGACTATGATATTGAGTTGTAGTACCACCCTAGCAAGGCGAATATTGTAGAAGATGCCTTAAGCCAGAATCGTATGGCTTACTGTTTGACGACTCAACGCCATTTGCTAGAGGATCTTTACGAGCTCGAGCTATAGGTGGTATTGCTAGGCATGGATGGACAGTTGGCCAGTCTAAAGGTTCAGCCTATATTGTATGAGGGGATCAAGGTAGCCTTTTCTATCGATGCGAGATTTCGATGACTACAAGAGAGGACAAAGGCCGACATGCAAACGGGACTCTAGATTTACGAGGATAAAACGTTGAAGTATGGAGATCGCCTATATGGTCCAAGTGGTGAGCTACTCCAGAAGTTGATGACCGAGGCACATAGTTCAATTTATTCTATTCATCTCGGGGGTACAAAGATGTGCCGAGATTTGAGACAATACTACTACCGACATAGAATAAAGAGAGAGATTGCGAGATTTGTGACGAGATATTTGGTCTGTCAGCAAGTCAAAGGCGAACATCAGGGGACTGTAGGACTATTGCAGCCGCATCACATTCCTGAGTGGAAGTGGGAGCACATTAGCATGGACTTCGTCATGGGATTTCTGAGGACCCCTAGTGGGAAGGATGCATTCTAGGTTGTCGTTGACCGACTCATGTTAGCATTGTATCAGATCGTGATTCCAAATTCACGTCACATTTCTGGCGGAGTATGCAGGAGAGTCTAGAAACTTGCCTCAAGTTTAGCACTAGATATCATCCACAGACGGATGGTCAGTTAGAGAGCATGATTCAAATATTAGAGGATATGTTGAGAGCGTGCATGATCTACTTTGAAGGGTCTTGGGAGGACCATCTACACTTGGTAGAATTCTCCTATAATAGCAGCTATCAAGCAAGCATCCAGATGGCACCGTTTGAGGCACTGTACGAAAGGAAGTGCAGATCTCTGGTGTATTAGAGTGGCGTAGGAGAATGCCAGATAGTTGGTCTAGAGTTTGTGACTCGGACAGTAGAGAAAGTGAATCAGATTCAGAGCCATCTCCGTGCAATACAGGATAGACAGAAGTATTGGGCAGATGCGTAGAGAAGTTTGTGATCATGTATTTTTGAATATATCGCCTACTCGTAGTACCATCAGATTTGTGGGCAGAGGCAAGCTGAGTCTGAGGCATATCGGACCTTTTGATATCTTGAAGCGTATTGGCAAAGTGGCTTATCGTCTTGTATTTCCTCCGTTATTAGAATGCGTGCACAACATATTTCGCGTATCATAGTTGAGAAGATACGTGGCAGACCCTAACCACGTGCTCGATCATTCAAAGATTATAGTCAGGCCAAGTTTATCATATGTGGAGCAGCCAGTAGGGATACTCGATCGTAGTGAGAAAGTTTTGAGGGGGCAGACTATTCGACTGGTCAGGGTTGCATGGATCATTCATCGGACGAGTCTACATGGGAGCGCGAGGATTCCGTTTGACAATATTTTCTTCATTTATTTGAGGACCAAGGTGTAATACCCCGTTCCGTTCTAGTGGACTGCCGACTCAATCGGCAAAAGTACAGCTGTCCCGACCCACTTTGCCTCAAATAAGAAGAAGAGGATATCCAGACTTGCCCCTACAGGAATCCTGTTTAGGCTTTCAGAGGCTCACTTGACGTATCGCTCTACCGAGGCGAATCCTCGCTAAGGTGGGTGGCTACGGTGAACTTGTCTTTGCTTAGCCAGTACACATAAAATCTGTAACGATACATGCTAGTCACTAGGTGAATCACCCCCTGCATGCTAATAAGAATACAACGCACCTAGCTAAGGGAATAATCCCAACTTGTATTGCTTATGCTAGAATATGGAAATTGAAATACTGCTTATATTCAGACCCTCGCATGCTAAGTCCCTAACGGTTTCATCCCTCGGCTTACCTTCGGGTCCGAGCAACACGTGTTTACTTATGTTCCTTAGAAATGCATGCTTGTCTGCTTGAAATGTTGTCTTATTTTCATTCAAACACCGGGAGACTACTACGTAGTCGTTCCGTGCCTGAATAAACCTGCAAGTATCCGGGACCGCTAGGTCGCTAAGGCATCCCCGAACCAGGGGAATGCATCAAGACAAGTTGTTCATAGTACAGAATCATGATTTAAGCAACTCTTGTACTCGTGTTTTACTGTACTACTGTACTCCTGTTCTACAGTACTCGTGTATCTCGTGAAATTGGAAAGGACCCTGACCTGCATGTCGCGGACAACTCGGAAATGAGGCATAGTTCCACGGACGGTCTCCGGGGCACTGGGCCGCTCCGATCCGGATGGAACTCCACTTTATAGCCTACTGTACTGAACGGGATGGCGTGTAGCTCATATTGTTCTTTTGCTGCATACCATTCTCTCTAAGGCTCAACTGTACTGTATAGTCAACTGTTCTGAACGAGATGGCTTGTAGCGCCCACTATACTTTCGCTGCAAACCACTCGTTTATGACTATTGTCCTTTATGGCTATGCCAGCGACTCATTGTTCATGTAGCTAAGTCATCCTCTCTTAGCGGCTATTCGCGTGCGAGTCATTGTATCGCATCAATGTACAAGTGAACACCTGAACGATCAAGACATAATAACTCTCGTGTTGCATATGCTATTGCTTGGTTTTCATGAATATGCTATGCCTCTTGAATGTTTATACTTGCCCGTGCTTGAATTAATAATGTTTGCCTTGGACAGGGAAGGCCAAATGGTAAGTCTCACCGTATTTTCTCTCATGTTGCACGGCGCACTGCCACACGTGTTAGTCTATTCAAATCTTGCATGAAACTGATCCTAAGGCAACTAGAAAGACAACTTAATAGTTGGTGCACGGAACCTGTATTACGTGTTTGGATTTGTCGAGCGGGAGAGTAGCTTCTCCACCAATGCATTCAATGTACTGATAATCCACTAGTTTGTATGCAGGGTACGGGATAACCTCGTTCAGTGCGGATGCCTCCTTCGTGCGTGCTAAGGTATGGAGATTACTCCAAAGCAACGGTGCGTCCGAAACAGAAGCACTTATACAAGACATTATGTTGTGAACATCGCCTGACCATCGCCTTTACAATCAATCCACAATTGTAGCCACTTGGCACACTTTTACTGTTTCAGAGAGAGAGGCTTGAGAGACTTGTAATCTCGGCTATACGCCGCTTGTAACACATGTTTATATCAATAAAGAGTTGCTTTTCTTCAATTTGTGTTTCAATGCTTCCGCTATATTGTCGACTCAGTGAACCTGTTACCGATCGCCTATGCGTTCATGATTCTGCTGCACTCGGATAATCTGTGCGACTCTGTGGCTTAGAACTCTTACCGCCAGCCAACGAACCCCGGCCTTGTACGGGCGTGTATCACGCTCGTACGGCATCACGCCCGGATGGGTCGAAGCGATCATCCCGCGGGAGCACTGGCGAGGGTGATTCCCGCCTAGCGGGGACGGCCGATTAGCCTGTGGGAGATCGGGGCATGACACAAGGTACGAATTTATGTACTATATTTCAATTACTTGTTAACTTTTTAATTCTCGCAACTCTTATTCGTGCTTTACTTTTAATTTCGGGGAAAAAATTCTCCTAAGTTGGAAATGATGTAAACCCCCTCAACAATTTTTTAAGTAGACTGGGTATGGTAAGAATTTTGGTTTGCCTTTAGGTTGTTTAAGGATTAAAAATTTAGGTTATGAAGACTGGTTATTTAATTTAAACTCTTGGTGCACCTTACCGTTGGTACAATATTTGGAGCACAACAATAGCCTTTACCTTCCACAAAAAAAATTCACTCTAGATCTGACGAGCCAACCTAGGCACTGGATATTTCTGTCACTCACAAAAATACTCCCTTATGCTCTATTTTAACTGCACAATTTTCAAGTCATAAATTTAATTTAAATTTTATGCCTTGTACCTATGTCGTTGTCATCAATTTTTGGTACACACACTCAACCCGTTTTGCCTAACAAATTAAAGGGTTCAAGACTAATACCAATCCTACAACATCCATGATAATTGTGTCACTCCCAATTGAGACAACATGTACTTCCATTTTATTTAAGAACACCTATGACAGAATATTTATTTAATTTGGTGACCGACTTAACCCCAAATAAATCCTCACACCAAATCTTGAGACTCATACAAAATGCCCAACACCCACTCCATCCTACAAAATACCAAATATTATTTTTTCCACATCAAATCCTTTTTTTTTTCTTTATTTGTAAAACCCAAACTCTTAAGGACCCAAATGCAAAAGTAATACAAGGTGTCAACCACCTATTGGTGCAAATCAAATAGAGAAACCCCTTGGGTCATGTGACCGGTCACCTCACCCACACTCTTTCCTTTTTGCATGACACTATTTGTCATTATCTACTCACACTTAATCCTAGCCATTGATCCATTCCTCCATCAATCACAACCACCAATTCCCCCTATTTAAGGACACACACACTCATCCCTAGGTAGCTGGCCCTAAACCCAAGGATATCTTCCATCATCACTCTCTCTCCCCACTCCCCTCCCTCTCTTCTCATCAGCTGACATCTACTTCAACTTCTTCTTCTTCTTCTTCTTCTTTTCTTCTTCCTCTCCTCTCTCATTGAAACCCTAAAACATATCACCACCACTACAGCCGACACCAATACCACCACCGTCAGCAACCACCACCGTCACCACCACCACCACCAGCATAACATCACCACCACTGCCACCACCACCATCAGCCGCCACTTCTACCTCCATTACAACCATAATATCACCACCACTATCACCACCAACCAGCAACCACCACTACAGTCGATACCAACATCACCACCACCAACTTGAACAATATCAACTATACACCACCACCACCGCCATCACCATTCCTCTATACCACTGTCACCTCGACCACCCCCTCCATCACCACGACCTCACCTTCCGCAGCAACAGTGGCAGCTTCCTCCCTTTCCCGACCTCACCCCAATACCTAGCGCACCTTCAACACCACCGTACCACCACCGTCGACGCCAAACCACCGCGATCCTGACACAGTAGCCAAGACACCAATGTACTTCCACTACCAGCATCAACCATACCACTTTGGTAACTCCCCTCTCCTCACTCATTCTTCTTTATATTTTGTTTAATGTGTAGTTTGGTTTTTGTGATCCCTTATGATCGATATTTTGGTGTAGATTAGAAATGTTACTACTGTTCTTTTCATTGGAGTGAGGGATGTATTATGTGTGTTAAGTTACCTATGGTTACATTAGTTAGAAAGTATATTGAGAGAACATCTTCCTCTATTTTTTATGTACTATGGGTAAGTTATATATGGTGAAGCACCATATGTAGAGGGCGTGGTCGGAGAAGAATAAAATATGGGGATGGGAGAACCTGCTGTGAATAGTGGAAATTAATTTGAAGTAGACTTGTTCTGTGTTGTATACATATGCACTTAGATATAAATACAGGTTGAAGTATCTCTCTTACTAGCTTTATTATAATAAGAATACCCAGTTTTCTATAGTAGCTTTATTGGTTAAATAAATAGCATATGTGTTCTTCTATATGCAAAATATTTAAACCAAGAACCTAAATTTATTTAATTACTTCTCTAGGTTCTTTGGACTCCTCGAATTTGGACATTGGACCAGAGCCTCATCTTTATCCTGCGAATCCAGGCAAGTATACCTTGCCATACTATAACTCAGTTATAGTTTTACATATTTATTCGTCTCTACATCATGTAAGCTTTGGATCAAAAATTTTACTTAGCGTCAGAGTCATATCCGGGTGCAGACGTTCGTCGGTAACGTCTAGTAACGATTGTTAGATGTTTTCGATATCTTTATATACCTACTTAGTTACATCGGAACCATAGGACAGATTCAGACACTGTTATCATGCCAGACTTTCTGTATCCTAATAGTGTCAGCATGATCGGAACCTGTGATGACTATAGGATCGTGATTGGTGCTAGTTACTTCAGTATGACGAGACTGTTTAGATAAAGGTTCAGGCTTAGCGAGCTGCAGATGTGTCTCGTTGACTGCATTGGGAGGGTAAGACAGTTATTAGATGCTTGGGCTATGTCACACCCCGGTCCCGCAGGGAGGCCGTTCATCCTCGTTTGGTCCCTACGGAACCGATCATCCTCGCTGGGGTACAATACCGTGCAAGCCTAATTTGCGCTTGAATATGGCCAAAGCTTGAACAAGGACAAGTAAGCTATTAAAAATGGAAGCAGCGGCATATATTACAGAAAAGTAAATAACACAATGGCATAAAAAAACAAGCATCTTTATTGATATATATAAAAGTGTTATAAGCGGCGCTTGGCCGAGATTACAGATCGCTCAAGCACTATCTTTCTCTCGATTACAATAACACAGTTCCATACATTATGTTCCTCTATAAAAAAGTAGCTCAAAGCAATCTCGATACGGCTCAAGGCATCAACTCCAGATTTTTGGGTCCTGGGGATGAGGCACTGCTATCACTTCCTCAGACTATCCAGTATCTGAGAATAAGCAAATTGTTGGTGGGTCAGCACTTTAGAGAAAGTACTGGAGAGTATAAAATCAATGAATATAAGCAACACCCCCTGAAACCACACTAAGTAAGCATCTAATAAAATATTACATTACTAGTGATATTACTACTTTTATCTATATTCATTTTATGCAGCACAGGATTTGAGTCAGTTTACTTCTTTTTAAAAATATAGCTTGGAAACCGTTTGCATATTCAAATAATAAGCATAAAATCAAGACGGTGTTCTATCATGCAGTGCGCATCATGTATCATGCACCATATTCTAACTTTTAGAAACAAAAGTTATCTCCAGTGGATTATTTATCTTAAATTAAACAAGTGCATCAAGGGGACTATCATTCTTTCAAGCGAACAAGAAGAACTAGCTATATGATTTTGGTCTCCGAGAAACTCAGGAGCAGTAGCGGTAAACTAGCTAACTAATAACTCTTTTATCTGATACAATTAGCAGTTGTGACTCATGGTTTCTCTTCACTAATATAATAGCTGCCGGGACCAAGGTTCAGCTCTGCACTAATAGCCATTGTCCAACCGATGCGAATACATGAAGCACTATCAAATAAACTCTATGATATAAATGAATTGAACAAGCAAGCTATATATGTATACTCTTTGTATTTCTTACCCCTTGTCGAACGATTATTCCTGCAGCAGACATACAAGTTAGCAATAATTTGTATAAATATATATGTATAAGGTTCTTTTTTCCTGTCCGTCTTTGAATCAAACAGTTAGGTATACAAAAAGGCTAGCCTAGCATGTATCCTAACTATATGATGGTGTATGGGTAGCCCTATGATTAGCAGCGTGTTTGGATAAACAAATGTTTGTACGAAACTTTTGCTTACAAACGAGAAAAGAAAAAAGTACAATTAATCCTATACGAGGATATTAAGTACAATAAAATAGTTCTGGGGAAGTATTGCTATGGAAGTCTGATATGCAGTCGATCACTTTGTTCCTTGGACTACACGATGATGAAGAAGTGTTGTAGAAGAAGCTTCAAAATTTCTCTGAACTGAAGGCAAAAGCCAGCCAAAGAAAAGTTGCAAGTAGGATCGAATTCCTGTTGCCAAAGTTGTCAGCCAAAAACTCTCTCTCCCCTTTAGTTTTCAAATTAGTTAAACCTATATATTCAAAGGTAATATGAACATGATAGAATATGATTCAACTCCTTCCCCCCTTACCCTATGACCAGGGGTCTCTATTTATAGAGATTAATCCAATAACTGCCTGGTTGGTATAAAAGCCAAATAACTGTCTTATTGGCATAAAAGGCCAAACTATGAAGAAGGTTGCATCTTTTACGCTGCGGTTATGACAACTACTACCCACGTTCCAATAATCTTCTCAATCTGCGTGTGACACGTATCCCTTTATAAGGTAACGCGTATAACTGCTTCTCGAAGATCATGGCATGCAAGCCACGTAGGTAACTGTCCCTGCGTAGAGATGGTTGGCGTAAAAGCCAAGTAACTGTCTTGTTGGCATAAAAGGCCAAACTGTGAATAAGATTGCATCCTTTATGCTGCGGTTATGACAACTGCTACCTATGTTCAAATAATCTTCTGAATCTGTGTATGACACGTATCCCTTTATAAGGTAACGCGTATAACTGCTTCTCGAAGATTATGGCATGCCAGCCACGTAGGTAACTTCCCCTGCGTAAAGATGGTTGGCATAAAAGCCAAGTAACTATCTTGTTGGCGTAAAAGGCCAAACTGTGAAGAAGATTGTCTCATTTACGCTGCGGTTATGACAACTGCTACCCACGTTCAAATAATCTTCTGAATCTGCATATGACACGTATCCCTTTATAACGTAACGCGTATAACTGCTTCTCGAAGATCATGGCATGCAAGCCACATAGGTAACTGCCCCTGCGTAAAACTTGATAATTCATGAATAATAGATAACCAGCGTAAAATAGCTAATTATTCTTCACGACTGAGGTCTTGAGCGTATTCTGGGCTAAATAGCCTTATCAACGTACCTTTATAAATATAGCCGAGTTGGCGTATTTCAAGGAGATAGCATACGGCGTACTCCTATAGTTCAAAATAGCCTGGTTGACGTAAAATGCAAGGATGGTGATATGAGAGTATTAGTCACAGTTTTAGCTTTCCCAGTCATGACAAATTAGAAAAAAATCTCGTGCATTAAATACAGAGATATGCCTCGAGCTCTGTACAAGAAACAGCTTTTGACGTGGCGTCTGATTTTGTCTTATCTTGAGCGTAAAAACTCATTTCTGTCAATGTAGAATAGGCAGCGTATTCAAAAGACTCCATTTTTCTTCCTTTGAATGCATAAAAATAACTTGTATCAAGAATATGTCACTAAATGATAACCTGGGTCTCTGTGCAAAATCATCATCACAGCCGTCCTCTCGATCATCGTGCAGCACTTTTGTCAGATGTCAGGTTCACTGATTTGACTGACAAATTCATCCGAGGAATACAAAGAGTTCCTCGTACAACTTTCTGCTGTATTAAAAATAATGTATTTTAACCTTTACGCAGGAAGGTATAGCAACATTTTACGCAGAACAGCCTTGAAGCTCTGCTTTATGTGGACAGCCTTGAAGTCCTATTTTACGCTAAACAGCCTTGAAGCTCTAATTTACGCGTACAGCTCTGAAGCCTTATTTTATGCCGAACACCTTTGAAGTTCTGTTTTACGTGTACAACTCTGAAGCCTTATTTTAAACCGACAGCTTTGAAGCACTGTTTTACGCGTACAGCTCTGAAGCCTTATTTTATGCCGATAGCTTTGAAGCTCTATTTTATGCATACAGCTCTGAAGCCTTATTTTATGCCAAATAGCCTTGAAGCTCTGTTTTACGCGTACAGCTCTGAAGCTTTGTTTTATGCCGACAGCTTTGAAGCTCTGTTTTATGCGTATAGCTCTGAAGCTTTGTTTTACGCCGACAACTTTGAAGTCCTATTTTATGCAGGAAGGGACTTCATGTATGTTGGAGATTTTGACTGTAAAATACGCAGATAATTCCCAGTATTTTTCTTGCTTCTACAAGACCCCCTTCAAAGTTTTTAAAACTTGGACAAGTTTTGAAACACTTTGAAAGAAGCATAAAAAAAGTCTTTGATATGGGAATGAATATCCTGCGGGTGAATCAGGTACTAGAAGATATGCTGCGCCTCTGCGTGATCGATTCCAAGTCAAGTTGGGACGTCAACCTGCCGCTCGCCAAATTTGCTTATAACAACAGTTATCAGTCTAGCATCCAGATGGCTCCGTATGAGGCGCTGTATGGGCGGAAGTGTAGGTCACCGATCTGCTGGGATGAAGTTGGGGAGCGACAAATCCTTGGGCCTGAACTGGTTGAACAGACCGTACAGAAGGTTCGGCTCATTCGTGAACGATTAAAAGTAACACAAAGTCGGCAAAAGAGCTATGCCGATGTTCGACGTCGCCCCCTTGAATTCCAAGAAGGGGACCACGTGTTCCTAAAAGTCTCGCCCATGCGTGGTGTGACAAGATTCGGGATAAAAGGGAAGTTGAGTCCAAGATTTGTTGGCCCGTTTGAAATTCTCAAACGAGTGACTTCAGTTGCTTATCAAATAGCCTTACCGCCAGTACTATCTGATGTATATGATATTTTCCATGTATCGCAGCTTAGAAAATATGTGCACGACCCGAACCATGTGGTAGACTTGGGTCAGTTAGATCTGCAGGCAGACTTGTCGTATGCCGAAGAACCCGTACAGATCTTGGAACGTAAGGAAAAGCAGTTACGGAATCGGACAGTATCGTTAGTGCGTGTTCTGTGGCGGAACCACGCGGTCGAAGAATCGACGTGGGAAATCGAATATGAGATGAGGGAAAGGTTTTCCTTATTATTCCTTAGCGGTAGGTTCTATTCCTAAGTTTCGGGACGAAACTTTCTTTTGGATGGTTATGATGTAATGCCCCGTTTCCCCTATTCGGGAAGCGCGGCCAAGAAATACTTACGACCGTCCGAACGGGACAGATTGAATCAAGATCCTTTCCTCATTATAGATTGGTTTCTTCGGAATCAGGTCCCATATTCAATGGATCGTGCCTCAAGGAAGGACTCGGCGGCAGAGTCGAGAGGGGCCTTTCTATTGTGCTGGTTTTCTTGTCCGTTTTCGTGCCGCTTGGTTGCTTTCTTGTTGGTTTTATGACTTGCGTTTTCTTGAACGGTTTCAATGGATTTTCATTGCTTTCGTTCTTAGGATTTCGCATTTCGTATCAAACCTTAGAGACCGAAGCAGGGGATATTGATCGTCTGTTGGTGCATGCAGGTGATCGGGTAGACGACGCTTGTGCGGAGTCTTAAAGCTCTTCCTTTTCTCTCCTACTTTACTAACTTGTGAGTGGCTTTATTTCGATTAGCTCCCTTCTTCCAAGTCTACATTCTAAATATAGATTGACTCATGGTTCATCCCGATCAAACGATATTAAAACACATATAACTGAGTCAAAATAGAAAAGAAGTAGGCTTGAAACACTATTAATGCTTGTTATATGAAATTGTTCTGAACGATCACACTGGAACGTGCATGCCCGTCAAATATCAAAACTAATTCTGTGTTAAGTTGTAGTTAAATTCATTTACCTATAACTGTTCATGGTATGGTGCAAAAAGGGAAAAAAAATGTGATCCTTACACGAAGTAGCATAGACTATGGAAAATACACTATGTTTACTTCCTTGTATTTGCTTGAATATGGGTTTCATGAGATAACTTAGTCGGTTGTGGTGGTATGGTCTTGGACAACTTGTATACAAGGGATATCGTTCTACGAACGGTCGCCGGGGCACCGGGACCGCTTCGCCCCGGGTAGAACAATTTGCTAGTGTAGTCCTAGCATTGGATGAGTCCGTGCGTCCGCTAAGGGCTAGCTACCTGAGGCGGAATGGCAGCCGATCCATCCAAGTCCAACCAAGTGATTGTTATGTATATTTAACTGTGCAGACTAACTATGTCTTCGTGGCAGGGAAGGTCATGGTAAGTTTTGTACAGGTGGCTCAGACGGTACAGGTAAAGTCACCGAACGGTGGCACAATTGGTTATGTTATTTTACTCTATCATATGCGAAGAAAATGAACTAAGGCAAGATAGATAGATCATATGATAATAAATGTTGCATGCTCATATGAACCCGTTGTAGATTTTGGTTAAGTTGGGTTAGCTCGCCCTCACCGGTACTTTTCGAAGTACTGACCCTCGTTGCAGCAGGTTCCCCGAGCCAAGGCGACGCGGCGAGGAGCTGAAGCTTTCTCCAACCCCCTTCCTGAATCAAGACGCTTTCATGACATGACTTTTGGTAGCTCCAGTACATAAGAAGAAAGGAGCTCGCTCTTACTTTTGGAAGCCCCAGGGCGATGGTGCTGACTAGAACCCAAGATGTTTTATGTTTTAAATTCTAGTAAAGGATGTAATATATGGAACGATTATCTCATTTTGTATCCAAGTTGTAAGCCTGTGGGGCATCCTTATCGTTTTGGGTCAAGAGTCTGTAAACAGATGTTCATTATCAATAAAAAGAAAACTTTTCTATGCCTCAATGTATTTTATCTTATTTGCGTACTCTGTTGCATATGTTCTAAAGATAATTACTATGCCTAGGCCTTGTGCACGTGCGGCCTACGCATGCACGGCATCACGTCAGGGGGACGATTATCGATTGGGCGAAATCGGGGCGTGACATAGTGGTATCAGAGCATAGCTTCAGATCCTTTGATCTCGAGTCGGAAAGTTTTCCTAAGATGACCCTATCCCGTCCGAGTAAACTCTTGAAATCAATTGGTGCAAAATGAGATACGTTCCATATAGTGAGTCCATAATATACCTTGAGACTAATACAAGTTACTTTTCTTTGAAGGAACGGCCTCTGAGCTGGGTGCACAAGCGCAGATGGTGGCGCAAGTGCAAGAGAGTAGTTCTGGAATATCAGGCAGCTCAGGGAGTCCGGCTGCCGCGCCCTCTGTTGATCCGTTCGAACGAATGATGCGTATGATGGAAACGCAACAAAGGCAAGCCGAACTACGACAGAGTCAATTCGAGTCTCGAATAGAAGCACAATTTCTGGCGCAACGGACTCAGGCCGAAACGCAGCAGAAGCAAATGGATACCTTGCAAACGATTATGACGACACTAGTCGCCAGCAACCATTCTACATCCGCGGCTGCCGTGGCAGCGCCAGTTGTAGCTGACATTGTGGGACCTCAGGGCTCTCTGGAACCTCCACTTTCAGATGATAAGGGGTCCATCCTACAGATATCAGAATTTAAGAAAATGTGCCATACTACCTTTAAGGGGACCGAAGACCTTTCCGTGGCGTTGGACTGGCTGGTCGAGTTAGAAGACCACTTTGAAGTACTCCGTATGGACGAAACCAGGAGAGTCGCTTGTGCCCAACTTCAGCTCCGTTTAAACGCCCATGATTGGTGGGACGTGTACAAACAAGCTTTATTGAGTGAAGGTGGCACAACGATTATCTCCTGGTCAGTGTTCCGTAAGGCCTTCGAAGAGGAGTATCTTCCACCCGCCGTCCGCCGCGAGAAGGAAGATGAGTTTACCCATCTGCAGCAAGGAGACATGTCCGTGCGGCAGTACGCTTCAGAGTTCAATAGACTTGCTAAGTTTGCTAAGTCTCAAATTAGTGATGCTGAGACACGTGCACGAAGATTTGAGATAGGACTGCGACCTTCGATTCGTGCTCACGTCGCCGTTTCTCAATATCGCACCATGCGTGAGTCCCTGAACCACGCACTCTCCCTCGAATCGTAGTACCCACCAGTTCGCACTGACGCTGTGCAAAATCTCAATCACAAGCGTCCTAGCAACACAAGGGGTAACAATGCGCCTAAGCGCTCCAATAACGGCGGTAACAAGGGTACAAATCAGGGTAAAGGTGGTGAGCTTGTTTGTCACCGATGTAATCGTGCTGGACACATCGCTCGGAACTGTCGAGTATTCAACGGATCGTGCTTTAAGTGCGGTCGTCAGGGGCATATGGCAGCGAACTGTCGGACAGGTGGACCTAACCAGCAGCAACAACAAAACCGTATGACTCAGGACCATGGGCAAGTACCTCGAGCGAATCAGACGGCACAACCAAACGCTCAAGGCCGAGTCTATGCTTTGACTCGGGATGAGGCACTCGCATCAAACACGACGGTGTCAGGTATATTACTCTTTAATGATGTACCTGCTCGAGTATTGTTTGATTCTGGTGTCACACATAGTTTTGTGTCAACAAATTTTGCTAGGGAACACAAATTCATTCAAACCCCGTTAGGCCTAAGGCTTAGCGTCAATACTCAGTCAGGCACAAGTTTGCCTGCAGATTCAGTTTGTCGTAACGGCTATATTTGTATCGGAGGGAGGAAATTGTCACTTGATGCGATAGTTCTAGACATAGGGGACTATGACATCATTCTGGGAATGGATTGGCTTGGCGCTTGTTCAGCTACTATCGATTGTGCGGAGAAGAAAGTCGTGTTTCGTCTTCCTGGCGAGAGCGAGTTTTGCTATTCGTGCAGTCCACAGTTGAAAGCGTCAAAGACCTGCATGGTGATATCAGCGATGTCTGCTCGACGGATGATTCACTCCGGCTGCGTAGGGTACTTGGCTTCCATTCGAGACACTCGGCTAGATTGCGCAAACGTTGAGTCCATTCCCGTTGTGGCGGATTTTTCTGATGTGTTCTCCGACGAGTTGCCTGGTATGCCGCCCGATCGAGAGACAGAGTTCACCATCGACACATTTCCAGGAACCCAGCCTATTTACAAACCTCCGTATCGAATGGCTCCGGCAGAACTAAAAGAGTTGAAAATTCAGTTACAGGAATTACTTGATCGTGGGTATATCTGGCCTAGTGTGTCTCCGTGGGGTGCTCCGGTACTGTTCGTTAAGAAAAAGGATGGCTCGATGCGACTCTGCATCGACTATCGAGAATTAAACAAGGCAACTGTTCGAAACAAATATCCCCTCCCCAGGATAGACGATCTTTTTGATCAGTTACAAGCAGCCACAGTGTTCTCGAAAATAGATCTCCGTTCGGGTTACCATCAGCTCAAAATTAAGCCGGACGACGTGCCGAAGTCAGCCTTTCGCAATCGCTACGGCCACTATAAGTTTTTGGTAATGCCGTTCGGTTTGACTAATGCTCCTGCTGCCTTTATGTGTTTGATGAACCAAGTGTTTCGGCCGTACCTCGACAAATTTGTAGTAGTGTTCATTGATGATATCTTGGTGTATTCCAAGAATGGGGCAGAGCATGAAGAGCACTTGCGGACCGTGCTACAAACCCTTCGAGACAATAAGTTGTACGCGAAGTTGAGTAAGTGCGAATTTTGGCTGAGCAGTGTATCTTTCCTAGGGCACATCATTTCTGCGGGAGGCATTTCAGTCGATCCGAAGAAGGTAGAAGCCATTGTCGAGTGGAAACGACCTGCCTCAGTTAGTGAAATTCGAAGCTTCCTCGGGTTAGCGGGCTACTACAGACGGTTCGTAAAAGACTTTTCCAAACTTGCCTCACCTCTGACTCGCCTCACTCAGAAGGGAGTCATGTTTGAGTGGTCCATCGACTGCGAAGCATCGTTTGCTGAGTTAAAGAAGCGCCTCACTTCTGCCCCGTTACTTGCTCTACCGGACGAGACTTCGGGATTCCAAATCTTCAGTGACGCTTCAGGGCAGGGCTTAGGGTGTGTACTTATGCAGCGAGACAGAGTGATAGCCTATGCATCCAGACAGCTTAAAAAGTATGAGAAGAATTATTCCACACACGATCTGGAACTGGCAGCAATTGTGTTCGGGTTGAAATTATGGCGGCACTACCTGTACGGAGTGCCTTGCCGAATCTATACCGACCACAAAAGTTTAAAGTACTTATTCACCCAAGCAGATTTGAACCTTCGACAGTAGCGCTGGCTAGAATTGATAAAGGATTATGACTTGACGATAGACTACACACCCGGTAAGGAAAATATGGTAGCAGATGCGTTGAGTCGGGTCTTTGCGGGATCTCTGTCCGTCGATCGCAGGTTACGAAGGGAGTTAGAAGAAATGGGCATCAAACTCAGAATTCGTTATCGCGGCGCGCGGGTTGCTCAGATGCGATTTGTACCCAATCTGATAGAGAGAGTCACATCTACTCAAAGAGACGATCCATTCCTCCAAAAAATACGAGAGCAGGTCCAAGCGGGGAAGGCAAAAGACTTTGTGGTAGATGAGAAAGGGGCGTTGCGAGTGAAGGAAAGGCTATGCGTCTCCAACGATTCAGAACTCAGAAAGAAAATCCTCACGGAAGCACATTATGCAGCCTATGCGATCCATCCCGGGAGCACTAAAATGTATAAGAATCTTCGTACGGTCTTCTGGTGGTACGGCATGAAGAAAGATGTAGCACTCTTTGTGTCGCAATAAATAACCTGTCAGAGGGTGAAAGCAGAGCATCAGAGGCCGGGCGGAGAAATACAAAATCTTGCTATCCTGGAATGGAAGTGGGAGCACATCAGCATGGACTTTATTGTTGGTCTGCCGAGGACGCAACGGGGGAACGACGCAATCTGGGTCATCGTCGACCGGTTAACCAAGTCTGCACACTTTATAGCCATTAAAAGTACTTGGGGCGCCGATCGCCTTGCTCAGACCTACCTTGACGAGATAGTTCGGCTGCACGGAGTGCCGGTTTCTATAGTATCAGATCGGGACGAGCGGTTCGTCTCACGTTTCTGGGAAAGCCTTCAGTCGTCGATGGGGACCAAGTTAAAATTCAGCTCAGCCTACCATCCTCAAACCGATGGCCAGACCGAACGGGTGAATCAGGTACTAGAAGATATGCTGCGCCTCTGCGTGATCGATTCCAAGTCAAGTTGGGACGTCAACCTGCCGCTCGCCGAATTTGCTTATAACAATAGTTATCAGTCTAGCATCCAGATGGCTCCGTATGAGGCACTGTATGGACGGAAGTGTAGGTCACCGATCTGCTGGGATAAAGTTGGAGAGCGACAAATCCTTGGGCCTGAACTGGTTGAACAGACCGTACAGAAGGTTCGGCTGATTCGTGAACGATTAAAAGTAACACAAAGTCGGCAAAAGAGCTATGCCGATGTTCGACGTCGCCCCCTTGAATTCCAAGAAGGGGACCACGTGTTCCTAAAAGTCTCGCCCATGCGTGGTGTGACAAGATTCAGGATAAAAGGGAAGTTGAGTCCAAGATTTGTTGGCCCGTTTGAAATTCTCAAACGAGTGACTTCAGTTGCTTATCAAATAGCCTTACCGCCAGTACTATCTGATGTATACGATATTTTCCATGTGTCGCAGCTTAGAAAATATGTGCACGACCCGAACCATGTGGTAGACTTGGGTCAGTTAGATCTGCAGGCAGACTTGTCGTATGCCGAAGAACCCGTACAGATCTTGGAACGTAAGGAAAAGCAGTTACGGAATCGGACAGTATCGTTAGTGCGCGTTCTGTGGCGGAACCACGCGGTCGAAGAATCGACGTGGGAAATCGAATATGAGATGAGGGAAAGGTTTCCCTCATTATTCCTTAGCGGTAGGTTCTATTCCTAAGTTTCGGGACAAAACTTTCTTTTGGATGGTTATGATGTAATGCCCCGTTTCCCCTATTCGGGAAGCGCGGCCAAGAAATACTTACGATCGTCCGAACGGGACAGATTGAATCAAGATCCTTTCCTCGTTATGGATTGGTTTCTTCGGAATCAGGTCCCATATTCAATGGATCGTGCCTCAAGGAAGGACTCGGCGGCAGAGTCGAGAGGGGCCTTTCTATTGTGCTGGTTTTCTTGCCCGTTTTCGTGCCGCTTGGTTGCTTTCTTGTTGGTTTTATGACTTGCGTTTTCTTGAACGGTTTCAATGGATTTTTATTGCTTCCGTTCTTAGGATTTCGTATTTCGTATCAAACCTTAGAGACCGAAGCAGGGGATATTGATCGTTTGTTGGTGCATGCAGGTGATCGGGTAGACGACGCTCGTGCGGAGTCTTAAAGCTCTTCCTTTTCTCTCCTACTTCACTAACTTGTGAGTGGCTTTATTTCGATTAGCTCCCTTCTTCCAAGTCTGCATTCTAAATATAGATTGACTCATGGTTCATCCCGATCAAACGATATTAAAACACATATGACTGAGTCAAAATAGAAAAGAAGTAAGCTTGAAACACTATTAATGCTTGTTATATGGAATTGTTCTGAACGATCACACTGGAACGTGCATGCCCTTCAAATATCATAACTAATTCTGTGTTAAGTTGTAGTTAAATTCATTTACCTATAACTGTTCATGGTATGGTGCAAAAAGGGAAGAAAAATGTGATCCTTACACGAAGTAGCATAGACTATAGAAAATACACTATGTTTACTTCCTTGTATTTGCTTGAATATGGGTTTCATGAGATAACTTAGTCGGTTGTGGTGGTATGGTCTTGGAAAACTTGTATACAAGGGATATCGTTCTACGAACGGTCGCCGGGGCACCGGGACCGCTTCGCCCCGGGTAGAACAATTTGCTAGTGTAGTCCTAGCATTGGATGGGTCCGTGCGTCCGCTAAGGGCTAGCTACCTGAGGCGGAATGGCAGCCGATCCATCCAAGTCCAACCAAGTGATTGTTATGTATATTTAACTGTGCAGACTAACTATGTCTTCGTGGCAGGGAAGGTCATGGTAAGTTTTGTACAGGTGGCTCAGACGGTATAGGTAAAGTCACCGAACGGTGGCACAATTGGTTATGTTATTTTACTCTATCATATACGAAGAAAATGAACTAAGGCAAGATAGATAGATCACATGATAATAAATGTTGCATGCTCATATGAACCCGTTGTAGATTTTGGTTAAGTTGGGTTAGCTCGCCCTCACCGGTACTTTTCGAAGTACTGACCCTCGTTGCAGCAGGTTCCCCGAGACAAGGCGACGCGGCGAGGAGCTGAAGCTTTCTCCAACCCCCTTCCTGAATTAAGACGCTTTCGTGACGTGACTTTTGGTAGCTCCAGTACATAAGAAGAAAGGAGCTCGCTCTTACTTTTGGAAGCCCCAGGGCGATGGTGCTGACTAGAACCCAAGGTGTTTTATGTTTTGAATTCTAGTAAAGGATGTAATATATGGAACGGTTATCTCATTTTGTATCCAAGTTGTAAGCCTGTGGGGCATCCTTATCGTTTTGGGTCAAGAGTCTGTAAACAGATGTTCATTATCAATAAAAAAAACTTTTCTATGCCTCAATGTGTTTTATCTTATTTGCGTACTCTGTTGCATATGTTCTAAAGATAATTACTATGCCTAGGCCTTGTGCACGCGCGCCCTACGCGTGCACGGCATCACGCCCGGGGGACGATTATCGATTGGACGAAATCGGGGCGTGACAATAGTAACCCATTCTACGGAGGTGATCTTGTAGATTGGGCCATAGCTGATGGGTACCGTAAACCTCGTCGTGGGCCTCGTGGAGATCCTGCTTCACTTCTGTATTCGAAGTTATCATAGCAGAAGCCCGTCATACGAGCGGCGATACAGCATTTTGGTAGTTGTATCGATCGTAATAGAACCAGAGGGAACATCTTCTGATGGAAGTGGCTTCCTTCGGGTTCTCGGTACAGAATTCTATAGACTGCGTAGTCGATGAAGGAAAGTCTCCAGTCTTGTAAGTCAGTGCTCGTCTCTACTGAGTAACTTTGGCACACAGAGAGGTTGTTCTTCGGGTAGATCAGCTCCTGATCGACCACGGTGATCAGTTTATAGGTACTGACCGGAACAGCTAGAGAGGCTGCGAGTCCGGCAAGGACGTCCGCCTCGATATTTTGCAACCGAGGGGCGTACTCAATGAAGAATCCCTCGAAGGTTGAGATGATGTTGAGCGCAGCCTGTTGGTAAGGAATCGGCTCTTTGTGTCGGACTTCGTACTCACCCAGGACCTGGCTGACTATCAACTTGGAATCGTCGTAGGCTTCCAGGTGGCCAACTCTAACTTGTTTAGCTAGTTAAAGTCCAATGATGAGAGCGTTATACTCTGTCACATTATTGGAGCATGGCTCAGTGAGGGAGTATGCGCGGTTGATAACCATATCATATGGAGAGATCAATACTATCCTGACTCTAGCGATAATGCTGTATTTGGGTCCTATTCTTGAAGCGTCATTGAAGAACATCCGCCAAACAACTTTTGCGTTCGTCAGGGTATTAGAGTCTGCAACTTCGTCTGAAATCTTATCGTATAGTTTTGAGATTTCTGACACCGGATGGACTGCCAGAAAGTTGTCCAACAAGAATGTTTGCTCAGAGGTAATATGGACATGGCAAACTCTGGTTGTGGACTTATTATCCATTGTGTAAGTACGGATAATAAGCTGAAACGACTAGCACTATCAAGGGTTATGCGAACGTGATAGCAGAAAGTCGAAGAGAAGAACTTCACTCAGAGGTAATATGGACATAGAAAAGTTCTGAAAATATCTTACTCAGAGGTACTGTAGACGTGGTAATATATGACTTTGTGGGGATAAAGAAAAACAGGACAGAGGTGACCGTTCTCTTGCAGTGATAGATTCGCTATGCTGGAAAAAGTTGAGAGACGTAGTTCAGAGGTGATATGGATGTGAACTGATCGATAGTCATACCAAGAGGTTAGGTATGATCCCGATATTTTTGGTGGAAGGAAAAAAATGAGCCAGAGGTATCATGGACGTGGTTATTTTCTTTGGATTGAGGATATCCTGCTGGAGGATCTTTGGTGGACTTATTACTTCTTGCCCATGGGAGTGCCAGTAATAAGTTCGAAATAGGTCTTGCCAGAGGTGGCAAGTTTGGTGGACTTAACACCATTGGTGCACTTAAATTTAAGTACAGGTTATAAGTTTAGACGGCAATCGATATCAGAGGTACTTTGGGCATAATGATCGACAGCCAAACCCGGAAGGTTTGCTCAGAGGTGCGAAGGACATGGCAAACCCTACTGGGGAGGAGGTAGGAATGATAACTCAGAGTTCCTCGTACAACTTTATGCTGCATTAAAAATAACGTATTGTAAATTTTATGCAGGAAGGTATAGCAACCTTTTACGCAAAACAGCCTTGAAGCTCTGCTTTACGCGGACAGCTTTGAAGCCCTATTTTACGCCAAACAGTCTTGAAGCTCTATTTTACGCGTACAACTCTGAAGCCTTATTTTACGCCGAACAGCTTTGAAGCTCTGTTTTATGCGTACAGATCCGAAGTCTTATTTTACGTCGGCAACTTTGAAGCTTTGTTTTACGCGTACAGCTCTGAAGCCTTATTTTATGCCAAACAGCCTTGAAGCTCTCTTTTACGCGTACAACTCTGAATCTTTGTTTTATGTTGACAGCTTTGAAGCTCTATTTTACGCGTACAGTTCTGAAGCTTTGTTTTACACCGACAGCTTTGAAGCCCTATTTTACGCAGGAAGGGACTTCATGTATGTTGGGAGTTTTGACTGTAAAATACGCGGACAATTCCTAGCATTTGTCATGCTTATACACAATGGTTGTCCAAGGTTCAGCTCTTCACTAGCACGCACATGTGTCAAAAGCTGTGACTCAAGGTTCAGCTCTTCACCAACACCCACGAGTACGAGCAGTTATGATATCATGGGTTTCGTACAGCACTAATAGACAACATCGCCCCACTAGACCCCAGTAGGCCGTATCCTCAAGGCAAAATAAAAATCTCTTTCGGACCGAGCGATTCCCAGTGCCCCAGGAACTATTCGAGATATAAGACCTTGTGCACAAGTTGTCCGAGACCAATGTAATAACATGAAGCATCTATAATACAAGCAAAACAAATGATCAAGCAAAACATATATGGTCGAGCAAAACACACCTTGTCAAGCAAAGCATATCTTTCAAATATCTAATAGTACACCCTAATAGATCAGAAGGACCGTACCTCAGGGTGCACTATTAGTCTCTGTATATATGAATCAAAGACTTATAGCAGTTCAAGATAATAAAACAGGCAAGCAAAACATAAAATAGCAAGAACGATTTTGATTTCATGACTAGCATAGAATATCTATCTTTTTCTTAGCATATTACAACGGGACTTGTTCAAGCGACACCTTTACTTATCTTTTTAGCATGGCAAGAGTTCGTTCGATAGCAGTGTCAGTCTAACTAAGCATGCAATATTTCTTATACTTCTTGACTTAGCATGGTAAGGTTCTATCTTTTTTCAGACAAGCAAACAAATTTGCTAGTTAAGCAAGAAGGTTCGTTTCAATGACAAGCTATACGAGTTCTCTTATTAAGCAAGCAGAGTCAGGTTCTATCATTCTTATTATAAAACTATTTTCTTAGAACAAACATTCAAAAACTCAGATTCATTATTAAGGCGTGCAAGAATCAGAGAATGCCTTTCTTCCCACTCACCTAGATTAATCGTCTTGTGGTTCGATCGAGAACTCTCCGAGAAGACTTTCACTCGAGAAAGCAAAGCGATATCACTTATACATAGTGCCTACGCGAAGCGGGGCACTACATACTTACCCACCAACAAAAAGTTTTGTCCTTGAAACTCAAAGAGAAACTTACAAAAATTTAGAGCAGCGATAGTCCTCATCCCTCACCATCCTCAGTCAAAAACATAAGTAAATGACAAGCACGAAAGCATAACTCTTAAGCAACAAATCAAATCAAGAAAACTTTTGCGCACATCTTTAAGAATATCTATGGACTTATTATATGGAACGTTCATTGCAGCACAATATCGGGCACATCTCAGAGTCGAAGGCAACGAAATGGGCAAAGAATCGAGTTGCTCTGATACTATTATGTCAAGCCCCGGTCCCGCAGGGGGGTCGTTCGTCCTCGCTTGGTCCCTACGGAACCGATCGTCCTCGCTTAGGTGCGATATCGTGCAAGCCTAATTTGTGCTTGCACATGGCCAAAGCTTGAACAAGGACAAGTAAGCTATTTAAAACGGAAGCAGCAGCACATATTGCAGAAAAGTAAAGAACACAATATCATAAATAAACAGGCATATTTATTGATATATATAAAAGTGTTACAAGCGACGCTTGGCCGAGGTTACAGATCGCTCAAGCACTCTCTTTCTCTCGTTTACAATGACATCATTCCATATATTATGTCCCTCTATACAAAAGTAGCTCAAAGCAATCTCGATACAGCTCAAGGCATCGACTCCAGATTTTCGGGTCCTGGGGATGAGACACGGCTATTACTTTCTCGGACGATCCAGCACCTGAGAACAAGCAAATTGTTGGTGGGTAACCACTTTCGAGAAAGTACTGGTGAGTATAAAATCAACCAATAGAAGCAACACCCTTTGAAACCTACACTAAGTAAGCATCTGGCAAAATATTATATTACTAGTGATCTTGCTACTTTTACCTATATTCATTTCAAGGAGCACATGATTTGAGTCACTTTACTACTTTTCGTAAACATATCTTGGAAACAGTTTGCATATTCAAACAATAAGCATATAATCGGAACGGTGTTCTATCGTACAGTACGCAACATGTATCGTGCACCATATTCGAACTCTTAGGAACAAAAGTTATCTCCAGTGGGCTGTTCATCTCAAATCAAATAAGTGTATCAAGTGGACTATCATTCTTTTAAGAGACCAAGAAGAACTAGCTATATGATTTTGTTCCTCGAGAAACCCAAGATCAGTAGCGGTAAACCAGCTAACTAGTGACTCTTTTATCTGATGCTATTAGCAGCTGTGACTCATGGTTGCTCTTCACTAACATAATAGCAGCCGGGACCAAGGTTCAGCTCTGCACTAATAGCCATTATCCAACCGATGCGAATGCATGAAGTATTATCAAATAAACTCTACAATGCAAACTAAATGAACAAGCAAGCTATATATATATACTTTTTGTATTTTTTATCCCTTGCCAAACGGTTATCCCTACAGCAGATATGCAATTTAGCAACAATTTGCATAAACATATATGTATAAGGTTCTCTTTTCCTGTCTGTCTCTGCATCAAATAGTTAGGTATGCAAGAAGGCTAGCCTAGCTTGCGCCCTAACTATATGATGGTCCATGGGTAGCCCCATGATTAGTAGCTGTTGCCAAAGGTTCATCTCTTCACTAGCACGCACATGTGTCGGTAGCTGTGACTCAAGGTTCATCTCTTCACCAATACATACGCGGACTAGCAGCTGTGATATCATGAGTTTCGCACAATACGAATAGACACATCACCCCGCTAGACCCCCAGTAGGCCGTATCCTTAGGGTAAAACAAAAATCTCTTCCGGTCCAAGAGATTCCTAGTGCCCCAGGAACCGTTCGAGAGACAAGACCTTGTGCACAAGTTATACGAGACAAATGCAATAACATGAAGCATCTATAATTCAAGCAAAACAAATGATCAAGCAAAACATATATGGTCGAGCAAAACACTTCTTGTCAAGCAAAGCATATATTTTAAATATCTAATAGCACACCCTACTAGATCATAAGGACCATACCTCAGGATGCACTGTTAGTCTCTGCATATATGAATCAAAGACTTATAGCAGTTCAATATAGCAAAACAGGCAAGCAAAACATAAAATAGCAAGCACGATTTTGATTTCATGACTAGCATGCAATATCTATCTTTTTCTTAGCATATTACAAGGGGACTTGTTCAAGCGATATCTTTACTTATCTTTTTAGCATGGCAAGGGTTCGTTCGATAGCAGTGTCAGTCTAACTAAGTATGCAATATTTCTTATACTGCTTGACTTATCATGGTAAGGTTCTATCTCTTTTCAGACAAGCATACAAATTTGCTAGTTAAGCAAGAAGATTTGTTTCAATGATAAGCTATATGGGTTCTCTTATTAAGCAAGCAGAGTCAGGTTCTATCATTCTTCTTATGAAACAATTTTCTTAAACAAATATTCAAAAACTCAGATTCATTATTAAGCCATGTAAGAATCAGAGAATGCCTTTCTTTCCACTCACCTAGATTAATCGTCTTGTAAAAACTCTCCGAGAAGACTTTCACTCAAGAAAGCAAAGCGATATCACTTATACATAGTGCCTATGCGAAGTGGGGCACTACATACTTACCCACCAACAAAAACTTTCGTCCTTGAAACACAAGGAGAAACTTACAAAAATTTAGAGCAGCGATAGTCCTCATTCCTCATCATCCTCAATTGAAAACACAAGCAAATCACAAGCACGAAAGCATAACTCTTAAGCAACAAATCAAATCAAGAAAACTTTTGCACATATCTTTAAGAATATCTATGGACTTATTGTATGAAACGTTCATTGCAGCACAATATCGGGAATATCTGAGAGTCGAAGGCAACAAAATGGGCATAGAATCGAGTTGCTCTGATACCATTATGTCACGCCCCGATCCCGCAGGGGGGTCGTTCGTCCTCGCTTGGTCCCTACGGAACCGATCGTCCTCGCTTGGGTGCGATATCGTTCAAGCCTAATTTGTGGTTGCACATGGCCAAAGCTTGAACAAGAACAAGTAAGCTATTTAAAATAGAAGCAGCAGCACATATTGCAGAAAAGTAAAGAACACAATGGCATAAAGAAACAAGCATCTTTATTGATATATATAAAAGTGTTACAAGCGGCGCTTGGCCGAGGTTACAGATCGCTCAAGCACTCTCTTTCTCTCAATTACAATGACACCATTCCATCTCTATACAAAAGTAGCTCAAAGCAATCTCGATACAGCTCAAGGCATCGACTCCAGATTTTTGGGTCCTGGGGATGAGGCACGGCTATTACTTTCTCGGATGATCCAGCACCTGAGAACAAGCAAATTGTTGGTGGGTAAGCACTTTGGAGAAATTACTGGTGAGTATAAAATCAACGAACAGAAGCAACACCCCCTGAAACCCACACTAAATAAGTATCTGGCAAAATATTATATTACTAGTGATCTTGCTACTTTTACCTATGTTCATTTCATGGAGCACAGGATTTGAGTCACTTTACTTCTTTTCGTAAACATATCTTGGAAACAGTTTGCATATTCAAACAATAAGCATATAATTGGGACAGTGTTCTATCGTATAGTACGCAGCATGTATCGTGTACCATATTCTAACTCTTAGGAACAAAAATTATCTCTAGTGGATTGTTCATCTCAAATCAAATAAGTGCATCAAGCGGACTATCATTCTTTCAAGAGAACAAGAAGAACTAGCTATATGATTTCGGTCTCCGAGCAACCCAAGATCAGTAGCGGTAAACCAGCTAACTAATGACTCTTTTATTTGATGTTATTAGCAGCTGTGACTCATGGTTGCTCTTCACTAACATAATAGCAGCCGGGACCAAGGTTCAGCTCTGCACTAATAGCCATTGTCCAATCGATCCGAATGCATGAAGCACTATCAAATAAACTCTATAATACAAACTAAATAAACAAGCAAGCTATATATGTATACTTTTTGTATTTCTTATCCCTTGCCGAACTGTTATCCCTGCAGCAGACATACAAGGTAGCAACAATTTGCATAAATATATATATATAAGGTTCTCTTTTCCTGTCCGTCTCTGCATAAAATAGTTAGGTATGTAAGAAGGCTAGCCTAGCATGCGCCCTAACTATATGATGGTCCATGGGTAGCCCTATGATTAGTAGTGGTTGCCAAAGGTTCAGCTCTTCACTAGCATGCACATATGTCGGTAGCTGTGACTCAAGGTTCATCTCTTCACCAACACACACGAGTACTAGCAGCTGTGATATCATGGGTTTCGCACAACACTAATAGACACATCGCCCCACTAGACCCCCAGGAGGCCGTATCCTTAGGGCAAAACAAAAATCTCTTCCGGTCTGAGCGATTTCTAGTGCCCCAGGAACCGTTCGAGAGACAAGACCTTGTGCACAAGTTGTCTGAGACAAATACAATAACATGAAGCATCTATAATTCAAGCAAAACAAATAATCAAGCAAAACATATATGGTCGAGCAAAACATATCTTGTCAAGCAAAGCACATATTTCACATATCTAATAGCACACCCCACTAGATTATAAGGACCGTACCTCATAGTGCACTATTAGTCTCTACATATATGAATCAAAGACTTATAGCAGTTCGATATAGCAAAATAGGCAAGCAAAATATAAAATAACAAGCACGATTTTGATTTTATAACTAGCATGCAATATCTATCTCTTTTTTAGCATATTACAAGGGGACTTGTTCAAGTGATACCTTTACTTATCTTTTTAGCTTGGCAAGGGTTCGTTCGATAGTAGTGTCAGTGTAACTAAGCATACAACATTTCTTATACTTATTGACTTAACATGGCAAGGTTCTATCTATTTTCAGACAAGCATACAAATTTGCTAGTTAAGCAAGCAGGTTTATTTCAATAACAAGCTATACGAGTTCTCTTATTAAGCAAGCAGAGTCAGGTTCTATCATTCTTCTTATGAAACTATTTTCTTAGAACAAACATTCAAAAACTCAGATTCATTATTAAGGCATGAAAGAATCAAAGAATGCCATTCTGCCCACTCACCTAGATCAATCATCTTATGGTTTGATCGGAAACTCTTCGAGAAAACTTCCACTCACGCAAGCAAAGCAATATCACTCGTACATAGTGACTACGCGAAGCGGGGCACTATATTTCACATACACTATATGTATCCTTATTTACATAAAGATCCTGTATCCGGAGTCATAGCAGTTACTTACTGTATGATTTTATGCTCGGAGCTACGGGTACACATTATGTGTCTCTGTGCCTCGGAGCTACGAATTTATATTTGGAAAGCCTATGTGTCAAACATTGTCTTCAAGTTGTGTCTCACTTGGGTGGTTATTCTAGATTATATAGGCATATCACATGTTTCCTTTCTGTTTTACTATGGCATACTGTTTTTGTACCTTTATACGTCCCTATGAGAACCTAGTTTCCTTCCAGGCATAGGAAAGGAGGACTAGCCGGAGGAGTACGGACCAAGTGTATATCCAGGAGTAAGACTTGTAGAGAGGATGAGATCCTTTCCAAGGACTTTACTTGATCACCGGTAGTGACTTCACCTTGGATCCGATATCATTATCTAGTTAGCAGATATCGGCCATAGTTATCGTGTTGCTTTCTTTCATTCAGTACTTGTATTAGCGGGTTTGTTCCCGTATGACTCTATCCGTTTTGTATTATGATACATTTCCAGACTTTTTTTTTTGCACATTAGTAGTCTTGTTTTCTCTATGTGGTTTATATTCTTATGTCTGTGGATAAGATTAATTACATTATTTATGTTTAAATATTGGGTTATATTATTGTACTTTACAACTTAGGTACACTCCAATGGGTCCATTAGATTGGGATGCCACATGGCTCGGTTCCTTATATTTGGAACTGAGGCATGATAATCCACTGATAGAAGTAGTAGGACACGGTCCCTAAACATCAGAATGAACAAGGACAAATAGCTCAAAACTTCGAAGACCAACCATTTTATAAGTAGAACGTCTATGCTTCCCAAGTTCACACGTGTTACAAAATAACCTTTTTTGTCTACTTTTTTATTATCTCAGGTTCTAACTTATTCAAACTATCAGAAGATAAATGTCCCAATCTGTAGTATTGAAGCATTGCTTCTGTCTCTGGCCCTCTACTAATAATAGTAAAAATATTACAGCCTCCTTATCCAGGTACCAAAGGCCATCACGCCTTTTGACAGTCCCAAGCCTCTTCCCTGTGGCTTTCTCCTGGAAAGAACACATATCTCGATCAAAAAGAATAATATAATTTAATTGATTAATGAGAGAGCTAACAAAAGTAAGTTGACCTAAAATAAAAGAACAAGCAATGCAGATGACATGGTAATAGATAAAGTATAATGGACCGAGCCAGTACCCCTGATGGGTTTGGATGTCCCATCAGCAGTCCAAACTATCTCGAGATGCATATGCTTGCTCGGATAATATAATAAAAACTTAATAGATGCACATGTGATTTGCCTAGATGCACCTGAGTCTATGATCCAACCAGTATGAGATTTAGTGGACGCAAGTGCCTGAACCGGGAAACCTTTTCCCATATGAGCAGCGTAACCAGTAAAGTTACCACTGTAGGTAGTGTCATCCAGATCCTGAGTCGCCTGTCCCTTGCCCTTAGAACTCTCAACCTGAAGCTTGAACTGACGTAGTTCCTCCAGCGCTGTCATCTCAGCTCCAATAATCTTGGTAGTGGTCTCCTCAGCCACAACTAGGTGATCAACTCCCTGGCCTCCACATCCCCTGCCTCCTTGACCTGCACATCCACCTCTCTGTCCTATATATATATATATATATATAGAGAGAGAGAGAGAGAGAGAATAAGGGAGGTGAGATGGCACCTCACTCTCAAAACAAGGGTGGCGGTGACGTGGCACAATTCCAACCACACATTTCATAATTGGCAAATTGCACTTAACCCCCTCCCCTTGTTTGTGTGGTTGGGATTGTGCCACATCACCGCCACCCTTGTTTTGAGAGTGAGGTGCCACCTCACCTCCCTTATTCTCTCTCTCTCTCTCTCTCTCTCTCTCTATATATATATATATATATATATATATATATATATATATATATCACAGGTAAACCAATTAATAATGATGACTATTATTTCAGTCAATTTCAAAAAGTACTAATAAACAACAACAAAAAAACTTAAAATTATACCTAAATATATATATATATAATTTTTTTTTAATAATTATTTGCTTTTCGTACATCAAACAAATTGATATTCGATTCGAAACTATCGATATTGTTGATACTGATATTCGAAGAAGAAAAGATCTGTCACGACCCGCACCCAGAAATTCGGGCACGAGTGCGTGGGTACGTCCAGCCTACGCCGCAGAGTCGACGGTAGTACGCTGTCTAGGTCAAATCCATATTTACTAAACTAGCTCATTCACAACTAACATAGGCAAGATTATAATGAGAACAGAAACTTAAGATTGTAATTGAAATAAATGTGACAACAGATTCAAATATTTAGTACAGAAAATCAGAATGAAATTGGGGACAAACCCGATTAATAGGATAAGAAACAGAAATAAAAGATAGCTACTACTAGCTACTCTGCAGCAGGGGTCTCCTGGGTGGGTTCTGGCTCTTCATAGGTATCATCAGTCCCCTCATAGGGACCATAATAAGTAGGGGCAAGGTCCTCATCATCGCCTAAATCAACAGATCCAGTCAGGAAAGGAGCAAAGTACACAGTGCACAACAAGGTTAAACTAAATATTTATGACAATTAATTTTGAATAACATGTTGAGAAATTACATAACAAAACATCATTATCTCAGAGTTAAAACTGTAAACAGGAATATGAGAAATAGAAATAAATGAAACAGGAAATGAAACTACAACCGTCAGCAAGATATATAACAAGACCAGAAACTATCTGTGTGAACTTGTGTTTGTTTTTAGAATACATAGTTGGCATGTAGGGGTTTATAAGGCTAATCTGGCCGTCATAAACGGCTATTAAACAGGGGAAATCGAGATCCGGCTGAGGTACAGTCGCGTACCAACAGCTATTAAACAGGGCAGGAGAAAGTTATAGCTGAGTTGCTATTTATTACCGTTATTATAGTACTCACTATCATCGCTGATGGGAGCACTAGGAATTACCAATGTCGAGTGGACAGCAGATGAGGTATCGTCTTTCATCACCTTCTGTCTGATCTCCTCTTGCTCCACCGATGCAACAACCTCATCCAGGGATAGAAAAGATGGCAGATAACACATTGCTGCCCTCCTAGCCTCAAACTGTGGGTTCAGACCATTGAGAAAATGATCCACACGCCTATGTTCAAGGTACTATTTTTAAAGAAGAACATATGTCGGGTTTTACAATGATAGCGGATCATAGTGGTCCAAGTTAGTCCATAAGCGAAGTAGCTCTGCTACATTCTGGAGTACTGTATTCTTTTCCTGTGTGGTAGCATCAATTTTTCCTCAACTTCCATCATTAGCATGATACTCCCAGCTCCAGAGTATATCCCAGCCAATGTCTTCCAAACATTAGCTACACTACAGATCGATACCACCATCCCAACTATGAATAGAGACACAGAAGTTAGCAACCAAGAAATTACCAAATAATTAAGGTGACTCCAGGTTCTCCACTCAGCACTCATCTTATCCTCTGGCTCACTGCACTCTCCCTTCATATATTTTTTAAGTCGCATGGTCCGAAGGTTCAACATCGCCCTCCTAGACCAACTTAGGTAGTTTTTTGTCCCTTCAAGTTTGATGTCATTGGGTAGAAACTCTATCTTCTTCATTACCTGTGACAGTTCTGGTGCGGACATAACTGCCCTACTGGATGAGGTCTTCTCCAATTTGGACTAAAACATCATAGACATCCCCTCCAGTATCTCCTTCAGCTCCTGACTAGTCATATTTGTTTCCATCTTCACAGTTGCACAGGAACGAGATCAAATGCAACTTAAACACGGGTCGTGTGCCTAGGCGTGATCACGACTTTCTCCATCCATCTATACACCTCCAAGTTCATGCGGTAGGAGAGGTAAACGATGGGTAGAACTGGCATACGCCAGCATACGACGAGCAACGTACCCTGCCTACTGACGGGTTTGACAACACCCATAGGGGACGTCGACTACACCCGTAGTGGGGGGGGGACTTCAACTCACAGAGGGAGGCATGACGGGGCCTTCCACTCATAGAGGAAGGCAGAGGGGGAGGGGGAGGGGGAGGGGCCGTCCACTCACAAAGGGAGGGGGGGAAGGGGTTGTCCACTCACAAAGGGAGGCGGGGGGGGGGGGGGGGAGGGGCCGTCCACTCATAGAGGGAGGCGGGTGGGGGGGGGGGGTCGGGTGAGAGATAGAGGGAAAGAAAAAAATTATGGAGAAATGATTCAGAGATTTGGCTCTATACCATGTAGAAAAGACTTGATTATTTATTTCTCAAAGATGGGGTACATATATATAGGAGGAGGCTAGCCTTCTCCTTATTTTCTATCCGATGTTGGACTAAATAACTCTCCATAACTCAGCATCATGCAACATAAATGATGGCAGATAAGGGATGCAAACCATACTCTTTTACTAAGTGAAAGCAATGAAGAAAATCTTTTTTTTATTAGTGGCATATTTGATATGTAAAAGTGCATTGACCTAGTTTTGTAAAGTTATGTTATATTATATTTTAGCATGCTGTAATTTGCACAAGTGGAAGAATGGAGGAAATATACTTATTTGGCATATATAGACTTTATTATTGTTTTCTACTTTTATTTTGTGTGGTTTGACTTTGTTATCTATAGCTATCATTGGATGCTGGTTGTTACTAATCCATATACTTAAAGTATCTACTTTTTTGATTCGCTTGGACTTGATCCCCACGATGACTTAAGATTGTTAATTCCAATTTAAGTGTTTAGCTAATATATATAATAGAATTCTTTACCATTTAGGAACCATTATATATCATCCTTTGTAATTGTAAGGCTTTTAAGATATGGCTCGCTCAAAAGGGGATAAAGTGGAAAACCTAACATGGAACTGTGTGAATGTAAGTTTTAATTTATATTTTATTTTTTTCTTGATTATTCGTGCTAACTCCTTTAATTTTTCACTTTCTAATGCAGTGTTCTAAATAACAAAACAATACTGAAAGTGGTTACTATATAATAAAATATATGAAGACATATTCCAACTTTCTACTACCAAATTAGAAAAAGTGGTAAGTTAGATGTTAAGATGATTCTATTAATGTAGTATTGGTTGTATTGGTATAACATGACATCATTAACATAATAATTGATATTGTGTTTATTTTTGTAGTTTGTTGGGAGAAAGGATTACTCCATCAAAGAAATAGATGAAATGAGAGGAGAGCTGGCCAAATTTATCATGGATACCGTTAATGAAGATAATATGTATTAAGAAAATTTTGGAAGTATTATTAATTTATGTTTTGAAGTATGTGAGAACGAAGGAATATTGTTTAGTTCATTGTCATGACTTTGAATAATTATGAAATAAAATATTTTTGGTTGGTTTTACATATTACTTTTCTTCTTCTTTGTTTTCTTCAATAGAATATTGTATACATTTCATTATTTTGAGTCGTCATTGTTGTTCTCTCGATAGAAGTCATCTTTTTATAATAATGTGTGTTGAGCTGTCATTGTTTTTCAATGATAAAATCATCTTTATAAATAATGATGACACATGTAAGTCATCATTTGTAAATAATAATGACGCATAAAAGTCATATTTTATGAAAAAAGATAATGTGTTTTGATCCGTCATTGTTGTACCCTTTATAAAAGTCATCTTTCGTAAATATAGATGACACATATAGGTCATCTTTTATAAATAATAATGACGTATATAAGTTAACATTTATAAATAATAATGACTTGTGTTGAGTTGTCATTGTTTTTCTACGATAAAAGTCATCTTTTATATTAACGATGACGTATGTAGGTCATCGTTAGTAAATGAAGATGACGCATAAAATTCATCTTTTATAAACAAAGATAAAATGCATTGAGCTGTCATTGTTGTCTCACGACAGAAGTCATATTTTGTAAATAAAGATGACATATAGAAGTCATATTTTGTAAATAAAGATGACATATAAAAATCTTTTATAAATAAAGATGATGCATACAAGTCATATTTCATAGATAAAGATGATAGGTGTCGATCTGTCATTGCTTTCTCATGATAAAGATGTCGGTAACGTAGATGATAGCTAGACAAATGTCATCAATTAGCATTTTTGGCTGTCATCGTTAACTAATTTTTGTAGTAGTATTGCTAACCTAGATGATGCATTGTGTCTATTGCCTGAATCCTGTCAGGTTAAGCCCATTTAAGGAGACCATAAGGGGGTGGGGCATGATTCTTGCTCCCATTTATGGTCTATCTTAGGGCAAGGTTGATGTTTTTTAGGTTTTGTTTTATACAACACAAGATAGAGATGGAGTGGTCCAAAGTATCCCTCCAAACCATTCTTCGTTATGTGACAGATAACGTGGTCGTTAATGTAAAAACTTACATGGAAATTATAAAATTAAAATTAACAGCATTAAAATTAAATTAAATATTAAACATTAAATTTTTTTGGATGAATAATGCTATTTGGGTTAAAATTTGTCATGTCAGCTGTCATATAATGTTATTTAGCATGTCACGTCTTTCGTCATATAAGGATGAATGGTTTGAAAGAATATTTTGAAAGTACGAATAATATTAATTTTTAACTCAAATACACATGAGACACATGAGGCCATCAGTTCTAACTGTGGTGCCTGGCAGGCTTACGGCTCACCAGTCTCTCGACAATAATCCTCGGTCGCACTACCAGCAAAGTTTTTGCATTATTTGGGCTGTCAGGATAATTAGTGAGACCTGTACATGTATCATCCACCGTGGATCCTTCCTAGGCAGGCGGGTTTAAACATTTTTTGTTGATGTGATGCGGGAAGTGCATCGATTGACTGCACATACGATAGCCTTGGTGGAAATGAATGATAAGAAGTTCTTGGAAAGGTGAGCTTTCAATGGAGATTGATCATGGTGGTGGATCAGAAATAGATGCATCTTACTAAAAAAATCGAGAATGTCCAATATTAAGTTAAAGTAGACTATGTGATGGACATTTGTTGATAAAATACCTACATTCGGCTTTAGCCCCGACACAGGTATATCGACGGTTTACCAAAATTTGACCAAAATATGCCAGAACCTATTCTAGAAAAACTGATCTTAGATTGGTATACCAGCAGTACACCGACAATGATATGCGAGCATTATATCGCTAATATTGATGTTGCACTTTTCTAATAGCTTTTGATATATGCTCAAATGGAGTCAGCTTTGATGCCTTCATTTAGTAGTAGAAACTCGGAGAGACAGACAGAGAGATGACTCTCTCATACTTGCAAACTCCTAGGATAAGAAGCCTTGTTTTTGGCAGACGCTGTTAAGTCCAGCCTTTCTTGCCCCTCGGTAGAGTGAGTCTACTTAGCAAACTGACAGGACGTGGAGATCAATTGATCAATATAACATACATCTCGATAATTGATGGTTGAAGGCCTCCCCCTTATCCTATCCTGGAGGCTCTCCGGTCGGGGAGGCAAAGGGGATTGCTATCATCACCCTTTCTCCCGGTGTATGTGAAAAAGAGAACACATTTTTTCTCTTTTCGGTCATAGGTTTCTTGGTCCAAAGAATGAGAGTCGGATTCCTTAAGGAAGTTCTTCCTCAGTAGCTCAGTGGTAGAGCGGTCGACTGTTAACTGACTTATCATAGGTTTGAATCCTACTTGGTGAGATTTGATGTTTTCAACATTCGAATTTCTATTCGACTTTCTGAGCTTCTCAAACATATGGATGGACTCGTTGTAATCCGTCGTGTTGTTATGTATAGGTTGGGAACGCTACCCAATACAAAAATATCTTTCCAACTAGTTAGAGGAGCTCGTCATTCCGACGATCCTCCTGCAGTACTAAAATATTCCTTTAGTTTAACCTTCTTGAGCATATCTGCTCCATAATCCTCTGTATAAACATTCTAAAGCACTATTTCCTTTGCCTCAAGCACATCCCATATCTGATACTGTGTTGCAATATGTGTAGACCGACTATAAAATGTCAGATTCTTTCCTAGGTGAATAACACTTTGTCTATTGCAAAACAAAACATATTGTTCTTGCTTAAAATCCATTTTCTATAGGAACTTCTTCATCAATAATAACTCTTTGCAAGCCTCTGTAGTTTCAATGAACTCTACCTTTGTCTTAGACAAGGCATCACAATTCTATAAATGAGACTGCCATAAAATTTTTCCAACAACAAACATCATAAGAAGTTATTCTTCTAGTATCCACATCCCCAACCATACCAGTATCTGATACACACTAGTTTTGGCTCATCACTCATAAATAAAAGCTTTCAATTTGCAGTGCCCTGATAAGGAAGAATCTATTCGACCTTATTCTAATGTATCCACCTCTCGGATTGGAAAGATACCTTATAATAATACCTACTAGATGAGAAATATCTAGCCTTGTACACACCATGGTATACATGAGACTTTTTCCTGCTAAAGCATACAAAAATCACTCCATATTTTCTTTTTCATCCTCGGTTGATGGACACTACTCTGTAGTGAACTTAAAGTGAGCTGAAAGGGGGTTTCTTACTTCCTTCGGCCCATCCACCCCGAAATGCTGAAGTACTCAAAAAATGTACTTCTTTTGGAACAACCATAACTACTTGGACTATCGTTCTCGGCTGATCTCCATCCTAAGAATAGTCTCCAATGTGCCCAAATCCTTCATATACAAAGTCGCACATAGTTGGCTTTTCAACTCTGCTATCCTGGTGGTTTATTATCCCACCAACAGAATATCATCTATATAAAGAAGTAAAATAATAAAATTATCCTCGACAAAATGCTTCACAAATGCACAATGGTCCAACAATATACGTGCATAACCATACTCCCTAATAAATTATTCTAATTTATTGTACCACTGTCACGAAGCTTACTTCAGACTATGTAAACTATTCTTTAACTGATAGACTAAATGTGACTTACCCTTCTTATATTATTCCCTCTAACTGCTCCATGTATAATTTTTTCTCAGATTCAACATAGAAGAATATCGTTTTCTTGCCCACCTGCTCAATCTCTAAATCAAAACTGACAAGTAAAGCTAGCACCAACTGGATAGATGAGAACTTGATGACTGGTAGAAAGATTTTATTAAAATCCATGCCCTTTTGTGACTATAGCCTTTGACTACCAGTCTTGCTTTGTTTCGAGGGCGGGTAGTATCTTTTTCTGCTTTAACTGAACATCTATTAATTCTTCAAAGCTTTATTACCTTTTGGCAATTGCACCAGCTCATAAGTAGAGCTTGCCTATAACGAACTCATCTTCTCTTGTATGCCTACATCCACTCATGCCTATGTTCGTCTTCCATTACCTCTATGAAGCTTTCGGGTTCTCTTACGTCAGACAATAACATATACCTAGCTGGCGAGTAATTCTTGGATGGTCGAAGCTCTCACATGCTCCTTCTCAACAAAATCTCTGGTGTTGGCTATATACTGACAGCCTTATTCCCTTTAGGAATTGTCTCATCGTCATGCTCATCCTCCTAAGGGTCGTCCTGATCATCATCAGCAGGCTGATAACCAAGCATGGAAGCAACCTCATGTACTGGATCCCCCATAACTAGATTTGTTATAGTATTCTCTAGAAAGAGCCATAAGCATGATGACTCTAACTCATGCAAATCCTCAGTCTCAAATAGTATCTCATTATCCTGAGTATTGGTCATTGTTTGATCCTCGACAAATCCCATGTCCCTGCTTTTGCAGATTTTTCTTCCATTGGGTCATAGAGTTTATACCCAAACTCATCCCGACCATATCCGACAAAGAAGCACTATCTCGTCTTTAATTCATGTTTGGACCTCTCATCTTCGGTACATGCACAAATGTCTTACACCCAAATACTCAAAGGTCACTATATGATAGTTTTTTTTTATCGTACCATACTTCATTAAGCATATCACCCTACAAAGGAGAAATATGACACAAATTAATAATATAAGCAACATTGTTGGGAGCCTCACCCCAATAACTTTCTGGTATATTTTCTTCTAAGAGCAAACATCGTACCCTCTCCATCAATGTCTTGTTCATATGCTCCGCTACATCATTGAGCTGAGGCATCTTTGATGGAGACTTCTAGTGTCAAATCTTTTGCTATTTGTAATATGCATTAAAAGGACCAATATATTAACCATCATTGTCAGAACTAACACATATAAATTTCTTGCCTATCTCCCTTTCAACAAAGGTCTGAAACCTCTTGAAATTAGGCAACACATGATCCTTGGTATTTATATCATAGACCCAAACTTTCTTGGAATAATCATCGATAAAAGTTATAAAATAAGAAGCATTGCCAATTATTTTTACCTTCATTGGACCTTAGATGTACGTCCATATGAACTAAATCGAGCAATATCGACTTCTTTAAAGTTGTATGACTTTAGAAAGATATCATATTCTGCTTTCCAGCTATACGGTGCGTGTAACTTTACATTTTTGTAGACTTTATCCCTGTAATAACTTTATTGTTCAACAATTATCTATTCTTTCTCGCTGATATGGCTAATCGGTCTGTGCCACAACTCGATAGACGCATCAATGACTGTGTTCACCATATGTGCTCCATGTATGCTCTCTTCCATATAGTAGTAACTGGACTTCTTGCTTCCTCTGGCAATCACCAACAAACCTATGAAAAGTTTCCCGTGATAATCCTAAAGAGATTGAAGATTCCTCATAATCCAACCCTCTAACCAAAACATATCGAAATGGATATCAGGGATATGACAAACACCCTTGAGCACGAGAGTCGCTCATATATTTATCTTTAAAAGCACGTCCCCAATGGCAATAGCCTTTAACAAATTTTTATTGCCCATCTTTAACACTCTATAGTGCGCTGAAGCCCCTGAGTCCACCAGCTAAGAATTATCATCGCAGACGAGGTTCATGATACCTTATCATACACGATAATAATATTGCCTCCATGTGCTGAGATGGCCCATTTTATGTTCTCACTTTGCTTTTCCTTGTAACCCTTCTTCTCTCTCTCCCAAGAGAAATAGTTCAACTTGATGTGGCCTTTTTTCCACAATAGTAATACTCAGAGTCCTTGTACCAACTCTTGGACTTGTCTCTGCTATTATCTTTGCCAACTCCAGGATCCTTGCTTTTACTTTTGCCTCAGCTTTCTGTAACAAGAGCCTTTGAAAGGGATATAGGTGAAGTGCCTTCAGATTTTTTTTCTTGCATATCTTCACTCATATCCCGCTCTTGGCAAACTACAAACAATGCATGCTTTTTGAAGAAGGAGCGATCATGGACATATTACAGTCTCCCACGAGTCTGGCAATGTATACAACAACCAAAGTCTATGTATTTTGTCATTGAATTTTACTCTCACAGAGAATAACTTAACAACCACACCTTGAAACTCACTTAAGTGTTCCGTAATGGATGGACCATCCTTGTACCTAAGACCCATTATCTGTCAGATTAGGAATAATTTATTTATCCCGATCTTCTTGGCATATAATTCTATCTTCTCCAACAACGTCTTTGCATGCTCAATATTGGCTATGTGATTATAAATATTTTCATCCACGAATTTCTTGATCTACCCACACACTTATATATGCTCAAAATTTCAGTTCTCAATGGATTTATCATTGGACTTTTCGGAAGTAAATATCAGAAGATACAACTTCTTGATAAACAAAAACTCTTTTATCTTGCTCTTAAATAATGATAATTGGAACCGTTTATGTTTAATATGCATATCGATTTCACATTATCTTATTTAGTTTGAAACTGACCAACTCTTGAAACCTAACAAGCACTATCCTGATACTGCAATGAAACCAAAGCTCCTATATCACTCTGCTGGGAACGAAATTCAAAAATTGTTCCCTAAACCAAGAAAACTTATGAGGACCAAAATAATTGTACAACCAATATGTCAAAATCACAAATCAAGATCCAAACGCAAAGTACAAGATATATACGTAGAAAATCCTGACGGAAAAAATTATGGGACTATTCGGAGTCCAATCCAAAAAACCCTACACTATGGAATAAGAAGACACAACTCCTTAGAAACTTCTCGATCCACATGGATAACCGCAACACTTCTCAGATTGAAATATATTAGAAGAGTATGAAAAGGTTATTGTAGACAAAAAGACGGAGAAGAACTAATTAATGATCTCCACGTTTAACCCTCCACTTTTTTTGTGATTAGCATAATTTAAATAGTTATGCAAATATACATGTATATAGTAAATTATAGTCTTAGTATATATATATATATATATATATATATATATATATATATATATATATATATATATATATATATATATAAATGCTAGTACAGTATAATAATAAGGCTAGTACATGGTCTGTATACCAATGTTAGTAATTGGTTTGTAATTAACCTCTTCACTAATAAAAGGGAAAGAAAATGTATTTCCATAGTCATTATAGTTAACCATTTGACCCATTATTATAAGTATTAACCAAACCCTAGATCCATATACGTGAGAACAGTTCTCCCCAGTGGGGATTTTAATCTAGGAGGTCCAACTTTTACTATTAAAAAAGCAACAACTTATAATAAACATGATGAATAGTGGTGATCTGATTGACGGTTTCAGAACTGGATAAAACTTACAATGTAGGACAAGTTCGACATTGTGCATCCAATGACGCAAGTCTCGTCCGATCCGAAGTGTGCTGGAAGAATAATTACGAATTTTCAAAAAATATCGCTATGATAAAATTTGATGAATTTAGACCAAATTTATTGTGAGCATTCTATGAATTCAAGTTTCGTCCATTTCAACATGCCGACTATGATCGTACGTACCGTAAATAATAATAATTTTATGTAAATAATGTTATAGGAAAATAATTAGTAATATCACTATCATTTGACTTGTATACCGTCCATTCATGCATTTCTAATTCTAATTCATTTGACATTGATAAAAACTATATATATAAACTAAAAAAAAATAAAAAATCCATTGGGCGCAACTGTACCCCCTTGTAATCATGTGGCTACGCCACTGGTTCTCCCCACTCTCTCTGTTCTAACCACCCGACCCGGAATTGCGTGCCACAACTTACTTCTTTATCTGTTCCTCTTTATACAGATATCAACTGATTTTGGATTACACCGCTTCTTTGCCGAGAGAAACCCCAGCCTTTCCTTCCGCACTCGCCGAGAATAAGTATACATCCCCTCTTTGCTTTGCCGGATTATTAGGAGGAGGAGGAAGAAGTAGTATTAAAATATATATATATATATATATATATATATATATATATATAGAGAGAGAGAGAGAGAGAGAGAGAGGAGAGGGATCCACGTCTCAGATATTTTGTATTTGTAAGCGTCTATATGTTATCAACCGTTGGATCTTTTTTAAGTCATTTAAACTTAACCATTGATTTAAATAGTTCAAATCAACGATTAAGATTAGATGACTTAAACAAAATGTAACGATTTTAAACATAAAAATACTTGAAAATGCGTAATAGTGTATATATATATCGGTCCTTTTCCGACTGTGGGTAAATTTTTTGATGTCAATCCTTTCCTACTGCAAGTCTGCATCGCATCTCTACCGGTCCTTTTCCTTTCCCGCTTGTTTGTTGTCACATGTGGGCATGTCTGCATATATTGGAGAAACAAATAGGAACAAGAAGAATAGTATATTAAACTATAGTCTTTAGCTAACTCTAAAGAAAAGCATCACTAGCATGTTAGGAGTAAAACAGGTTCATGTGCACGAGGGTATTAAAAGAATAGAAATTCACAAAAGGTCCCTAAAAATTAGATAATTTACACTAGATCCTATACCATATATATGTTATATTATGGTAGGATTGGTTAATAGTTAATTACTATATATGTTGTATGCATTGTTACTTGTGTTAATTAATAGCTTAATTATTGTATATATTATATTAAGATTAATTAAGTAGTTATGAAATATCGCATTTAAAATGCTTTTCTTTTAAACTTAATTGTTACCTAATTAGTTTGAACTCTTAGACCATTCATTGTACCTAATATAATGATGGAAATTAAGGCATAATTATCCATCAACTAAGTATAGGATTAATAACCTAAGTACTTAAGCGTAGGTACAAGGATTAAGAAATAGGTATCATTCATTATTATTAGTATAAGTGTTAAATATTAATCCTTGTGTTTGTATATATAAGTTTGGTACGTAGGTCCTTGGATTATTTAAAGCTTGGAACATAACCTTCATATTGTCGACCTCAACTCGGACTTGGACCCCAGACAAGTATACCTTGTCAGTTACATATAGTTTATTTACATGCATTTGTGGTCCCTTTATTTTGTTGTTTATGTATTTTCTTTCACCTATGCCATGTCGTCTCTTGAGTTCTTTACTTGTATATGTGTAGTCTCACTTGATATTTTGTCGCCTGTATTTCTTATATTGTATATTCACCTGGTACCTAGATTCTATTTACTAGACTTGATGAAACAGACTTGACTTCCTAGTTCCTTAGGAGAGAGATTGTTATATTAGGCGGGACTATTACCACTCGATCGTTAGCGCCTCACCGGGCTACGATAGAGACCTATTTTAGAGCTGTTAGTGTCTCACCGGACTACGGTCATTATAACATATTTATTTGATAGCCACGATTAATATTATCTATGACATGTCACCATCTGTAGAGTTATTTTTGTGGTGTTCTTTTCTTGTATTTGTAGTTAGTTTTGGTCTTCATTCCTATCTTTCCATGCATGTTAAATATTGTATTGTAGGCTTGTATATTATGTATCTTGCTATTGTCCCCTGAGGACCTAGACCTTTCTCCAAGTATAGTCGAGGAATACCCACAAGTTCACGGATCAGGACCCAACGTAGGAGCACCCACTAAAGATCCCGATGAGACTGATCCAGCCGAGTTCATGTGAGCGTAGCTCACCATATTTTCCATTATTTCTTTCACTTGATTCCATTAATAATTAGTCTACAAGAAGTGGATTTGTCTCCACCGGACTATTCATACTTTGATGCACTTTTGTTACTCTTGTTTACTTTAAGTACTTTATTCACTTATGAAATTCTATGTTTAAATATTGTGGATGAGATATAGATACTACATGTGAATTATATATTATACTTGGGACCTTTATAGACAGCGCAAGTGCCTGCTTGAGGGGTTCCCAATAGAATAAGTTTGCCCTTGAGTGTGTACCAGCTGGCCAAGTCACGTGATGCACTTTTGTTACTCTTGTTTACTTCCATTACTTTATTCACTTATGAAATTCTATGTTTAAATAGTGTGGATAATATATAGATACTACCTGTGACTTATATATTGTACTTGAGACCTTTATAGACAGCGTAAGTGCATGCTTGAGGGGTTCCCAATAGAATGTGTTAGCCCTTGAGTGTGTACCACCTGGCCAAGTCATGTGCTAGTCCCGTGAGATTTAGGACTGGGGCATGACACATCGAAATAATCTCTCTCTAACAATCCTCGAATATCTAGATCTTTCTCTTCAACTCTTCGAAAATTATCTCTTTGAGAAAACTCTCCTTTTGATCTCTCTCTGGTAGATAATAGCCGATTATTGTTAGAGAATACCTATATAAAGCCCCCTAATTATTTTGTAAGCATTTGGAATGTTGATATTGATCTAACATTATTGATAAAATACATAATTTTAGCTTCAGTCCAGACATCAGTATATCGATAGAGGTATACCGATGGTATACCAAAATTTGGCTAAAACATGACCGAACCTATTATGGAAAAAATTGATATGAAACAAATATACCGAAGATGCATCGGCAGCGGTATACCGGTGGTATACGCTAATACTAATATTGCAGTTTTCCAACAACGTCTAATACACGCTCAAATCGAGCCACTTTTATTGCCTTCGACTTTTCGAGCTTCTCCAACACACGAATGATGCTAGTCGCACTTCGAGGTATTCTCCACATAGGTTAAAAAGTCCATCCAATATCAACAAAGTGGATAATAACATTGACATAAATTTTAAAGAAGTAAAATAAAAAGGATGATGGAACATTTGATTGTTCTTGAACTTTCTTGGATTCTTGATTTTAAACTATGGATCATACATGCTTTCATACACCATATGGGTGTTGCTGGAACTTAGGTCCTTGACCAACCTTTAATTTCGGAGTTGAGTTTGCTAAAATAGAGGTAAATTTATTTGTGACTTTGAATTTTGAAATAAAAAAATTTTATGGATAAAACTGGAGTTATATTTAAGTTAAGAGGCACTTGCTAGAATAGTTTGGAGTATCGACCGGTATTAATACAATAAGGTTTGGCAATGTTCCAATCTTATACCAAATGCTATTGATACTGACTAATGCCGTCATTGTGGTCTCTTTTTTCAATCAATTCCGTAGAGAAATTGAAAGAAAATATAAAAAAAATAGAAAAATACTGTCAACACAATGATTAACCAACAATGTTACAACATATCGATATGAATTCTGTCGATGAAATGAATATTTTTAGGACTCTAGAAGAGCTAGAGAAAACTAGTTCATACCTGAACTTGAAATTTTAAATAAAAGATAAAAAAATTATTTATTTTCCTAAGTTGCAATTTGAGCATTGTACTAATAGTATCTTCGACCACTAATCGAGTTACGTCCAAAAATATTACATTATTTTAATTTAGAAAAGAAGAAGCCTTCGAGTACACTCACGATCGTCTGTATTCAAGATGCAAATTAAACGAGACCCATTCCATCCCAAAGAAGGCACTAACGAGGTATTAGAACCTGAAGTTCTATATTTAAGTACAATTGTCATTTTATTATACTAAACCAGTCATTTCATTTATTGTGCGTCTCTTGGCTTGATTTAGCACTGCGCCAACATGTAGTTATTATAATGACATTAATGATATCTTATTATACCTCAAAGGTACCACATATATGGGCTTATTCTATACCTATGCATCTCAGAATGGCTCGTTCCTCATAATGATGCTTGCCTTGTTGGTTATGTTGATGCCAATTTTTATATCTGACCCTTACAAGGCACGATCCAAAGTGGTTATGTCTTTACCGTTAAGGATACTACAATAACTTGGAAGTCTATAAAGAAGACTCTAATCGACACTTCTTCAAATCATGCAGAGTTTATCGTCCATCATGACTTTACTCAAGAATGCGTATAATTGCGAGTGATTATCGAGTATATTTGGACTAAGAGCAAATTTCTTCCATCAATAGCGTCCCGACAATGATGTATGAAGATAATTTTGCTTATTTTGGCCAAATGAAGAAAGACTACACCAAAGGAGAGAACCATACATACTGCACCGGTGTTCTTCTATCATGAACAACAAGAACATCATAATATTAAAGTCATTAAATCAAATCTCAGAACAATCTTGCCGACTTATGTACAAAGTGTCACGACCCGAACCCGGTGAAGGGGCACGAGTACGTGGGTACGTCCAGCCTACGTCGCAACATCGATGGTAGAACGCTGTCTATGCCAACTATACTATCTAATCTATCTCACAATAATATATAATCTGCCAATAATATCTCAAATCCAAGAAGGAGGGCAAAATGCAACACAATACTCAATCATAAATCTATGGCACGAGAAGATATAAAAAAAGTCTAACATAACTATGCAATCTAAAATATAATAACAACAAATAGAAATAATATCCAAGTCTCAAATATACGCCAAAAATAAATCTGGTACCAAAATGCTAAAGAAAACTAACTATGATAACTAGTGATCCGGATAAACCTTTCGGCAATCACTCCTGAACTAGTGGATCCATGTCTGCACCATCTATAGGCTGAGGTCCGTAATACGTCGGACACCAATCTCTCGGATCCTCTGAAAAATATTATCCAATTAGGAATGGAGCAAAGTACAACCCAATAGCAGTTCTAATTAATTGACAAAAACTATAAAATAGTAAAATAGAGGATGCTATCTACGATGAGAATATAACTAAAGATCAAGAACAATAAAAGAATAGGCAATACTAGCAACAAAAAATATAATCAATGTGTACAAGAATGAAGGAATGAACTATAATGTCATAAATAGAACAAGGTAATCAATGAACTGAAAATGGAATCTACTATATACTATGTGTTTGAGATACTAACTAAATATGTGATCGGCCTGGAAGATTCAATGATTACACTAAGGGGCTAACTCAACCATATGTGAATTGCATGATTAGTTAGTAGCCAATGATTACACTACTTGCCGATAGTTCTTGATCACATATTTAATTGGTATTTTCCTCGCGCCGATTGATACGATGGATCGAATCATGACACGTTACTAGCCAATGTATCCAATATTTAACCTACAAAATTCAATGTTATCCAATACCAACAAGGACAATATTCGATACCATCTCAATAATCAAGGTAATATCTCATAACTAACGATCCAATAACAGTACCAATCTGTGTACCATCGTGTCAAGAATCATAAATAATATTTCTAAATACTTGAATTATAACAGTAATCAAATAATAAAAACTATCTGAGAATATACTCGTTGTGGTCCAGAGAAAATGATGAGAAACGATATCCGAACTGGTGTCACACAGACCTATATATGAAATATTACATTAATACAAGGTTCGGAATAAAATTAAGTTAAACTAGTCAACTTCTAGGTCATAAAGTTATTTCTAAGTCAAAATAGCCAAACTAGGTCAACTATAGGTAAAACTGGTCATACTTGGTCAAACTACATATTTCTAGATTGTATGAGTCAATTTCTCGGATATTAGATCCATACACTATACAACTAGGCCATACTAGCTATTCGAAGATACTAAGAAACCAACAAGATACCGTATCCTAAGATATGCAATCAATTAGATATCATAGTATGTATATAAAATCAACAATATTAAATATTTCTAACTAAACTAATGCTAAGTGGATACCTTGGCTTTGAACCAACGCGGTATCGCACCACTACACACCCATCTTGATACTCAAACCCAAATACCTTGAGTATCAACCCGATACCTTGAGTATCCCTCGCTACCTTGACATTTATCTTGGTATCTTAAGATAATATGATTCCTCGTATATATTACTACCGAACTCTAACTATAAACTAATATGTTAAATAATACAATATTCATACTATTATACTAACTACTAACACATACTAAAACACAAAAACATATATACATACATCTACACTAAGTAGAGATACAAATATATACATATACATATATATCACTAAGTAATACAAGTATATATATATATATATATATATATATATATATATATAGAGAGAGAGAGAGAGAGAGAGGGTAACTAACTAAACTAGACAACTAACAAGCTACTAATACTAACAAGGAACTTACCTACTGCCACTTGCTGATACCCTGCTACTACATTTGCTGGCTGCTACCCTCGCTGCTACTACTTCTGCAGCTGTTGCTGCACGCGCTACACTCGTTGCTGCTGCTACATCTCGCTGTTGCAGCGTTCGCTGCTGCTGCACGTGCTACACTCGCTGCTGTTGCGTTCGCTGCTAGCTACTGCAGGCTCGCTGCATTGCTGTTGCTGTGCTGCGTTCGCTGCTAGCTGCTGCAGGCTCCATGTATGATGCCTTTGCAGATACACTGTGCAGTTGTTGCACAGATTTGCCTGCTGCTATGGTACTGCCTCGTTGTTGCTGCTGCACTACATATGCCCGCTGCAGTTGCTAGCTCACTACACACACACACTCTCACTCACACTCACTCACTCACCTCTCACTCTATGCACACAAACACATAACTATATACACCTATGTATGTATATATATATATATATATATATATATATATATATATATATATATATATATATATATATATATATATATATATCACTCACACACATAAACATGTAGATATATATCAGAATATATACATGCATATATACTATATACAAATACTTAGAGATACTATACTTATCTATATACAACATATCTATATATAGATACATATCAATGTATACATATAAAAAATACACACATACATATGAACATCTCTCTATATTTATACATAAAAACACCAACATATATATATATATATATATATATATATATATATATATATATATATATATATATATATATATATATATATATATATATATATATATATATATATATCACATACATACCAATATACACATATCTAAGTATATAATAGAGATACCTATACATATATATACAATCACATCTACATATATATATATATATATAAACCACCACTCATCATACATATATATACATATCTATATATATAATATATAATGATAAATTCATATTCTAGTAGCTATACACGAGGCAAATTGAATCTAGGAGATGCAATACAACAAATACGTGGAGTACATCGCACCCGTATCATACTAGATCTATGATACGGTTGTGATACGAGTCCACCACACAACCAAACGTACCCCAAAGGACACGAGCAAGTCTAAAATAGTATCTATGAACAATACGAAGAACTAATTATACATCTACGTGTCCGTGTACATATCTATATATATATACACACACACACACACACACAGACACACACACACACACACATATATATATATATATATATATATATATATATATATATATATATATATATATATATATATATATATACAATGATAAATTCATATTCTAGTAGCAATACACGAGGCAAATTGAATCTAGGAGATGCAATGCAACAAACACGTGGAGTGCATCGCACTCGTATCATACTAGATCTATGATACACTTGTGATACGAGTCCACCACACAACCAAACGTACCCCAAAGGACACAAGCAAGTCTAAAATAGTATCTATGAACAATACAAAGAACTAATTATACATCTATGTATCTGTGTCAAAATATAACATGCTCAAACCACTGTGTCGGAAGAAAACCCCCAAATCAATCCGTATCTCCAAATTGTTAGGATACAGCTTACACGTATCCAATTGTGGATACAACACTAGCCACACATAATCAAACACATATTAATTTGTTCTAATTGATCAATTGACATACACAAAATATGTTAATCTCGAAATTCTTCCAAAATTGACACAAAATACACTATAACTTTCTCCATAGGCCTCCTATAAACCTAATTCCAATTCCTATAGGTAGCCTTATCATATGGGATAGTTTTTAATGATTAAATCAAATATTTATAATCTAATTAAAAGGAAAAAAACTGAATTATACCTATTGGGAGATGGATTCCAAATAAAATCTCCAAATTGGGTGAAAAGAGCCTTCAACTTGTAGATCCTTGCTCCTCCTTGTAGATCCTTATTTTTTTTCTTATAGATCCTTACTTCAATGGCCTCCAATGATGATTTGGAAAGAAATTTGGATAAAATTTGATGTAGGAATAAAGAAATTTGGTTGAGAAAAATTTTAGATCTAGATTTGGAATAAAAAATAAAGAGAGAGAATTTTTTTACCTCCTTATATAGGGAATATAGGCCTCCCTTGCCCCCTCCCTCAAGCTACTATGTAAAGTCTAAAATACCCCTTGGGGCCTCTCATGAAAAAATTAATTAAGGAGGAAAGGTTCTAGTCTAATGGGTTTAACTTATTTAATTCATTCTCCCAATGAATAGGCTTACTATTAGGCTCAAATCTAGCTAAAATTAAATGTTGGTCCATGGATCTAATCTACAAGTTAGGTCCACTAACACGAGTCCAAAAATAAAAACTAACATGCTAACAATAAATAAATAATACAATAAATAAATATTTAACATGCATAATTTTTAATTAATTATCAAATGACTAAAATATTATTTCCTAGAAAATGTGATAGTGAGACAAAGTCCTTATTAAAATCCATACTTCATAAGCTTGTTTGACGAAGTAAATTGCGCAAATTGCCTGATTTGTAACGCTGGTAGTTTATTTGAGATGAGATTTCAAAATTAGGGAGAGTATCTCAAAGTATACTTGCTTGACCTTAAAGTATTTTTTCCCCTTAATTTACAATAATTTTTTCTATTAGATTTTTTGCATCCTAAGAAAATTTTAATGAGATACCCTTAGTGAGATAGTCAAAGCTCTAGACATTTTTACGTCCTAAAGAAGTATCTGCATTATCTCATTTTTTTCTTTCTATTGCAATTTTTTCCACTAGGTATTCCAAATGAAGATTTTGATAAAGTCCAATTCCATTTATATATCCCCATAAATTCACGTCCTCATAAAGAGTCGGACATGACGACCTCATCAATTTCATGAAACAAGATGCATATTATTTATGAGTTGTGCACACGCGAGAGGAGTGTTGTAGTTAGTTTGTAACTAACTAGTTGATTATGCTCAACTAATTACAGATAGAGATATAATTCTCTCTTTATGATCTCATGTTCATTTTATTTGAATCTCCTGATAAACCAAATACTATTATAAATGGTTTTGGGTTAATCTCTTCTCCTCCCTCTTATATTCCTAACTCAACTAATTGGCTAAGATAATATATACTTCTCAAATCTATCATACTAGCTACATGTCCATCACTTTCGAACTGTGTTTTGTTTTGTTGGTGTTTTTGCCTTTGGGCTAAGAAGAATAGTCCCATATTGGCTATACCACAAAGTGGATATCTTAATATAATGCTTTGCTTGTGTTAAGGTATGCACATGGGGTATGGTGGGGCACATGTGGGTGCCATGTGGGGGTATTTTATTAGGAGAAAAAATGATTAACTCCTTAAAAAAAGAATTTATGCTTTTTGTCACTTTTTTGGAAAAATTTCCTAGGGAGTTAAGCCCCAAAGGGATTTAGCGACCCGGCCTCGGACTCGGGCTTAGTCTCAAGGGCACAAAGTAGCACTTTGTTGGTGTACTTTGCAGTTTGCAAGTCAGCATCAGCGCTTGTGCGCATTTGTGCGCTCATATGCTCATTTTATATGCGAGAGCATGTATGGGTGCATGCGTGGTTGTATGTGCAGGTGTATACACAGGGGTTACACAGCTAGGCGCATGCTATGCGCGGTCTATGTGCGTATGCGCTTAGCGCTTATGAGCATTTGATGCACTCATTTTATGCACGAGTTGCATACGAGGAGCATGCGCGGGTGTATACGCAGGTGTGGCGCATGTCATACACGTTCTATGTGCATATGCGCACATACGCTACTGCACACATATGAGCAGATAGCGTGATTGGCGCATGAGTCCGCTGATTGCGGGATTTAATCAGTTATGGAAAGATTGAGTTAATAATTTAAATATGATATTTGTGGGATTTTAATTTAATTTATTTCAATCTTGTAGGATATGAATTAAATTTATTTCAATAATTTGGTAACTGATAGGCGGCCAGGATTAGGACTAGGGTTTTCTTCCATGCCTATAAATACTCTCTTCGTAGCCAATTTGAGAACTTACATCAAAAATTGAGAAACGAAGAGAGGTTCTGTTGTGGCCATCATTGAAGTCCAAGGAGATCGCGCGAGTCTATAAAGGAGGTGACGCATGCGTTCCAGAAGTTCTACGAGAACTTGCTGGTTCCTAGGAGAAGATTGTGTGGGAACAAATCTTGCTTTGAGCAACAGAGATCCTTATCACCCCAGCAAGAGTTGTTTCTCTCCTTCTTCTAATATTTTTTGAGTTGTATATTGTTCTGTCTGTTTGTAACTGCTATTGAAAGGAAGAGCAGTAGTTTGCTAATTACTATAATTTTTGCAGCAAGTTGTAATCAGAATATTATATTATAGTTCTTCATGGATATTGAGAATAGTCATAGAGGAAACTTTTGTATGAACCTCTGATCTCGACCTCGCATTCTTTCATCTTTTGATTAAGCCTCGGAACTAAAAATCTCAAAGCAAGATCCGAGTAAGATGGAGAACAACCGTACAAACCTTCTCGACACAAGTTTTAACAAACTTAAGAAGTTTGACTGGGAGCATTACAACGTCTGAAAGAGAAAAGTTAGCCTTAATTTTCAACTCATAAAAGTGGACTACGTATTGACAGATCATGAGCATGATATTCCAGAGGGTGATAATGCTACTGTTCTGGTGGTTGCTAATGCAACTGCGGCGCAGAACAAGTGGAGGAGAGCAACACCCTCTGCCAGTTGCTGATTCTGAACTCCATAGAGGATACTCTGTCAGAGTCATACAACAAGACGACTCATACAAAGGTCGTCTGAGAGTCACTAAAAAAGCACTACAAAGCCTATGAGAATCAAAACAAGATCTATATGACCAAAAAGGTATGGAAAATATAATTTGAGGATGACAAGATGATGTTTTCTCAAGTCAAAGAATTTCTTAAGTTACGACAAAAACTTGAGGATGATAGCATGCCCATGGTTAACGCTTTTGTCATGGAGGGTATTGTCGCCAAGCTCCTGACGGGGTGGAGCAACTTTATCTCGGACATGCACCGAAAGAAGATGGAGGTCAGCCTTGATCAACTACTGCACAACATCAATATTGAAGATGAGTTAAGGGAACAAAAAAATGGATACGCTGTCCAAGTAGCTGGCAAAGACCAACTTGGGGAAGTATATTGACTCCAAGGGGAAGCATAAGGCTTCTTACCATAAGAAGAAGGACTTCAACCATATGAAGGTAAAGTCGGTTTCATTCAAGGCAAAATCCAAGTCAGATGTGACTTGTTTCAACTGTAGTAAGAATGGCCACTACCGAAAAGACTGCAGATCCAAGCCCAAACAGACAGAGCAAGTTGAGTCTAACAAGGATGCTATAATTACGCAGGTTGTTATGACTATTGTCGACACTGACTGGTGGATGGACACTGGCATATCCTGCCATATTTTCTCAAAGAGGGAGTTGTTCACCACATACAAGCCTACATCTGAGAAGGTTATAGTGGCAAACCAGGCACAAGCTGAAGTACAAGGGATCAGAATGGTGGTACTGCATCTGACTTCGGGAAAGTCAATACACTTTATGATGTTATGCATGTACCAGTGATTGCCAAGAACCTGGTCTCAGGAAGTCTGTTCTGCAATGCAGGCTTGAGAATGGACATCAATGCTGGGCAGATGGTGATATCTTACAAAGGAACATACTTTAAAAAAGTATTTTGTACCGAATGGATGCTCAAACTTCAACTTGTAACTTCTTCTAAGTTAAAAAATGTGTAGTCTCTTCTTCTGGTTATTCTCTTAAGTTTTGGCATAAAAGACTAGGACATGTTCATTATAAAAGAATAAACAAGATATCTATTCTAGGGCTTATCTTCAAATATGGGGGTAAGGAGGTAGAGAAGTGTGATGTCCCATGTAGCTCATCCCCTTCTCACTGATAAGGCTGAGACGCCTATGCCACAACTTGGTAGATGCATTAGTAGCTGCGTTCACCTCATGTGCCACATGTGGGCTCCCTTCAATGTAGTAGAATCTAGACCTCTTACTTCCTCTGAAAATCACCATCAAACCTCAAGAAACACTACTAGAAAAAGCGGGATTAGCGACGTATTTTAGCGACGTCAAAAGAAACGTCGCTAATAATATATAAATTAGTGACTCCATATTAAAATGTCGCTAGACGTCGCTAACTGGCGACATTTAGCAACATTTAGTGACTTTTATTAAGATTTTAAAAGATAAGTCGCTATAAATTCAATTAAGGTCGCTAAACGTCGCTAATATGTCTAAGTTAGCGACGTTTAGCGACGTATATAGCGACGTTTATATTAAAAATATTTAGCAACGTGTTTAGCGACATCTATGACGTCGCTAAAATTTAATTTAGCCACGTTTTTATTGGACGTCGCTAAACGTCGCTAAAATTTGGTTAATTAGGGCTCGGTTTCATTTTTTCCCATCTGTCAAAATTTTAAAAAAAAATCCCCCGCCCCCCCTCCCCTGCTCCGTCGACCGGCTCTCCACCGCGGCTACTCCGGCATCCCCCTCCTCCTCCTCGAGCTCTCGGTAAACCCTAACTATCTCTCTCTCTCTCCCTCTCTCTCACAGGACACATGTGACACTGACACAGATACGACACACACACACAGACAGACACAGATACGGCACACACACACACACATACACACTGACATAAACACTGATCAGGACCTAGGGTTAGGGTTAGGGTTAGGGTTAGGGTTAGGTTTTTTGACCTGGGGTTAGGGTTAGGGTTAGGGTTAGGGCCGACTGGACCGAGTCGATGAGCGATAGTGATTCATGTGCGACGACGGCGTCGACGAGGACATGGTTGGTACTCGAGTCTTGAGAATTGGAGGATGAATAAGGATTTGCTTTCTTCTTGAGCTAGGAATTCTAGTAGTTCTTTATTTCGTTGTCGGTCCTTCTTGGTAGGTATGTTAATATCTGTGACCACCTGCATCATCACATCATCAGAAAGAACTGTCAAGAAATTAACATCATGACAAATAAAGCTCCAAGAGTGAGTTATGATTGTTCAAAATAAAAAGATAGAAATAATCTCTATTTGAATCTCTGATTGCTCCAAGGCAAGGCACGGCACGACATGGCACTGCACTGCTTGATTGTATCTCATTTTTTGGTTGAACGTTCAATATGATAGAAAGCCGGATCATGAGTTGTTGGTAATTGGATTGGTTAGAGTGTATGTGAGAGTGTTATTGAAGTATGCAGGAAGGGTATATCAAAGTTGAGGGTATCATAGTGGTGTCCTATGTTAGCAGCAAATGAGTGAGGAGATGGTGTATACTGATACAAGTGTATCAGTGAGCGCGCGTGACTCAAGTTGGGTTTTAGATGTACAATGGTGAATATGTGAGGGGCTTGAGTGCCCACAAGCACATAGATTGAGGTACACATGTAAGCATAACAAGTAGAGGTAACAACAGCAGTGAGCACTGCTTACTAGCAGTGAGCAGAGGGAGACTTGAGGCACATCAGCCCAATGTGCATTGGAGCATATTGAGGTAAGTCAGTGAGCTAGGAGTGTGGTTGGGGGCAGTTGCAGTTCTGTAGTATGGCACACTATCTGTAGTGTGTTGATTGCACACTTATAGTGCAGTTTATATTGCAGTTTATAGTGCTATGGGGTTGGGGGCAGCTGTAGTTTTGATAAATGAAAGTATGTATTATATCAGTTATGATTTTTATAGTACGGTTAAGTTATAAAGTTAGGTGATAAACCACTGTATGTAATGATTTATATGATACATACTATCATTTTAGCAGAAGTATCTAGAAATGGATATGAATTACTATCTGTGTCATCGTTCGTGGATGTACAACCATCATCCTGATAATATATGCGGTGTGCAGGATAAATCCATTGAGGGTGTACAGCAGTTCCTGCAGTTCGCCAAGGCGTTCCCTCAGTACATCGACGGTACCAAAATTAAGTGTCCGTGTGTGAGATATCGCAACAGAAAATATCATCCAGAAGTGGAAGTCACATATCATTTGTACTCGAAGGGTTTCACGTCGAATTACTATCAGTGGATCGCACATGGGGAACTTGTGTCTCTAGCATCGGAGTCAAAGCATTATGTGAAGTCGTATATGGATGTCCACGACCACGATGCTTACGACGACGGGTGGGTGAACATGGTTTATGATACGACGGGGCCTAGTTTCAATCCGGACAATTATGATACGGCGGAACCTAGTTGCAATCGGGATAATTATGATACAGCTGAGGAGGCACCGAATGTCGATACTGCAAAGTTTATGGAGTTGCTAAAGAATGCAAGGAATCCACTATATCTTGGTTGTGAGGATCATTCACCGTTGGAGGTGGTTACAAGATTATTGAGCATCAAGTCCGATTTTAACATGTCGCAAGAATGCTATAATCGACTGATCGATTTGATTATAGAGATCTTGCCCAAGGGTGCAAAGTTGCCTAAAGATTTTTATCGATCTAAGAGGATGGTGAGATCGCTCTGGATGGGATACAAGAAAATTGATGCATGTCGCAACGGGTGCATGTTGTACTACAAAGACGACAAAGATGAAGATGCATACAGATTCTGTGGTGCTGATCCCTACAAGGACACTGTTAGAGGAAAGTCTGTCGGTGCAAGGAAGCCTACCGATTTGATGCACTACTTGCCTTTGACGCCGCGGTTGCAACGGTTGTTTATGGTTAAGGAGACTGCAGAAAATATGAGTTGGCACAGGCAAAAACAGATCGAAGGAGTATTGGATCATCCATCCGATGGAGAAGCATGAAAGCACTTTGATCGAGAGTATGCATATTTTGCTTCGGATCCGCGTAATGTCAGATTGGGGCTCTCCTCTGACGATTTTACCCCATTCAGACTTTCGGGCTCCCAGTATTCGTGTTGGCCTATGATCGTCACTCCGTATAATTTATCGCCTTGGATGTGCATGAAGACTCCATATATGTTCCTAACCGTTATTATTCCGGGTCCGAACAATCCGAAGAGGAACATCGATGTGTATTTACAGCCTTTGATAGATGAGTTGAATTAATTGTGAAAAGTAGGTGCCAACACGTACGATGTTTCTAGAAAGCATAATTTTCAGATGAGGGCAGCACTTATGTGGACCATCAACGACTTTCCGGCCTATGGAATATTATCGGGATGGAGCACCCATGGTCCTCTCTCATGTTCGTATTGTATGGACCGTACTAAGGTTTTTTGTTTAAAATACGTAGGCAAACTGTGCTTTTTCGATTATCATCGACAATTTCTGTCGAAGGATCATCCGTACCAGAGGAATCAGAATGCTTTTCATGCGGGAGTTATGGAGAAGGCCAATCCACCGCCAAGGTGGCCCGGATACATGATATGGAAAGAGGTAAAAGATTTATCAAGTGCTATCGAAGAGACTGCTAAGGGGTACAAGTGTCACGGATTTGGTCACACCCATAACTGGACGAAGAGGAGTATATTCTGGGATCTGCTATATTGGAGCACTAATCTGATCAGACATAACCTTGATATTATGCATATCGAGAAAAGTATGTTTGATAACATATTTAATACTATAATAGAGGTAAAGGGGAAGATGAAAGATAATCCGAAGGCCTGGTCGGACTTAGAAGAAATATATAGACGTCCTGTATTGCATTTGATAGAGGAGGGGAATGAAAAGTTAAAGCAACCTAAGTCAGTTTTCTCACTAGAGAAAGAGGATAAATGGAGACTTTATAGGTGGATTCAGGGTCTAAAGTTTCCAGATGGGTACGTGTCGAACTTGAAAAGATGCGTCGACCTCAAGGAGAACAAACTGGCGGGTATGAAGAGCCACGATTGTCAAGTATTCATGGAGAGGTTAATTCCGATTGTATTTTGGGAATTCTTACCGTAGGTTATTTGGGATCCATTGACAGAGCTCAGCATATTCTTCAGAGATCTTTGTTGTACTAAGTTGCTCGTCGATCGTCTAGAAAAGCAGGAGAAGGACATTACGATAACACTATGTAAGCTCGAGAAGGTATTTCCTCCTGGATTCTTCGACTCTATGGAGCATTTGCTAATTCATCTTTCCTATGAGGCACATGTTGGTGGTCCTATCGGTTATCGGTGGATGTACCCCTTCGAGTGGCATCTGAATCACCGAAAGGAAAAGGTAAAAAATAAGGCACGGGTTGAGGGCTCTATTTGTGAAGCTTATGTTCTCGAGGATATTACAAACTTTTGCTTGAAGTATTTCAAACCGTATGTTGCTACTAATAGAACGAAAGCTCCGAGAAACGATGACGCATATCAGGAATCTAATGATGCAATACTCAAAGTATTCAATGCGTCCAAAAAGCCTTCGAAAAAAATGAAGAAGAGATATTTGAATGACGATGAGCTAAGGGATGCTCAATTGTATATATTACTCAATTACGACGAGGATGAAGTAGAGAAGCAAGAGGGGTAAGTAATTAATACGTTCACATTTACATCATCTTAATGTAATAGTATAAGATACTATTATGCTACTAATTAGCAGTTGCTTCATTGTTTTTCAGCACATATAATGATGAGTTGAGGTCAGTTAGACCCTACATAACAGACGAAGAAGTAGAATAAGAAATGAGATGCCATTTTCCTTCTTGGTTGAGCGCATATGTAAGATGCTTGGTAATTACTTTTTAATTCTGCACTTGCAAAACAAATAACTTACTATCGCTACTTTGATATTTAGGTCGATCGTCTAATAACACCCAAGACTGAATCTATTAGAACTTTAGCTAAGGGACCAATTACTGCCGTTAAAATATGGCCAAGTTTCTATGTGAATGGGTTCAGGTTCAAGTCAACAAATGCTCCTATCAGAGACAGCTTTCTGGATCTTGATTCCACGAAAAATAGTTGTTTGTGTATGTAAACTCCCTCACCCAAAATAGGTATTTTGTGTATATTTTATATTATTATATTTATTATATATGTTGAATTTATTTAGAGTATTATCTTAGTTAATTAAAAAATAATTTTTTTAGTATATTTACTTATATAAATATTTATTTAGAATTATTTTTAGCCTATTTTAGATTATTGAGATTTTTTCATAATTTTTAGTTAATTAAAAACTAGTAACACTAATTTTTGAGAACTTTAAAGAATTTATTTTATGTTCAAACTTAATTAAAAATATCCCAAAATTTTATTTTAGGTTCTAAATAATAAAATATATTTTCTAGAATTATTTGGGAATTTTTTGATTATTTTTATCATTTATTTCGAGTTAATTATGAAAAACTGAATTAAAAACTAATTTCTGAAAAAGAAAACCCAAAAAGTAATTAATTCTGCCCAGTCAGCAAACAGGGGGCCCACCTGTCAGCCTCCCGCAGCAAACAGTGCCGGGCCCGCCTGTCAGTGACTGCGGGGCGGGCAGCGTTGGATGGCTGCCACGTGTCAAGATCTGAGCCGCGACTGCTTTCTCTCTCCTCTCTATATATATTAGTTTAAGTTTATTTCTAGGATTTTTCTTCAGCCGAATTTTGGAGAATTGCCATCTAGGGTTCCTTCATCTTCCAGAAGCCATTGCGCATAGCTTCGGACTCCAAATGAGGCCTAGTTTTTTGTGTTAGAAAGATATTGAGGTTAGCTTTCTGATTATATAATTTGTTTTACGAAATTATGAGTATTAAATTCTGGAAAATTCATAGAGCACAGCATGTCCGAAAATAGATGTATTTTGATGTTTTTGCGATTCCGGGAGAACCAGGAATCAGAATCATGAACCGTTTAAAGTTTCGGAAAGCTAATATCGAGATCATTGACATATGTTTTTACCAGAATTTAATTCGAAGTATTTTTATACTGTTAATTCTGTAGAACTTCTAGGTTAGAATTTAACCATCGGTGCACGATATGAAACTTGTATGTGCCATAATTCCCAAACGAATTTGAATTTGGACGAGCCGTAAATTCCAGCATATTTTTGACGCTGAAATCTACAGGAAATCATGTATGAAAGTCGAGTTTGTGTCGGTTGACTTTTCGGTCAACAGATCGCCTCGATTTGCGTGCCATGAGTCTCGAGTTGATAAAATTCAGTTCCTTTGGACAAAATTTAGGATTTGACCTAAAAATCAGAATAATAAGATTAAAATAGGATTTTAGAGTAATTATTCCAGAATTAAATAAATTAAAATAAATTATCTTTTGACGTGATAAATTTGTAATACATAGGCTATTTGGACTGTGACTTGGACTCTGATTCATACCAACAGCAGGATCCCAGGCAAGTATACCTTGCCATTGTACTGTTATTTATATTCCATATGTTGCATGCATCTTTATTTTTTGTCTTTAGTTCATATATTTTAACTGTTATATAAAATGCGCGCGACAGTGTCGTCGCGATATGTTTTTATTTATGTATTTGCATTGACCTTGTTCATGAGACTACCCCATTATCATGTAGCATCATTAGGTTCATTGGCCGTGACACAGTTGTTACACGAGTTTGAGTCTCATATAGAGATCACGGACTTGCGTGCAGGGTTGGCCTCCTTTACGTGTGGGCCGTACGTTAGGAATAACTGCTGTTAGAAACTTTGCATGCTAGAAGACCTAGCAGTTATTAGAGGTCTATGGACATAGCCTATTGTAGTACGGTGGTCCCATCCTTGTCCTTGTTTGGTTGCAGGATTGGGCTAGGGTACTAAGGATAGGCTATGGACCAAATCGTGTCATGGATGTGACATGCTTAGAGCATGGGGTGGGGAGAACAATAAGTACCGCATTTGAGCTCCTTTACACTTTTTCTTCTGTAACCCGGAAGCTCCACTGGAGATACGGGCGGTGATGACCCCTTTACTACTTGGCGGGCCTCTGCCGTTCAAAAGACGACATGTCTTTGAGGCCCCTGGTTCTCCGAGAGAGTCATGCCAATCCCAGTTCTCAGCCAGATAGCTCACTTGTTAGAAAGTTGTTCTCAAACTGCATTCACATAGATGGTTAGGCGACCCATTGGATATTTATTTCAGTACTTTATTGGCATGTGTTTAAGTATCTTGTTATGTCCCTCTGAGGACCTGGTCCGCTGCCAGGTGTATCTGTTCTTGAGTATTTGCAGGAGCACAGATTTGGATGGTTGTATATGCTTCGTGGATGTCTTCTCTTCGAGCCGTGATCGATAGCTGGTATACTTATATTGGGTTTGATTGTGTTGTACTTATTTTGTATTTGCTCTTATATTCGAGTTGGTAGTGGATTTGTTTCCATCCAACTATCATCCTTAGATACTTCTTATTGAGATCTAGTTTCATAGATACTGGTTATTTATTTCTATATGATTTTGGTGGATGAGATTTAGATTATACCCTGTGACTTGTGACATATGTTTTATACCACTTGTGGATTGGTATTCATTTTACAGCGTACGTGTGAATTTGGTTTCCATATATTGGAGTTGCCATATCCATGCGGCTGGCATGCTTACGTGTTGTAGTCCTACGTATTTTTGGGACTGGGGCATGACATGTTTTTGTGGTGGCCCATGCAGGTCGAGAGTATATTGTCTTGGTTATGTTACTATACCGAACAAGCCTGCACCTAGGACTAGAGTATAGGATCTCATCCACATCGACTATGATTCATCTTCCTCCTATCTGTTCTATTTGAACAATTGCATCATGCTTGATTCATGTGCTTCCCTAATAGTTCTTTAAGTATAGCCTTCTCCTAGAATATAGAAGTTCATGTTGTTAGATGATAATTAGAGTAGCACACCTATTAAGAATACAACGAGAATATAGACACACCACTAAGTTTAGAATATCTAGTGAAACCTAGAATTTCTTATCTATAGATTGGTTCACCATTACCCCCTTGATGTATTATGAGGACCTGAGAGTAGTATAGACACTACTAGAGTTAGTTAGAAGTTTTACCATAATGTTTGACCCTAGTATTGAGGAACCAATAGAAAACCAAAAATTGAAAATTAGGATTGAACCTAACCTTCATAGTTAGATAGTATTGGAGAACTATAAACTTAGATCATTGTCTTATTATTAGTAGACAACACCTTAGGAAGCCTAGAGGAATATAATCAACACTTTTTCCTTGATCATACCTCGAACATAGCAACTAGCATACCATCCCCTTAGAAAACCATGATGCTATCTAGAGCCCTCTATTTTTAATTTCATATATTGCTCCTCTGCGACCATAGCACTCGCTATTGTGCGACGACTAATTATGTTTCTTCTCTTCATCTTTCAACTCGTGCCATCTGACACTTCTGATTGTAGGCCAGGTAATTTTATTCTGTGTTAAGGACATATAGTTGCTAGGATTATAGTTGTTAATATTAAATTTTAAAATTGTGTACTTAGTAGTTAGAACTTGATGGTTTAAGTTATTCTTGTAGATTGTGACTTGGTGATTATCCCTTAGTTTTAAATTGCGTAGCATGTACCCCCACCTCGATATAAGTTATACCCCCTTTTACCTTGAGGCTAGTAACTCTTCTATCCTTACTATTGACACTTGTTCTATAAGCACTATGACTAAGACAAAGACGGCCATGACCTATGTAATATAAGAGGATACCCTAATAAGTACCAAGACCCCTTCTCGTAGACCTTAACAGGAGTTTCTACGGTATCCTTAAGACAATCACAGTATCAGTTTAATTCTTTTAAGTTGGGTAGTATGCCTCACAACCTAGTATCACATAGTCCACTTGACCCATCAAGGTAGTGTAACTGAATGACATTAATTGCATGCTAGCAAAAGACGACAGTATTTATTCAGACGATAGAATTTAGAGGTCCTTGCCCCTATTTGGTCGACTAGCGACTTAGACAACGAGATTGTATGATAACTGTAGGGATTGTAGAGTCTTTTATTATTGTTGCTTAGTTGTTTTTGTTTTTGTGAACTTAAATTAAATTGTACCTCCTTTCATCATCATCTAGCGTACTTATATTTGCTGTACTACCTTGACTTATGCTGCTATTATAGCCTAGTTTTTGCAAGCTTATTCTTTATCGAGCTTGTTCATGACATATGTATTATTGGGGAGGCCCACAATAATACAATTCAGAATCAGTATATTAAGGTCTAGCTAACCTTAGTGCGCTTGATTCGCCCTTCGCAATAGTATTTTACGTGGATTGAGATGTATAGTGGACCAGTAGACAAATATACTTACCCTCTAGATACGACAAATCATATCATATCAAGTACATAACTGCACCGATGTGAGCATGCGAATAGGAAATTACCAAATTAAGATTTCAATCCACAACTGTCTTGACAATTCCCATTTGAATTCTTTAAACGCTTTGATTCCCATGCTTCCATTCTATTACCCCTCCTTGAACTCTTTTCCGTTGCTTTCAGTCTTCCCTTGTTTTGGAAAGACAAAATCTCGTGCTTGGATATAAGTGATACACGGGTAGTACAAGATATACCCCATAGGCCAATCACATTATTTGGTGACTATCTTTCATAATTGATTAAGGGCATATCACATATGATATAGTTGGTGTTAAAGTTTTGAGGATTGAATGACATGAGAAAATAAATTGAGGAATATTTTTCTTAAGTGTAAGAGCCTTATGTGATAGATGGATAAATTCTAAGTTGGGTAGAAATTGCATTATTAAACTTGAGGAGAATTCTTTTAGATTGTGATCAAGTAGGATTAGATTGAGAGATTAAGTCCATTTAAATATGGAAAATTTTAAAAGAAGGATTAAGATAATGAGGATTTAATGAATTTAAAAATCTTGATATGGAGGACCCAATATTTATACTTTGAGCACATGATTTAAATTTTGAATATTGAAGGATGAATCATCGATTTAAATTTTTAGGATAAATATAGAATTTTAGACTTGAACAACTGGTGAATTAGATTTAAATTTTACAATTTGATAATTTGAAATAAAAAGTTTAATTTTGATTGTTGGGTCACCTATTTGAAATATTGAGGATGTAAATTGAGTTTAAATATTTGAAGAGTACAAAATTCTTAATTTGAGAATAGGAATAAGATTTGATTAGAATTGTTTATTGTTCAAGGTCTATAGGAGATTATGATAGTTGGAAATGGTGATGTAAATTTTGATGTGGGATGTCATATAGACTTGAGTTAGATTTGAATGTTAAAAAAAAAAAAAGTCGAGAAGAGAGTACGACAGGTTGAATTTTGATTTAAACAGTGGTTATCTTATTTTTGAAGTGATCGCGATAGATTTGAATAGATTTTGTTATTTAAATTTTTGGAAGAGATTGTGATTGATGTACCTTATGTACGAATGTGAAGGATTTAACAAATTATGTCTTATTTTAATTTCGAGGACGAAACTATTTTAAGTTGGGTAGATTGTAAACTCCCTCACCCAAAATAGGTATTTTGTGTATATTTTATATTATTATATTTATTATATATGTTGAATTTATTTAGAGTATTATCTTAGTTAATTAGAAAATAATTTTTTTAGTATATTTACTTATATAAATATTTATTTAGAATTATTTTTAGGCTATTTTAGATTATTGAGATTTTTTCATAATTTTTAGTTAATTAAAAACTAGTAACACTAATTTTTGAGGACTTTAAAGAATTTATTTTATGTTCAAACTTAATTAAAAATATTCCAAAATTTTATTTTAGGTTCTAAATAATAAAATATATTTTCTAAAATTTTTTGGGATTTTTTTGATTATTTTTATCATTTATTTCGAGTTAATTATGAAAAACTGAATTAAAAACTAATTTCTGAAAAAGAAAACCCAAAAAGTAATTAATTCTGCCCAGTCTGCAAACAGGGGGCCCACCTGTCAGCCTCCCGCAGCAAACAGTGCCGGGCCCGCTTGTCAGTGACTGCGGGGCGGGCAGCGTTGGATGGCTGCCACGTGTCAAGATCTGAGCCGCGACTGCTTTCTCTCTCCTCTCTATATATATTAGTTTAAGTTTATTTCTGGGATTTTTCTTCAGCCGAATTTTGGAGAATTGCCATCTAGGGTTCCTTCATCTTCCAGAAGCCATTGCGCATAGCTTCGGACTCCAAATGAGGCCTAGTTTTTTGTGTTAGAAAGATATTGAGGTTAGCTTTCTGATTATATAATTTGTTTTACGAAATTATGAGTATTAAATTCTGGAAAATTCATAGAGCACAGCATGTCCGAAAATAGATGTATTTTGATGTTTTTGCGATTTCGGGAGAACCAGGAATCAGAATCATGAACCGTTTAAAGTTTCGGAAAGCTAATATCGAGATCATTGACATATGTTTTTACCAGAATTTAATTCGAAGTATTTTTATACTGTTAATTCTGTAGAACTTCTAGGTTAGAATTTAACCATCGGTGCACGATACGAAACTTGTATGTGCCATAATTCCCAAACGAATTTGAATTTGGACGAGCCGTAAATTCTAGCATATTTTTGACGCTGAAATCTACAGGAAATCATGTATGAAAGTCGAGTTTGTGTCGGTTGACTTTTCGGTCAACAGATCGCCTCGATTTGCGTGCCATGAGTCTCGAGTTGATAAAATTCAGTTTCTTTGGACAAAATTTAGGATTTGACCTAAAAATCAGAATAATAAGATTAAAATAGGATTTTAGAGTAATTATTCCAGAATTAAATAAATTAAAATAAATTATCTTTTGACGTGATAAATTTGTAATACATAGGCTATTTGGACTGTGACTTGGACTCTGATTCATACCAACAGCAGGATCCCAGGCAAGTATACCTTGCCATTGTACTGTTATTTATATTCCATATGTTGCATGCATCTTTATTTTTTGTCTTTAGTTCATATATTTTAACTGTTATATAAAATGCGCGCGACAGTGTCGTCGCGATATGTTTTTATTTATGTATTTGCATTGACCTTGTTCATGAGACTACCCCATTATCATGTAGCATCATTAGGTTCATTGGCCGTGACACAGTTGTTACACGAGTTTGAGTCTCATATAGAGATCACGGACTTGCGTGCAGGGTTGGCCTCCTGTACGTGTGGGCCGTACGTTAGGAATAACTGCTGTTAGAAACTTTGCATGCTAGAAGACCTAGCAGTTATTAGAGGTCTATGGACATAGCCTATTGTAGTACGGTGGTCCCATCCTTGTCCTTGTTTGGTTGCAGGATTGGGCTAGGGTACTAAGGATAGGCTATGGACCAAATCGTGTCATGGATGTGACATGCTTAGAGCATGGGGTGGGAAGAACAATAAGTACCGCATTTGAGCTCCTTTACACTTTTTCTTCTGTAACCCGGAAGCTCCACTGGAGATACGGACGGTGATGACCCCTTTACTACTTGGCGGGCCTCTGCCGTTCAAAAGACGACATATCTTTGAGGCCCCTGGTTCTCCGAGAGAGTCATGCCAATCCCAGTTCTCAGCCAGATAGCTCACTTGTTAGAAAGTTATTCTTAAACTGCATTCACATAGATGGTTAGGCGACCCATTAGATATTTATTTCAGTACTTTATTGGCATGTATTTAAGTATCTTGTTATGTCCCTCTGAGGACCTGGTCCGCTGCCAGGTGTATCTGTTCTTGAGTATTTGCAGGAGCGCAGATTTGGATGGTTGTATATGCTTCGTGGATGTCTTCTCTTCGAGCCGTGATCAATAGCTGGTATACTTATATTGGGTTTGATTGTGTTGTACTTATTTTGTATTTGCTCTTATATTCGAGTTGGTAGTGGATTTGTTTCCATCCAACTATCATCCTTAGATACTTCTTATTGAGATCTAGTTTCATAGATACTGGTTATTTATTTCTATATAATTTTGGTGGATGAGATTTAGATTATACCCTGTGACTTGTGACATATGTTTTATACCACTTGTGGATTGGTATTCATTTTACAGCGTACGTGTGGATTTGGTTTCCATATATTGGAGTTGCCATATCTATGCGGCTGGCATACTTACGTGTTCTAGTCCTACGTATTTTTGGGACTGGGGCGTGACAGTGTATCAAATCTATGAACTACAAAGACGTCGATCCAGACAATAATTTCTTTGGCATCTTACGAGAGATTGTGGAGTTGACATATAATTATGGCACAAAACCTGCTAATATCGTGCTATTCAAGTGTGAATGGTTCGATCTGATTCAAGATCAAGGTTGGAAAATTGATAAGCATGGCCTTGTGGATATAAACTAAAAGCGTAGATATCAATGATACAAACTATTTGTCCTATCAAGTCAGGCTCAGCTCGTGTACTTCACAACTTATCCTATACGGGGGACAACGAGGTCGGATTGGTGGGCAGTATACAAGACTAAAGCTAGAAATACCTTTGACATTGACAAAATAGCTTATCAGGAGGACGATCTACCTCTTGTAACAAATATTATAGATATGGACTCAACGAAAGTTACTCATTACATGAGTAATAATGTAGAAGATGTAGAATTATCCGAAGAGGAAGACGAAGACGAAGACGAAGACGAAGATGAAGTAGATAAAAGTAAAGACGAGGAGGAGGAAGAGGGAGATGAGGACGAGAAAGGCGAACAAGATAGATTTTTGAAGATGATTTAAAATAAAATATTTTCCCTGTAGAATATAACTATATTTTGACTGTAGAATGTACTATTTTAACGAATATATGTATTATATTTTGACTGTAGAATGCTTTGAGATATGCATCATATTTTGACCGTAATGTAACTATATTTTCACTGTAGAATGTACTATTTTAACGAATATATATATTATACTTTGACTGTAGAATGCCTTGAGATATGCATCACATTTTGACTGTAGAATGTACTATATATTTGTGTTTTTCTATATTTATCATATGTTGTTATCAGGTATGACAGGACGATGCAGAGGATTCGATAGGTCCCGAGGTAGACAGAGTGCTCCTCCGATACTGCCTACTGTTGGTTCCGGATCGTTGTCGTCCAGTACTCCAGTATATCGATCACTCACATCTCCGACTGTTGGGACGAGTAGTTCCAGGCATGATTGTACTCCCTCGTCCAGCGTTCCTCCTGCTTACGGAACCATGGAGACAAATGAGCATGTCGATGAGGTCGTGTCCACGTTGTCCCAATATCAACAAGATCCTCCATGCGCACCTCCGGAGGAGACGAGGACAGAGATTTTGGCCGATGGTACAAAGTAAGTCATTTATATGGTTTAGCATAATATATATCGTGTATTTCTTTATTCATCGTATATTGACTTTTTGATCAAAATAATTATCTCTGTATAGATATCGTCCATCGTCGGTTCAGAGACGCCTGGGCCAATTTCTGAGGAACAACTACGGTGGTCCTTGGATAAACTACTCTGAGGCTCCGGAGGAGAGGAACGCATTCTGGTTTGTGCACTTCCAGGTAAAAATATATTAAATAAATTCTCTAATTTATGCATATTATATAACTTATCCGTGATGTTTACTTACTAAATTATTTATTGTAGCAAACGTATTTCTATCCTGCGTACCGGACCGAGTTGATCGAGCGGCTCTTTCCTACCGTTGCCGCCAAGCTTATCCGAGATGCTCTGGATGACCAGAAGGCTCGTGATCGTGCTGGAAAACTGATCCAAGGTTGGATCACGCCTGAGCAGTGGACTGCGATGAGGGCTAGATTCGAAGATCCAAGCTACAAGGAAAGGTCTGAGAAGGCCAAGGCGACTAGGCGGAATGCTGCCAAGTGGTGTGGTAGCTCGATTCCGATGACGAAATATTTTCGTCGTTTGGTATTTTTTTCTTTTAAAATATATTATTTTAATGTAAGTACCATAAAATGGTAGTAGGAAAAAATATTTAAGTTTAGTACTAAATAATATATTTTTAACAGGTACAGAGGGGTGAAGATGCAAACATGGTGACCGTCTTCTTGGCCACCCATCGCAAGGACAGAAATCTCATTGACGAGAGGGCCTTGCAGACCTATGTAAGTATTACTTTACTTTGTGTTAATTTTAGTATAACTTAGGCAATTATCGAGTTTCCAAACCGTTTTAGGCCGAGTATCTTAGGCTGCATGAGCAGGCAACTGCTAATGCACCTACACCTGGAGAGGCTGGTACTTTCTCGCAGCCCGCTCCAGCTCCGTCGACGGACGACCTGTGGGTGACCGCAGCTGGTGGTCTCCAGAGGGGTACATACTACGGTACGGGATCCTATGGCGTCCTGGTTGCGACGCAGTCATCTAGGGCCTCCCCGACAGCTGCACATTCCACACAGCCCTCGTAGTCGTCGGCCAGAGTCCAGGAGGCCATTGACCGTCAGATTGTGTCTCTCCGTGACGAGTTGCTACGAATGATGGAGGAGCAGCCCCGGTTCCAGCCGCAGACGGACGATCCGACGCTCATCGCACGATTCGATATGCTCGACCGCAGCATCACTGAGCTCCGGGATTTAACAAATGATATTAGAGCCTCGACAGACTACAATATCACGGAGTTGCAGACATCATAGCTATCGATGGACGAGAGGCTGACGATGATGGAGGATTCAATGGTTCATAGCAGTATGAGGATGTTATCTATCATAGATTCTTACAACCAGCGACTCACAAACTTGGAGCGGGTACGGCCTCCTGGTGCGCCTACATCGACACAGACTCCACCGACGTCACTGCCTTCTCCATCGACATCGGTGTCGATTCCATAGGAGAAGTATGAACTGTTCTTATCCTTCATGCACGCCGGTGGTCAGCCTCCTGCAGATCCGCAATAGTATAGCTAGTTGATGGATATTTGTATTTTTTGAATTATTTAGGATGAGATTGTATGGATATATATTTAGCGTATTTTTATGATGAGATTTGCTGGGTGTTTTTTTTTCTTCAAATTTTATTATATTATTCATATTAAATATATTATTTTACCGGTGTTGAGTGTTCAACCCAAGGGGGTTGATAAACCCAGATATTCAATGGAGGGTTGCTCCGGGTCTATTTGTACAGATTGTGATTTAATAAACTGCAGGAATAATAGTTTGGAAACAATTCAATATTTTTTTCTGTAAAATTAGCGACGTTTTTAGCGACGTTTAGCGACGTTTAACGACGTTTTAGCACATCGCTAAAAATGTCGCTAATTTAGCACGTCGCTAAAAATATCGCTAAATATGTCGCTAAAAATGCCGCTGTACGTCGCAAATTGCTGACATGGCAGTATTGCCAGGTCATTAAAGACATCGCTGTAACGTCGCTATATAAGTCGCTAATTAGCGACGTTTAGCGACGTTAATCAACGTCGCTAATTAGTGACTCTGCGTCGCTAAACGTCGCTAATTTAGCGACATATCTTAGTCGCTAAAAAATATCGGCATAGCGACGTTTAGCGACGTTTTTTCTTTCAGCGACTTGGTTTGTTCTGACTTCTTTAAAATGTCGCTAATTACGTCGCTAAAAGGGATTAACAACATTTTTTGGTCATTTAGCGACATTTTTTAACGTCGCTAATTTGACTTTTTCTGGTAGTGAAAGCTTACACTGACTGTTCCTGAAGAGATTGAAGAAACCCTTGTATCACTAAAAAATCGTTCAAACGGGTTAACCGAAGTATAGATCTTCTGAAGTTGGTGCACTCTGATATCTGTGACTCTGTTCTCCACAAAGTCCAAGTTGAAGTATTTTATTACATTCATCGACGATTAGTCGAAGTATGTGTTCGTCTACTTGCTCCAGTCAAAAGATGAAGCATTCGAGAAGTTCAAGGAGTTCAGGGTTGAGGCTGAATGTAAAATAGGACAACAACTCAAGAGAATCAGAAGTGATCTAGGAGAAAAGTAAATGTCTATTGAATTCGCATCATTCTGCAAGAATCATGGAATTCTCAATGAGATAAATGCTCCGTATTATCCTCAATCTAATGGAATAGCAGAAAGAAAGAATAGGACGATGACAGAGATAATGAACTCAATGTTGTTGATTGCAGGTCTTCCAAATTGCTTCTGGGGAGAAGATGCACTTACGGTTAATTTTATCTTAAATAGAGTGCCATATGCAACTTCCGACGTCACTCCTCATGAACTCTGGTTCAAGGTCAGACCCAACTTGAATGTCATTCGAGTGTGGAGGGTGTCTGGCATATGTGAAGCTTTCGGACTTGAAGATTCAAAAGCTAGACTAGGACTACGAAGACCATCTTCCTGGGTTATGCTGAGAAGTGTGATGGTTGAAGGTTTCTTGATATTGAATGAAATCATATCATCGAATCTCATTACACAGAATTCTTTGAAGATAAATTTATAGGGCACAATAATATTGTTATCGTAGATATTTCAAAGAATAGTGTGGGTGCACAGGAGGCTAACGCTTCCAATAAAGATGTAGTCCAAGAAAAATTATCATTCCAGAAATAATATTTGAACTAGAACTCACAGAATCAGTGTCTAAGCGAGTGAGGAGAAAGAAGGACTTTGGAGAGGATTTTGTCACTTATCATGTGGAGGCATACTCGCTTACATATGATGAGGCGATGAAGATCAAAGAAGATATTTTTTAGAGGGAGGCTATCAATGATGAGTATAACTCTATAACCTCCAACAACACCTGGGTGTTGGTTGATCTGCCTAAAGGAGCTAAACCAATCAGATGCAAGTGGATCTTCAAGAAGAAGATGAAGGCCGATGGAACTGTTGACAAGTTTAAGCCAAGACTGGTAGCCAAGGGGTTTACTCAAAAATATATAATTGACTACTTTGACACATATGCTCCAGTAGCACAGATGACAACCATCAAGATGTTGATTGCTCTGAGTGAAATTCACAAGCTAGTTATTCATTAGATGGAGTTAAAACAACATTATTGAATGGAGAGTTGATCGAAGAGATTTACATACAACATCCAGAATGATTTGTCGTTAAAGGACTTAAAGACAAAGTCTGCAAGTTGGTGAAATTATTATACGGTCTGAAGCAAGCTCCCAAGATGTGGCATAAGAAATTTGATAAAGTTATGAGATCAAACGACTACAGGGTCAGTGAGATGGACAAGTATATTTACACAAAGTTTGCTGAGGGGAGAGGAGTCATCGTTTGTCTATACGTGGATGACATATTAATTTTGGGTACGGATCTAGCACGTGTCACTGAGACAAAAAAGTTTCTCTCATCCAAGTTCAGTATAAAGGACTTAGGGAAAGCTGATTTTATCATGGGAATAAAGATCAATCAGACAGACACTGGAATGTCACTGTCACTGTCTCATTATATTGATAAGATGATCACACGCTATGGATATCAGGATCTTCTAGGGATCGATACTCCGTACAGGTATGACAAGAAGCTGAAGTCAAATCCAAGAGAAAGTGTCAGACAGCTGAATTATTCAAGCGTCATCGGAAGTTTGATGTATGCAACCACTACCACAAGGCCTGACATAGCTTTCGCCATGGGGATGCTGATTTGGTTCACTAGCAATCCAAGTATGGAGTACTGGAAATCTGTGAAGAGAGTAATAAGATATCTCAAGAGTACTCAAAAGTATGTACTACACTACAATGGTTACCCAACAGTAGTGGAAGGCTTCAGTGATGCAAGCTGGTGTTCAGAAGTAAAGACCGAAAAGTCTACAGGAGGATATGTCTTCTCCAAGGGTGGATCTACTATATTGTGGAATTCAAAGAAGCAGACAATGATCTCTCATTCCTCGATAGAATTTGAGTTTTATGCACTGGCGACTGTAGTGGATGAAGCATAATGGCTTCGTGAGCTCATGTATGATCTTCTATTAGTTTGTGCATAGATTTTGATGGTACCGATATACTGCGACAACTAGGCGACTACAGTGGTGACATCAAATGACCTCTTTACTGGTAAAAAGAGGACTGTGTGATTGAGGCACAGGGCAGTGAATGATCTGATCATGACTGGAGTCATTATTGTGATTGGTGTTTAGATCCAGGAGAATCCTGCGGATCCATTTACCAAAGCTCTCAAGCGCCAGCTGGTCGATGATACAACAAGTAAAATAGGCTTGAAGGGATTCTGATATTGTGTCTTTGTAATTCTACCATAAAGTTTTATGCTATTAGTTCAAAGAAAAATCTACTAGGCATCTAGCTTTGTTTTAAAGAATGATCATTGACTGGAAGAATATCAAGAACAATGGATAGTCCTTTGAGACATTGAGGGGTTATAGACCCAGAACCATTGTTGTCTACTTTTTGTTCTTTATGTAGAACAAGTCCAGTGGGAGGATGGCTTAGACGCCTTAATGAATTCTTGAGCATTTTGAATGTTCGATGTACTTTACAGGAAGCACGTGTAGCACAACACCATAAAGGAGCGTAGTACTCCATGCTACAGTGGGGTGACGCCACGATGAGGTACCTCGAGAGGGTTAAGCATCGGCTTCAGGCCATGTCACAGCGGTGTAGCACCGGACATAGGCAGGTAGCCTAATGCTATAGAATGAAGAGTGTAGGCAGCACTACAAAGAGGCCGGTGACCTCATGTTACAGTGGTATGACACCACCAAGAGGTAAAAGATATAAAGCCTTGGCTACGCGAGCCTTGTCACAGTAGCGTTACACCGCAAGGAAGCGCAATGCTTCATGCTGGGTAGTATGATACTACGAAGAGATTGTGACCTCATGACCTAGAGTGTATGGAAAGAGATACATGCCATCTCTTGAGGGAATACTTGTACACGCCCAAGATACATACATCAAAACTAGGCATGCACAAGGCCTTTAATGTGCAACCGGAAGCACAGTCAATGTCATTATGTGAGTGGAAAGAATTGCAGCTATGGTAAAAAATCAAGGCTTTGTCCATTTTTGTATCGTACTGTTGTTTGACCCATGCGGAAAGATTCAAGTCGAAGCGACATCTATCATAATGCATGATAGGCAGTCATTGTGGGAAACGCTCAACCAATATATTAAGATATGTGGAAAATTGTTGGTATTTTTGCCTTTGGACTAAGAAGAATAGTCCCACATTGGCTACACCAACAAGTAAGTATCTCAAAATAATGCTTTGCTTGTGTTGAGGTGTTCACATGGGGTATGGTGGGGCACATGTGGGTGCCATGTGGGGGTGTTTTATTAGGAAGAAAAAGGATTAACACCTCAAAGACAGCATTTATGCTTTTTGTCACACTCTTAGAAAAATTCCCTTAGGAGCTAAGTCCCAAAGGGGCTTAGCGACTCGGACTCGGGCTCAAGGGCGCAAAGTGGCACTTTGTTGGCGCACTTTGCACTTAGCATCGGCGCATGACACTTGTTTGCATTTGATGCGCTCAGGCACTCATTTTATGCGCGATCGCATGAGCAGGCGCATGATCGGACACATCCGCGGGCGCATGCGCAGGCATTTCCCAGCTTGGTGCATGATATGCGCGAGTTATGTGTGTATGCGTTGCTGCGCGCATGGGCCGTTGCGTTGTTGCACGCGTATGCGCAGACAGTGTCATTGGCGCATGAGTCTGCTGATTGCGGTATTTAATCAGTTATGGAAAGATTGCGTCATTAATTTAAATCCGATATTTGTGGGATTTGAATTTACTTTATTCAAATCTTGTAGGATATGAATTAAATTTATTCCAATCTTTTGGTAATTATTGGGCGGCCAGGATTAGGACTAGGGTTTCCTCCCTATGCTTATAAATACTCTCTTCGTAGCCCATTTAAGAACTTATTTCGAAAATTGAGAAACTAAGAGAGGTTCTGATGTGGCTGCCATTGAAGTCCAAGAAGATCGTGTGAGTCCCGAAAGGAGGTGACGCGATCATTCCAGAAGTTCTACGAGAACTTGCTGGTTCCTGAGAGCAGATCGTGTATGGACGAATCTTACTTTGAGCAACGGTGATCCTTATCACCCCAACAAGAATTGTTTCATCTTCTCCTTTCTTCTAATCTTTTTCGATTTGTACATTGTTTTGTCTGTTTGCAACTGCGATTGCAAAGAATAGTTTTCCTATTACTATAATTTTTGCAGCAGGTTGTAATCAAAATATTATATTATAGTTCTTCGTGGATATCGAGAATAGTCAGAAAGGAAACTTTTGTGTAAACCTCTGATCTCGACCACGCGTTCTTCAATCTTTTGATTAAGCCTCGGGACTAACATGTATATCGAAAAAAATAGAAAAAGAAAAAAAAAATAGAAGTATTTCTGGCTGATAGAAACTTAATATCATTTTAATAGAAACTTACTCTCATTTAAACAGCCTCAAAGTTTCATCTCCCTTTCTCCTCCTTCATTCTTAGTAAACACAATCAGCTACCTCCAGGTCACATGCCAAACACCATCACGACTACTCACGCCACCATTAGTGATACTTTTTATTTGTGTCTTTCATTATTCTATAACCTCTGTTGCTTTTAGTCGATCATAATCAAATGTAATTGTTCTCTTGAAGACTACGTGGAATATTTGAATATGGTACAAAATGTATGGGAATCCAAAATTAAAAGTCAGATAAACCTTAACGTTCACACAATGGGACCAGTCCAAAATACAAAGTCACAAACTTCGAAATAATTGTTAACTTCAATCCAGTGATACTGCAACAAATGATATATGTTTCAACCTAATATTTTTATGTTTGTAGTCCCGGTAACCTCCCACTTCCGCAGTTGTCAGTCATCAGTGGTGAAATTCAATATATCCTAACTGCATTCACACATTCTTGGTCAGCATTCACACTTTCTTGGTCCAATATTCAGTACGTGTGGAGAAAATTACGATGGCAATCTTAAGGAATCAAAGAGGATCAATATTAGAGCATGCAATGTGGGAGCACAAAGGATTCTACTTAGTAGGGAATTCAGAGATTAGATGACCGATCACATCTTAAAGAATATCTCAAGAACTAAATCTAGGCTACGTACTTGACTATAAAGTATAAAGATGGCTTTGACCTAGTAATAAGAAAATCTTAATTTGTAGTTTCTTTTTGGTCCTATCATAATTGAGGCTTACTTTCACATTCTTCATGTCAATAGGGTTCATCATTTGGTCCGAAGTTTATGGACGTCCGAAAAGTCCGTCCAGTCCAATGGACCAAAGTTCGATAGAGTCCGGTTATTAGGGTAGTTCGGTCCGGTCCATATTAGTATAGGACGGGACTTGGACTGTGCATCCGTCATTCCGAGTCCGACTCGAAGCCCGTCTAATACAATCATTTAGCTAGAAGAAGTAGTGCGGGCACCTTCAATCTTTAGTATTTTCATATTATTCTTATTGCTCGGTTATAGTTAAAAGATTGAGTTAACATTAGCTATGAAGTGTAGAATTTAAGAATATAGTATTGAAACAATCTTTCAAAGACGACTTTAACGATTAGGTCCGAGATGGTCCATTTGAAATATTTTATAGAACTAGTCCGGTCCGGTCCGATCCGATCCGACTTGACCTGAAAAGTCCAACTCTTGTGGGCGGACTTGGACTTCATAAATAATAATTACGTCCGGTCCAAAAAAAAATTAGAACCAAAAAAATTTTAGAACAAAAAAAGATCGATCCATATCCGGTCCGAGTCTGTACTTTATGGACTTGGACGACCAGGTCCGACCCAATGCCGATCCCTACTTCATGATGGATAATTATAATAATACACAATAGTTGGCATGCTTACATCTGATTGAATAAATGAGAGATTACTGATTGACAATTGTAAAATAATATTCTCACTTGTGATAACTTGTATAGTGTTCTCTTTCCAGTAGATGTGTTTTTATCTTCTAGCTGAAGAACCTTTCACATCTTCACAAATTAGCATTGGACATCTCGTTAGTAGAACCTTATTTTCAAATTCTTGGGCTTTAGAGTCCCGTTCCTCAACTCCTTTCGAATTGTAGACTGATTTGATAAGTTCTATAATTTGTCTACTAAGAAAATCCTTTTAAAAGTGTTTCAATGTTTTCATTTGGCACACTTGGGTAAAAAAGATCATCTGTGTAAAGCATCTACTGTAGAATGAATATCATATATAAAAAAAGTTTCGAAAATCATTATTGCTTTGGAGATGAAGAATCCTCTAAAGAAACAAATTTTTTTTGACAATTCTATAGTTGTCGTAGCTGGTAACGAAATGCGAAAATAGTTTCCCCATAACAATAGACTAGGAGAGAACTGGAGTAAATAATACAAAAAAATAACTTGTCAAAATCACAGACATAGCACAATGCAAACACAAATAATTTTGACGTAAATTTTTTTGCAGAAAGTACCACGGGACGATCGGAGTTCAATCCTGTAAAAGCTTTTACTAATAAATTAAAAGAATATATCATCAACAAACTTCTCCAATGATTGAACCGAATCACCGCAACTACTCAAAGTAATAAAAACGGATTACAAGATATTAACAAAGTATAGAAATGACGAGAACAATCATCCAAAGCGATCTCTGTTTGAAATAGCCAACAATTACCAAAGTATAGAAATGACGAGAACAATCATCCAAAGCGATCTCTGTTTGAAATAGCCAACAATCTCTCTCTTTTTCTCTTCTTTGAAAGTTGTCTTCTTTGAAAGTTACCAACTTGAGAACTATATATTGTTTTTTGATCTCTCTCTAATAGATGTGATGATGAAAATTATGGTAAAAAAATTCTATTTAAAGTTCCCTAAATCCTACATCAATACTTCAAACCGTTGATTAGAACTGTTGATTAGATCAAACGGTACAAATAATACACTCAATTTTGGTCTCAGCTCCTGACATCGGTATACTGACGTTATATCGCGGTATACCGAATCGACCCTAGATGAAAACGGGCTATATACATCCAACAAATATCTGGTTGCACTCATGTATACTCTGATGTACTTAGTCATTTTAGATGTACTTCATAATCATATATCATCATCCGTGGTTTATGGACCAACTAATTAAGCTCAGGCCATGGTTCAACCCCATTCACATCGTATATCTTTTTCCTTACAAAATGACAAGCTAACATCGGACCTACGCGCTTAAATTGCAAATTCAAGGACACATGCCTAAGACCAAGAAGGTGAAAGCGTGTTTCCTTTGATGCTAGGCATAGCGCAACTTGCTTCTTCGAAATTTCTATTGACGACAAAACAAATACTGCAACTTGCTTCTTGAAAACTTCTACCGAACTTCTACCGATAATAAACAAATAGTACTACTACTCGCTTCTTGCAGTTGACTTCGAAAATCTAGATATATTTCTTGAAGTTAAGCTCCACAGTTTGTATTGGAAACATCTACATTTTCTTTCATTGCTTGCTGCAAGTAGCCAGAATGGTATGTATAAAGTTTTCCACAGAGATGGCAATTTCTCTTAATATCTTCATATTTTCATATTGTTTTAGCCCTGATATGCTTGTGCCGACTCTTACCATGCTTCTCCGATTCCTCGAACAACGTCCGTAGCTCTCGATCCGTAGATGAAAACGAACTATATCCAACAAATATCTGGTTGCACTCATGTATATTCAGATGTACTTCATATACATATATCATCATCCGTGGTTTATGGACCAACTAATTAACCTCAGGCCATGGTTCAACCCCATTCACATCGTATATCTTTTTCCTTACAAAATGACAAGCTAACATCGGACCTACACGCTTAATGGCAAATTCAAGGACACATGCCTAAACATAAAGACTGGGAAAGTGAAAGCGTGTTTCCATTGATGCTAGGCATACCGCAACTTGCTTCTTCGAAATTTCTATTGACGACAAAATAAATGTTAGTTCCGAGATAGATAAGAGATAGTAGAACGCGGGTCATAGTAGAACTGTTAGCGAGATCCGAAAGTCCGCTCTTTACTGAAATTTAAGTTGTCTTCGAGATCAGAGATTCACACAAGTGTTTCTCATCTGATATTTTTCGATTACAACGAAGCACGAACCAAGAACATAATACAAACTGGTTCCGAAGAAAATAATGATTACAACAAGCAATAAGAAAAACGTTCTTCTCTTTACGTTCACAGACGCTACAATGAAAAAAAATGAAACAAAAAAATGTAAGAATTTATGTCCCACATGTATAATACAAATTGATATGTTGGTTGATTAATTGTATTTTCTTTATGGGAGAAAATACTTTATTGAAATATAGGAAATAGTCCTCTCTCACATCTCTATGAATAGACACACACCCATTTGTTGTCTTTTGGGAAGGGTTGCAATTTTTTGAAGGGACATAATGAATCATTAGATACATCATGAGATGTGTATAAAATGAGTCTCATTGTTCAAAAGAACATATCAAGTTCATAATTGCCTTCTTACCAAAATTGAAGAGTTGTTGAAGAGAAACGATTTCTAGATATCAAACATCTCGCATTACGAAATAGAGAAAGGTATACTTTTACGTTTCCGCATTATGTTTTATGATTAGTGAAAACATGATTCTCAAAAACAAGGATAACATGTGGTATCAGAGCCTAATTGAGTAATCATGTCTTTCCAACTTTATGATATTCTATTATTCAAAAGTACCAGACCCATGTTTTGTAATCATGGACGTGTTCATATCTGAATGTTCCTCTTCTAATTGAATAACATACAGAACATGCATAAGTGATATTCATAGTCAATTAACGACTATGGTGTGGAGTTTACTGTTCTGTCATTTTTTTGCAAACTGTCATCTCTGTTTAGAGAGTACTCTGGATACATCATTTCAAGTCCAGCAGTATGATTATATAGTATCCCACTATGCTTACAATGTAATTTCTGCAAACTAAAGAACTATTTACTCATTATATAGTATCCCACTATGCTTACAATGTTTGCTATGCTATTTACCATATTTAACTAGAAACATTTCGTGATACTCATCTACCTGTCTTGCTCCTGTTGACAGTATAATTTGGATCTTTTTCAATTCCGATCAATTAGTGAGATAAAACACATTGTACACATGAATGGCATTGATGGTAATATGATTTCTTTGGCATCATCATGAGTTATGCTAACCCTATTACCCTGGAGAGGTCTAAATGTCTTGCTTTAAGCATGTTAAAGTCCCTGTTACTCTGGATGCATGGAAATATATTAAATTTGAAGAAAACTAATCATAGTCTATGAACGAATCAAACTCTCTGTGACTTGTATTATTATTATTATTATTTTATTTTATTTTTTGGAAATCAAAACATGTGTACGTGAAAGATTTACAATTTGAGATCCATGCACCGGCAATGAATGCAACAATTTTTTTTTTATAACATGTATACATCGTTTCTTTTATATTGCAAAATTATTGCGTTGTCACCAAAGTGGCCCAATAACACTATGTTTATACCCATTTTGTAGATGATTTATGTCTAGATAATGTTCATATTATTGTGGGTACTTTAAAGTTTTATTGATCACTAGATATATAATATTACCCAAAGGTGAATTATTTAGTGATTGATGAATAAGAAAATGATAGATTATATGTATTTTATTTGTGTACGCATTGAATATCCAAAGATAACATGCATACTCAAATATACAATGTAATTTTATCAATTATTGTAGAAACTAAAAGCATCATTATGTGAACGTAGTATTTCATGTTTAATGCCCAAAGGTGTATCATGCAAATACTTTAATTATTTTATGTTAAATTCAAAGCACTGACAAGTATGTGTTATAATATTGCAGTATCGTCGTCTTTTTCACTTCATTCGCTGGCTTCATCTGTTCCAATGCTTACAGGAATAAATTTTCCTGATTGGTCTGAACAAGTCCAATTCAACCTTGGTGTGCTTGACCTCGATCTTGCACTCCAGATTGATAAGCCTCCTGATCTCACTGAGACCAGTACTGAAGTTCAAAAGACTCTCCATAAAGCTTGGGAAAAGTCGAACAGACTCAGCATTATGTTCATGCGAATGACAGTAGCAAACAACATTAAGACTACCTTACCCAAAACTGATAATGCAAAAGAATATCTCAAAATTATTGAGGACCGTTTTAGAAGTGCCGACAAGTCACTTGCTGGAACACTTATGAGCAAGCTTACCACCATAAAATTTGATGGAAGCGGTTCTATGCATGATCATGTCCTCGAAATGACCAACATAGCAGCTAAACTCAAAAATCTTGGGATGGCTGTAGATGATACTTTTCTAGTACAATTTATTTTGAACTCCTTACCTCCTGAGTATGGGCCATTTCATGTTCATTACAACACCATTAAGGATAAGTGGAACATAAATGAATTGGCAAGTATGATTGTGCAAGAGGAAGTAAGACTCAAACAACAAAGTATCAATACAGTTAATCTTACTATTCAAGAAGCAAGTAACCATAATGGAAAGAAGCGTATGAAGGGAAATAAACGCAAAACTTTCCTGGAAGATGGCACCAGTAATGGCAACAAGGGAAAGAAACAGAAGACTAAGAACTGTCATTTCTGCAAGAAACCTGGTCATTTCCAGGCTGATTGTCTGAAACGTAAAGCATGGTTCGAAAAGAAAGATAAGCCTTTGGCTTTTGTATGTTTCGAATCAAATTTAATTGAAGTTCCTTCTAATACTTGGTGGCTTGACTCTGGTGCTACTGTTCATGTTTCCAAAACAATGCAGGGATTCCGTACGACCCAAACCATAAAGCCAAATGAGCATTTCTTATACATGGGGAATGGAGTCAAGGTTCCTGTTAAAGCTCTAGGAACGTACCGATTATTTCTGTCTTCAGGATATTTCATTGATTTGTATCAAACCTTATATGTACCTTCTATTTCTAGAAATTTAGTGTCTATGTCAAAACTTGATAAACTTGGTTATTTATTCAACTTTGGTAATGAAAGTTTCAATTTGTTTAAGAATACTATTCACATAGGTTCTGGTATTCTTAATGATGGTTTATACAAATTTAATCTTGATGATACCTTCTCCAAAACTTTTTTAACTCTGCACCCCAAAATTGGAAACAAGAGAAAATTGATGGAAGAAAATTCATCATTCTTGTGGCATAAACGTCTTGGTCATATATCTAAGGAAAGAATTGGAAGATTAGTCAAGGATGACATTCTTCCAAAGTTAAATTTTAATGACTTTGATGTATGCGTTGATTGCATTAAGAGAAAGCAAACAAAGCATACTAAGAAAGGAGCCACAAGAAGTACTAAGCTTCTTGAAATAATACATACAGACATATGTGGACCTTTTGATGTTCCATCATTTGGTAGAGAAAAATATTTTATTACCTTTATCGATGACTTTTCACGTTATTGTTTTATTTATTTATTGCATGACAAATCTCAAGCTGTAGATGTCTTAGATATCTATATCAAGGAAGTCGAAAGGCAATTAAATAGAAAAGTCAAAATAGTAAGATCTGATAGAGGTGGTGAATATTATGGAAAATATAATGAATCGGGTCAATGTCCGGGTCTATTTGCTAAACTCCTTGAGAAACTTGGTATTTGTGCCCAATACACTATGCCAGGTACGCCTCAACAAAACGGAGTTGCAGAAAGACGCAATCGTACCTTACTTGAAATGGTTAGGAGTATGTTAAGCAATTCAACCTTACCCATATCATTGTGGATGCATGCACTTAAAACTGCTGTCTATATTCTAAACCGAGTTCCTAGTAAGGCAGTTCCAAAGACTCCTTTTGAACTATGGACCGGAAGAAAGCCCAGTTTAAAACATTTACATGTCTGGGGGTGTGCAGCAGAGATAAGAGTATATAATCCACATGAAAAGAAATTGGATTTTAGAACGATCAGTGGTAACTTTATAGGTTACCCAGAAAAATCCAAAGGTTATAGGTTTTATTGTTCAAACCATAGTACGAGAATCGTAGAATCCGGTAATGCAAGATTCCTAGAAAGTGTTGAAACTAGTGGGAGCAATGAACCTCAAAAAATAGTTCTTAAAGAAAATAGGGTACAAGTACCAATGGTACATTTGCCTTCAACTTCTCAACAAGGTGGTGTTCCTATGGATATTGTACCAAATAATAACCAAGAACAACACATTAATGATATTGCACCACAAAATAATATTAATAATGACCATAATGAGGTTGAAATAAACCATGAAGAGGTTATTGTTAATAATGAACAAATTGTCACACATGAAGCTGAAGTAGAACAACCACAACAGATGGAATTAAGGAGGTCTCAAAGACAAAGAAAATCAGCCATCTCGGATGACTTTGTGGTTTATCTACAAGAATTAGATTATGATCTAGGAATTGAAAGTGATCCAATAACATTTCCACAAGCCATAAAATGTGTCAATTCTAATAAATGGATTGATGCCATGAAAGAAGAGTTGGAATCAATGGCACATAATAAAGTTTGGGATTTAGTAGAATTGCCTGAAAACTCGAAAAGAGTTGATTGCAAGTGGGTCTTTAAGACCAAACGTGACTCAAATGGCAATATTGAATGATATAAAGCCAGATTAGTAGCCAAAGGTTACACTCAAAAGAATGGTATTGATTACAAGGAAACCTTCTCTCCTGTTTCAAAGAAGGATTCCCTTAGAATAATCATGGCATTGGTAGCTTATTATGATCTAGAGTTACACCAAATGGATATGAAAACAGCTTTTCTAAATAAAAATTTAGAAGAGGAAGTTTATATGGAACAACCGGAAGGTTTTCTGGTTGAGGGTAAGGAACACATGGTCTGTAAACTAAATAAATCAATTTATGGACTTAAGCAAGCTTCACGACAATGGTATCTTAAGTTTAACGATATCATTACATCTTTTGGTTTTAAAGAAAATATCGTTGACCGGTGTATATACCTAAAGATCAGTGGGAGTAAGTTTATATTTTTGGTTTTGTATGTTGATGATATATTGTTGGCAAGTAGTGATCTTGGTTTGTTGCATGAAACCAAGAAATATCTTTCTAAGAACTTTGAAATGAAAGATATGGGTGAGGCATCTTATGTGATAGGAATAGAAATATTTCGAGATCGATCACAAGGATTATTAGGCCTCTCTCAGAAAGAATATATCAATAGAGTTCTTCAAAGATATGGAATGAGTAATTGTAAAGCTGGTGTAATGCCAATTCAGAAAGGGGATAAATTTAGCCTTATGCAATGTCCTAAAAATAAATTAGAGCACCAGCAAATGGAAAGATTTCCTTATGCATCTCTAGTTGGTAGTCTTATGTATGCTCAAACTTGTACAAGACCGGATATTAGCTTTGCAATTGGTATGCTAGGCAGATACCAAAGCAATCCTGGAATTGAACATTGGAAAGCTGTAAAGAAAGTTCTCAGGTATCTACAAGGGACAAAGGACTACATGCTCACATATAGAAGATCTGATCACCTTGAAGTCATCGGTTACTCAGATTCAGATTTTGCTGGATGTATTGATACCAGAAAATCAACATTTGGTTATTTGTTCCTATTGGCTGGAGGAGCAATCTCATGGAAGAGTGCGAAGCAGAGCATCATAGCTTCGTCTACTATGGAAGCAGAATTCGTGGCATGCTTTGAAGCCACAATTCAAGCTTCATGGCTGCGTAAATTTATTTCAGGACTTGGAGTTGTCGACACTATTACCAAGCCGCTGAAAATTTATTGTGATAATGCAGCAGCAGTCTTCTTTTCTAAAATTGATAAATATTCCAACGGTGCCAAGCATATAGACTTGAAATATTTATCTGTTAAAGAACAAGTTCAGAAACAACGAGTGTCCATAGAACATTTGAATACAAAACTCATGATAGCGGATCCACTTACTAAAGGACTACAACCAAAGACCTTTTATGAACATGTTGAAAGAATGGGTCTTATGTGTAGTAAGAATTGAGAGCCATTATTGTAATCCTTATGTATTATGTTCTATGTGATTTGAGATCTCATCAATATATATATTTATTTCTGAATTATTTTTTCTTGTTTTCCAAATATTGTACAAATAATGGTTTGGATAAATGCTGATCGGAAATGTCTTGTTTAAGACTCTAATGTTGGACTCGAATGTTAAACTTCTAACTTATAGATCATACTGATAAATGTTCTAAAGGTTGTAGTACATGGAAGGAAAATATGTCTCTTAATTGACTTACAACCGCCATGACTCACATTTAGTAAATTTGTCATTATGGTGTTTAAGAATTAACCATATCAAGGTTTAAACTTAAGGTACTATCAATTGTCTTATCATATTGGCCAAGTGGGAGAATGTAAGAATTTATGTCCCACATGTATAATACAAATTGATATGTTGGTTGATTAATTGTATTTTCTTTATGGGAGAAAATACTTTATTGAAATATAGGAAATAGTCCTCTCTCACATCTCTATGAATAGACACACACCCATTTGTTGTCTTTTGGGAAGGGTTGCAATTTTTTGAAGGGACATAATGAATCATTAGATACATCATGAGATGTGTATAAAATGAGTCTCATTGTTCAAAAGAACATATCAAGTTCATAATTGCCTTCTTACCAAAATTGAAGAGTTGTTGAAGAGAAACGATTTCTAGATATCAAACATCTCGTATTACGAAATAGAGAAAGGTATACTTTTACGTTTCCGCATTATGTTTTATGATTAGTGAAAACATGATTCTCAAAAACAAAGATAACAAAAAAAACTGAAGAGAAGCTCCTTCCTTGGGTTGTCAAAACCACCGTTGCTCAAAGCAAGATTCGTCGTAAAGACGATCTGCTCCCAGGAACCAACAAGTTTATATATGAACTTCTGGAACGTTCAATGTCACCTTCGAAAATACTCGGAAAGCACCATGTGAGAGGGGGACACTCTGAACTGCATATGAAATGGTATACTCGGCTTTCCATCTGTATTCTCTCACTACTAGAATAAGCGGGTTTAGCGACATTTTTTTAGCGACGCCAAAGAAAACGTCGCTAAATTAGCGACTCTAACTAAAACCATCGCTAGACGTCACTAATTGGCGATATTTAGGGACGTTTAGCGACTTTTATTCAGTTTTTAAAATATTAGTCACTATAAGTTTAATTTAGGTCGCTAAAATATTTTATTTAGCGCCGTTTAACGACGTATTTAGCGACGTATTTAGCGACGTATGTCTTTTGTCCAGTTAGCAACGTCATTAGCGACGTGTTAGACGTCGCTAACTTAGCGACATAATTAGTGACGTCGCTAAAACGTCGCTAAATTTGTTTCATTTAGGGCTGATTCCCCCCATTTCTTTCGATCTCTCCCTCTCCCAAAATCCGCGGGGCCCCCTCCTCCCTCCCGGTGACCCCCCTCCGGCCGTGTCCTCCCTCCTCCTCCTCTAGGTAAACCCGCTCTCTCTTTCTCTCTCTCTCTCTCTATCTCTCTCACAGGACACACATGGCACTGACACTGACATGACACAAACACGTTACATACACTGACACAGACACGACACACACACGTGACCTAGGGTTAAGGTTAGGGTTAGGGTTTTTGACCTGGGGTTAGGGTTAGGATTTTTGACCTCGGGTTAGGGTTAGTTTACTTAGCACCTGTAAATCGGTACAAGGTATTCATTTGCAAATTAGCCCATAAACCAACACTCTAAAATACAAAAATTAGGTTATCAGGATTATGTTGATATAAGCAAGCTCATCGGGTCTGTGTAACAACTCAATTGTGTTTGGGTTTTTATGGAAACTTGATAAGTACCTGATGGGACAGCTCTGATACTTAACCCCTTACTCGCACAGCCTTGTACCCAACCTAAAGTCTATTATTACTGATACCAGTATACACCCCTTCCTATATGCCTAATGTCTGATACACTGCAAGGCTCCAACTTGTTGTTGCAAGGGAACAATAGTGTATAGCAGTCACTGTTGTTGGCTTCTATCATTCATAACTCGACTTTTCTCCCTCCTTAACTTGCTGTGTGCCATAGCTGCTACTGCTATCTGATAGGAGAAACTGTGTAGTTCCACACTCTCTAATGCACACATACTTGCAATCCCAACTCCACCTACTACTCTGCTTCCTGCCCATCCTATTACACACACTACTACACTTAACTCCAACTCCCCTTTTATCCTTACACAACCACATCAACTAGGACAATCCAACCTCATACATATAGGATGTCTGATACACTCCAGATGAACCCATGTATAACTCACCACTCTAGCCTAACATTTTTGCCTACTGGAACACACTTGCCAATACACATATAATGACTATCACTCCCCTTACCCATGATGCACACCAATATCATACTCACAAGTTACCACAGTGCAATACCTAAACACCTACACACACATGAGTACAGTTTATACCTCAACCCTGTGATAACCCCTTGCATCTCAACTGCATTGAACACCTATCACTCCCCTTACCCAAAGCAAACACATACGCACACGTATTGGCATTTAGTATACTGGACTATATCTCCTTATGCACACTGTTCCACCTATCCAATGCACACCACAGACCTCAATACTAATATCTAAAATATCCCAACTGAACACGATATTCAGTCTCCCATATGGGTACTTGCCTATCTTACATCTTGTCATAACAGACATTACATGAGCATTCAATTTCTAGTGCACAAACACATCCTCTAACTATCAAACTCTACTTGCAGTATACAATAGGATACCCTCTACCTGTTGTATCAGTATCAAACCTTTCATACTTCCTTAGAATCTGACACACTGCCTTTCCCAAACATCTGCATACCCACCTAATATATCCATCCATCTATATAGAAGACACCTAATTATAATATATATACACAATGTTAATACTCTATACATATAAGTATATAATATATGCATTAAGATACTCCCCACCACTAGACAATTTATCCATACTTCCTTAGAATCTGATACACTGCCTCCTCTAGGTAAACCCGCTCTCTCTCTCTCTCTCTCTATCTCTCTCTCTCACAGGACACACATAGCACTAATAGTGACACGACAGACACACGTTACAGATACTGACACAGACACGACACATACACTGACACGACACACACACGTGACCTAGGGTTAAGGTTAGGGTTAGGGTTAGGGTTAGGGTTTTTGACCTGGGGTTAGGGTTAGGGTTTTTGACCTCGGGTTAGGGTTAGTTTACTTAGCACCTGTAAATCGGGTTATCAGGATTAGGTTGATATAAGCAAGCTCATCGGGTCTGTGTAACAACTCAATTGTGTTTGGGTATCCTTTGTATATAATTTTGTCTATATACAATTTGTTGAACTTAATACTAATTTATTGTAAAAAAGGTATCATTTGTATATATTTTTGTCTTTATTACTTTTAGTTTAGTCTCATATCAGTAAACTTCGTTTGCAATATCATGTTTCCTTTTTGAACTAACTCTTTTATCCTTAGTTTGCAGTATCCGCCGATACCAATCCAATACGGTCGATACCTATACAGTTTGATATGTTCCGATCTGATATTGACCGATACCCGATAATGATCAATTATATTCTTTGTTTTTATCTATCTTACCAGATGGTACCCATGACCCGAGCATGTGCACGTCGCTTGAGAGAGACACCTCCTACTGTTAAGGAGGAAGTGATGCCTCCTACTGTTAAGAAGGAAGTTAAGGAGGAAGTGATGCCTCCTACTGTTAAGGAGAAAGTTAAGGAGGAAGTGATGCCTCCTACTGTTAAGGAGGAAGAGATACTACCTGCTGTATCTCAAACTGGAAGTTTCAGTCACCCAGCACCTATAGCGGCTGTATCTCAGACGGGAAGTTCCATTCACCCAGTACCTATACCGGAGATTGATCACATAGACGCTGTTTATGCGCAGTATCTGAGGGACTGGTATGTGCCCCAGCGTATTGGATATCCTCAAGATTGATACTGTGATGTTTCATATACTTTTATTGTGGTTATTGTGTGATTGTGATACTTATATATTATGCATTTTGTGTGCCTATGATACTTATATATTATGTATTTTGTGTGACTGTGATACTTTTATTTTTTGTGTATTGTATGACTGTGATACTTAAAAATTATCGGTGTTAAGTGTTCCACCGAAGGGGTCGGCGAACCCAGAGAATTCAACGGAGGACTGCTCCGGGTCTATTTTTAATTAAAAATTCATAAATTGCAAGAGATTGGTAATGTGATACTTAAAAATTACCGGTGTTGAGTGTTCCACCGAAGGGGTCGGCGAACCCAGAGAATTCAACGGAGGATTGCTCCGGGTCTATTTTTAATTAGAAATTCATAAATTACAGAAAATTGTATAGGTAATTTTTAACATTTTTTTTATTTTTCAATGATAATTTAGCGACGTTTAGCGACATTTAGCGACCTTTAGCACGCTTAGCGACGCTACTATACGTCGCTGATTACGTCGCTGAATAAGTCGCTAATTAGCGACGTTTAACAACGTTTATGTACGTCGCTAATTTACCGATGTTGCGTCGCTAAACGTCGCTAATTTTGCGACATATTTTAAGTCGCTAAAAAATATCGGTATAGCGATGTTTAGCGATGTTTTTCCTTTCAGCGACATGTTGATTTCCGACTTCTGTAAAGTGTCGCTAATTACGTCGCTAAATATAATTAGCGACATTTTTAGTCATTTAGCGACATTTTTTTACGTCGCTAATTTGACTTTTTCTGGTAGTATCTCTCCTCAAATAAAAGAGGAGGTCCTCTATATAAAGAAGAAAATAGCACCTATGCGGCCTGAGGAAACTCCAGGCCGCATAAGCGTTGACTAACCAGATCCCCCAAATCTGGGTGTACGAGCCGTCGATGTCGCAAGTCACGCTGCACTGCTCGAGACAGATACCGTCGCTAAATGCCAAAAATAGCTGCTCGCGCCGCCTGACACGCTATACTCTATGAGGCAGACAGTGCCGCCAAACGTCGAAAGTAGGTCATGTCCCCTCCACGTCAGACTCTCCATGCGGCACCTTGCCTCATGTCGACCAGGTCGCAAGGCCCTGGTGGCATGAGCACAAGCCGCTTGGGCACCAGGTCGCATATGCTCCTGGCAGCATGGGCACCGAGCCGTATGGGCACCGAGCTACATGGGCACCGAGCCACATGGGCACCTAGCCGCATGGGCACCGAGCCGCATGTGTACCGAGCCGCTGCGCACCGAGCCGCATGCTCACCTGGCCGTATAGCGCCTGGCAGCAAAGCGCCAGGCTACATATGCTACAAAGCGTGTGCCCGAGCTAGCAACCATGCATGCAACTTGCGCAAGAAAAGACCGCATAAGTGCCATGAGACGATGCTGACGTGTTAAGTGCAAAGTGCGCCAATAAAGTGCCACTTTGCGTCCTTGAGCACGAGCCCGAGTCCGAGTACGAGTCGCTAAGCCCCTGCGGGATTTAGCTCCTAAGGAAAACTTCCCAAAGGTGTTGACAAAATAAAAATTGTCATAATAGAGTTCACACTTAATCCCTCTAGGAAAAGTCAACCCACATGGGCCTCCACTCCATGTGCATATACTAATACTAAGCATAGCTATATATTGAGATATACACATTGGTGGTTTTTTAATGTGGGACTAAAACTCCCAAATCCAAGTGGAAAACACCAACAATCCCCCACATATATAACAATATATGGTTGAGAGTTTCTCACAGTGACTGTCATCATGCATTAGGATAGATGTCGCCGACGACTTGAATCTTCCAACATGGGTCAAACAACAGTACGATACAAGAATGAACTATGCCTTGAATTCTGCACCATAGCTGCCATTCTTCCCACTCACACAATGACCTCAGCTGTGCCATTTGGTCACACATTAAAGGCCCTGTGCTGACCGAGATGCATGACAACCTGGCCGTATAGCGCCTGACTGTAAAGTGCCAGGCCTCATGCGCTATGAAGTGTGCGCCCGAGCTAGCAACCATGCATGCAACTCGCGCAAAAAAAGAGCCCATAAGCGCCATGCAACGATGCTGACGTGCTAAGTGCAAAGTGCGCCAACAAAGCGCCACTTTGTATCCTTGAGTAAAAGCCCGAGTCTGAGTCCGAGTCCGAGTCACTAAGCCCCTACGGGGCTTAGCTCCTATGAAAAACTTCCCAAAGGTGGTGACAAAACAAAGATTGTCATAATGGAGTTCATACTTAATCCCTCTAGGAAAAGTTAACCCACAAGGGTGTCATGCCCCAGTCCCAAAATACGTAGGACTAGAAACACGTAAGCATGTCAGCCGTATGTATATGACAACTCCAATATATGGATCCATAATACACACGATGCTGTAATATGAATATAAACTCATATGTGGTATATATATAATCACCAGTCACAGATATACTTAATCTCATCCACACAACAAGTCACAAAAAGGAAATAACTAAACTAGAATAATGAGCCTGAATAATAAAAAACTAATAGTCAGGTGGAGACAAATCCACTACCAATTACTATATCAAAACTAGAATGAGAGAGGAGGGTAATCTCCAATATAAATAAGGTGATGACAGAAGTGTATCAGCTAAGAAGATCCATCACTAGATATAATCAAGGATGCTCAGAAGGTAAGGCCTCCTCGGAAGAGATAAGTGGTAAGTCCTGATCCGTACTCCTACGAATAGTCATGAACATCTACACCTGGAAAGGGACCAGGTCCCCAGAGGGACGTAACAAGATACATAGAAGCAAGCCAATTTGAATACAGTAAACATGCATAATGTTTGAAAATATATAAGTACGTTTTACAAGAAAATCTATATGAATGCAAATGAGGATAACTTTTTGACGTATGGGCAAGGGTAGGCTACTCGATCTAAGCCTCATAACTCACATACCCGTCTAGAACATCATCAGCCGATATACCGCGGGGGTAGCGACCCTCGTGACTCCATCAATCGATATACCGCGGGGGTAGCAACCATCGAACATGAATACCATAGTGCATGCTAGTTACTACGGTTTACCAGAGTGGTTAAAGCCCATACGCCTACTGATTGTCCTCTATGATACTAAGTGTCAAGTGTGTGTCAACATATCTAATATATAGTAACGAATGAAAGAAACTACACATGCAATGAATATACAGAAATGCAATAAATATATAGAAATATAATAAGCATGCAAAATACTGTAAACAATTTGGCAAGATATCTTGCTTGGTAAGAAAGCTGCAAAGTGTAACGTCCAGGAGTCAAACACAAAGTATCAGAAACTACGGTCTCAGAATGAACGTTTCCGGATGCTGAAATAAATATCTCCAATGTTCCCATAATAAGTGAGATAGCTAGAAAATACTACTCTTTCGTCCAATTTGGACACAGCGACAAAAACGGTAATTTCGGGTCAAAATGGGTCCATATGTGGGCCACCTTGCACCAAAAAGTGTGCCAGGGGTAAAGGTCTCTAAATGGGACAAAATTATAAGTTAAACAAATTCTAAACGTCAATACAAACACAACGGTGCGTCCAATTTTGGATTCCGGTGAGACGAACACAAATTTCCTCAAAAAGTAAACTGTAGGGCCCGCAAATAGGCGACTTGGTCAACTGTCTCAGAATCATGTGAAACATGGATTACAGGACCAGCGTGATACAACGAATCCAATGACACAATTTTTTGTCACGTTATGACGAGCGTACACTAAATGGTACGATATTTTGTAAAAGTCGCGATACGGGGACTTTTTGCGGATACGGGGTAATTTTGACGCGCACACGCATCCAAATCAGTTTCTGCGAAAGCCCACATGTCTGGGTATACCGTGCGCATATTTTGGTACACTTGGTACACGACGGGGCGGTCCTGTTTGGCGGGGCGTGCTCCGTATCATAAATTTTTGTGTTTCAAAAAATAGATTTTTATGGATTTTTAACTTAATTTAATTCAGCATACAACATGAAATAAAATAATATAATTGATAAAAAATAATCTAGGTTAGGTGGTCTTCATATAGTAAAAGGAAAAACTAAGTTCGGATCTCTGTGGTGGGAGATACGAGTCCGTAAACAGGGGTGGTTGCAATAGATTTTTGAGATTAAATGTCGTGATTTTTCTTGACTTGGCATCAATTTTTACCTAGATTTGCATGTTGTACGATGGAAACTAATCTATGGTATTGGAAGAGGGATAGGTCAGGATCATACCGGTAAAAATAGGGTTAAGTTTGGTCAAGCGAGGGCGCGGGAATCGAAGCGTGAACACAGGTACACTGCAGTTCAGTTTCTGTCGTGGGGTTGTGCGCGGTCACACGACGGGCGGCGCTGGTGGTCGGGGTGGTTCGAGGCTGGCGGAGGTCGCTGCTGGAGGTCGTCGCTCAGATTGGGAGATGAAGATTAGGGTTAGGGTTTATGTGATGGTGAAGCATATATATAGAGAAGGAGAGCGGGGGGGGGGGGTCGCGCTCAGCACTGCGCGGGGGGTTGGGGGGTAGCCGCTACTGTGGCTTTAGTTAAATGCAAACGGGTTGGTTAGTAGGAAAGTAAGGGTTGCGGGTTGGTTAGGGTTTTAAGCCCATTATGGTTTCTAACTCTTATTCTTTTTCTTTTTCTTTTTATTTCATTTCTAATTCTATCTCTATTCTCTTTTATAATAAGCTATATATATATATATATATATATATATACATAGAAAATTCTAAAAATTATATTTTAGAGCATTCAATTAATCTGTCAGTCGTCCACAGGGTCTCCTACATGTAAATAATTAAAAAAAATTATAATTGCTCCATAAATCCTCTAAATGCACCATCACCTAAAATAAAAATCCAATAAATTCTATTTCCTCCAATTAGCTAATAAATGCAAATAATTAATTAATTAAATAAATAATACGGTTTAAAAAAATAGGGGTTTTATATTATACCCAACTTACAAAAATTTCGTCCTCAAAATTGACACTAACTCATTTTCATAATAATCACTATAGCTATTTTACTACATTGCTATCTAGCAGTGCTTCCTAAAGTCATGGTCTGCCATTTTAATACTTCTCATTTATTATCCATACACTATCCTATTATCCTCTAACTCGTCTACACTACCCAACTTATAAGAGTTCTACTAGTAGTCACAGTCTCTTGAGGCTATTGTCTAAGTTGTAAGACGAATATATTTATTGGGTCAAGAATCTTGGGGTACTTGTCTTGAATCTCACAACCATGATTTTTCTTTGTAATCGTCAAGTATCGTAGTCTAATACTGCCATGCCACCTGATCAATATGTTTGCAAATACTTCGACTACTCTACTATAACGGTTTAGCTGCAGCTGTCGCTACTCCGCCAGCGATTTTTCATAGTTATTAGTTCGTAACAAGTGCCTTCAACTATTTTTTAGGCTTAGTCTAAGTTTTAGGGCAACACTTTAGGTCTTGACTAATCTTTATAAAACTATTGGAAGTATGAACAAATTCAACAGTCTAACAAATTTCTATTAGCCTAAGGGATGCTATACATGGTTTTTAAAATAATAAAAGGATACAGATATTGCTATAGTGCATATACATAAGGGTATTTATTAAGAACTCATCATTTAGTTATCAATAATTACTAACACATTTATGTTTTAACTAACAAAATAAGGGTGAGGTTGAAGTAAATCAACAATCTATGATGGCACGAAAGGACGCAACTATGATTGGAAGATTTAAGCATGGGACAAGGAATGGATAAAGAAGAGAAGATGTGCCACCCAAGAGGGCGAGATGGTGATAGAAAGAGAATACTACTGCTGCTACGCGTGTCATCTATTAGCATTACGTATATGTCATCTAGGTAGAATATCAATACATCCTCATATATGCTAAACTACCTTATATATAATTCTACGCCTATTTATACATCTAAGATCTTGTGTCACAATGGGGTCATAAGTATGAAATAATACATATCACTAAGGTCATACCTGTATCTACGACTTCCTGTGTCTGTGCTCCTTATTTGTCATCATGAGTGCTTGGCCTATGGAGTATATCTGGTACTATCTGTGTATCAACTTATACTAAGCATGAACGTTCATCTTTCCAAAATAGGAGAAGACGGAAAACAACAATAAAGAGTTCAAGGAGGAGATGATAGAATACAAGTACGGGATTCAAAGGGATTAGAGAATTCGAAAGGGAGTTGCCAAGGCAGTTGTAGATTGAAACCTTATTTTGGTAAATTCCTATTCGCATATTCATATCAGAACAGTTATGTACCTGGCATGATATGCTCTGACCAGTCTAGAGGGCAAGTATATTTGTCTAACAAGTTGAGTCAACTATATCTCAATCCACATAAAGTAGTGATACAAAGAGCGAACCAAGCGCACTACGGTTGATCAGACCATAATACACCGATTCTGATTTAGACAATGTTTTAGTGTGGGCCCCCAATAATACATATGTTATGAACAGGCTCAATAAAAGAATAAGCTTGCAAAAGTAGGCTATAATGGTAGCATAAGTCAAGATAGTAAAATAATATAAGTACGCTGGATTATAATGGAGGAAGGTACATAATAATCTAAGTTTACCAAGAAGATCGGTGTTGTGCCTCTACAGTTGCCATACTAATTTCTTGTCTAAGTCTAAAGTTAACCAAATGGGTGTATGGGCCTCTAAGTTATACAGCCTAGATAAGCACTATCTTTTTATGCAAGTCTATAGTTGGTGTTATTCATTTATACTTCATTACTTGGTCAGAAGGACTATGTAATACTAGGTCATGAGGCATACTACCAAACATATAAAGATTTAAATAATAGTGTTATTGAATACTATAGTATATATATCTGGTACAAGTCATCTTCCTAACCCCTATCAAGCACGAAGGAAAGATTGACATTGAGAAAGGATCAAGCAAGATGCAATGCAAGCAATCAAATGAGAATGCAAAATAATATTAAGGACGGTGATTAAATAAGTGGATGAGATCCTATATTCTAATCCTATGTGCAGGCTTGCTCGGTACGGTAACGTAATTGAGACAAAATGCTCTCGACCTGCATGGGCCACCACAAAAATATGTCACGTTCCAGTCCCAAAATACGTAGGATTAGGAACACGTAAGCATGCCAGCCGTATGTATATGGCAACTCTAATATATGAATACCATAATACACACGTACATTGTAATATGAATATAAACTCACATGTAGTATATATATAGTCACCAGTCACAGATATACTAAATCTCATCCACACAACAAGTCACAAAAAGAAAATAACTAAACTAGAATAATGAGTCTGAATAATCCAAAACTAATAGTCGGGTGGAGACAAATCCACTACCAATGACTATATCAAAACTAGAATGAGAGAGGGGGTAATCTCCAATATAAATAAGGTGATGACAGAAGTGTATCAGCTAAGAAGATCCATCGCTAGATATAATCAAGGATGCTCAAAAGATAAGGCCTCCTCGAAAGAGATAAGTGGTAAGTCCTGATCCGTGCTCCTGCGAATAGTCATGAACATCTACACCTGAAAAGGGACCAGGTCCTCAGAGGGACGTAACAAGATACATAAAAGCAAGCCAATTTGAATACAGTAAACATGCATAATGTTTGAAAATATATAAGTACGCTATATAAGACAATCTATATGAATACAAATGAGGATAACTTTTCAACGTATAGGCAAGGGTAGGCTACTCGATCTAAGCCTCATAACTCACATACCCGTCTAGAACATCATCAGCCGATATACCGTGGGGGTAGCGACCCTCGTGACTCCATCAATCGACATACCACGGGGGTAGCGACCCTCGTGACTCCATCAATCGATATACCGCAGGGGTAGCAGCTATCGAACACGACTACCATAGTGCGTGCTAGTTACTACGGTTCACCAGAGTGGTTAAAGCCCATACGCCTATTGATTGTCCTCTATGATACTAAGTGTCAAGTGTGTGTCAACATATCTAATATAGTAAGGACTAAAAGAAACTACACATGCAATGAATATACAGAAATATAATAAGTATGCAAAGTACTATAAACAATTTGGCAAGGTATCTTGCCTGGTAATAAAAGCTGCAAAGTGTAACGTCTAGGAGTCAAGCACACAGGATCAGAAACTACGGTCTCAGAATGAACGTCTCCGGATGCTGAAATAAATATCACCAATATTCCCATAATAAGCGAGATAGCTAGAAAATACTACTCTTTCGTCCAATTTGGACACAGGAACAAAAACGATAATTTTGGGTCAAAGCGGGGTCCACATGTGGGTCACCTTGCATCGAAAAGCATGATAGGGGTAAAGGTCTCTAAATGGGACAAAATTATAGATCAAATCAATTCTAAATGTCAATACGAACTCAACGGTGCATCCAATTTTGGATTCCGGTGAGTCGAACACAAATTAGTCCAAAAAGTCAACCGTAGGGCCCGCAAATAGGCGACTTGGTCAACTGTCTCAGAATCGCGTGAAACTTGTATCATAGGACCAGTGTGATACCACAAATCCAATGGCGTCGATTTTTACCTAGGTTTGCATGCTCTACGATGGAAACTAATCTACGGGATTGGAAGATGGATAGGTCGGGATCATACCAGTAAAAACGGGGTTGAGTTTGGTCGAGCGATGGCTCGAGTTTGGTCGAGCGAGGGTGCGAGAATCAAAGCGTGAACACAGGTACGATGCAGTTCAATTTCTGTCGTGGGGTTGTGCGCGGTCACGCGGCGGGCGACGTTGGTGGTCGGCGGTGGTTCGAGGGTGGCGGCGGTGGCTGCTGGAGGTCGGTGCTCAGATGGGAAGATAAAGATTAAGGTTAGGGTTTATGTGATGGTGAAGCATATATATAGAGAAGGAGAGCAGGGGGGAGGGGGTCGCGCTCAGCGCTGCGCGGGGGGTTGGGGGGTAGCCGCTGCTGTGGCTTTATTTAAATGCAAACGGGTTGGTTAGTAGGAAAGTAAGGGTTGCGGGTTGGTTAGGGTTTTAAGCCCATTAAGGTTTCTAACTCTTATTCTTTTTCTTTTTCTTTTTCTTTTTATTTCATTTCAAATTCTATTTCTATTCTCTTTTATAATAAGCTATATATATATATATATATATAGGAAATTCTAGAAATTATATTTTAGATCATTCAATTAATCTGTCAGTCGTCCGCAGGGTCTCCTATATGTAAATAATTAAGAAAAATTATAATTGCTCCATAAATCCTCTAAATGCACCATAACCTAAAATAAAAATCCAATAAATTCTATTTCCACTAATTAGCTAATAAATGCAAATAATTAATTAATACGATTTAAAAAAAATTAGGGGTTTTACAATGGGCCTCCACCCCATGTGCATATACCAATACTAAGCATAGCTATATATTGAGATATACACATTGGTGATTTTCCAATGTAGGACTAAAACTTCCAAAACCAAGTGGAAAATACCAACAATCCCCCACATATATTATAATATATAGTTGAACGTTTCTCACAGTGACTGTCATCATGCATTAGGATAGATGTTGCCGACGACTTGAATCTTCCCGTATAGGTCAAACAACAGTATGACACAAGAATGGACTAGGCCTTGAATTCTGCACCATATCTGTTATTCTTCCCACTCACACAATGACCTCGGTTGTGCCATCCGGTCGCACGTTAAAGGCCCTGTGCTGACCTGGTCTCAGTACATGTATCTTGGGCGTCTACAAGCTTTTTCTCTAGAGGTGGCCTACATCTCTGTCCATACACTTAGGTGAGTTCTTTTACTATAGAGAGTTTATTATCCGGCATGAAGCCTTTCGCTTCTGTGTGGTGCTACACCGCTATGACATGGCCACCCAAGCTCGAGGATCCCCCTCTTGTGGTGTCATACCACTGCAGCATGAGGACAGAGGCCTCTTAGTAGTGTCGTTACTACATACAATATGGACCCTTGTGCTCCTGTGCGGTGCTACGCCGCTGTAACATGGCTTAAAGCCGAGGTTCACTCTCTCATGTGGTATCACCTACTGTAGCATGAGGTCACAGGCCTCTTAGTAGTATTGTACTACTTTCCAGCATGAAGTCTTGCACTTTCGTGTGGTGCTATGCCCCTGTGACATGGCTCGAAGCTGAGGTTCACTCCCTCATGTGGTGTCATCCACTGTAGCATGAGGTCACATGCCTCTTTGTAGTGCTGTACTACCACTCTCTATTTCTTTTCAACATTAGGCTACCTTCCTATGTCCAGTGCTACCACCGCTGTGACATAGCTCGAAGCCGAGATTCACTTTCTCGTATGGTGTCACACCACTGTAGCATGGGATACAAGTCCCTTGTAGTGCTAAAACTACTCGTGCTTCCTATAATGCATGTCGGACATTCACTCTGCTTGAGAACTCATTAAGGCGTCAAAGCCATCCTCCCACAGGAAATGTTTTGATCAAGAACAAATAGTAGACCATTATGGTTTTGGGTACGTATCCCATAATGTCCCTGGGGACTGCCTACTGTACCTGATATTCTCCTGGTCAATGGTCCTCCCTTGAACTAATAGCTAGATGCCTAGTAGATTTTTCATTGAACTAATAGCATAAAACTAAATAGTAGGATTGCAGAGACGTAATACCATAGGTCCTCCAAGCCCATATCTATTGTGTCATTGGCTATTTGTGGTGTTACTGTCGCAGTGACATGGCCTGCAACCGAGGCTTCACCCTGTCACCCTCATTTTTCCAAATAAGGGTAGATTAGTCATTTTGCCTGGTTATTTTATTTTTGATAATTTAATAATAATTAGTGTGCTACTTATTTAATTTGTGACTTGTATTATTTAATTATAGATAATGGGCTAACCTATTAGTTAGACTTGACACTAGTGAACCCAATTAGACTTGTCATGACAATATTTGAGCCCAATATGGATTAGGCCCATTAAACCCATTTTCATTAGTTAATTAGAAGGATTAGTCTAATTAGCATTAGTTTAGAGACTTTCCAAATTATTCTTTCTTAATTATTCCTCATATTTAGCATATAGGGGCATAGTTGACATTGACAATTGCTTAGGAGAGGGAAAACATAGGGGCCGACCACATATAATCATTCTCTCTCTCTCTCTCTCTCTCTCTCTCTCTCTTCTCTTCATTTGCACTCATTTCTAGATCCCTAAATTCTTAGATCACAATTCACTTTATTCCTCCATCAATCCTTTCAATTTATTCACATTCTCTTTCATTTTTACCAAACAAGGAGCATTGGAGCTTGGAGTTGCTAGGAGCACTTGGAAGAGGAGCTTGTGGTAAGGCGATCATGTCTGGATCGTGTCCATTGTGTATTCATTAGAAATCCATCTTCCAATAGGTATAGATGCAAATTTTCCTTTATTCTAGCTTCTAAATCATACATTTGACTCTTAAAAATACCCCAATGGCATAGGGCTACATATAGGAAGAAATTCTAGGCTAAATTGTTGTGTATTATAATTTTTACATAGGTCTTTGTGTCCTTTTTGGGGCAATTATAGGATTGACATATCAAGTGTGTGTCATGAGACCATTTTGGTCTAATTAGACTTAAATCGGAATTGTGAGACTAGATACATGTCCACAATTGGACACGAGTAGGCCGTATCACGATACGGTGTGATACTTTGGTATACAAGACTCATTTTGGGTGATTTGGGTAATTACTCCTCAATTCCTATTGTAACTAGTTATATTACTCACATAATGATTTTTTTTGTTATGTATAATTGGTATTTATTAGTTATGGGGAGTCTTGATACTATGAATGAGAGAGTATCATGGGAATTTCTAACTGTGCACTAGAGCCGTTTGAGAATTTGACTTAGAGAAGTGTGTTAGTGTATATGTATATATGTAATTGTGTTAGAGTTATTGTCGTCTGTGGTTAGAGTTGTTGTTGAGGGTGGTATCTTATAGAGGGTTTTGGTATAGGTTATTATGGATGTGTGTATGGTGCATGTAGTATGACTTTGTGTCAAGTATCATAACAGTGGGGATTTGTACTCACTATAAACTGAGAAATGGAGTGGTAACTGTGACTGGGGGTCTTGTGTGTTTGTGTGTAAGGTGTTGGAGTATGGAGTTGAGTTCAGTTTCAGTGTATTGGAGGACAAGTTAAGCACCTTGTAGGTTAGGATAATGAGAAGGTATGCACTAAAATGGAGGAAATCACCTAGATGTGCAAGTACATGTAGGGGGGGAGATTCGGGTTATTGTGGGTGATGTTGGACTGTTAGCAGCATAATTTTGAGCAGTAGTATCAGGTAGTAATATGTTGTGGATCCTGCTGCAGTTGAATGGTAGGTGTTGGTTGCAGATCAATAAGGAGTGTTGTAGTTGGATTCAACAATGCACTGCTTAAGCCAATTGTGAGGTGGTTGGAAGCTCGGGTAGTAAGGGGTTTGATGCAGTTGCTTTAGTTTATGTCTGTGGGTATCTTATCTACCTGTGTATCAGGAGACGAGTGTAGCGGTTGGGGGTCGGGTATCAGTGTATTAGAGAGTGTCTTGTATCAGTGATTTGTATATAGGCCAATAAAGGAAGACTGTAGGTGACTTGCTGTTGTGCTTTTAGTACTGTAGTAAAGGAGGGAACTAGCACAGTAGCAGCAAGACAAACTTGGAGACTCGAGTATGGGTTCAATGCAGATCTTGTACTGCATTTAGTAGGCCTGCATAGATGTTCTATTGAGTGTTGCATTAGAAGCATTGAAGTAAGCTGGAATGAAGTGCCAGTTGTGCTTAAGTGATGTTTATCAGTGCCAAGATGGTTGGTGGCTATTGTTTTGATGTGGGGTAGATGTGAGGGTATTTAATGTAGCATTTGGGAAAGCTCGGGTTAGCAGCAGCCAAGGGGGGACTTGGTGGTCAGCAATAGGCTTATCAGCATTGCAGTAGCAGTTGTCTTAGCACCTACAAACAGTAAGGTAAGTTGGTTACTAGGTTGCACTGCACAGGTGTGCATGTGAGATTGGATTCGTTTGCAGAGAAGTGTTCAAGTAAGAGGTTATGTGAGCATATAGCTCAATTGCAGGCAAGGTATTAGAATATAAGGTTGATGTAATATGTTGTGGGTGTTAGGGTACCATTTAGTGAGTGTCTGGAGGTATCATGGGTAGTATAAGTGTACGAGGATAGGGTATTTGTTACTGTAGGTATCAGTATCCACTAATACTTGAGTATCCATGAGCAGAGGAAATTTAGAGCAATAAATGTTGTTGTTATAGGCAACATGTTGGATTGGGGTATGAGCAAGTGATTTACTTATATCTGGTGTTTGTGAGTATCTTGATGAGTGGTTAGTATTAGTGAGATACACTACCTGGGTATCAATGTGATACTTAAGAATCATTGATTAGAGTTCTAAGGTGTGTTCTAGTGTCAAGTTGGATTATGGAGGGGAGTCATAGATGAGTGTTAAGTAAGGGTATTGAGTTAGGGTGTTTACTAATAATGAGGTATTAGCAATGTTAAGGCATGATAAGGTAAGTTATAGGTTATGAATAATAGTTAGGGTGAGTTGAGTTATGAACTTAGGTATTGAGTTAAGGTAGAGGTTAGTATTGGTATTGGGATACGAATAGCTAGATTGATATTGATACCAAGGATTGGCTCAAAGTCAAGGTAATCAATACTAAGGTAATTTAGACAGTAGATAACTAGTATATATATATATATATATATATATATATATATATATATATATATATATATATATATATATATACTCAGTGTTTGGTGTCATAGTGTCTAATATTAGCTAGTATAACCTAGTATAACAGGGTATGGACCTAGAAACCTATGTATAGACTAGTGTTACCTAGAATTGACTAGTTTGACCAAGTTTGACTAGTTTGACTTAGAGTTGTCCTAGTTTGGCTATTTTGACATAGTTTGATCTAGAAAAGGCTTGAGACCTAAAAATTAACTAGTTTAACTTCATTATCATTACAAAATACTATTTTGACTTGATATTCCATACTTAGGTCTTTGAGGCACTGATACGGATATTGTGTGATACTTTATCCCGGATTTCAGGAGAGTACATTCTCTGATAGTTTTCTTACTTGATATTTATTATAATGCATGTATTTAGTGATATCTTATTTGATTCCTAACATGATGGTTACACAGACTGGTATATAGTGGATTTCTGTCATGAGATGTTACTCTATCATGATTACCTTGTATATCTCATTGATTATATAGACCATGATCATCATGCTCGTATTATAGACCTTGCATCATGATTATCGTGTTGTGACGTATCATGACTTGGATCCATCATACTAGTCAGGGGTAGGAGTGCTAAGTAGATATGTGATCAACCATTTTTAGACATTGTAGATATCATAGACATTGTATGATAGCTAACCACTTATGTGATTAAGTCGTACCATCGCAGACATTATTTGATAGCTGATCATACCTTACCAGTTTGATTGAGCCGTACTATTGTAGACATCGTATAGTATCGTGGATGATTGATCACATATTGAAGTAGTACTTCAAAGACACAGTCAATCTAGTTCAGTCTTTCCAGTATTGTTTCATATTATTGTCTATTACCACATTGTACATGTCTATTTATTTTTCCCATATTATTGTTTATTGCCTATTGTATCTGCCTATTTATTTTCCATTGCTTATTCTGTTATGATATTGTATGTTTATATCATCATGTATTTTATTATTATTTACAGTATTATAGTTTCTACCATATATTTGAACTACTGTTAGGGTTGTACTCGTTCCTTCCTGACTGAATATATTTTTCAGATGATTGGCTAGAGGCGATGTGTCCTACCTATTACGGGCCACAAGATGGCGAGACCGTAGAGAATGTTTAGTAGTACCATCAGTTAGAGAATTTTATATTATTCTTTGTGATATTGTATTGCGCTAGTTACTAGACTTTATGGCATGTACTACATTTGAGATTATGTGTTGAGATTAAATTTTTGAGACTTGGTCTTGTGATGTATGAAAACTCTTGTTCTCTTCTTCTATTTCATATTGTACCTTTTATCTTCCGTTAGTTCTTATTGCGATTGAGTATTGATTACCAATTATGATATAGCATATTATCCTCCAATTAGAGTTGAGATAGCATGACAGGTACCTTATACATATTGTGTGAGATATTTAGATAGTATTGTTGACCTAGACAACGTTCTACCATCGATGATGCGGCGTAGGCTGGACGTACCCACATGCTCGTGCCCCTACACCGGGTACAGATTATGACAACCCTATTGAGGTACCTCATAGTGGTGTCACCCCATAGTAATATGGAGTACTGCACTCCATTATAGTCTATGCAGTACTACAACCGCTGTGACATGGCCCGAAGCTGAGGCTTTACCCTATCGAGGTACCATATGGTGTTGTCACCCCACGGTAGCATGGAGTACTTCGCTCCTTTATAGTTCTTATGATCAGCTGGCACTTATGGCCTATAATGAACGGATCCGCCAGAATCACCTAGCTTCGGATGTTAACCACTATAATGATCCATGCTAGTTGTGCTTATTCAGTGTTCAATGTTGGCCTGTTATGAACGAATCTGCCAGAATCAGTTGGCTCCGAACATTAACCTCTGTAATGATACACACTGGTTATGCTCATTCAGTGTTTTGTACTGGCCTGTTATGAACGGATCTGCCAGAATCACCAGGCTCCGAACTTTTAGCCACTATAATGATCCATGATAGCGTGCTCATTCAGTGTTATGTGTTGGCCTGTTAAGAATGGATCCGTCAGAATCACCTGGCTCCGAATACTAACCACTGTAATGATCCATACTGGCTGTGCTCATTCAGTATTTAACATTTTATCCGCATAGTTTTTATCTGCACAGTTCTCTTCAGACATTTGAAGAGATAAATAGATGCCACTATTGCAGCTTTCTAGTTTTTACAGTATGTCGGTATTACCCGAATCTATGTACTAACTATAGGAAGATCATTTCAGAGATTCCAGAGACATTATGCTTAATATGTTGCAGTTGATAGTGCATAGAACTTTGAGAGTAAAGACTGCTTCTTCGACTTCCACGATCTAGCAGTACCACTCCCGGAGAAGTCACATCCTCCTGTAGTTCTTTCACTCTTCTTTCTTGAGCACCAACTGGCATCACTGAAGCCTTCCATCATATCCAGATAACTGTTGTAGTGCAGGATATACCAATGAGTTCACTTGAGAATTTTGACAACTCTCTTCACAGCTTTCAGTATTCAACAATACACATACTACTAGTGAACTGACTCAGCATCCCTACAGTGAAATCTATATCAGGCCTGGTGGTACTCACAGCTTGAATTATTCACCTGATGATGCTTGAGTATACCAACTGTTTGATTCCTTCCCTTGGATAAGGCTTCATCTCCATGTCACAACTGAGAAGTATCGTCCCTGATACCTAAAACGTGTGATCAAATCTTCATGCACAATGCTTATGACTGAGCAAGCCCCCCCGGTATCTGGATTATCTTATATCCTTAAGGATGACATCTGTAATCCCATGTCCTAAGTTTGGATAAAAGGATATCTTTATTCTAGTGACACTTCTATATCCGCAATTGGGATTAACAAGTCGTCCACATAGATAAAAAAGATGACGCATTTATTATCAGTGAACCTTGTGTAAGTACACTCCTAGTTTGTCTCTCTGATCCTACGACAACTTTGACTAGATGACTTGTCAAACTTCTGCTGCCACATCCTGGAATTTTCTTCAGGCCATTTTGAGATATTACTAACCCGCAGACTATCTTCAAATCTGAATGATAATAGTTCTGTCTATTTTTCGTGAATCTCTCATGACCGTCTTCCTACATCTGATAAATAATCAGCTTATGAATAATAGCTACATCAATCATCATCCTGATATATGACACCCTCAACAAGGTACCTAAGAACTCAATCCCCTATTATCTGAAAAAACCCTTAGGCTACAAGCCTATTCATGAACTCAACTATTCTAGATGGTTCCATTTTTTTCTACCGAAGATATATAAGCATCTGAAAGGTTTAGCTCTTTCAGGCAGATTGATCAACATTCAAGTGTTGATATGGGGTCAATCTCTCATTGGACTGCCTCCTCTTAGCAGACTAAGTCTCTAGTCTTTATTGTCTCATCATAGGTAAGTAGGACGACCTCCATATGATAGGTGATAAGATTATTTTTGGTCCTTCGACCTTCTGATTTTTCTAGCTGACTGCTCTTCGAGTTCTGGTTCAAATATTGTCTCTTAAAAGATAACTCCTTCTTGGACTATGTCTTCTTCTACAGAAGTGCCAAAAACTCTGGCTGATATGATCCTTCAAAAAAAAAACCACAATCAAACGATATCCATGTGGATCTAACTTTGAACCAGAGTTATATCAGAAGTGACGAACGGTACTTAGGACATGACCGTAAGTGCAACCTTCTTCCACAAACAATCTGGAAGACCCTTTGTACAAAAATATAGAAATTATCATTACTGTCAACTGCTGGTCCTTCCTATCTGCACCTTCAAAGGACTGGGAGAGTACGAGGATGTCGTTCTATAGTCAATTCCATGTTCTAGGTTGAATGATACGAATCCAAAGAATGATGCATGTTCTATAGTCAATTTCATGTTCTAAGATGAACAATGTGAATCCAAAGAACGATGTATATTCCATAGTCAATTCCATGTTCTAAGCTGGATGATGTGAATCCAAATAACAATGTCCTCCGTCTTGACAACTTCTAAGTCTATTGAGTTATAGACCGGTATGACGCTCAGCTCCAAACTTGAAGTCCCTGAGGTTCTCGAATGCTTCATTCTTCGATTATGCGAAGATACACGAACACGTTTCCTGAAAAATCGTCAAAGAAAGAAGTGATAAACCACTACCAGAATAAGACAAATTAGCGACGCAGGAAAGAGTCGCCAAATTGCTAAATTACGTCGCTAATACTAAGTAGCGACGTTTTTAGCATCATTTTGATTTAGTCGCCAAAAAGCTAGTTGTTGATCAAAACGACGTCAGAAAATGTCGTTATCGCGACGTAATTTAGCTTCGTTACAAAGTCGCAAGAATGGCGACTCTTAGCGTCGTTGGTCGCCAAATTTGTGATATTTTATTTTAGTCGGTAATTATCATTAAATTTAGCGACAACTTATGACATAATCAGCAACGAAAAGTTGACATGGATAAAATTGTCATGTTAGCAATATTTAGCGACGTTTAGTGACGATCAGCGACGTAAAATAAATTATTTGACAGTTTAGCAACGTCATTAGCGACTCCTATGGACGTCATTGAACTTCACTAATGTCGCTGAACATCGCTAATATTAAAAATAAAAAATTAAATTAAATAAATGCCTGCAATATCACAGTATAACATGCCTACAGTATGATCATATTTCAAATAAATAGACAGACTCGGAGCAACTCTCCATTGAATTTCCTGGGTTTGTCGACCCCTTCGGTGGAACACTCAATACCGGTACAATCACACAACAACAATGATGAAATAAATTAATAAAAATCTCTAAGGCCCGAATGTAGTCACACAATATCCAGTCATACAATAAAAATGTCATCAGGAGTCGGTATAGATGACGATGTAGGCGAATCTGAGATAATAGCGCATCAAACTGCTCTTGTGTGAGCATCACGGAACCCGATGCAGGAGTCGATATAGATGACAATGTAGGCAAAATCATCATACTCATAGACATTCATATATGGCTCCACATAAGGCACATGATCCGATGCTAAAGGCACAAGCTCTCTGTTTGAGGTCCACTGATAGTATTTTAGAGTGAAATCCCTCGAGTATAAATGATATGTCACATCCACTTCTGGATGATATTTCAAGTTATGATATTTCATACATGAATACTTATTTTTTGTGTCATCCATGTACTTAGGAAACGCCTTGATGAACTGCAGGAACTACTCTACTCCCTCTATATATTTATCCCGCATACCATACATGTCATCAGGATAACGGTTGTACATCTATGAACGATGGCACACATAGTAATTCAGATCCATTTCTAGATACTTCTGCAAAGATGAATCGACATCATTCAAGTATATTATCCAAATATTCATCAAAGTGAGTATTTAGGTCTTATAGTTAGTATTCGAGTTATGATGTGTAAGTATCCATATCGTGACTCATGAGTATCCGTAAAATAAGTAAATAGATAAGTTTGATATTAATTTTCAAACCTAGTAGACATGTGGACTCACATACTCAATATACTCACTTGTATCTTGACCTATCTAGAAACCTAATAAGAAATAGGTAAATGAACCTAGAAGCCATGAGACCTTTGGCTCTACCTTATGCTCTGGTGTTGAAAGCCATGAGACTGAAATATGAAAGAGAAAAGAAGACTTATGTCTCATGGCTTCAGGTACTAGAGCAGAAAGTAGAGGCAATGATTTCAAACTCCAGTAAATGGAAGTCTCATGGCTTCCGGTACTTTGGGTTCCAAGTTGATAACTGGATTGGCCTATATAGCTAAACTATTCAATACTAGGTTTATCAAGTCATTCTAGGTCAATACCATGCTATACTAGGTTTCTAAGTTATACTAGTTAATAAAGACTATATTATGTATCATATAATTAATATAGATTATATATAATAAATATCTTATAATATCTTAGTATAATACCCATTACCTAACATATATTAACACATCACAATAATACTTTAACCAAATATCCATATCTTCCTAAAAATCCTAACAAACTACTATATAGCATAGTGACAATCAAATAGAGAATATATATCTAAATGGACACACATGAACACAAATAGCTATGTACTACCCAAATTCCTAATTATGCAACCAAAATTTTGAATTATGCAACCAAATTTCCATATTAACTAGGGTTTGTGTCCATGTGTGTCTGTATGTGTGTCTGTGTGTATCCGTGTCTATGTGTGTGTCCTGTGTATCGTGGATTATGTCCTACGTGTATGTATCCATATGTCCGTGTCCATGTATCAGGGTTAGGGTTGTGTCATGTGTAAGTATGTCCATGTGTCCTGTGTGTGTCCTGTGTGTTTGTGTGTGTGTCCTAGTTGTGTCCGGGTCTGGGTTAGGGTTTATCGAGCGGGAAGGAAGGGAGGAGGAGCGCCTGAGGGAGGGCTCGATGGAGGAGGACTACGTCAGAGGGGAGCAATGCACCGAAAAGGGAGGAGTCACATCAGGGGGTCGTAGGGAGAAGAGGGCTGAAGTCGAGGGGTCGCCTGTAATGCCCCGTTCCGTTCAAGCGGACAGCCGATTCAAACGGTGCATGTGCAATGACCTGACCCGCTTAGCTCAGCGAGAAGACTCGTTTGAGGCAAAGGATTCTAGACTTTGCCCTTCTGGAGTTCAGACTTAGACTTTCAAAGGCTCGCTCGGAGTATCGTTCGACCGAGGCAAATCATCGCTAAGGTGTGTGGCTACGATGAACTTGTCTTTGCTTAGACAACACACTTAAAATATAGACGATATATGCTAGTCGTTAGGTGAATCATCTCTTGCATGCTAATAAAGAATACAACGCACTAGCTAAGGGAATAATCCTATCTTGTATTGCTTGTGTTATAACATAAAAATAAAACTTGGCTTATAACATTGATCCTCGCATGCTACCTTTGCTTCGTGCAAGTAGACCCCGTTATGCCTCGGGTAGATCATCATATACTCTTTGTAAAACACTGCTTCACTTGTTTACACTACACGCCCATAGATTATGTCGCTCGATATATCCATGTACGGCTTCACTCCTCACACTACCCCTTAGACATGTGCTAACGTAAATGCTCATGTTTCATATAAATGCATGCTTGCATGCTTACATTGTAGTTTATACTCGTTGCCTCATTCCAATACTTGTCACATAAATTTATGCCACAATCAAGTAACACTATCCGTATTGTACATGCATCTAGTTAGCCAAAAGACTATTAAATAGTCCTTCTGTGCAAGATGAACCTGCAAGTATACGAGACCGTTAGGTCACCAAGTTAGTTCCCAAACCAGGAGAATACATCAAGTCAAGTTTAACTCTGAATAAAAAATTATGTCAAGTAAAGCAAGAATCATAGCTCGGTTAGCAATGCTCGTTCAGAACAAGAATCAAGGATTATTAAGTCATGTTGTGAATCTGGAAGTCCAAAGACTTGCATGTCGCGAACAACTTGTTGAACAGAGATTTTTAGATATTATTCTACGAGGCACCAGGGCCAATCCGATCTGGATGGAACTCTCGCAGCAGCCTTTCATGTGCAAGTAGGATGGCGTCTCCGCTAACACCACGTCATTCCTGCTCAAAGGCTGATAGCCTCATGTGCTGGACGGGATGGCTTATAGTGTACCTTGTACTTTTGTTGCATTCCATCCTCATCAATAATTATAACTCGTCCTTTATGTCTATGCCAGCGATTTCTGCTTATATAAATAAGTCATTCTCACTTAGCAGAAATTTGCGTGCGAGTCATTATATCGTGCCTAGTAATCTGAATAACCTGAACGAATATGAGTATAACACACTTGTACATAATTGAACAGTTGAACATCTTCTACAATATTTCTGGATAATCTGTGTAACTCGTGCACCTGAAACAGAACCTCGCTCACGACACTTGTGTTTGCTTATACTATTGCCCTGGATTTTATTATATATGCTCGTACTTGGTTTAACTTGGTTTACCTTGGACAGGGAAGAAAGAATTATAAGTTGCTAAGTCTCATCGTGTTCCTTCTTATATTGTTCGGTGCACTGCCACATAATTTAGGCTTTTCATTATGCCATAAAACTGATCCTAAGACAATAATAGAAAGATAACTCAATAGATGGTGCACGAAACCTTTATAACGTATTTGGATTTGTTGAGTGGGCGAGAAGCCTCCCCACTAGTGCATTCATATACTGATAACCCACCAGATTGTTTGTAGGGTGCGGGAGAACCTCATTCAGTACAGAAACCCCCTTTGTGTGAGCTAAGGCATGGAGTTCGCTCTGGAGTCTTGGAACGCTGTGACCGGAACTGAAGCACATATACAAGACATAATGTTAGAACATCGCCTATGTATTATTCCATAAATTTAGCCACTTTGTACGCTTTTACTGTTTTGAGAGAGAGCACTTGTGCGAATTATAATCTCGGCCTAGCACTGCTTATAATAGTCGTTCAATATCAATAAAGAGCTTATTTTACTTTTATACTTGTGTTATACAATACTTCCGCTATTGACGACTTTGTGAACTTGTTACCAATCATTTATTTGTTTCTTATTCCACTGTATTCGGACTAATTGTGCGACTCTGTGGCTTAGACATTTTATCGCCTGTTTGGATCATGGCCTTGCACGGGAGCAGCTTGTGTTGGTTCGGCATCACGTCCAAATGGAAAAGATCGTCCCGCGGGAGCGCTGGTGCGGTAATTTTTGCCTAGAGAGGATGGCCGATTACCTGCGGAAGATCGGGGCGTGACATATTTGGTATCAAAGCATGGCTTTACGCCTTTGGACTTCTTACTAATTTTCTCAGTTTCAAAATCTCATTCGTGGGTTATGTGCATACACTCTCTCTCTCTCTCGTTGACCCGTTAGGGCTATTCCATACAATGAGTCTAAATAATTTTAAAAGTGCATGTGAATGATATGATTGCTTGAACTGGATAGGAATGCAAAGACCCTCGTTTTAACCTGTGCTAGACTTTGTGGGAATAAACTCGTGCTAGAATTTGCAAGTTATGTGTGAACCTGAATACCTATACGTGATTACCCAGCTGGTTAGTGTGCAAAATAGAATATCGTTCGGACGGTTAGCTATGCACACAGACTTTTGGCTAAGTTGTGTTGTGTATCATGTGCCAAGACCTTTTGGTGCAAGCGAGATTGAGATATCGTTCAAGATAAGGATAAGTCAGACTTAGAATGGCAACCGATAGAAACTTTATCAGATTGTCGCTAAGGCGAATATAGAGAATCATGCTTGAATTTTGAGAAATAGCTCGGACGGTATTTTGTGTCGGCAGATACAAATCAGATATGGTTTACTTGGATGACTATCAACAAGGATATATATGAGACTAAGATTTATTAGGCGATGCTTAGGTATCGTGCAGGAATTCTAAGGAACAACTTGGTTAATATGCTAGCTAGTGATGCGAACATGATTGAGAATTAATTGGGTGACTCAATTCCTGAGTTCTGTATGGATCATTTTGGAAATATTCAAACGAATTTATAGGTCTCGTACGATAGTTGGTTTAAGCAATTGATATATCTTGAATAAGTGATAAGGCTTATGTCGAATTGGGATTCAAGGAAATGAAATCAATATCCTGGTTAAGAAAACTTGTTGGAAACTTGATGGATCGTACGAGGGATTTTAAATTGAATCAAATAGATTAAAACTTGAGTATGGATATTGTGGTTCGATGAAAGAGGTAAGCGATAACAGTTTTGACCTGGAGTTTGAAAGAACGATCTTGAAATCTAGTTCAAAAAATATAACCTTCGAAATAAGTCTCAGCCGAGAATGATTATCCTGCGGGAGCGCCGACGTGGTAATTTTATGTCTGGTGGGGATGATCGAACTCATGGGAACATGTTCAGTAATTATTCTAAACGAACTCGATGAATGGAACATAACAAAGTGGATAAACTTAGGTTTGAATATTTAAAACTTAGTTGTTTGAGGAATGCCAGAAGTAGACTATGGATTTATCGAACGATAAAATTGAAGTTGGATGATTGGCTAGACGAATTATGATCATGGCATGAACGAACATTAATTGGTGGATTATATATATATATATATATATATATATATATATATATATATATATATATATATATATATATATATATATATATTGGATGGAGCGAAGTGAAATGATAAGGTGGGTGTTTCGATCGTTTCGATGATAACCATAATGTTCGACGTTCTTGTCTTGTGAGAGCGTAACTCTATGCTCGTACATGCGTCACGCCTGGATTAGGACGATTATCCAGCGAGAGCGTTGGCGTGGTAATTTCACGTCCAGCGAGGATGATCGAACTTGCGGGAGATCGGAGCGTGACAACTGATGGATCATCTTGACTTGTGGTTCGACACGATAAGACAAATTTGGGAATATAAGTGAATCAGAAGTATTTCAAGGATAAGTTAGACTAGAACTTAGAGTAAATCACGCCTGATAATTTTGTAAACAGATAAATGAATCTTGTGGACGACTTAGAGTTATGATTGAGATCAAAGATTTAGAATTGAATCATGGCTTGGTGGTCTAGATTTATAATAGATATATGAATTCTTTCAAAAACATATTTGAAGGAGATAGACTATGCGAATTGCTAGGCTTTTCCTGCAACTTGGATATATCATGGATTTGACCGAACAGACTTGAACCCTCTGCAACGAACGTGTTAATGTGAGTAGGATGATCTGTGCTCGATGTTTAAAAATTTGAGTAAAACGAGCTTGGGTAGAATATCTCGTGCAAATGAACAATGGTTTGACCTTAGGAATTGGGGCGAGCATCGTGCGATAAATTTGCACGATGAATCGTGTGCTTGAACTTGTACCTATGACCTTGTGAGATGACCTAGTAATTAGACAGACGACCTTGTACCGAGTGAAAGAACTTGTGTAACCAACTTTAGAATATTGCTTGAGCAAGCCATAGAACTGTGGCAGCAAGAGTTAGTGTTAGACGGAAAATGGTAAGTGTGTGCTATGTTTGACACAAACGAAATATATGATAGAACATGGATGCTAGTCGGTTAAATCGGATAAGATCATACTTAACGGTAGTGCAATGCTTGGTTTGAATTGGAATAAAAATGACTTAGATTTTGGTTGACCTTGTTGGAAGTATTATTGTGATTCATAAGACGAGAACCCTTGAGATTTTTGCAAGTAGCTTGTCCGATTTCACTATCACTAAGTTGGTTGAATGCATATGCTTGAGGGACGCCTTAAACGTGTGCACGATCCAAGACTCAATGATATATTGAACTCGAGTGCAAAGACTTCACTATCGATAAGTTGGTTAACATGCATATGCTTGAGTGACGCTTTGAATATGTGCACGATCCAAACTCGCGATATGCGGATCTCGAATGCTAGTATAAGTGAATATGTTAGATTCGCATTAACGAGTATAACGACTTGGATAAGTTTGCCTCAGCCTTAGATCATCACTCAAGATGGATCATACCGTACCCTGCATTAAGCAATATATATTCCACGCTAAGGCGCAGTAGAGACCGAGTCAGAGCTTGGATTGAATAAAGAGTCATTCAATGAGACAGACCCAGCATACACGCGACAAGGTATAAAAATGAGTAGGAAATTATGTTCGAACGAATCTAGTGGTACCGATTGCTATGCTTGAGATAGATTCGATAGTGCGATATAACGGTTTGCGCTCAGAAAGTCTCGAGTACGAGACTTTTTCTGAGTGATGTATAATGTAATGACCCATTCCGCTTAAGTGGACAACAGATTCAAAAGGCACAAGTGCAACGATCCGATCCGCTTTGCTTAGTGAGAAGACTTATTTAAGGCAAAGGATTCCATACTTGGCCATTTAGGAGTCCAGACTTAGACTTTCAAAGGCTCGCTCGGAGTATCTCTCGACCGAGGTGAATTATCGCTAAGGTGGGTGGCTACGATGAACTTGTCTTTGCTTAGCCAGCACACTTAAAATATAGATGATACATTCTAGTCGCTAGGTGAATCACTCATTGCATGCTAATAAAGAATACAACGCACCTAGCTAAGGAAATAATCCCATCTTGTATTGCCTGTGTTAGAACATGGAAATAAAACTTGGTTTATAACATAGACCCTCGCATGCTACCTTTTCTTCGTGCAAGTAGACCCCGCTATAACTCGGGTAGATCACCATATACTCTTCGTAAAGCACTATTTCACTTGTTTATACTGCATGTCCATAGATTATGTCGCTTAATATGTCCCTGTACGGCTTCACTCCTTGTACTACCCCTTAGACTCGTGTTAACGTAAATGCTTATATTTCATATAAATGCATGCTTGCCTGCTTACATTATAGTTTGTACTCGTTGCATCGTTCTAATGCTTGTCACATGAATTTATGCCACAATTAGGTAATACTATACATATTGTGCATGCATATAGTTAGCCAGAAGACTATCAAATAGTCCTTCTGTGCAATGTGAACCTGTAGGTATATGGGACCGTTAGGTTGCCAAGACAGTTCCCGAACCAGGGGAATGCATCAAGTCAAGTTTAACTCTGGAAGAGAAATCATGTCAAATAAAGCAAGAATCACATCCCGGGGAGCAATGCTTGTTCAGAACAAGAATCAAGGATTATCATGTCATGTTATGAATCTAGAAGACCAAAGACTTGCATGTCGCGAAAAACTTGTTGAACAAGGAAGATTTTTGTATCTCGTTCCATGGACGGTCTCCGGGGCCGATCCGATCCGGATGGAACTCTCGCAGCATCCTTTCGTGTGCGATTAGGATGGTGTCTCTGCTAACGCCGCGCCATTCCTGCTCAAAGACTTATAGTCTCATATGCTGGACGGGATGGCTTGTAGCGCACCTTGTACTTTTGTTGTATTTCATCCTCATCAATGACTATAATCCATCCTTTATGGCTATGCCAGTGACTCATGTTCATATAGATAAGTCATCATCGCTTAGCGGCAATCCTCGTGTGAGTCATTGTATTGTGCCTAGTAATCTTAATAACTTGAACGGATATGAGTATAACACACTTGTACATAATTGAACAGTTGAACATCTTCTGCAACACTTCTGGATAATTTGTGTAACTCGTGCACTTGAAACAGAACCTCGCTCACTACACTTGTGTTTGCTTATGCTATTATCCTGAATTTTATTATATATGCTCGTGCTTGGTTTAACTTGGTTTGCCTTGGACAGGGAAGAAAGAATGGTAAGTCTCGTCGTGTTCCTTCTTATATCGCACGGCGTACTGCCACACGATTGAGGCTTTTTATTATGCCTTAAAACTGATCCTAAGACAAGAATAGAAATATAACTTAATAGATGGTGCACGAAACCTTTATAACGTGTTTGGATTTATCGAGCGGGCGAGAAGCCTCTCCACCAGTGTATTCATGTATTGATAATCCACCAGATTGCTTGTAGGGTACGGGAGAACCTCGTTAGGTACAAAAACCACCTTCGTGCGAGCTAAGGCGTGGGGTTCGCTCTGGAGTCTTGGAACGTTGCAACCAGAACTGAAGCACGTATACAAGACATAATATTGGAACATCGCCTATGTATCATTCCACAAATATAGCCACTTGGCACGCTTTTACTGTTTCAAGAGAGAGAGGATTTGAGCGACTTGTAATCTCGGCTTAGCATCGTTTGTAATACTTGTTCAATATCAATAAAGTTCTTGTTTTACTTCTATACTTGTGTTATGCAATGCTTCCGCTATTGACTACTATGTGAACTTGTTATCAATCGCATGTTCGTTTCTTATTCCGCTGCATTCGGACTATACGTGCGACTTTGTGGCTTAGACATTTTATCGCTTGTTCAGATCATGGCCTTGCACTAGCGCAGCTTGTGTTCGTGCGGCATCATGTCCAGATAGAAAAGATCATCCCCCGGGAGTGCTGGCATGGTGATTCGCGCCTAGCGAGAATGGCCGATTACCTGCGGGAGATCGGGGCGTGACATTGTCGTGGCGAGTAAGTCTCTGGGGAGGATTGGGATTGCCAGGGCGGGTCGGTCGCCGGGGGCTCGGAGGCGGTCGGCGAGAACAAGGGGGGAGAGGCAGGAAATAAATTTTTTGGGAAGAGGAATGAAATGTCAAACCAACCAGCGGAACTATATATGAATTAATTTAGCGGCGTCTATACCTGACGTCGCTAAACGTTGCAAAATTTTTAAAATACTGCGATATATAAGGTGTGGAGTCGGTAAACGTCGTCATTATTAAAATTATATCGACGTCTAGTCGGCGACGTTAGATTTTAAAATACTAAAGGTAGTTGCTAAACGTTGTTGAATGTCGCTGATAGCGACGTATTACGACGTCATTTAGATACGTTGCTATTTAGAATAAAATTAGCGACGTCATCTTCCAGAGTCGCTAAATTCGTCGTTGATTTGACTTATTTTGGTAGTGAACTTCACCCCGGCTCTTTGTAGAGAATAGAAGTCACAGATATCTAAGAGCACTAGCTCCATAGGATCTGTACTTGTAGTCATCCGTCTAAACGGCTTTCTGACTACCTATGTCTGAACATAGACATTACGTCTCTCCACCTCCTTACCCCCACATCTTGGAGATATTCCTAAACTTGGACATCTTTGTTGAAAAAGATATGTCTTAGTCGGATGAGTCATAACTCAATCAGATCAATCTCTTCCTCAAGCTGGAAGTCCAGAATCATCATCCTGATCCCTAGATCTTCTGTTTGACACTTGTTTTTCATAGAGACCTTCTTCTGAGATAGTGCTCTTCCTTGATGAACAGCTCATTCATAGAGCATGCGTGGCTGAATGCACCAGTGTCTACCCACCAGTCAGTAACCACGCTAGATAACTCAACCTGTGCAATCATAGCAACCAATTTAAGTAATCAAAGGAACCAAGTTTTAGCTATATTGGTTTGAATCAGTTCTGCTTTCAAACTCCAATTCCAGCCAAGCATCAAGTCATGCCATGCGCATAAGCCTTTATGCGTCATGCATATGCATCAGCCTCCATGCTACCACCTATGCCTTGCGGTAGGACCTTCTATGCGCTAAGAGATTTTTATGCGGCAAGAGTCTACCATGCGGCCAAGAGTCTTGCCAACCGCCAAGAACTATCTTGCGCTAAGTATCGTTATGCGCATGGACACCGAGCCGCATGCACACATGGCCGCAAAGCGCCACGAAACGTGCGTCCGAGCTAGCAACCGTGCATGTAACCCGCACAAGAAAAGAGCGTATGAGTGCCATACGACGTGCAAAGTGTGCCAACAAAGCGCTACTTTGCGCCCTTGAGCACGAGCCCGAGTCCGAGTCGCTGGGACTTATCTCCTAAGGAAAACTTTTCAAAGGTGGTAACAAAACAAAAAATATCATAATGGAGTTCACACTTAATCTCTCTAGGAAAAGTCAACCCATATGGACCTCCACCCCATGTGTATATATCAATACTAAGCATAACTATATATTGAGATATACACATTGGTGATTTTTTAATGTGTAACTAAAACTCCCAAAGCAAATGAAAAACACCAACAATAAATACTGCAACTTGCTTCTTGAAAACTTCTAACAAACTTCTACCGATAATAAACAAATATTACTACTCGCTTCTTGCAGTTGACTTCGAAAATCTATATGCAGTTCTTGATGAAGCTCCACAGTTTGTATTGGAAACATCTACATTTTCTTTCGTTGCTTGCTGAAAGTAGCTAGAATGGTATGCCTAACGTTTTCCAAAGAGATGGCAATTTCTCTTAATATCTTTATATTTGCTTCATGATCATTAGATCCAAGAGCTAACCCCCCTATGCCTTATTGATGTGAACTTCATGCTATTAACAGAGCTCCCAATCGTGGAATGCAATTCCTGAGGCGAGAAGGAGGGCTCTTGCCGGGAGACTACGACAAAGCAGAGATGACAGTAGTGATGAGGACGTCGACTTGGATACAATTGACGAAGCCATTGCAAAGGTAACTAACTATTTCGGATGAGGATGCTTAAGTACGAAAATCTCGAACCTTATTCGTATATCTATATATATAATTTTATTCCACACATTTTATTAGTTTAGTGTGATGATCCTAAGCCAATTGTAACTACATCATGATCTCATTAGTTACATGTCAATGTCTATTCAGCCTTATCGCAGTTCAAGTTCAGATAAGGATGGGAAGGCGAGCTCCGGAAGTCGAGGGCCCGGCGGCGGTGCAAAGAACAAGAGCCCTAGCAATTCTTTCCAGGTATACATACAAATCTATGGGACTTTTCTTTTGATAGAAAGTATTGGATCAAACAAAAGCGAGTCAAACATAGAGCAAGAAGTTCACTTAGGATCTGACATAGAACAAGAAGTTCACTTAGGATCTACTTGGATTGAGGACGAGTTAAATGAGAGAAGTTAAGGAAAAAAAAATCTTTTTAGTTTAGGGAGGAAATCATAGAGGGTCAAATAAAGAAAAATTTAATCCTGTTTTGTTTATTTTTTCACCCCAAATCTCCATATCGGAGGTAACATGGAAAATGGAGGGTTTATTATTTGGAAAGTGTTAAATATTTTTTGTTTAAACAAGTTTTAACTAAAAATTCAATAAAATCTAATTCTATACCACACGTAATACGAATATTTTGATAACTATTGTAGTTTTATTAATCCTCCTACGATTCAAAATCTCCAATTCAGTACAGAGCTATTAAGCATATATCACTTAATTCTTCCTCCATTTCAAACAAGATTAACTCCTCTCTCTCTCTCACAACTTTTCGTTCACTTAACCCTACTTAACTCAATTTGTTTGAAACATAAATTTCATTACACACGTTGCTTGTTTTCTCAACATGGATACTTCTTGCATACAGGAGCAAGACGTTGATGACGATGTTGAGAAGGATCATGCTCGGAAGCTCGAAAGGCTCGAGACGCAGATCGAGAAGTTGTTGACGCTCAATGAGAACCTGTCAGAGAGGAACCAGAAACTGGAGGATCTACTTCTACAGGTGGCCGAACGCGTCGGCATTAGCCACGGTTTGGGAAAAAGGGGCTCACCGGCTCGCCATTGAAGTCCTTCAGACTACTTCTTGCTGCCTTTATGTTTATGTTGGGAACTAATTCTGGAAACTTTGTGGTTTTATTGAACTCTATAGTGTCCCTTAAAACTTTGAGATCTCTTGTAATTGCTATTTGCTTTTGTTTGGATGGATGGGATAATGTTTCTCTTAACCTCGTCCAGGTAATTTGCACAACCATTCATAATTTCAGTCATTATTTCCATATCAATTGTTCATTATATAATTAGACGTATGCTTGAAATAGCTTACTAATAATTTTGTTTCTCCTTTCAAATTTAATTGAATTTGGGACCTTGATGTTTTGAAGGCAATGCAACCAATTTATCACACTCGACACATTAATGATAATTAAGAAAATAAATACGAAAAATTAAAAAAAAAAAGGCAAGAAAAGAGAATACAAAATACAAAATCAAACCAAATAAAAGACATAACGATTTGCCGGCTAGTCACAGCTAGAATCTGTTACTTCATTGAGATGAATCTGAATTTATTGTATACATCTAGAGCTTGTTGTGGCTGCAAAACCTCCCTTTCCAACAAAATATGTAGGTGCTTAACCTTTAATTTCTACTATATATTTACTGTTTAAATTTTGGTTGAGTTCTCCTTGATCCCATATTTATCTAAAAAATCAAGGTTCACAATATCGTTATCAAAATCGGTATCAGCCCATTCCAATGAGTATCAGAATATACAGTATTGGCAGTATCGATGATTTCAGATCGGAGTATCAGAATTTTTGTCATCAGAAATTAAATAGTTATTAAAAATTTAGAAAAAATATTTTAGACATTTGTGTATACTTTTAAATATTTTCTGTATTGTTTCATAATAGTTTTAGAATTGAATAAAATATTAGTCACCATTGATGATTGGTTTACCTACAACAAATAAATTTTTTTTTATTTTATTTACATGCTTTTAGAACATTATTATACTTTTACATCCTTTCAAATTAGTCTTTTTTGTTCTTTTTTTTTTTCCAAATTGAGTGGAAAAGAGATCCTAATGTTGGTATCAATCAGTATCGATATCGGATCGAAAAATGCCAAATCATATCGGTATCGACTGTTATTGAAAATATTTTTTTGATTTACTGAAACAAAATAACATAAGTTAGAGTTACCGGCCTCTGGGGAAGTCACACACTATGCACTGTCCTAAGAGATTATATTTGAAATCTATGTACAGACTTGTTCTCGGATTCTCCTAGAGGTAAAGTTTTTGTGCTACCGGTTTCTTGTGACTGCACATAACTTCGAAACTTAGCTTTGACCAGAGAAAGAATTAGAACTGAGTTATGTGCTGAAAGAGGAAAGAAAGCAACCGAGTTTTGAGGAGAGAAAGTTGTAGATAGTTTTAATTAACAGTAGTATATGAACCAAGAGGAATTTGCTTATTTATATAGTAGGTACCCGAACCTAATATATCAATAATATTGCCTATTATTATGCCACTATAATCGGTGATAATGGAAGATGACTCTCCAAAGTTTCTGTACTGACGGACAACTTGGTTTTTTTTACCAAGCCAAGAATTGCAACAACTGTAACGGATCGGCTGATACTGGAAACTATCAAAAAATTGCAATCAACTTCGGCTCAAAAGTTTAAAAGTTTACTTTTAACGCAGTAGAGATGTAATATATATTTATCACTAATTTCAGGTAATATTGTAATACCAGTCTGAAAAATAGGTTGTTAAATATGCTTAATTACATGTCTATTTTTTCTTAATTATCCCGAAGTTGAGAAATTATAGAAAAAGAAAATGGCAAACACAGTTGATGGGTATGTACATGCTTTTTGTCTAAATTGCCTTGTGATTATCCAACTTTCCTACTTGTTCATTGGCACAGAACTACATCTCTTCCTTCACCATGTTTCATTAACAATTGAAAGAAACTCAATTATATATGGAAGATATTTCTCGACTACAAAGATCAAAACAAGCATACATACTCCAACATAAATATAACTAATAATTTTGTTGTGTTGCTAGTTTGCAGCAAATACAAGCTATCAAAGCCGTAGATTTGAAAGATCGTTTTGACTCTATACAAAAGTCAATTATAAGAGAAAAACCCATCTAAAGAAGGCCACCAAACTTTATAATGAGTCTTTGATATTGTCCTTCCCCACTCAACAACTCCGTTCTCATTGATATTATTATGACGAGTGGTCTCAAGTGTCAACGGAAATAAACTTTGATACAGATAGTTGTATCAAAGTTTTGAAACAGCTACTATATGACAAGTGGACTCATCCTCTCTTCGTAAAACGTTTAAGTTTATATAATGATGGCAAAATAGTCAAAATATATAGCCTTTAAACTGAGTTTTTAAAATATAATGATGGGAATAAATTTTCACTACAACTAGTTAAAGATAATTAAGAAAAAAAATTGCCAAATACAAAGAAGATTAGTGATGAATGATTAAACAAACCTTACAGAATTGAATAAGACTGGAAATGATAGTTCTACTGGTAGTCTCAAGATATGGTTTATAACATGCAACACGTGGCTCATCTTGTCATATGGATTTCTCAATGAAAGATTCAACCAACACAACAAGTCCCAATCGCACAAAAAAATATTGATGTGATGAAGCATGAAACATGACAGAAGTTTCTCCTATAATATTTAACGGTATCAGAGACAGAGACAGAGCCCGGCCCTTACTGATACTGAGACTCTTTAATTGTGTTTCTAACACTTCTCTGCTGCCAGCCGACCTCTCCATTAACTTCTATGATGTTGGAAACACGTGCGTTCTGATACCAAATTACAATATTGCAAAAACTAATTATCCTAATAGGTTCAACCCCCTCACCACACTCAAGAAGAAAAACAGAAGATAACGATTGAAATCACTCACCAACCCGTAGCAATCTCCCTAACCTAAGTTGACGACTCATAAATTAGATCTCCTTCTTCCTTCTATCTTGAATGGCGAAGTCCTAAGAGCAAAGCACAGGTTTTCTCTTAGATTTTCTGTGGACGAGCACCCCGAATCTCCAACTTGTGCTTCTCCTTTGTGCCTTCACCCTCCTCCCTATTTATAGTATGAGAAACTTATTTTAGGGTTAGAAAACCCTAAAAATAGCCCACCATAAGATCCAGTTGTCCACTAGCATCCAACGGTCCAAAATATGTAAAAATTCTAAAATTCGAACTGCCACCGCCGACACCGAACTCGAACCGAGTTCAGTTTTGAGGTTCTGGAACACCACACCGAGTTTGTTCCGAACTCGGCCAGGGACCGAGTTCGGACTGAACTCTGCCCCCTTCAGCAGACTTGATTCCCAACAATCTCTCCCTCCAGTCTGATGAGAGGTGTTGGCTCCATGGCTCTTCAACTGGACTCCATGCCTGTCGCCCCGCCACAGAAATCCTGCTCTCCCATGCCACTGATCTCCGATCCCCCGAGTTGCTTTGCATCTTCCGTCATCTCCAACTCCTCGACCGTCACGTCGATGCTAGCTGTCATGAGCAGCACCTCCTGTACTACTAGGATCCTGCCGATATTGATGACACGACTGAGATCAAAGTCCCTGACTATCAGTCTCACTGTGAGTCTTGGCTGAGATCAAACCTCATGGTGTAAAGAAGTGGCAAGCCTTCGGATCAAAGCTTGTGATTCACTATTGGTGATTGTAGTGGATAAAACTCTGAGCTTGAGTTCTCGGGACTGGACTAGTTCTCTCAGAGGAAAACCAGTATACATCTTGGTGTTTGCGTTTGCTTTCTCTCTCTAATTTACTGCTTTACTTTACTCTCTCTATATACACTATTAGTTAGCAACTGCCTTCATTCTGATAATCTTAAATTGGGTAGATTATTTTGCTGCACTCTATTCACCCCTCCTCTAGAGTTGCCTCACGGTCCTTAGGGGGTAGTTCCTCGGAACCCCCGGTCCACCCAGCTCCGTCGGATGACAAGCTATGGATGAGAGCTATTGGTGGTCTACATAGGGGTACGTACTACGGTACGGGATCCTACGATGCCTATGTTGCATCGTAGTCCTCTAGGACACCCTCTGCCGATATGCATACCCCACAACCCTCTCAGGAGTCACAGCGAGCCCAAGAGAGAGTTGAACTTCAGATCGTATCTCTACGTGATGAGTTGATGCAGGGAATTACGGTGCAGCCGTAGACGGATGATGCGACGCTCATAGCACATTTTAAATCGCTGCAGCGTAGCATCATGGAGCTAAGGGATTTGGCCACTTTGATAGAGCGCAACTTGACGTCGCTGCAGGAGTCGCAGTTGACCGTGGGCGCCACACTATCGAGGATGCAGGCGTCACATATTAAGATGAGCGAGCGAGTGGAGACCGTGGGCGCTTCACTATTGAGGATACAGGCATCACATCTTCAGATGGGCGAGCGAGTGGAGAATAATACTAGGAGGTTATTATCTGTCATGGATAGTTGCGACGCTTGACTGACAGAGTTGGAGCAACGACGTCCTCCTGGTCCGCCTACATCGTCATCTACATCGACTCATGCATCGGGTTCCGTGACGCTTACACATGAGCAGTTTGACGCGCTATTATCTCAGATTCGACGCGGCTCCTCCTCCTGATCAGTAGTAGTTTTTTTTGACATATGTTTATTGGCCCATTCGTGGGAGTTTGTACTTATTATTTGTACACTTTTATTGTGTGACTTATTTGTACATTGTGACTACATTCGGATCTTAGAGATTTTTATTGATTTATTTCATCATTGTTGTTGTGTGATGGTACCGGTGTTGAGTGTTCCACCGAAGGGGTCGGCAAACCCAGGAAATTCAACGGAGGGTTGCTCCGGGTCTGTCTATTTATTAGAAATGTGTTCATAATGTAGGCATGTTATACTGTGATATTGTCGGCATTCATTTATTTTTATTTTTTATTTTGTATTTTTTAACCTTAGCGACGTTCAACGACGTTTACTGACGTTCAGTGACGTCCATAGGAGTCGTTAATGACATCGCTAAACTGTCAAATAATTTATTTTACGTCGCTGATCGTCACTAAACGTCGCTAAATATTTTTGACATGGCAATTTTGGCCATGTCAGCTTTTCGTCGCTGATTATGTCGCAAGTTATCGCTAAATTTAACGATAATTATCGACTAAAATAAAAAGTCACAAATTTGACGACCTGGGACGCTAAGAGTCGCCATTCTTGCAACTTTTAAACGTCGCTAAATTACGTCGCTACAACGACGTTTTCCAACACTGTTTTGATCAGTGACTAGGTTTTTGGCGACTAAATCAAAACGTCGCTACTTAGTATTAGCGACGTAATTTAGCGATTTGGCGACTCTTTCCTGCATCGCTAATTTGTCTTATTCTGGTAGTGGTATCTCTGTTGATGGGGATGCAGACCTTTATAGACAAATATGAATTCTTTTTTCTCTTTTTCGTTTTCTTATCTTCGGTATCTCTGTTGATGGGATGCAGAGAATATAAAGGAAAGAGAAAACATTTCGAGAAACCCTTTCCCGAAACCCTTTTCCAAGTGTCGTATAAGTTGGGACCGTAACCTTTGGTTTTAAATATTTCTAATTTGGCCACTCATCAAATTAGTAATATCTTTAAATATATTTACACATTATCTCCATGACAATTTATACCCTTAAGCCTTATCTCAATTAGACCACTTTAATTTGGCTTAATTATATAGATAGCACAACACAATTAAATTTACATGTGCTGCCCATAATAAATCCAACACTAACCATTTTTAAATTAAAATTAATTATACGGACAATTTCTATGTTTTACATTTTTGATAGAAAATTAACCACCCGTATTTCAAAAATAAAATATAAAAGCGAGAGATAGTATATGTAATACCCATGAAATATAGGCGATTAATTTATTTATTTCTATAAACCGTGAATGAATTTCAAAATGTGAACTTATCTGTAACTCGAGTAACCCTTGTGTTTATCGAGGAGAGTTATAAGATCCCGACTGGGTGGCGGAAGATCAGTAGATCGTGCTATGGGGACGTATTATTTTTTTTATTTATTAATGATGGAAGTTGGAAAACAGTGAGTCTACAAGGCATACAACGTTGCATATGAAAAGTCCCGTGTGAAATGTCGGACCATATTAAAAAAAGAAAAGAAAAAAGATAGGGACAGCAAATTTGAAGCATGACGGAAAGTAATTATTATACAAGATGAATCAGAATTTTAAAGGGTAGCAAAGAATACCAACTAAGAAGGAATAATTTGGCACTTTAATTAAGATACATATAATTGGAAGAAAACTTTAAACTTTATTGTCAATTTATGTCATTACCGAGAATTTTGTATATGAATTACATTTTATATATTTGGTCATTCAGAGGCTAGTGGACACATTCACATTTATGGAACGCGCAAATTGCTAATAAACTGAAGTAGCTTAGCCTGTAAAACGTTAGTCATTGCATTAATTATTTGCAAAGTCTTCTCTTCTAATTTCTAAACCAAAAAAAAATCCTAATAAACAACAGATGCATATATAGAATACGTTAGCATGCATACGTGAGAGGGAATGCGATGTCAGACCTAGGAGTATTTCACTATGTTAGATTTAAACATATTTATACTCATAAGGGCCACATCATCCTATAAGTTATATCTCGTACATTTCTGGGTAGGAACTTGGTAAGAAGTTGCTAATTAGGATATTATACATATATCACATTTTTAGTGAATAATTATTCCTCTTTTTGTGCCTATAATCATCCATGGTTTTAATCTCTTATACAAGTTGATCATGACAACTCAAATCCGCATTCCTCATATGAACTCTTCTTACATCTATGATTCTTAGTTCTTTTAGCATGACTTATTGTTCTAGCATTCGTGTTAGGGATACAGAAAGATCGAAGAGGCATTGTGCTCCCTTGAGAAAGAACGAGTGCACAGTGTAACGTGTAACGATGTTATACCCCAGTCCCAAAATACATAGAACCGAATCACGTGACAACGGCCAGCTATTACGTCTATGGAGCAATCCAAACCTATTGGTCGCACCATACTCCGTTGTACGAATGTAAACTCCAGTCCGCGTACGAATACTAAGCATCAGGCATATATATATATATATATATATATATATATATATATATATATATATATATATATATATATATATATATATATAAACCAGTTCATATATTGCCTGATATTCTGGAAATCACAAAGAGGATTACACGCTTATTCTGACCCACAAAAAGAGTTCAATACGAAGAGCTGCTAGAAACAAAAGGAATCTTAACCTACAAAAAGATCACCCTATTGCGAATTTGAAGGTGGCTTTGGCACGGGTGGAGGATGAAAACCTCAGGTTCATGAGTTGCTGTGAAATGACCATGTGATGATTTTTAGTCCTCCTGGGCTTGACCACCTTCCAGGAGCTTGGATTAGCAACCCCTGATTCAACCATCGATTGAGGAGAACCTAATATGGCCCTATCTCTCTGTGCCTCTCCCGTAGCTACCCTAGTCACCTCCGCCCTGGGTCTCCGAGACCGCTCCCAAACCACAGAAGGACAATCGCCCACCTGTTGGACTCTGGATCCATCGCTAACTGCCAAAAGAGAAGGGCTAGTCTCGATGCTATATCACAGCCTCCTCGGTTGGACCAAATCGTCTGCCCGGTGCAACCGGAGAAGACTATGAACCACCTAAAGGGAAAGCCAACACACCGAGCTCCTTCTCAGCAAATTCTACCTCGTCTGCCCAGCTCAATCGTACAACAGCGCTCGGAGATTGGGACAAAAAGCCCTGAACACCGAATACGAAAGGGAAACCAAGACTCGTATCCCCAACCAGAAGAGCGTCGGTCGGTTCAGACGGTGTCACCCTCACATTTTTATTTAAGGATAGTTTGGTAATTGACACGGGTATTTTATTTTAGGATTTATTGTATTTAAATATTATACATGCATAATTAATTATTTATTGTATTATTTAATTATTGTTAGATGCTAGATTATTTTAGACTTGTGTAGTGGACCTAACTAATTAATTAGTTGCATGAACCCAACATTTAAGATTGGTTTAGATTGAGCCCATAAATTAGGCCCATGGATTAGGAGTTTGGATTAATTAGTGAAACCATTATACTAGAACCTTTCCTCCTTAATTAATTTCTTCATGAGATGCCCCAATGGGTAAATAGGATATTTCACATTGCTTGGGAGAGGGGGTATATGGCCGGCCATTAGAGGAGGAGAGAGAGTGTCTCTCTCATTTTAATTTTCATCTCTATTAGATTTAGTTTTCCCTCTTTCAATTTTCCTTCATTCCCTCATCAATTCTCCACCAATTTCTTCACAAATTCCTTTCCTATTCTTCATTGGAGGCTTCTACATCAAGGATATACAAGAAGGAAGTAAGGAGCAACAAAGAGGAGGCCAAGATCTACAAGGAGAGGAGCTACATTTTATTTAGGAATTGTTCATTGGAAATCCATCTCCCAATAGGTATATTTCAGTTTTTTCTCTTCTAGTAGACTCTAAATCTGAGATTTAACCATAAAACACCAACCCACATGCATAGGCTACCCAGAGGAATTAGTTTTAGGTTCATAGGAGACCTATGGTGGAAGTTATGTGCATTTTGGTATTAATTTTAGGAGAATTCCGAGATTGACATATGTTGTGTTTGTCAATTGGTCTAATAGATCAAATTGACATTTGATTATTTGTTTGTGGTTAGTGTCGTGTCCACAATTGGGTACGTATAGGTCGTATCTCATCAATTTGATGATATGGGTTTATTTTGGAGGTTTTCCTCCGACACGGGGACTTATGCATATCACATCGTGACACGGACACGTAGTTGATCTAATTATTATATGTATTGTTCATATTTAGTATATTATACTTGCTTGTTTCCTCCGGATGCGTATGATTGTGTGTTGGAGCCGTATCGCAAGCGTATCATAGAATAAGTGTGATACGAGTGCGGTGCACTCCACGTGTTTGGTTTTGGTCTTCATTCCTATGTGTGCTTGTGTATATATATATATATATATATATATATATATATATATATATATATATGAGTATGTATATAGTTAAGTGTATAAGTATGAGTATTGCGATATAGTGTATAGGTGTATACATATATCTATAAGTGTATGTCTACATGTATATAACTATAAGTATATATGTATGAGTGTTTATATATATATATATATATATATATATATATATATATATATATATATATATATATATATATATATATATATATATATATATATATATATATGTGTGTGTGTGTGTGTGTGTGTGTGTGTGTGTGTGTGTGTATGTATATGTGTATGTTATATATATAATTATGTGTTATATGAGAGCGTATTTATATATATAGAGATTGACATAGAGAGGTGTGTGTATATGTATAAGTGTTTGTGCTCTGTGTGTTTGTATGTGAGTTGTGAGTGAGGTGAGAGCAGTCAGTGCTTGTGCAGTCAACTGCAGGGTGTACAGTCGGGCACAGTGGCAGCAACACAACTCAGAGACACTGTGCAGTGCCCACGAGGAGAGAGTATGCAGGGAGCTCGGGCATGGATCAGTGCATCAATGCATCAGGTTCTAGTTCTGCAGCAGGAAGAGAGCAGTCAGAGATGTATCTGCACAGCGAGCAACCACTCATGAATTCTTTAGAGCAAGATAGCAACATGCTCTACACAGGTGGATGCAGTAGCAGTACAACTCGTACACACAGGGAGCAGTCCTACTGCAGTGCAACTGAGGAGCTCAGCACTGCATCAAGAGCACAACAATGTGCAGGGAGTGTATTTAGTTCAATAGGGACTAGGAGTGTGCATACTGTAGTTCAGTAAGAAGAGGGGAGGTTTTTAGTATCAGAGGTTGGTATCAGTATCAGGTGTTCAGTTCAATACACAGTTTTAGTATTTGTTAGTATTTATCCAGGTTTATGGGTAGTTAGCTAATAGTTGGTTAGTTGGGTAATGGGTTAGTTGGGATAGCTAGATGGTTTAGTGTATATATGGTTTAGCTGGTTTAGTTTTTAGGTGTTAGTTTAGTATACTTGTTTATATAGATAGTTAGCTAAGTATATATAGTATCTATATAGATATGTAATATTAAAAATGGTTAGTTAGATATGTATTGTATTAGTATATTGTATTATTTGTAGATAGATATGTATGTTGGTGTAAGTATATATGTTAGTAGTTAATATATATTGATATAGTTAGTATTTAGAGTATTAGCTATATATATTAGCTATATTCACTAGGTCTTGAATTACCTCGAGATACCAAGGTAATACCAAGGTAAGGGTCGATACCAAGATATTGGGTTTGGGTATCGAGATAGGTGTGATACGCATTGGTGCAAGGCCAAGGTATCATAGTTTTATTGATTTGTTATAGTACTATGTATGTTGACTTGTATATATATCTAAAACTACTATTTTCTTATATAAAACTTGCATATATTAGGATACAGCTTTTTGAGTGCCGCTTAGTATCATAGCTTAGCTAGTATAGTTTAGTTCATAGTGTATCGACCTAGTGTTAGACTCTTGCAACCTAGATTTAATCGGTTTGACTTAGAAATGACTTATTGACCTAGAATTGCAACATATTAAACTTATTTTTATTTCTAGAACCTTGTATTGATCCAACATACCATATATAGGTTGTGTGACACCAGCTTAGGCATTAGGCGAGTATATTTCTCTGATAGTTTTCAATTCATAACAGTATATATATGCATGTTCTAGAATTGTATACTTGATTCGACACAGTGATTTTACGGACTTGTACTACATGGATCCCGTCAGGAGATGTTATCCTCTACCGTGTTCAACGGGTAATCGTGTACATATATTTCATCGTGTATATTGGGTATTGATTTATATTTCGTGTTCACACACTGCTCGTGTTCAGTGTGCTAATTCGTGTACACCCACTGCTCATGTTCAATGGTCATATTCGTGTTCGTAGTGTGTCGTGATTGGATCCATTGGTATTAGTTGGGGATGGGAGAGTAGAAGTTGATTATGTGATCAAAGCCCCATTGTTCATCGTGTACATTCTGATTACATACCTCACTTGTAATTGTCTCATCTTATTGATCATGTTCACCCAAACCGATCATATAATAAACTTATATTCTGAGGCACATTAGTTAGATTGTAGTTATTTTATCATATTACAGATATTCATATCGTTATTCTATATTCTCGTACATTATCTGTATACCTATTGTTTATTCATTCATATGTTAGTGATCTTGTATTTTATTTCTATTATCTGTTTTATATGCTCGATTATGTTATTAAAACTGCTTTCAGAGGTATGTACTTTGTTCCAATCTTGATTGGATATTTTTTTCCAGATGATTGGCTTGTAGAGCAGTATCCCACATTATATGGGCCGTAGGACGGCATACCTTTAGAGGATACTTCTATAAACCAGGAGGACTTAGTTGTAGAGCCCGATGAGGTATAGTTATTTATGTTGGCATATTTTAGACTATTTGTTGAGATTCACAGTTGTATATTATTTCAGATTGTGGATTGTATCTTATTCTTTCCTTCGTTATTCCATTCGTGCTTTATCTTTCTTAGTTTATTTTGTGATTGAGATTAGTCATACTTGTGAGATACCATATTGTTCCTCCGTTTGGAGTTGAGATGATTGACAGGTTCCATATTATATTGTTGAGATGTTAGATAGTTAGAAATAACCTAGACAACGTTCTACCGCCTATGTTGCGGCATAGGCAGGGCGTAACTACGTACTAGTACCCGAATATTCGGGTGCGGATCGTGAAACATTTTTAGTGGTGGCCTATGCAGGTTTAGATTTGCAAGTAGTACGATTTCGTAGTTGTGCTCGTCTAGGGTACTGCTACAAGCCTGTTTTAGGAAATAGGATTTAGGCTGAGAGTTTACTCAATCACACCTAAAAAAATTCCAAAATCTGTTTTGCAAATCCTTATATATTGAATATTTGCTTTGTATTGGATAAAATTATGTCCTTCTTTGATGATATCGTATTATATTCGATATTGATTCCTTATTTTAATCTATCTTCAGGATGCCACCGAAGACGCGTTCCCAGTGCTCAGGTACCGCGATAACACGATCAGTCACTTTATCACCCTTGAGGGCAACACCCTCAGACGATGGTCCAGCACCTATATTCAGGAGGTCATCTTTACTAGTCTAGGTGGGCGTATCAACAACAACTTTCGGAGGTGCTCCACCTCCAATACCGAGGATATCATAGACAATTTTTGGGGATCTTCCATCCCCACCATCTGCAGTTGATCAGACACAGATATTCGCTCTCTTCCAGCAGATGATGGAGGTACAGCAGCGTTAGTCATAGGTCCTGCGACAGAGCATGGAGAATGCTCACCAGATTGTGCTTGCAACAGTTGAGAGAGCTACTACAGTCCAGCCACAGACGGTACCACCTCAGTTTATTCCTCAGCAGTCGAGGCCGGAAACCATCATAGACTTCAAGAGGATGGGCCCAATAGACTTTAAAGGCACAGAGGGGATCCTTTATGCCGACAATTGGATCGAGGACATCGAGCAGAACCTGCAGCTGGCGTAGATTCCAAAGATATAGCAGATAGAGGCAGTAGGGTGTATGATGTTCAACATTACTTTAATATGGTTCTGGATCGACCCCAGGATTGCAGTACCAGGACTCACTTGGGAAGTATTCAAAAAAAAAATTCAAGGAGAAGTTCTTTCCAGACGTGGCTCTTACATCTATGGAGAGCTAGTTCCAGTACCTCGTCCAGGGAGGTATATCAGTGGACGAGTATGTGGCAGAGTGTTGCCGACTAGGTCGCTTTGTGGAGGGGTAGAAACCTAGAGGTAGAGCCAGGAAGTTCAGGAAGGGCCTGAACCGGGAGGTCAAATCCCACTTGAACGGAGATCCTACCGCCACCTTCGAGGAGATTCTCAGACAGGTCGTAGCGAGCGGATGATGACTTAGAACTTTGCTCTCAGAGACCGAGGGACAGAAGAGGATCCAGCACCAACATGGGTCCAGCAAAGAGGCCTCATTTCTAACATCAGCACCAGAGGCATTACCAGCATCAGAGGCAGCAGTATCACGGGCCAGCTAGAGCGCTGGCACAACAGATGCATCAGATCCAGAGGGCAGCAGTTTCTTACACTTTTTGCAAGAATCAAGGACATGAATGGGATGCATGCAGGATGAGACTAGGCCAATCCTTATTCTATGGATCGGAAGATCATCAGTTGAGGGCTTGTCCTAAAATCCCAACTCGTCCAGCTCAGGGCAGAGGACAGGCACATAGAGCACTCGCTAGACCACCAGCGGGGCAGCAGAGAGGACCTCTACCATCGTAGAAAAAATAGTTTGCTCAACACGAGCAACAGAGAGGTGCACAATGACAGGGGCAAGCTTTTGCCTTGACTGTCGAGGAGGAGGAGCCGGTTGGCAATGTCATCTCAGATTCAGTTTATCTCGATTCCTTTCCAGCTCATATTTTATTCGATTCTGGTGCTTCTCATAGCTTTGTATCTGTATCTTTTGCTTTGAGGTATCGTCTTGAGTCTGAACCATTGAAGACGACTTGTAAGATCACAACTGGGGGTGGCATTATCCTGGTCAGTGATGTTTGCAAGAACCAGAGAATTTATTTGGGAGGCCAAGAGTTGAGCGTATATTTACTCGTAATGCCACTTTCGAGTTTCGATATAGTACTCGGGATGGACCAGGAGAACCGGAGTTCGAGTTCGTCCGAAGAGCATAGCAGAGCAAAGGCGATTTTTGTGGAGCTTTGGTAGAAGAGTAGGAGCCGCAACATCCGTTGATTGTAGAGTTCATGGATATCTTTCTAGAGGAGTTATCGGAGTTGTCGTCGGACAGAGATATATAATTCTCTATAGATCTGGTGCCAGGCGCAGGGCCGATATCTCAGCACGTCTATAGAGTAAACAACAGCGAACTGGCAGAGTTAAAGAAGCAGGTAGATGAGTTGCAAGACAAGGGCTTTATCCATTCTAGTTCATCACCATGGGGTGCTCTGGTACTTTTTGTACCAAAGAAGGATGTATCAGTACGTATGTGTATCGACTACAGGGCACTTAACAACCTCACTATCAAGAATAAATACCCGTTGAGCGGAGCGAAGGTATTCTCAAAGATAGACTTGAGGGAAGATATCCTGAAGACAGCTTTCAGGACTCGGTATGGGCAGTTCAAGTTTTTGGTGATGTCGTTTGGGTTGACCAATGCCCCGACAGTATTCATGAACCTGATAAACAAGGTATTTTATCAGTACCTGGATCAGTTTGTTGTAGTCTTCATAGATAATATTATGATATATTCGAAGACCCCAGAGAAGCATGAGCAGCACTTGAGGATAGTTCTGGAGACCCTCAGGAAGGAGAAGCAGTATGGCAAGCCATCAAAGTGTGGGTTCTTCCTTGATAAGGTTGAATTCCTCGGGCATGTTATTACTGGAGATGGAATCTCAGTGGATCAGAAGAAGATTTTAGCAGTTGAGTCATGGTCTACCCTGAGTTCAGTAGCAGAGATCAGGAGTTTCCTTGGATTGACGGGCTACTACCGGAGGTTTGTTCAGGACTTTTCCAGACTTGCACAGCCGATGACTAGACTAACCAGGAAGGACGTGGAGTTTGTCTGGACCGAGGATTGTTAGTCAGCATTTGAGGAGCTGAAGAAGAGGTTGACTACAGCTCCAATCTTGACATTGCCATCAGGAGCAGGAGAATTTTTTATATACAGTGATGCATCGGGAAAGGGTTTGGGTTGTGTGTTACAGCAGCACAGAAAGGTTATTGCCTATGCTTCCAAGCAATTACGCCCGCATGAGAAGAACTACCCTACCCTTGACTTAGAGTTGGTAGCAATTATCTTTTCTCTCAAATTGTGGAAATACTACTTATATAGAGAGAGAGTAGAGATCTTCACAGACCATAAGAGCTTGAAGTATGTATTTACACAAAAAATGCTCAACATGAGGCAGCGATGATGGTTGGAGCTGATAAAAGACTTTAATATTTTATTGTAGTACCATCCAGGAAAGGCTAACGTAGTCGCGAATGTCTTGAGCAGGTATCCCGTGGATATGTGCTTGACGAGAGACAGACATTTATTGGTCGATCTTGACAGTTTGGGCATTGAGGTATTAGTTCCTAGAGTCACAGCACAGATGTGGGGACTTCAGGTATAGTCAGAGCTGATAGATCAGATCATAGCCAGATAGTATGAGGATGAGTCTCTGAGGAGCATCAAAGCACAGGTCCAGATATGGTTGGAAGAAGACTTCGGCATCGCAGATGATGGACAATTGTGGCACGGTACCAGATTATGTATACCGAGAGGAGCATTGCGCGAGAAGATTATGCAGGAGGCGCATCGATCTCAGTACTCTATGCATCCAGGTACCAATAATATGTATAGAGACATGAGAGAGAATGTATGGTGGTATGAAGCGGGAAGTAGCTAGCTTCGTATCCAGATGCTTAGTTTGCTAGCAGGTAAAGGCAGAAAGATAGAGGCCGGGTGGATTGCTTTAGCCTTTACCCATTCTAGAGTGGAAATGGGAGCATATGACCATGGATTTTATTTCAGGACTTTCGTGTTCTCCAGGAGGTAAAGATGCAATTTGGGTCATCATGGACACGTTGACCAAATCAGCCCACTTTCTGCCATTTAAATTGGGTACATCTACGGAGAAGCTCTTGGAGATGTATGTGCGCCAGATTGTCAGATTGTACGGTGTTCTAGTGAGCATAGTCTCGGATCGGGATAGTCGCTTCACGTCCTACTTCTGAAAAAATTTACAGGCTAGCTTGGGTACTCAGCTCAAGTTCAGTACCGCTTATCACCCTCAGACTGACGGACAGTCGGAGAGGACTATTCAGACTCTCGAGGATATGCTATGTACCCATGTTTTGGATCTTGGAGGTTCTTGGGAGGATCACCTTCACTTAGTACAATTTTTATACAACAACAGCTACCAAGCCAGTATCGAAATATCACTATTCGAGGCGTTGTATGGACGAAGATGCCGTACTCCGTTATCCTGGGATGATGTTGGTGAGAGAGATTTATTGGGACCGGAGATGGTAGTGGATGCAGCCAAGAAGGTGAAGCTTATCAGGGATAGACTTCGAGTGGTACGGGACAGGCAGCGGCATTGGGCCGATAGCCACCAGAGACCTTTAGAGTTTGAGGTATAGATTTTTGTTTTTATTCCTAGTGATTGATTGTTGTTTTGTTAGAATTCTAAGGTTATGTTTCGTGCTAGGTTGGCGGTCTGATTTTCTTGAGGATTTTTCTGACAGGTGGCACGATTCGTTTTGGTGGAGGCGAAAAGCTTAGTCTGTGATTCATCGGACCTTTCAGTATTCTTGAGAGGGTCAGTACAGTTGCTCAGAGACTAGACTTATTACCTGCATTGGAGGGAGTGCACAACGTGTTTCACGTATCACAGCTGAGAAGGTACGTGGTAGATCCCAGTCATGTGTTGATCACTTGGAGATAGAGGTGGGCCCTACTCGTAGCTATCCAGAGCAGCCAGTGAAGATTTTGGATCGGAGAGAGAAGGTGCTGAGGAACCAGATTATTTTTTTGGTGCGCATCCGTGGAGGCATCACTCACCAGGAGAGAGTAACTGGGAGCGAGAGGCCAAGATGCGCGAGCGATATCCATATTTTTTCGAGCCGTGAGGTATAATTCTTTCTTGTATTGTATTGTTTGCTTTTGGTAGTTAGTTTCTTCCTTAATTTTGAGGAAGAAAATTTTCTAAGATGGGTAGGATTGCCGCCCTCACTTTTTCATTTAAGGTTAGTTTGATAATTGACACGGGTATTTTATTTTAGGATTTATTATATTTAAATATTATGCATGCATAATTAATTATTTGTTGTATTATTTAATTATTGTTAGATGCTAGATTATTTTAGACTTATGTAGTGGACCTAACTAATTAATTAGTTGCATGAACCCAACATTTGAGATTGGTTTAGATTGAGCCCATGAATTAGGCCCATAGATTAGGAGGTTGGATTAATTAGTAAAACCATTAGACTAGAACCTTTCCTCCTTAATTAATTTCTTCATGAGAGGCTCCAAGGGGTAAATAGGATATTTTATATTACTTGAGGGAGGAGGTATATGGTCGGCCATTAGAGAAGGAGAGAGAGTATCTCTTTTATTTTAATTTTTATCTCCATTATATCTAGTTTTCTTCGCTTTCAATTTTTTTTATTCCCTCATCAATTCTCCACCAATTTCTTCACAAATTCCTTCTCTATTCTTCATTAGAGGCTTCTATATCAAGGATCTACAAGAAGAAAGCAAAGAGCAACAAGCAGGAGGCCAAGATCTATAAAAAGAGGAGCTATATTTTATTTTAGGATTTTTTATTGGAAATCTATCTCCCAATAGGTTCATTTCAGTTTTTCCTCTTCTAGTAGACTCTAAATCTGAGATTTAACCATGAGAAACTAACCAGGCTATCCATAGGAATCGATTTTAGGTTCATAGGAGACCTATGGTAGAATTATGTGCATTTTGGTGTCAATTTTGGGAGAATTTCGAGATTGGCACATGTTGTGTTTGTCAATTGGTCTAATAGATCAAATTGACATATGATTTTTTGTTTTTGGTTAGTGTAGTATCCACAATTAGGTACGTGTAGGCCGTATCTCATCAATTTGACGATACGGGTTAATTTTGGGAGGTTTTCTCTGACACGGAGACTTGTGCATATAACATCGTGACACACACACGCAGTTGATCTAATTATTATACATATTATTCATATTTAGTATATTAGACTTGCTCGTATCCTCCGAGATACGTTTGGTTGTGTGTTGGAGCCATATCGCAAGTGTGTCATAGAATAAGTGTGATACGAGTGTGGTGCACTACACGTGTTTAGTTTTGGTCTTCATTCCTATGTCTGCTTGTGTGTGTGTGTATATATATATATATATATATATATATATATATATATATATATATATATATATATATATATATATATATATATATATGAGTATGTATATAGTTAAGTGTATATGTGTGTGTCTATTGTGATATAGTGTATAGGTGTATACATATAGCTATAAGTGTATGTCTATATGTCTATATGTATATAACTATAAGTATATATGTATGAGTGTTTATATATATATATATATATATATATATATATATGTGTGTGTGTGTGTGTGTGTGTGTGTGTGTGTGTGTATGTGTATGTGTATGTTATATATATAATTATGTGTTGTGTGAGAGTATATTTATATATAGAGAGATTGACATAGAGAGGTGTGTGTATACGTATAAGTATTTGTGCTTTGTGTGTTTGTGTGTGAGTTGTGAGTGAGGTGAGAGCAGTCAGTGATCGTGCAGCCAACTACAGGGTGTGCAGTCGGGCACTGTGGCAGCAACACAACTCGGAGACACTGTGCAGTTCCTATGAGAAGAGAGTATCCAGGGAGCTCAGGCATGGATCAGTGCATCAATGCACCGGGTTCTAGTTCTGCAGCAAGAGGAGAGCAGTCAGAGATGTATCTGCACAACGAGCAACCACTCGTGAATTCTTTAGAGCAAGGCAGTAGCATGCTCTGCACAGGTGGATGCAGTAGCAGTACAACTCGTGCACACAGGGAGCAGTCATATTGCAGTACAAATGAGGAGTTTAGCACTGCATCAAGAACACAATAATGTGTAGGGAGTGCATTCAGTTCAACAGGGACTAGAAGTGTGCACACTGTAGTTTAGTAAGAAGAGGGGTAGTTTTTAGTATCAGAGGTTGGTGTCAGTATCAGGTGTTCAGTTTAATGCACAATTTCAGTATATGTTAGTAGTTATCAAGGTTTTTGGGTAGTTAGCTAATAGTTGGTTAGTTGGGTAATGGGTTAGTTGGGATAGCTAGATGGTTTAGTGTATAGATGGTTTAGCTGGTTTAGTTATTAGGTGTTAGTTTAGTATACTTGTTTATGTAGATAGTTAGCTAAGTATATATAGTATCTATGTAGATATGTAGTATTAAATATGGTTAGTTAGATATGTATTGTATTAGTATATTATATTGTTAGTAGATAGATATGTATGTTGGTGTAAGTATATAGGTTAGTAGTTAATATATATTGATATAGTTAGTATTTAGAGTGTTAGCTATATATATTAGCTATATTCACTAGGTCTTGAATTACCTCGGGATACCAAGGTAATACCAAGGTATGGGTCGATACCAAGATATTGGGTTTAGGTATCGAGATAGATGTGATACGCATTGGTGCAAGGCCAAGGTATCATAGTTTCATTGATTTGTTATAGTACTATATATCTTGACTTGTATATATATCTAAAACTACTATTTTTATATATGAAACTTGAGTATCTTAGTATACGACTTTTTGAGTGCCTCTTAGTATCATAGCTTAGCTAGTATAGCTTAGTTCATTGTGTATCGACCTAGTGTTAGACTCTTGCAACCTAGATTTAGGCAATTTGACTTAGAAATGTCTTATTAACCTAGAATTGTATAATATTAACTTATTTTCATTTCTAGAACCTTGTATTGATGCAACATACCATATATAGGTTGTGTGACACCAACTTGGGCATCGAGAGATACACCTTGCTCAGGACTTCAAGCGAGTACATTTCTCTGATAGTTTTTAATTTATAATAGTGTATATATACATGTTCTAGAAATGTATACTTGATTCTGACATAGTAATTTCACGGACTTGTACTACATGGATCCCGTCAGGAGATGTTATCCCCTACCGCGTTCAGCGGGTACTCGTGTACATGTATTTCATTATGTATATTGGGTATTGATTTATATTTCGTGTTCACATACTGCTCGTATTCAGTGTTCTTATTCGTGTACACCCACTGCTCGTGTTCAGTGGTTATTATATTCGTGTACACCCACTGCTCATGTTTAGTGGTCATATTCGTGTTTGGGAGAGTATAATTTGATTATGTGATCAAAGCCCCATTGTCCATCGTGTATATTCTGATTACATACCTCACTTGTAATCATCTTATCTTATTGATCATGTTCATCCAAACTGATCACATAATGAACTTATATTCAGAGATACATTAGTTAGATTGCAGTTATTTTATCATATTATAGATATTCATATTGTTGTTCTATTTTCTCGTACATTACCTGTATACCTATTTTTTATTCATTTATATGTTAGTGATCTTGTATTTTATTTCTATTATTTGTTTTATATGCTCGATTATGTTATTGAAATTGCTTTCAGAGGTATGTACTTCGTGCCAATCATGACTGGATATATTTTTTCTAGATGATTGGCTTATAGAGCAGTGTCCCTTATTCTACGAGCTGCAGGACGGTGTATCTTTAGTTAAGATTTATAGTTTGTATATTATTTTAGATTATGGATTATATCTTATTCTTTCCTTCGCTATTCTATTCTTACTTTATCTTTTTAAGTTTATTTTGTGATTGAGATTAGTCATACTTGTGAGATACCAAATTGTTCCTCCGTTTGGACTTGAGATGATTGACAGGTACCATATTATATTGTTGATATATTAGATAGTTAAAAATGATCCAGACAGCATTCTACCATTGATGCTACGGCGTAGACTAAGCGTAACCACGTACTCGTGCCCGAATATCCAAGTGCCGGTCGTGACACATTTTTAGTAGTGGCCCATGCATGTATTGATTCGCAAGTTGTTCAACTTCGTAGTTGTGCTCGTCTAGAGTACTGCTACGAACCTTTTTTAGGAAATATGATTTAGGCTGAGAGTTTACTCAATCACACCAAGAAAAATTCTAAAATCTGTTTTGCAAATCCTTATCTATTGAATATTTGCTTTGCGTTGAATAAAATTATGTCCTTCTTTAATGATATCGTATCATATTCGATATTGATTCCTTATTTCAATCTATCTTCAGGATGCCGCCGAAGACGTGTTCCCAGCGCTCAGGTGCTACGATAGCATGATCAGTCACTTCATCACCCTTGAGGGCAGTACCTCAGACTATGATCCAGCACCTACATTCAGGAGGTCAGCTTTACCGGTCCAGGTGGGCGTATCAGCAGCAGCTTTTGGAGGTGCTCCACCTTCAGTACCGAGAACATCGCAGAGAGTTTTCGGGGATCTTCTACCCCACCACCTGTAGTTGATCAGATGCAGATATTTGCGCTCTTCCAGTAGATGATATATCCAACCAACCTACATACCAAATCTCCAAATATGCAATCAACACTAAATATAAATATTATATATATATATATATAATATGATTACTTGCAATGATCATTAAAGGAAAAATATACCAACAAACACAACCTCCAATTTTCTAACCCGTATCATGATGTATCACAACATATCATGATACGTCCTACTCGTGTCTAATTGTTGACACGTATCTACCCTCACAATATCAATTTAGGTCTAATTAAACCTATTTCACTCAATATCACATATTTGGTGCATCAATCTCGGATTTTTCGTAAGTTGAGCATAAAACTCAATGTAGAAGTCACAATAGGGGTCATAAGAACATAGTTCTTCTTCCTATAGGTAGCCCTAATGCATTGGCATATTTTTAATGGTCAAATACAATAATTAGAACCTAATTAAAAAGGAATTTTAGAATTTTACCTATTGGGAGATGGATTTCCAATAAAAACTCAATAGGACACAATTCAGACACGAGCTCCTAGCCATAATCTTTTTTCTCCAATGCTCCTAGCAATCTAAGCTCCTAGTGCTCCTTGATGATGATTAGGGAAGGGATTGAAAGTGGTTTGGTAGGATTTGGTGGAGAAATGAGTCAATTTGGGAAAGAACACTAATTTAAAAATAATTGGATAAAAATGAGAGAAGAAAGAATCTCTCCCCCTATATTAGGGCCGACCATGTATTTTCCTTCTCTAGGTAATGTAGAATGTCATAATTATCCCTATTGGGTTGTCATGAAAGAAGTTAACTAATAGAAGCTTTTAATCCTAATGAAGGTTCAATCAAATCTCTAATTAATAAGGGTTAACCTAATTTGAGTCTAATGTGACTAGTCCAACTATTGGTCCAAGTTGTCATGTCATGTCATGTCATATCAAGTCTAGTTAGGTCCACTAGTGTCATGTCTCATATGTAGTCTAGTTCATAGAAAAAATAAATAATTATTATTATATATAAATAAGTAATATGTATAATATATGAATAATAAAAAATAATAAAAAATACTATTCTAGAAATATAGTTGTGACAAGTCTATCCTCCTTAAAATAATTTTGTCCTCAAAATTAAAGACTAAAATAGCACAAGAACACAACAAAACAAGAAGAATAATACCTCAAGGCTCGAAGAGATAAGGGTATTTCTCGCGCATTTTATCCTCCCTCTCCCAGGTTGACTCACCCGGAGAGTGATGTCTCATTGCAACACGAACCAAAGGAATGGTCTGGTTTTCCATCACCTTCTCCCCGTGATCCAGAATCTCCACTGGCTGCTCTGGATAGCTGAGAGTCGGACCAACCTCGATCTGTGTGTGATCTAGTATGTGACTAGGATCTGCTACGTACCATCTCACATGCGACACATGGAACACGTTATGTACTCCCTCTAGTATTGTCATGCCCAGTACCAAAATACGTAGGACTAGGAATACGTAACACGCTAGCCGTATGTATACGAACTCCAATAAATGGAAATCATACACACACGTACGATATACATGAATATAAAATCCATAAGTGGTAATATAAGGTCAATAAGTCACACGCAATCTATATCTCATCCACAGCAAAAGTAAATAAATAGGAATAAATAACTGAATATCAATATGAAGTCTCAAAGTATGATAGTCGGATGAAAATAAATCCACTGCAAATCGACTATACTAAAACTACCAAATAAGAGAAGAGATCAAACTCTAATATAAGATAAATATCAATAATAAAAAAATAGCAACTAGAATATCCATCAGCTACGATGAATCAAAGATACTCTGAAGATAAGACCTCCTCAGCCTGGTATGAAGCGTCAGGTCCAGGTCCGTACTCCTGTGGGTACTCCTGCAAGTCTATACCTGGAAAGGGACCAGGTCCTCAGAGAGACATAACAAGATACATAGAAGCATACCAATAAAGTACTAAAAATAAACATCAAATGGTTCACCTAACCATTTATGTGAATGCAGTTTGAGAATAACTTTCCAACAAGTGGGCTATCTGGCTAAAATGGGATTGGCATGATTCCATTGGAGATTCAGGGGCCTAAAAAGCATGTCATCTTTTGAACGCCAGAGGCCGCCTGATAATATATAATATATAGTGGTCATCATAATCGCACATCTTCGGCGGAGCGTAAGGGTTACACAAGGAAAGTGCAGAGGAGTCCAAATGCCTTACTTGTTGTTCTTCCCACCCCATGCTCTAAGCATGTCATATCCATGACACGATAATACCTCTAATAACTGCCAAGTCTCCTAGCATATAATTTCTAACAACAATTATCCCTAATGCATATCCCATACGTACAAGAGGCCACCCTATCACGAAAGTCTGTGTCCTACATGAGACTCACACTCGTGTAACAGCTGTGTCACGGCCAATGAAACCTAATGATGCCTCCAAATCATGTGGTGATCTCGTAAAACTAGGTCAACATGCATATACATAATAAAAATAGAATACAAAGTCACTGTCGTTGCACCCAAGTTATCCTTGGACGCGCAATTTATATAGCAGTTAAAATATATGAACTAATGGAAAGAAATAAAATGCATGCATCATATGGAATATAAATCACAGTACAATGGCAAGGTATACTTGCCTGGCAAGAAAGCTGCGTAGTGCCAAAAACCTGCCCCTGAAGTCTCGTAGAATAATCCAATGGTCCTATATACATATAATATAATACAATACAGCATCTTCCATTACACTAGCATATACAGAACCATAAATACTCTGAACTCAGGGGCTACGCTAGGGGTGATACTGGTCAACTAGCAGGGTCAAATGTGTGTCTAACTACGCAGGTGTACTGTCTTAAATATTATATCAAATTAGACAGTCAAACACTAACATGTGTCTAGCCAGTACATTAGTGTACATAAGGCAGACAATTCTCTAATATTCTGGGTTACAAAGTCATATGCAATTATTGGATATCCACAGTGTCCTAGGGTCGTACAGTATAAATACATATATAGTCATAATTAGGTTTAGCAATTAATTATATATATCTATATCTATATATTTATATATTTATATATTTATCAACTAATATTATATGCATACATACACACAGGTATGAGCATACCAGTCCTTGGGTTCACCGACACGGATCTGAAATCAACCAACTATCATGAAGTATTCTAACCCTAATGTTATTCACACAAGTACACATAAAATAAAAGGAGAGGGAAAGGTTCGAACCTCAGGGTGCACGCACAGGGCACAAGGATCGAGGGTGACTGCTGTAGGTCATCTTCGATGAGGGTGACGGGTCTACGATGACGACGATGATGGTGATAATGATGATGATTGTGGTAATGATGATGATTGTGGTAATAATGATGATAATGATGTGGATGATAACTGTGATGATGATGTTGATGATGAAGGGGATGATGATAATGATGATTGGTGACGATGGTGATGATGATGGTGATGATGATGAGGATGATAATGGTTATGATGATGTTGAAGATGAAGGGGATAATGATGGTGATGATGAGGATGATAATGTCTGTCGGAGTCCGACGGCTCAAGCGAGGCCAGGGAGGAGGTCGGGTAGCTTGCTGCCCAGCGGTGGAGAATGGCCGAAGGGACGGGAGAGATGATGAACAGAAGGGGGTAATAATGGAGGCTGGTGGTGTTCGAGTTCAGGTGATGGTGGGTCGACGGGCTGATGTTCAGCGGGGTCGTGAAGACGGGAAGGAGAATGGAGAGGAAGTTGGTCGGGTTTAGACGCGTCTACTTGGTGCAGGCGGAGCACAGCGGGCTCCGGCGGGGCGGCCTCAGCGTGGGGGAAACGATGGTGATGGTATAGGAGGACGGGATGGCCAGGTTTGAGGGAAAGTCCGGCGAGTCGAGAGGGGGTCAGGTGGTGCTGGCGGGTTGATCGGTGGTGGGTGGCCGGTGCTGTCGGCGGAGGGAAGTCGGATGAGGCCGAAGATGGAGGAGAGGTTGAAGAAGGAGATGAACAGGAGTTAGGGAGGAGGTGGTCGGCATGCTGGAGTTTTAGGTTTAGGGAAAAAGAAAGGAAAGATGATATATATACATGTAGAAGAGAACGGTTGGGTGTTGACCTAGGTAGTTGGGCCTGGTCAACATCCTTGGGAAGGCTTTGGCTTCACATGTAGATAATTGTAGGGCTAGGATTGATTTATTTAAAAATAGAGGGCCAAGGATTAATGAGGGTTGATGTTGAGTGTTACACACTCCAAAAATTTGGGAGAAAAATCATATGACCAATCAATGAAGAAAAATAGGGTTTCTACATGTGTTTGGTCCAAGGGTGTGGACACCTTAATGCACTTTTGCGTAAAAGTGCCCAATAATTGAAAAATTACACAAAGATAGAAATTAGATTTAATTAATTAAAATTAATACAAATGGTGTTCTAAAATTAATATAAAGTATATGGGGCTAAAATTAGGTAGGACACAAGTGTCATAAACGTAGAGGGCTCAGAATGGAATATTATCATAAAATGGATTGCACAAAACAGGTCAAGATTGTGTCTCCAATTTTGATTGGAACGCATAAGGATACAAAGTTAAATTTATTTAGAATTAAATATAAACGTCTGCGATGAATATTGTGCGACTAAAATATAGCACAAGAGAGCATAATTATAAGTTACACAAAGGTCAAAATAGATGACTTGCACGTCTAGGACAAAGATGTGAAATTTGTAGGAAGGCAATGGCTAGTGAGGTGCTCCAATTATTGAAGCAACTGTAAGATGAACTAAGTGATATAAATATTATAAAAATTATCTAAAATATCGTGTTCTATTTCTAATTGGATTCAAACTATCCTTAGTCTCTCTATCTAAGCCAAGTATGCCTAATTTTGATCGAGGGGGTTTACAAAATACCCAACTTAAAATAATTTCGTCCTCGAAATTAAAATAAGGCATAATTTGTTAAATTCTTTACATTCGTACATAAGACATGTCTATTGCAATCTTTTCCAAAAATTTAAATAACCATATCTGAATCTCATTCAAATCTATATGATTTCCCGCATCAAAATTTCTATCACAATTTTCAACTATCATAATCTCCTCTAGAAAACCATTCTAATCAAATATTATTCCTATTTTCAACTTATGAATTTCATACTCTTCAAATTTTAATTTCAACTTTCATCCTCAATATTTCAAATAGATGATCCAACAATCAACATTCAACTTTTAACTCAAATCATCAAATTATAAAAAATTTAAATCTAATCCACCAATTATTCAAGTCTAAGATTCTATATTTATCCTAAAAATTTAAATCGATGATTCAACCTTAAATATTTAAATTTTAAGTCATATCTTCCAGTTATAAATATTTGGTTCACAATATCGAGATATCGAAATTAAATCCTCATCGTTTTAATCATTCTTTTAAAAATTTCTAAAATTTCAATGACTTAAATCTCTTAATCTAACCTTACTTGATCACAATCTAAAAGAATTTTTCTCAAGTTGATAATGCAATCTTCTACCCAACTTAGAATTTACCGATCTATCACATAAGACTATACCTTTAAGAAAGACTTTCTCAAATTATTTAATCGTGTTATTCAATCATCAAAATTTTAACACACAAAATATATCACATGTGTTATGCCTTAATTACGAAAAATAGTCACAAAGTAATCCGATTGGCCTATGGGATATATCTAGTATTCTTCGTGTATCAAACTTATACCAAGCACGAGCATTCGACTTTCCGAAATAGGGGAAGACGGAGAGCAATAATAAAGAATTCAAGGTAGAGGTGATAGAATACAAGTACAAAATTCAAAGCGATAAAAAAAATTTAAAGGGAGTTGTCAAGGCAGTTGTGGATTGAATCTTATTTTAGTAGATTCTTATTCACATGCTCATATCAGTACAGTTATATAACTGATACGATATGCTCAGACACGTCTAGGGGCAAGTATATTCGTCTACTAGTCGACTATATATCTCAATCCACGTAAAGTAGTCATGCGAAGAGTGAATCAAATGCACTAAGGCTGATCAGACCGTAATACACTGATTCTGATTAGACAATGTATTAGTGTATGCATCCAATAATACATATGTCATGAACAAGCTCGATAAAAGAACAAGCTTTTAAAACTAGGCTATAATCGCAGCATAAGTCGAGGTAGTCCAAAAAAATATAAGTATGCTGGATTATGATGAGAGAAGGTACAAAATAATTCAAGTTTACCAAGAAGATGAGACTCATCCGATGTTGTTTCTCTATAGTTGCCATACTAACTTCTTGTCTAATTCTCTAGTCGACCAAATGGAGTTTGGGCCTCTAAGTTCTATAGTCTGGATAAACATTATCTTCTTATGGAAGCCTATAGTTGGTGTCATTCAGTTACACTTTATTAATGGGTCAAAAGGACTATGTGTTACTAGGTTGTGAGGTATACTACCCAACTTAAAAAGAATTAACTAATACTGTGACTGTCTTAAGGAGATTCTTTAAAATAACCTTGTCTTGTAAATAAAGTAGAAACTCTTATTGGGGTATACGAGGGAAAATCTTGATATTTATTAAGGTATAGTATTGTATTATAAAGCTACATAGGTAATAGTCATCTTAAGTCTTAATCATAGTATTTATAGAACAAAAGCATTGATATTAAGAGTGGGAAAGTTACTGGCCCTTAAGTGAAAGAGAATATAACATGTATTGAAATATGGGTATAAATTACGTAATTTTAAACTAAAGGACAATTATAAAATTATAATTTAAATAAACAACTCAAACTATCAAGTTCTAACTACTAAGCACATAATTTCAAAATTTAAGATTAACAACTATAGTCCTAGCAAACTATATATCTTAACATAAAAGAATATCACTTGGCCTACAATCAAAAGGGTCAGGTGGCACGAATTGAAAGATGAAGAAAAGAAAAATATAATTAGTTGTTGCACAAATAGTGAGCGTTAAGGTTTCAGAGGAACAAGATATGAAATTAAAAATAGAGAGACTCTTGACAATATCAAGATTTTCTAAGGGGAAGTTGAGATGCTAATCTCTGTGTTCGAGGTATGATCAAGGAAAATATTATATTCATTAATCTTGGTTTCCTAAGGTACTGTCTGCTAATATCAAGACAAGAATCTAAATTTATAGTTCTCTAATACTATCTCACTATGAAAGTTAGGTTTAGTCCTAATATTCAACCTTGAATTTTTATTGGTTCCTCAATACTAGGGACAAACAATATGGTCAAATTTTTAACTAGTCATAGTAGTGTCTATACCACTCTCAAGTCATCCCTAATTATCAAGGGATAATGGTCAATCAATCTACAGGTAAGGGTTGTTAGGGTTCATTAGGTATTCTAAACTTAGTGATATATCAATATTCTGGTTATATTCTCAGTAGAAATGTTACCCTAATTATCATCCTAACAACAAGGATTCCTATATTTTAGGAGAAGGCTATACTCAAGAAACTATTAATGAAGCACATGAATCAAGCATGATGCATTTATTTAAATAGAATGGATTAGAAGAAATGTGAGTCATAGAATTTAGAACAAAAATGAAGAGGAAAGTTGAATATGTGGATGAGGAAAGTCTAATTCTATTTGCAGGCTTGCTAGGTACAGTAACGTAACCGAGATAATATACTCTCGACCTGCATAGGCCACCACAAAATATATCATGCCCCAGTCTCAAAATACGTAGGACTAGAAATACGTAACACGAAAGCCGTATGTATACAAACTCCAATATATGGAAACCATACACACACGTATGTTGTACATGAATATCAAATCCATAAGTGGTAATATACTGTCAACAAGTCACACGCAATCTATATCTCATCAACAGCAAAAGTAAATAAATAGGAATAAATAATTGAATATCAATATAAAGTCTCAAAGTATGATAGTCGGATGGAAACAAATCTACTACAAATCGACTATACTAAAACTACCAAATGAGAGAAGAGATCAAACTCTAGTATAAGATAAATATCAATAAAGAAAATAGCAACTAGAATATCCATCAGCTACGATAAATCAAAGGCACTCTGAAGATAAGACCTCCTCAGTCTGGTATGAAGCGTCAGGTCCGGGTCCGTACTCCTGTGGGTACTACTGCAAGTCTATACCTGGAAAGGGACTAGGTCCTTAGAGGGACATAACAAGATACATAGAAGCATGCCAATAAAGTACTAAAAATAAATATCAAATGGGTCACCTAACCATCTATGTGAATACAGTTTGAGAACAACTTTCCAATAAGTGGGCTATCTGGCTAAAATAGGATTGGCATGATTCTTTTGGAGATTCAGGGGCCTAAAAACATGTCATCTTTTGAACGCCAGAGGCCGCCTGATAATATATAATATATAGTGGTCATCATGACCGCGCATCTCCGGCTGAGTATACGGGTTACACAAAAAAAGTGTAAAGGAGCCCAAATGCCTTACTTATTATTCTCACCACCCCATGCTCTAAGCATGTCACATCTATGACACGATAATACCTCTAATAACTGCAAGGTCTCTTAGCATACAATTTCTAACAGCAGTTATCCCTAACGCACGTCCCAAACGTACAAGAGGCCACCTTGTCACGCAAGTCCATGTCCTACATGAGACTCACACTCGTGTAACAGCTATGTCATGGCCAATGAAATCTAATAATGCCTCCAAATTATATGGTGGTCTCGTAAAACTAGGTCAATATGCATATACATAATAAAAATAGAATACGACGTCACCGTCGTTGCACCCAAGTTATCCTTGGATGTACAGTTTATATAGCAGTTAAAATATATGAACTAATAGACAGAAATAAAATGCATGCATCATATGGAATGTAAATCACAGTACAATGGCAAGGTATACTTCCCTGGCAAGAAAGCTGCATAGTGCCAATAACCTGCTCCTGAAGTCTCGCAGAACAATCCAATGGTCCTATATACATATAATATAATACAATACAGCATCTGCCATTATACTAGCACATACACAACTATAAATACTCTGAACTTAGGGGCTACGTTAAGGGTGATACTGGTCAACTAGCAGGGTCAAATGTGCGTCTAACTACGCGGGTGTGCTATCTTAAATGCTATATCAAATCAGATAGTCAAACACTAACATGTGTCTAGCCAGTACATCAATGTACATAAGGCAGACAATTCTCTAATATTTCGGGTCACAAAGTCATATGCAATTATGGGATATCCACAGTGTCCTAGGGTCGTACAGTATAAATACATATATAGTCATAACTAGGTTTAGCATTTAATTATATATATTTACATCCATATATTTATCAACTAATATTATATGCATATGCACACACACGTACGAGCATACTAGTCCTTGGGTTCACCGATACGGGTCTGAAATCAACCAACTATTACAAAGTATTCTAACCCTAATGTTGTTCACACAAGTACACATAAAATGAAAGGAGAGGGACAGGTTCGAACCTCAGGGTATGTACACAGGACACGAGGATCGAGGATGACTGTTACAGGTCATCTTCGGCAAGGGTGACGGGTCCACAATGATGACGATGATGGTGATCATGATGATGATGATGATAGTGGTGATGATGATGATAATGATGATGATGATTGTGGTGGTGATGATGATGATGATGATGATTGGTGATGATGATAAGGATGATAATAGTGATGATGATGTTGATGATAAAGGGGATGATGATGATGATGATTGGTGATGATGATAAGGATGATAATAGTGATGATGATGTTGATGATAAAGGGGATGATGATGATGATGATTGGTAATAATGGTGATGATGATGGTGATGATGATGAGGATGATAATGGTGATGATGATGTTGATGATGAAGGAGATAATGATGAGGATGATAATATCTGTCGGAGTCCGACGGCTCAGGCGAGGTCAGGAAGGAGGTCGGGTAGCTTGCTGCCCGGCAGTGGGGAATGGCCGGAGGGACGGGGGAGATGATAAATATGAGGGGATGATGATGGAGGCTGGTGGTGGTCGGGTTCAGGTGATGGTGAGTCGGAGGGCTGATGTTCAGCGGGGTCGTGAAGACGAAGAGGAGAACGGGAAAGAAGTTGGTCGGGTTCAGGCGCGTCAGCTTTGTGCAGGGCGGAGCACAGCGGGCTCCGGCGGGGCGGCCTCAGCGTGGAGGAAACGATAGTGATGGTGTAGGAGGTCGGGATGGCCGGGTCTGAGGGAAAGTCTGGCGAGTCAAGAGGGGGTTCAAGTGATACTGGCGGGTTGATCAGTGGTGCGGTGCTGTCGGCGGAGGGAAGTCGGACGGGGCCGGAGATGGAGGAGAGGTTGAAGATGGAGATGAACAGGAGTTAGGGGGAAGGGGGTCGGCTGGATATAGTTTTAGGTTTAGGGGAAAAAAAAGGAAAGATGATATATATACATGTAGAAGAGTAGGGTTGGGTGTTGACCTAGGTAGTTGGGCCTGGTCAACATCCTTGGAAAGGGCTTTGGCTTCACATGTAGATAATTGGAGGGTTAGGATTGATTTGTTTCAAAATGGAGGACCAAGAATTAATGTGGGTTGATGTTGAGTGTTACACACTCCAAAAATTAGGAAGAAAAATCATATGACCAATCAATGAAGGAAAATGGGGTTTCTACATGTGTTTGGTCCAAGGGTGTGGACACCTTAATGTACTTTTGCATAAAAGTGGCCAACAATTGGGAAATTACACAAAGATAAAAATTAGATTAAATTAATTAAAATTAATACAAATGGTGTTCTAAAATTAATTAGAAGTACATGGAGCTAAAATTAGGTAGGACACAAGTATCATGGACGTAGAGGGCTCAGAATAGAATATTATCATAAATTGGGTTACACAAAATTGGTCAAGATTGTGTCTCCAATTTCGATTGGAACACACAAGGATACAAAGTTTAATTTATTTAGAATTAAATATAAACGTCTACGACGAATATTTAGCGACTAAAATGTCGCACAAGAGAGCATAATTATAAGTTACACAAAGGTCAGAATAGATGACTGGCACGTCTAGGACAAAGATGTAAAATTTGTAGGAAGGCAATGGCTAGTGAGATGCTCTAATTATCGAAGCAACGGTAAGGTGCACAAAGTGATATAAATATTATAAAAATCATCTAAAATACCGTATTCTATTTCTAATTAGATTCAAACTAGCCCTAGTCTCTCTATCTAAGCCAAGTAGGCCTAATTTTGATCGAGGGGGTTTACAAGTACAGAAGATAAGTCTAGTCTGTAGGCCACTGCACGGACCCTAACAAGAACACCGAATGGTACGATGTACCATAGACTAAGCTTTTTGCCTCCACCAAAGCAAATCGTGTCTCATGTCAAAGAAATCTGCAAGAACATCAGATCGCCAACCTAGAACAAAATGCAGCCTTAACACGTAATCTAAAACAAAGAATCGCAAGCAATCATAAACAAAACCTATACCTCAAACTCTAAAGATCTCCGGTGGCTGTCGGCCCAATGCCGCTGTCTGTTCTGCGCTACTCGTAGTCAATCTCTAATGAGCTTCACCTTCTCACCTACATCCACGACCATCTCTGGTCCCAACAAGGCTCTTTCACCAACATTATCCCAAGATAAAGGAGTGCGATATCTCTGTCCATATAAAGCCTCAAATGGTGATATCTCAATGCTGGCCTGGTAACTATTATTGTAAACAAACTCTACCATATGCAGATGATCCTCCTAAGAACCTCCGAGATACAAAACATAAGTGTGGAGCATATCCTCGAGAGTCTGAATAGTCCTCTCCGACTGTCCGTCTGTTTGGGGGTGATATGCGGTACTAAACTTGAGCTGGGTACCCAAACTAGCCTGCAAACTCCTCCAGAAGTGGAAAGTGAAATGACTATCCCGATCCAAGATGATGCTCATAAAAACTCCTTATAATTTGATAATCTGCTGCACATACATCTCTGCTAGCTTCTTCGTAGACGTACCTACTTTAAATGGTAAGAAGTGGGCCGATATGGTCAACCTATCTACGATGACCCAAATTGTGTCATTCCTTCCTAGAGAATGCAGAAGCCCCTGAAACAAAATACATGGTCACATGATCCCACTTCCACTCTGGGATGGGTAAAGGCTGAAGCAATCCACCTGGACTCTGCCTATCTGCTTTTACATGCTAGCACACTAAACACCTGGATACGAAGTGCGCCACCTCCTATTTCATACCATACCATCATACGTGCTCCCTCAGGTCTCTATAAATCTTCTTGGAACCTGGATGCATCGAGTACTGAGAGCGATGCACCTCTTGCAGAACCTCCTCGTGCAACCCCCACTCGGCACATATATCCTAGTACCGCACCGCAACGATCCATCATTAGCTATAGTAAAGTCCTCTGATAAACCCATCCAAACCTGTGCCCTAGTACTCCTTAGAGTCTTATTATCATACTGCGTAGACCTGATTCTATCCATCAGCTCAGACTGTATCTGCAATCCTCATATATGCATCTCGATACCAAGAACTAGTACCTCAATTCCCAAGCTCTCCAGATCTGCAAATAAGTGTCTGTCCATCGTTAAGTACATAGCCATCGGATACCTGCTTAAGGCATCTGCGACTCCGTTGGCCTTTCCTAGTTGATACTGTAATAAAATATCGAAGTCCTTTATCAGCTCCAACCACCGCCTCTGCCTCATGTTCAACTCTTTATCTGTAAATACGTACTTTAATCTCTTATGGTTTGTGAAGATCTCAACATGCTCTCCGTACAGATAGTGTTTCCATAACTTTAGATCAAAGATGATCGCTGCCAACTCTAAATCGTGGGTAGGGTAGTCTTTGTCATGAGGACATAATTGCCTGGAAGCATATGCAATCACCTTCCAATGCTGCTAAAGAACGCAACCCAAACCCTTCCCTGAAGCATCAATATAGATTGTGAATCCACCTTTTCCCGATGGCAACGTCAAAACTAGAGTTATCGTCAATCCCTTCTTCAACTCATCAAAAGCGGCCTGACAATCCTCTGTCCAGAAAAATTTTATATCCTTCCTAGTCAGCCTAGTCATTGGCTCTATAATCCTGGAGAGGTCCTATTCAAATCTTCTATAATAACCTGCCAGCCCAAAAAACTCCTGATCTCTGCCACTAAATTTGGAGTACCCTATAACTCCGCTGTCACGATCTTCTTTGGGTCAACTAAGATCATGTCACCTGTCACCACATGCCTAATGAATTCAACATTGTCAAGGAAGAACTCATACTTTAAAAGCTTTTTATAAAGCTCCTCCTTCATAAGAGTCTCCAAAACTATCCTTAGGTGCTCCTCATGCCCAAAACTATCCTTAGGTGCTCCTCATGCGATTCTGGTGCCTTCGAATACACAAGAGTGTCATCAATGAACACCACCATAAACTTGTCAAGGTACTGGTGGAACACATTGTTCATCAGGTTCATGAATATTGTCGGGGCATTGTTCAACCCAAACGGTATCACCATAAACTCAAACTGGACATACCAAGTCTGGAAATATGTCTTCGAAATATTTTTCTTCTTCGCTTACACCTGGTGGTAGCCTGACCTCAAATATATCTTCGAGAATACCTTCACTCCGCTTAACTGATCGAAGAGATCATCTATTCTTGGCTGTGGATATTTATTCTTGATAGTGAGGTTATTCAGAGCCTTGCAGTCGATACACATGCGTACCAACCCATCATTCTTTGGTATAAACAATATCGGAGCACCCCACGATTATAAACTGGATCTGATAAAGTCCTTATTCTGTAACTCATCAACCTGTTTCTTCAACTCTTCCAGTTCGTTGTTATTGACCCTATAGACGTGCTATGATATTGGCTCTACGCCTAGCACCAAGTCTATAAAGAACTCAATATCCCTGTCTGGTGCTAATCCCGACAACAACTCTGGAAAGATATCCAGGAACTCAGATATCAAAGGATGTGGCGGCTCCTTCTCTTCCACCATGGCTCCACAAATAATACCCTCTGTCATGCCCTAGTCCCAAAATACGTAGGACTAGGAATACGTAACACGCCAGCCGTATATATACGAACTCCAATATATGAAAACCATACACACACGTACGTTGTATATGAATATTAAATCCATAAGTGATAATATACTGTCAATAAGTCACACGCAATCTATATCTCATCCACAGCACAAATAAATAAATAGGAATAAATAACTGAATATCAAATAGGAAGTCTCAAAGTATGATAGTCGGATAGAAATAAATCCATTGCAAATCGACTATATTAAAACTACTAAAAGAGAGAAGAGATCAACTCTAATATAAGATAAATGTCCACAAGAGAAATAGCAACTAAAAATCTATCAGCTGCGATGAATCAAAGGTACTCCAAAGGTAAGACCTCCTTAGTCTGGTAAGAAGCGTCAGGTCCAGGTCCGTACTCCTGTGGATAATTTTGTCCATCTATATCTGGAAAGGGACCAGTCCTCAGAGGGACATAACAAGATACATAGAAGCATGCCAATAAAGTACTAAAAATAAATATCCAATGGGTCGCCTAACCATCTATGTGAATGCACGTTGAGAACAACTTTCCAACAAGTGGACTATCTGGCCATAAATGGGATTGGCGTAACTCTCTCAGAGAATCAGGGGCCTACAAAGTATGTCGTTCTTTGAACAGCAGAGGCCACCAGTGATATATAGGGGTCATCACCGCCACGTATCTCCGGCGGAGCATACGGATTACAGAAAGGAAAGTGCAAAGGAGCCCAAATGCCTTACTTGTTGTTCTCCCTACCCCATGCTCTAAGCATGTCGCATCCATGATACGATGATACCTCTAAATAACTACCAGGTCTACTAGCATGCAAAGTTTATATCGACAGTTATCCCTATCCATCGTATGACCTATACGTACCAGTGGCCAACCGAGTACGCAAGTCCGTATCCTACATGTGACTGACACTTGTGTAAGAACAGTGTCATGGCCAATAAAATATAAGAATGCCTCATGATAATAGGGTTGTCTCATAAACTGGTCACATGCATATACATAATAAAAATAGAATACGACGTCATCGTCGTTGCACCCAAGTTATTCTTGGACGCGCAGTTTCTATAGCAGTTAAAATATATGAACTAAATAAACAAAAATAAGATGCATGCAACATATGGAATATAAATTACAGTACAATGGCAAGGTATACTTGCCTGACAAGCAATCTGTAAAGTGTAAGTGTCCAGATGTCAGGTACATAGGATCAGGAACTAAGGCCTCCGAAAAAATATCTCTGGATGCTGAAATAGACATCACCAGCATTTTCGAAATCAGCGAGATAGCTAGAAAACACTATCCTTTCGTCCAATTTGGACACAGGGGCAAAACGGTAATTTTGGGTCAAAGCGGGTCCACATGTGGCATACTTTGCACCGACAAGCATGCCATGGGTAAGGCTCTCTAAATGGAACAAAGTATAGGTCAAACAAATTCTAAATGTCAATACAAACTCAAAGATATATCCAATTTTGGATTTCGGTAAGCCGAACATAATTTTGCCCAAAATATCAACCGTAGGGCCCGCAAATAGGCGGCTTGGTCAACTGTCTCAGAATTGTATAAAAATTGGGTCACAGAACTAGTGCGATACAACGAGTCCAGTGGCGTAAGTTTTGTCGCATTCTGACAAGCGTACATTAAATGGTGTAGTATTTTACAAAAGTCACGATAGGGAGACTTTTCGCAGATATGGGTTGATTCCGACGCGCACACGCGTCCAAATCAGTTTTCGCAAAAGCTCACACATCTGGACATACCATACGCGCCTTTTGGTGCAATTAGTACGCGATAGGGCAGTTCCGTTTGGCGGGATGCGCTCCGTATCACAAATTTTTGAAGGTTCAAAAATTTGTTTTTCGTGATTTTTAACTCAGTTTAATTCTACATACAACATCAATAAAAATATTATAATTGACAAAAAATAATCTAGGTTAGGTGGTCTTCACATAGCAAATGAAATTTCTAAGTTTGGAGTGGGAGATATGAGTCCGTAAACATGGGTGATTATAGCAGTTTTTCTGAGATTAAAAGTTATCATTTTTCTCTAACTTGGTCTCAGTTTTCACCTAGGGTTACGCGCTGATCGAAGGAAACTTATACACAGTATTGGAAGAGGGATGGGTCGTGAATATACCGGTAAAGACGGAATTGAATTTGGTCGAGCGATGGAGCGGAAATGAACGCGTGAACAGGGCTTCACTGCTGTGAATTTCTGCAGTGCACGGGATCTCGCGAACGTGGGGCGAGCGGCGGTGCTGGGCGGCTGCTCCGGCGGCGGCGGGTCCAGGCGGTCGGCGGCGGCTCGGGGTTTGGAGATGGTAAGGGTTTAGTATTAGGGTTTTAATATATATATATATATATATATATATATATGTGAGAAGATGAGAGAGGGGGGAGCTTCAGGGCGGGGAAGGGGTTTGATGCCGCTGCTGCTGCTATGCTTTACTAGCGGGTAGGGTTTTAGGGCTAGCGGGTTTGGGTTAGTATTTAGTATTTAGGGCTTAGGGTTTTGGTTTCTTTTATTTATTTATTTTTATTTTTATTTTTCTGTCTTTTCTTTTTATTATTCATTTCTATTCTTTTCATTCTTTTTGTTTTAATAAATCTATATATATATATAAAATTCCAGAAATTTATATTAGTGCATACAAATAATCTATCAACCATCCACAGGGTCTCCTACATAAAATAAATTAAGGTAAAATAATAGTTGCTCCATAAATCTCTAAATGTATAATTACCTAAAAATAAAAATTCAATAAATTCTATATCTTCTAATTAACTAATAAATACTATAAATAAATTAAATAATTAATTAAATAATTAATACGGTTTTTAAAATTAGGGGTTTTATACCCTCGCTCTGCCCCGCTGCTCCTCTGGCAATCTCGAACTCTGATTCTTTTGGCGGTCAAAATAATATTCTGCCTCTACGATAATCTATACTAGCATGGTGCCTACCCAAATAATCCATCCGAGTATAATATCATAGCTCGGAAGTGGCATTACGATTAAGCACGTACTTAACTCTCGGCCTCCCAATGTAACTTTCTGATCCTTGCAAAAATTACTAACTAGGATAATGCCACCCCCAGTCATGATTTTGCAAGTCCTATCCAAGGGTTCAACCTCTAAATAATGCTTAAGAGCAAAATATACAAATATAGAACTATTGGAAGCATCAAAATCAAATAAAGTAAATGCTGGAATAGAATCGAGAAGGACTGAACCTGAAATCAAATCTCCAACTGGCTCGACCTCCTCGACCGTCATGGTGAATGCTAACCCCTGGGTTGCACCTCTCTGCTGCTTCTGGGTGAACCTCTGCTGTTGTGGTGGAAGTGGAGGTCCCCTCTACTGGCCTTCTGGTGCGATAGGTGCTCTGGCAGGTCCCCTCTGAGCAGCTACTCCACCATGACATGGATGAGTCTGAATCGATGGAAAATCTCTTAATTTAAGCACTGATGATCCGCAAGAGAAACAGGTACCCAGCCTCTTCCTGCAGATGTCCCTCGTGTGTCCTGTCTTCCCACAGAACACACACTAGACAACGGGCTGGGTCTACCTTTGCGGCTTCTGATGAACATATCCACGAGCTGGTGCATGGTATTGATACAACCTCTGCTGCTGTTGAAAGTGGAGACGCTTGGCTGGTCCTATGCTGCTACTCGCGCCTCCAGAAATATCGTGATCCCTCTTGGGCCTGAGGTCCAGATTATCCTCTAGAATTTGGGCATTCATCAAAATGCCCTCGAAGGTAGCGGTGCGATGACCAGAAGTATGCGACTTGATCTCTCTTATCAGCTCCTTCCTGAACTTTCTGGCTCGATCTCCTGGGTACCGAATCATAGATGGTGCAAAATGGCTCAAACAACAGAACTATGCGACATACTTATCAACCGATATGTTCCCCTTGACTAAGTTAGGAAACTGACTCTCCAAGGCTCCCACGGCCACGTCGAGGGAATAACTTTTTCTTGAAAATCTCCTTGAAAGCCTCTCAAGTAAGTCCTCAAGCGGTAAGCCTCGGCTCTGTGCGATACCAAGTGAGTACGATATCGAACAGCTAGTTGTCGGCCGCCTTGATCTATAGGCTCTCTAGAATCTGAGCCAAAAGCAGGTTCCTCTCTATATCCTCCAACCAGTCGTCAGTATAGAGTAACCCCTTAGTACCCTTGAACTCCCGAGGTAGCATCCTCTTGAAGTCCACAATAGTGCCTGGCCTCTACTACTGGGGCTGGCCAGGATACAGTTGGACAACTTTCTCTACTTCCTGTAGAGCCACCTGGTGAGCATTCTCCATGCTCTCTCTCATCAGCTTTGTCTGCGCTTAGTCTGTACCCTCTGTGCCTCAGTCTGAATACAATGAGCCTCTGCTGATACCCTCTCGGCATCTACTATGTCCTGGATTAAAGCAAATATGTGTGCCCTATCAGCAGGCACACCTCCCGAAAAAGGAATCTGTGGCGGTGGTGGAAGGTCCTCCGCAACAATTGGGGCAACCCTTTGGAAAGGTGGGGGAGGAGGACCCCTGAAATCTGTCAAAACTCCTATGTAAAACTTCTATGTAAATAGGTGAAGCAGAAGAGCAACTCCAACTGTCCGGGTGGCAGGTCAAGAGGTGGCAGACCTCTTTGAAGCTGCGGGTCTTGATCTCTGGGATCTGGTCTTTGGCGGCATCTTGAAGACAGATCGAACAAGAAGAAGTCAAATAAGGCACAAGATATGATATCATCAAAGAAGGACATTAATATTCAAGATAAGTAAATATTCAAAATGATAAGGATATTAAAATTAATAAATTAGAAAAAAATTTAGTCATGATTGAGTATACTCTTATCCTATATCCTATTGCAGACTCGTAATAGTACTTTAAGTTTGAGCACTACTATGATATCATACTAGTTGCAACTTTGACCTACATTGGCCACCATAAAAATATGTCACAACCCGCACCCAAAAATTAGGCATGAGTTGGGGCTACGTCCAGCCGACGCCGCAACATCGGCAATAGAATGCTATTAGTTCACAATACTATCTATCATATCTCAAAATAATATACAACTTGTCAATGATCTCAACTCCATAAGGAGGACAGGATGAATATATAATATAATATCAACCAATACTCAATCACAATAATATTTACGGTAAGATGAATGGCACGATAAAGATATAAAAAATAATATAAAGAAGTTCCAACACATATCTAGAAATAAATATTGTAAAGAATAACAATAAGTCTAAGAGTCTAGCTTATCAAATACAATATAACTCTCAAATAGTATAACTCAGAATATCTCAAAGTTGAACAATCCCAATACAATATAAATGCTAGGCTCTAAGTCACTACTAATGGATCCTCTACTCGAACGGGATCCTCCTGTGGCTCCTGAATGTAACCCTCATCTACTCCCGGTCCATAGTATATGGAACAAAATTCCTCTAGATCCTCTAAAAAATATTATCCAGTCAGGATTGGAGCAAAGCAAAAACACTAATAGTAATTCCAATTAAATTGATAAAAACTATAAAGCAGTGAGTAAGTAATATACATGATGGAATAAAATACTGAAATATAAGAAAAACTAGAGAAACAATCATCATATCATAGAGGAATAACTAGCAATGAGTACACTGGAAAAAGTAAGCAATGAAAACAGATAGATGTGAATACTAGTAATGTATGAACTGAAATAAAGGAATATAAATGCTGGCTAAGTGCCTTAAGATATTAGGTTGCTATGTGATCGGCTTTAGACTAGATCAGACTTGTTATATATGATTAGCTATGATACATGTGAGGTCAGACTAACCATCTGGTTAGCTATAATGTGAGAAAGAGTCAGGCTAATCATATATAACAGGCTATGAGGCGTATAATATGGTCAAGCTACACCCTACGTGATATGTAGGGTGAGCTATTATGCATGTAAGGTGGGATATGAACACATAATTTGCTAATATTTTCTCGTTCTTGGCTAATACGATGGATCCAATCACTAATCCTCGTGACAGGTATCTAAGATACTAGCACATATATCCATTGTGTCAGAAATCAAGTATAAACTACAAACTAGAATCATAGTAATCATCAAAATAATGAAAACTGTCAGAGAATGCACTCATTTGTGGTCCTGAGCAAGTAACTGTCAAAAGTGTCTGTACTAGAGTCCAAGAGTCCTAAATATGGAATATCAAGGTTAATTGGTGATATAAAATGACAACATATTTAACTAGCAAATTGTGATATTTTTAGGCTACTTCTAGGTCCATACTAGTTAATACTAGTCAATACTAGGTTAACTAGGTCAATACCTTTCTACACTAGGTTTTCTAGGTCATACCATGGTATCCTAGTTTATACTAGTTATTACTACTAATACCTAGTTAATATTAGCTATACTAGATACTACTAGTATACATAACTCATAAATATTGGTATCAAGTTAATACCTTAACTATATAAAACTTACCTTAACTCTTAACTCATAACCTAACCAAGTATAACATTCCCTTCCTAACACTTATTATTCATATTTCCTTAGTCTAGAACTTAACTTATATTCAAGTCCAATACCTCATCTTAACTGATACCAAACCCCAACTGTATGTCACCTACTAACTGATAACTCATTCACCAATGATACCCTCATACAATGATCCGTACATTATACCAACACAACCATGCCCAACTTTAGACTTACCCCTCTACAATAAAACTAATATCTAAGTCACTCTCTAAGAATCCATAAATCCCTAATGCTTGTAGGTTGCATAAAACTTGCTTCTACTGCTGCTTTCCCTATCTACAGGTTTTTGCACACTAATATGCAGTACAAACATATGCACAAGTGTGTTATAACTCTCCACAATCTCAAACTTGCAATAGAACACACACTCAAGTACTCCTAGTATTGAATTACCCATGGCACTCATTTATCAGTCCATTGCACTTATACCCCCCCCTGACACTGAAACTTATTCACACACACCCGTATGAATATCCCCTCATTCTAACACAGTCCAAGTAATAATTTGCACTCCTCTACCAATCACTCTCACTTGGTAACTTAACCCACATAGGTTTCCCCCAATACTGATACTATTGAACACATGTGCACCATTAGGTGCACATGATATACCTACTGATGGATAAATCAGTTGCCCCCAATACCTTACTTAGCACCTCAGATATTCCTATTTACTGATATGATCACATTTCCCCTACTTACCTCATAGCAATCAGGTATCTCTACGTATCACCAACACTATAACTCATCAACCACACACACACACACACAAAATTTAGTTCTTCTTTCACTGTCAACACTCCCCAACACACACTTCTACCAGAACCCAAGAATTCTTCTCAAAATGCTTAACACAAACCAATTCTTCCACCTTGTTGTGCAGTATCAGACCATCCCCAAATACTTGTACATCTGCTATGTTGTTCCAGTATTCCCCTTGTTGTGCAATACAATAATACATATTATTGCTGCCAATCGGCAACATGAAGTTGGTACTACTGAAATCTGAAATACCAAGGACTCCCAACACACTCCTAACACCAACTAAAACCTTAACCTTCATTCACTCATCTTAACATACACAACACCCACACACTAAGATTTCCAAACTCACACACTCTTTTAATAATAGGCAATTTATCAAATACTTTGTATGCACAAATTAAGATACTCATGATGCCCAACAAACCTACATGCCAAATTCCCCAATATGCAACAAACACTAAATATACATATCAAATATAACTATATATATTTCTAATATGATTAGTTGCAATGATCATTAAAGAAAAAATATACCAACAAACACAAAACCCCCAATTTTCCAACCAATATCATGACGTATCATAACATATCACAATACGACCTACTCGTGTCTAATTATGGACACATATCTACCCCCACAATATCAATTTAGGTCTAATTAAAACTATTTCACTCAATAACACACACTTGGTGCATCAATCTCGAATTTTTCCTAAGTTGAGCATAAAACTCAATGTAGAAATTATAATAGGGGTCATAAAAAGTTAGTTCTTCTTTCTATAGGTAGCCCTTGCAACACCCCGCTCCGCGCCGACGTTATATATCAAGGTGAGTGGGCAGAACTTCGTTCTCTGATTCTTGCACGCCTTAATAATAACCTGAGTTTTGCTTGCAATGTTTTCTTAAGAGAATGATAGAACCTGTCTTGCATGTTAATGAACGAACTCACCTAGCTTGTCTTTGAATCAATGTCTGCTAAACGAGAATCCTGAATCGCCTGCTTAGAGTGCATGAACATGTTCACTATCGTCTATGCTTCGAGAGAACCATACTGTGCCTGAACGTGTTCAAGTGATAAGTCGGATTGCCCCGCAACAACGATATCTGTTCTGATGGTTCATCTCGTCTGCATACTAGAGTTTATTTGATAGTGTTCCATGCATTCGCACGCGATCGGACAATGGCTTTTGGTGAAAAGCTAAACTGCATGCGTTCAAGCCACCATGGGTCACAGCTGCCATTAGCATCAGAGAAATGAGTCATTGGTATGCTGGACTAACCGCTACCGATCCTGAGATACTCGGGGACCGCCCTGCATATAGTTAAGTCATTGTGTTGGCTTGGATAGATGACTGCCCCTAAGATCATGCATCGTGTGTCTAGCCTTGCATCAGACCCTCGAGTCGCACGAGACACACTGCGCACACCCTGAAACATGAACGGATTGCTTGCTTGCATATTCAATATGAAACTCTGTTTCCAAACATGTTTCCAAACAAGTAATATGACTCTGCTAGAACTGCATGAAACGAACCTAGGTAAAACTAGAAAGATCACTAGTAATGTAATGTTTTATAACATGATTACTTAGTACCTGTTTGAGTGAATGCTTGTTTTTGTTCAGTTGTTTTATCTCACCAGTACTTGTATAAAGTGCTGACCCACCAACAGTTTACTTGCTTGTAGGTACTGGATCGTCCGAGGGAGCGATAGGCGTGCCACAGTCCCCAAGACCCGGAAATCCTGGTTTCGATTGTTGCCCCGAGAATGCTATCGTATAAGGGGGCATAATGTATGGAACGAACGTGTGCCTTTGCTAAAGGAAACCCAAGTTGCCTCGATTGTCCCGAACGCTCAGTTGGCTAAATGCATTGCATTGCAACAAGTCCCTTTCCGCTGCTAACTCGATTGATGCGATGATAGCCAACTATCAACTTAAACGATTGGCCTTGCACGGGCGCAACCCCAGGCCCGTGCGGCATCACGTCCCCCGAAAGCTCGACTCAGGCCATTCGATTAGCTCCCCTTCCTCCCTCGCGCCCGCGGGACGGACGCGGTGATTCGCGTCCGGCGCGCCGAGGCACGGTGATTCGTGCCCGGTTCGTTGAATCCCGGCCGCACGGGGTGGGGCAGGGCGGAGCGACGGCCCGGGTGGGACCGGGGCGTGACAGATGTCACGCCCCGATCTCCCGCAGGCAAATCAGCCGTTCCCACTAGGCGGGAATTACCCTCGCCAGCGCTCCCGTGGAATGATCGCTTGACCCATCCGGGCGTGATGCCGCACGAGCGTGAACCGTGCCCGTGCAAGGCCGTGATTCATTGGCTGGCGGTAAGAGTTCTAAGCCACAGAGTCGCACAGATAGTCCGAGTGCAGCGGAGTTATGAACGCATAGCAATTCGGTAACAAGTTCTCTGAGTTGACAAATATAGCGGAAGCATTGAAACACAAGTTGAAGTAAAGCAAGCTCTTTTTATTGATATAAACATGTGTTACAGGCGGCGTATAGCCGAGATTACAAGTCGCTCAAGCCTCTCTCTCTGAAACATAAAATCGTGCCAAGTGGCTATAATTGTGGAATGATTGTAGAGGCGATATTCAGGCGATGTTCACAACTTAGGTCTTGTATATGTGCTTCAGTTCCGGACGCACCGTTGCTTCGGAGTGATGTCCACGCCTTAGCACGCACGTTGGAGGCGTCCGCACCGAACGAGGTTCTCCCGCACCCTGCACACAAACTGGTGGATTATCAGTACATTGAATGCACTGGTGGGGAAGCTACTCGCCCGCTCGACAAATCCAAACACGTAATACAGGTTCCGTGCACAATTATTAAGTTATCTTTCTAGTTGCCTTAGGATCAGTTTCATGCAAATATTGAATAGCCTAACGTGTCGGGCAGTGTGCCGTGCGATATGAGGAAACACGGCGAGTCTTACCATTTGGCCTTCCCTGTCCAAGGCAAACATTGTTAATTCAAGCACGGGCAAGTATAAAACATTCAGGAGGCATACTTGATGAAAACCAAACCAATGGCATATGCAACAAGAGAGTCGTTATGTCTTGATCGTTCAGGTGTTTAGTTGTTTCTTGATACGATGCAATGACTCGCACGCGAATAGTCGCTAAGCGAGGATGACTTATCTATATGAACAGTTATCGCTGGCAAAGCCATAAAGGACCGTTTATAGTCTTGGGCGGTTGGGTGCGAGAGGTCTTATATCGCTACACGTCACCTCGCCCGGGACGGTATGGAGCGAGACGCTAGGCCATTGGGGCGTTCACTCCATGCCGCCCACTCACGTTAGACTATCAGAAAGTTCCGTCCGGATCGGATCGGCTCCGGTGCCCCGGTGTAGCCGTCCGCAGGAACTTGAACGTTCAATACCTTGTGCACAGGTTGTCCGCGACATGCAGTGGTTGGGTCAGTCAATTATCACGAGATACACGGGAACAAGAGTGCACTGGAATTGAGGACGCAAATGCACTTTGAACACGAGAACACGAGATACTTGAATCTTGATTCTGTACAGTGATTGACTTGTCTTGATGCATTTCCGTGTTTCGGGGCTGCCTGGTGACCCAACGGTCTTAGATACTTGCAGGTTCAATCACGCACGGGACGACTACTTAGTAGTCTCCCGGGGTTTGGATGAAAACAAGGCAAACATTAAGCAGACAAGCATGCGTTTCTAAGGAACATAAGCAGGCACATTGCTCGGACCCGAAGGTAAGCCGAGAGATGAAACCGTTAAGGGACTTAGCATGCGAGGGTCTGAACATAAGCAGTATTTTAATTTCCATGTTCTAGCAAGCAATACAAGTTGGGATTATTCCCTTAGCTAGGTGCGTTGGATTTATTAGCATGCAGGGGGGTGAATCACCTAGCGACTAGCATAATATTTCAGATTTTATGTGTGCTGGCTAAGCAAAGACAAGCTCACCGTAGCCACCCACCTTAGCGATGATTCGCCTCGATAGAGCGATACGTCAAACGAGCCTCTGAAAGCCTAAGCCGAATTCCTGTAGGGGCAAGTCTGGATATCCTTTGCTTCTTGATCGAGGCAAAACGGGTCGGGATAGTTGCGCTATCGCCGTTTGAGACGGCAGTCCGCTTGAGCGGAACGGGGTGTTACATCCTACCCAGCTCAGAAGAAGTCTCGTCCTCGAGACTTACTAAGGACAAGCAGTGATCTAGGGTTGAGGCAATCCTAGACAAGTCGTTTGTACTTGTTCATTTGGATATTCACTTGCACAAGCGTCAAAATCAGTATATCGCTTAGACTGGATCGTGCGCACCTTCGACATGCATTTTTCGTGTGAGCACGTCAACCAGCTTAGTGATAGCGAAGTCTCAGCACTCGAGTTTTACCTTTTTCTAAGTCTTGGATGGTGCACTAGTTCAAGACGTCCCTCGAATAGTTGCATTCAACCAAACTTAGGGTTAGTGAAAATCTCGGACAAGCTACTAGCGATACTCTCAAGGGTTCACACAGGTTGGCACAAAGGCCACTCGCAGCATACGACAAGCAAGCATATCATTCAAAACGTATTTTGAAAGTATTTAGACTTATTGTTGGAACATCCCATCGAGGCATTGAGAGAGAGCGTGCACATAACCCACGAACGAGCTTTCGAAACAGAGATATCGAAATGAATTCCAAAGGCGTAGAAGCCAGGTTTTGATACCATCATGTCACGCCCCGATCTCCCGCAGGCAAATTGGCCCTTCCCACTAGGCGGGAATCACCCTCGCCAGCGCTCCCGCGGAACGATCGCTTGACCCATCCGGACGTGATACCGCACGAGCGTGAACCGTGCCCGTACAAGGCCGTGATTCATTGGCTGGCGGTAAGAGTTCTAAGCCACAGAGTCGCACAGATAGTCCGAGTGCAGCGGAGTTATGAACGCATAGCGATTCGGTAACAAGTTCTCTGAGTTGACAAATATAGCGGAAGCATTAAAACACAAGTTGAAGTAAAGCTAGCTCTTTTTATTGATATAAACATGTGTTACAGGCGGCGTATAGCCGAGATTACAAGTCGCTCAAGCCTCTCTCTCTGAAACATAAAATCGTGCCAAGTGGCTACAATTGTGGAATGATTGTAGAGGCGATGTTCAGGCGATGTTTACAACTTATGTCTTGTATATGTGCTTCAGTTCCGGACGCACCGTTGCTTCGGAGTGATGTCCACGCCTTAGCACGCACGTTGGAGGCGTCTGCACCGAACGAGGTTCTCCCGCACCCTGCACACAAACTGGTGGATTATCAGTACATTGAATGCACTGGTGGGGAAGCTACTCGCCCGCTCGACAAATCCAAACACGTAATACAGGTTTCGTGCACAACTATTAAGTTGTCTTTTTAGTTGCCTTAGGATCAGTTTTATGCAAACATTGAATAGCCTAACGTGTCGGGCAGTGTGCCGTGCGATATGAGGAAACACGGCGAGTCTTACCATTTGGCCTTCCCTGTCCAAGGCAAACATTGTTAATTCAAGCACGGGCAAGTATAAAACATTCAGGAGGCATACTTGATGAAAACCAAACCAATGGCATATGCAACAAGAGAGTCGTTATGTCTTGATCGTTCAGGTGTTTAGTTGTTTCTTGATACGATGCAATGACTCGCACGCGGATAGCCGCTAAGCGAGGATGACTTATCTATATGAACAGTTGTCGCTGGCAAAGCCATAAAGGACCGTTTATAGTCTTGGGCGGTTGGGTGCGAGAGGTCTTGTATCGCTACACGTCACCTCGCCCGGGACGGTATGGAGCGAGACGCTAGGCCATTGGGGCGTTCACTCCATGCCGCCCACTCACGTTAGACTATCAGAAAGTTCCGTCCGGATCGGATCGGCTCCGGTGCCCCGGTGTAGCCGTCCGCAGGAACTTGAACGTTCAATACCTTGTGCACAGGTTATCCGCGACATGCAGTGGTTAGGTCAGTCAATTATCACGAGATATACGGGAATAAGAGTGCACTGGAATTGAGGACGCAAATGCACTTTGAACACGAGAACACGAGATACTTGAATCTTGATTATGTACAGTGATTGACTTGTCTTGATGCATTCCCCTGGTTCGGGGCTGCCTGATGACCCAACGGTCTTAGATACTTGCAGGTTCAATCACGCACGGGACGACTACTTAGTAGTCTCCCGGGGTTTGGATGAAAACAAGGCAAACATTAAGCAGACAAGCATGCGTTTCTAAGGAACATAAGCAGGCACGTTGCTCGGACCCGAAGGTAAGCCGAGAGATGAAACCGTTAAGGGACTTAGCATGCGAGGGTCTGAACATAAGCAGTATTTCAATTTCCATGTTCTAGCAAGCAATACAAGTTGGGATTATTCCCTTAGCTAGGTGCGTTGGATTTATTAGCATGCAGGGGGGTGAATCACCTAGCGACTAGCATAATATTCTAGATTTTATGTGTGCTGGCTAAGCAAAGACAAGTTCACCGTAGCCACCCACCTTAGCGATGATTCACCTCGGTAGAGCGATACGTCAAACGAGCCTCTGAAAGCCTAAGCCGAATTCCTGTAGGGGCAAGTCTGGATATCCTTTGCTTCTTGATCGAGGCAAAACGGGTCGGGACAGTTGCACTATTGCCGTTTGAGACGGCAGTCCGCTTGAGCGGAACGGGGTATTACAGCCCTAATGCATGGATGTATTTTTAATGGTCAAATACAACAATTAGAACCTAATTAAAGAGGGATTTCATAATTTTACCTATTGGAAGATGGATTTCTAATAAAAACTCAATAGGACACGATCTGGACACGAGCTCCTAGCCAAACTCCTTCTCCTCTAATGCTTCTAGCAATCAAAGCTCCTTGTGCTCCTTGATAATGATTAGAGAAGAGATTGGAAGTGGTTTGGTGGGAGTTGGTGGAGGAATGAGTCAATTTGGGGAAGAACACTAATTAGGAAATAATTAGATGAAGAATGAAAGAAGAGAGAATCTTTCCCCCCTATATTAGGGTCGGTCATGTATTCTCCTTCTCCAAGCAGTGTAGGATGTCATAATTATCCCTATTAAATTTTCATGAAGGAAGTTAACTAATGGAAGCTTCTAATCCTAATGAAGGTTTAATCTAATCTTTAATTAATAAGAATGGTTAACTTAATTTGAGTCTAATGTGACTAGTCCAACTATTGGTCCAAGTTGTCATGTCATGTCTAGTTAAGTCCACTAGTGTCATATCTAATAAGTAGTCTAGTTCATACACGAAATAAATAATAATTACTGTATATAAATAAGTAATATGCACAATATATAAATAATGTAAAATGATAAAAAAAATATCCCTATTCTAGAAATGTGGTAGTGACAAGAATTCCAGAGGCCATTTTATGACCCTCATGGGGGCTTTACCTACATACCATAAATTCTTCAATCTTAACCTCAGAAAATTGATTTCCAAAGAAGGGCGAATCAACAAGTGGCTGGGGTCAATGAGGCCGATAGAAATTGGACCTGTAAACATCAAATCTGAAAAGGCTCGTCGTATGGTGTTGACCGACGGACGTGATTGTAGCAGCTTGCCAAATCGCAATGGGGCAGATATGATAGCCTCGTCCTCCTCATCAAATACAATTTTCAGAATCCCATCTACGACAGAGTGTAACCACGGATGGAGAAATGGTGTCATCTCCATTTCACGGCCAGCTTCCACAGCTTAGGGACCACCCACGACCTCACTGAACGTATGCCCTACCCTCTCCGAAGAGTCATGCCTGAGGTGCTCCTTATCGACGGGGGAAGTCACCGCCATCATTCTGCGAGCAGAGGGGATAAACCTCGGGGGGAGATCGTGGTATCCCGTGCCGCACAGCTTTATAAGTATCGAGGAAAGAGCTCCCCACCGACATCACGTGAGGAACCTCCATCCAGGATGGGGTTGTCGCAGCCGACACCGCTGGGGAGAGCCGTAAGGGAGCCAAAATCGAGAGATGCGGGAGGGAAGCTAGATCTGGGGAGAAGGGGAGGAGGGGGGGCCGAAGAGGTCATCTCCGCACTAGGGGCGGGGGGGGGGGGGAGCGGCCAACTCGAGGGAGGGAGGAAGCGGATGACCTAGTCGCCTCTCAAAGAAAGCAGAAAATAAATCAGGAATATATATATATATATATATATATATATATATATATATATATATATGTATATATATATATATATATATATATGTAACAAATTCAAACCTATTGGTCATACCATACTCTGTTGGTGCGGTCTGTTATCATGTCTATTGCGGGATTCTGGCTCCAATCCATTATGTTACCGATGGAAAACATACGTAGAGTGGAGAAAATATTCACAAACTTCATCTGGAGGGGTGGTGTTGATGCCATTGCTTGGGAAGAGCTCTGCGGATTGCGAGATAAAGTTGGCGTTGGGCCCTGCTCATTGCAGAAGGTCAGAAAGGTGGCAGGAATGAAGCTTGTTTGGAGGTTTTTATAAAGAGAATCTAGGTGGACGGCATGGATGAAGAACAAGTACCATAAGAATTCCCATTTCTGGGCTTATATTTCAAATAATAACGAATCAGTAATGTTTAAACAAATCCTGCTTTATTGTCCAGCAGTTACACGAGTAATATCCAGAGACTTCTGAGATGGAAATGGCACTGACTTGTGGCAGGATCCGTGGATCTAGCACACAAGTTTGCTTCAGCGGGCAGGCAGGCATATGGCAACAGCGACATATAGGGGGAGTCAGCGTCATCCCTCATATAAGACGGTGAATGGAGGGTGGAGGGGCATCAGATGCCTACATATTTAGTATGAAGCTTAGAGGTACACACTAACGTTTTCTTGCCTTGGGATGAATGGCGGTGGGATGGTACACACATAGGGCATTTGAGCTTAAGATAATATTCAACCAGGTTTGAATAGCTCATGAGAAGATGGTATTTGCATAGATCATTTAGATGAAAGACATTGCTAGGAAGATGCAGCTTTCCTTATATAATTAACGCATGCGAGACCAATTTATTACCATAGACAGATTGGCATGCTTTAAAGTCCACATAGGAGGGAACAACTATCTTTTGTGAAGCCAGAGGGAGGAGTCTATGAAGCATATGTTTTTTCTTTGCCTGACGACCTGACCATTATGGTGAAGACAGGAGCAGAAGCTGCGACAATATAGTACGGATAGCAGAGACATACACACGGTGGCGCATGACATCAATGCGCCAAAGCATCAGGGGTCAGTCTGGTATAGGGAAGCATGCACAGGACTTGAGATGATGGTATGCCATATATGGAGAAAGAGGAATTGTCACGTCCCAGTCCCAAAATACGTAGGACTAGGACACGTAAGCATGCCAGCCACATGTATATGGCAGCTCCAATATATGGAAACCATAATACATGCGTATGCTGTATTATGAACAAATTCACAAGTGGTAAAAAAATTATCACAAGTCACAGAGTATAATCTAAACTCATCCACAAAAATCAAATAAATAAATGAATAACCCATAACTATGAAACTAGATCTCAATATAAAGTATAAGAGGATGATTGTCGGATGAAAATAAATCCACTACCGAACTAGGATATAAAAACAACCACAATATCAGAATATCAACTAACAATCATGAGGCTCAAAGAGAAGACCTCCTCGAAAGCTAAGTGGCAAGTCCGGATCTGTGCTCCTACGAATATACATGAACATCTACACCTTGAAAGGGACCAGGTCCTCAGAGGGACATAACAAGATACATAGAAGCACGCCATAAAGTAAATACTGAATAAATAAAAGGGGTATGCTAACCATCTAAGTGAAATTCAAGTTGAGGACAACTTAGTACATATGGGAAGGTGTAGGCTAGACATATGCTGACGTAATTCCTCAATCATCATGACTGGCTAGTATATGCCACATATGCCCCAATACAAGGGCACTCTGCAATATAGTAACGTCCATATCGCTCCGAGGAATGTAGAATCTGCATAGTGTGTCGTCCATATCGCTCCGTCGAGCGTAGAACCTGAATAAAGAAAGTGTTGTCCCATACGCCTACTAGTCGTCCTCCCCGCCCAATGCCAATGTAAAAGTCGCGAACACGACGTGGATATCTCGTACTCAAATGCAAGTCTCTATAGAAATAAATAACTAAACTATTCACATATGTTGCTCACACTGATGGCCAATCGAGTATGAGGCACGCGTCCCTACATGAACTCACTCTATGACGTGCAATGATAGGTGTCAAGGCCTGAGGAGTCATATCGATAACTACATAACTTTAGGAGGGTCCACTAGACACTAGGTCAGACACAAGTCCTAACGTCAACGCCTTCGTTGACTGCACCCGAGTTCTTCTTGTACGTGCACAGTTATATAATATTAAAATAATAAACCTGTAACTAATAATACAGAATTTAAACAATACAACAAGACAAGGTATATTTGCCTGGCAAGAAAGATGCATAGTGCCAATAACCTGCTTCAGAAGTCGCACAGAACAATCAAATCTCCTATATACATATAATAGAATACAATACAATATTAGTCATTATACTAGCACATACACAACCTTAATACATTGGACTCCGAGGGGTACGCTAGGGGTGGCACTGGTCAACTAATAAGATAATTTGTGCGTTTAATTATGCGGGTGTCATATCTTCAAATACTGTGCATAATCAGACGGTCAACTAATACATGTCTTGCCAGTACGTCAGTGTACACATGGCAAACAGATCACAAGTCTCAGAGTCACATGGTCAAGGTAAATACGGGACAGTCCACAGTGTCCTAGGTCGTACACATATATAGTCATAATTATTATTTATCATTTAATTACCTACTTATATATATATATATATATATATATATATATATATATATATATATATATATACCAAATTGAACCATATACGCGTACGTATACGAATACGAGTTTGGGTTTACCGACTCAGGCCTGAAGTCAACTAACAGTCATAAAGCAATACTCATGTCCTAATAGCATATACACAAGTACATATAAAAAGGAGAAGAGAGACAGGTTCGAACCTCGGTGTTAGCGTGCACAGGCACGAAAATAGGGGTGACGACTGCAGGTTGTCTTTGGCGAGGGTGACGAGTCCACGATGGCAACGATGATGGTGATGATAAGGAGATGATTAGGTTATAGTATTTAGGGTGATGATGATGGTTATGTTGATGATGATAATTACAATGGTGATGATGATGGTAATGTTAATAGTGATGTTGATGATCATGATAATGGGGATGATGAGGGTATTGATCATGCTACTGTTTCGGCCAGGGGGAAGGTCCGGCGAGGAGGAGTCGAGCAGGGAGGAAGGAGGAGGAGTTCGTGATGGTGGTGGTAGTCGAGTCTCAGGCAAGGAGGACGAAGGAGGGGCTGCTGTGGAGGACAGGGAAGAGGGGGAGAACGGGGTGGTTGATGGTGGTGATGGGGACTGTCAATGGCGGAGGAGGTGGAGATGCTGGGAGGAGGAGGTCGGGAACTCAGGGAGAGTTCGACGGGGGAGTTCAGCGGACTGTGAGGCGGAGAGGCGGTCATGGCAGATGACAGCGGGGGATGTCGTGGTCCGGTGAGGCGTGGTGGCTCTGGGTGCTCGGCGGACTGCGGGTCTCAGGCGCTGTGACGAGTCAACGAGGCTGACGGGGATGACTGAGAAGGTAATGGGAACGGTGGCTGGGCTATCATCGGGTTGGGTAGGGAATGGCTGGAGAAGAGGGGCTCATTGTAATGGGAACGGTGGCTGGGCTATCATCGGGTTGGGTAGGGAATGGCTAGAGAAGAGGGGCTCATTGGTCGTCCGGGGAAGATGAAGAGATGTCGAAGGAGGCTGAGGAAGAACGGGGGTGCTCGGTGGCTGCTCAAGTCGAGCGGTGGAGTAGACGTTGGCTGACATGGCAGACTGCGGTTAGGGGGTCATGGCGGTTCACCCAGGCGGAGGAGTCGGGGGTGATCACCGAAGAGAGGGGAGGGTGATGATGAATAGTAGAGAGATTCGGTTTAGGGTTAGGTTTGAGTTTGATGTATGTGGTGATGTAGATGAAGGAAAATAATGGAGAAGGAGTTTGCATGTGGGAGAGAGAAGGGAGGTGACTACCTAGCAAATAGGGCCGGCCTAGTACACATGGGGATGGGTTTGTATTGGGAAAGGGGTTATGAGCTATTATATATATATATATATATATATATATATATATATATATATATATATATATATATATATATATATATATATATAGGTAAGGGTGTTGTATGGTAAGGATGGCTCCATTTGAATGGGTGGTCTTGATTTAACATGAAAAAATACCACAAAAAGGAGGAGAGAGAGGGTTGAACGGTCAAAGGAGAGAGGGTCAATTTTTTTATAGATCTTGACCAATAGGATGGTGACACATCATTGCAGTTTTGCAATTAATTCCCAACAATTAGAAAATTGCACAGAAAGTGGATTTTTGGACTTAATGAAGGAAAATACCATGTTTTGTGTGATGTATTGGATGGAGAGGGTGTGTTGTGTTTAGTATTAAGCTTGAGGGTGTAAATAGGGGTTTGGTTTGGTGTTGGGTCTAGTTTTGGGTTAAGTTAGGTCGTTACACTAATTTAATTAAAATTAATATAAGTGGTGTTCTAAAATTAATTGGAAGTACATGAAATTAAAATTAGGTGGGACACAAGTGTCATGGACATAGAGGGCTCAGGGTAGAATTTTATTATAAATTGGGTCGCACAAAATGGGTCAAGATTGTGTCTCCAATTTTGATTGGAACGCACAAGGATACAAAGTCAGATTTATTTAGAAATAAGTACAAACGTCTGCGACGAATATTGTGCGACTAAAATGTAGCACAAGAGAGCGTAATTATAAGTTACACAAAGGTCAGGATAGAAGGCGGGCATGTCTAGGACAAGGATGCAAAATTTGTAGGTAGGCAATGGCTAGTGTAGTGCTCCAATTATCGAAACAACGGTAAGGTTCACTATGTGATATGAATATTGTATAATTAAATAAAATGCCTTGTTCTATTTCTAATTGGATTCAACTAGCCCTAGTTTCTCTATCTAAGCCAAGTAGGCCTAATTTTGGGTGAGAGAATTTACAATCTACCCAACTTAAAGTAATTTTGTCCTCAAAATTAAAATAAGGCATAATTCTCTAGATCATTCACATTCATATATAAGACAAGTCAATCGCGATCTCTTCTAAAAATTTAAATAACAAAATCTATTCAAATCTATAGTACTTACTTCAAATTTGAAATAACCATTATTTAAATCGAACTTCAACGTATCGCACTATCTTCTCGATTTTTAAATAAAATAATCCACATCCAAATCTAATTCAAATCTATATGACATCCCATATCAAAATTTACATCGCATTCTCTAACTATCATAATCTGCACTAAAAATAATTCTAATCAAATATTATTCCTATTTTCAACTTGGAAATCCTGTACTCTTCAAATTTTAAATTCGATTTACATCCTCAATATTTCAAATAGGTAATCCAACAATCAAAATTTAATTTTTAATTCAAATCATCCAATTTGGAATTCAATCTGTCGATGTTCATGTTTAAAGTTCTATTTATTTTTTTTAAGATTTAAATCGATGATTCAACCTTCAATATTCAAAATTTAAATCCTGTGCTCAAATTATAAATATTTGGTCCGAATTATCAAAATTTTAAAAAATTATTAAATACTCATCCTCTAAGTCCTTCATCTGAAATTTTTCACATTTAAAATGACTTAATCTCTCAATCTAATCTTACTTGATCATAATCTAAAAAAAAATTCTCTCAAGTTGACAATGGAACTTCTACCCAACTTAGAATTTATCTATCTATCATAATAGGCTATACATTTAAGAAAACTATTCTCCAAATTATTTAATCGTGTAATTCAATCCTTAAAATTTTAACACCAATATATCACCTATGATATGCCCTTAATCAATTATAAAGGAGAGCCACCAAGTCATCTGATTAGCCTATTAAGTATATCTAGTACTCTCTGTGTATCAACTTATAACAAGCACGAGATTTCGTCTTTTCGAAATAAAGAAAGACGGAAAACAACAATAAAGAGTTCAAGGGGGAGGTAATAGAATAGAAGTATGGGGATCAAGGCATTTTTAAAGAATTCAAATGAGAATTGTCAAGGCAGTTGTGGATTAAATCATATTTGACAAATTCTTATTTGCATGCTCTATCAATACAGTTATGTACCTGATACGATATGCTCAGTCACGTCTAGGGGTAAGTATATTCGTCTACTAGTCGACTATATATCTCAATCCATATAAAGTAGTTATACGAAGAGCGAACCAAGCACACTAAGGTTAGCTAGACCTTAATACACTGATTCTGATTAGACAATGTATTAGTGTATGCATCCAATAACACATATGTCATGAACAAGCTCGATAAAAGAATAAACTTGCAAAACTAGGCTATAATAGCGGCATAAGTCAAGGTAGTACAGAAAATATAAATACGCTGGATTATGATGAAAGAAGGTACAAAATAATTCAAGTTCACAAAGAAGGTAAGACTCTGCAGTCTCTACCGTTGTCATACTAAATCCTTGTCTAAGTTGCTAGTCGACAAAATAGGGGTATGGACCTCTAAGTTTTACAGTCTGAATAAATACTATCTTCTTATGCAAGTCTATAGTTGGTGTCATTCAATTATACTTCAATAAAAGGTCAAAGAACTATGTGATACTAGGTTGTGAGGCATACTATCCAACTTAAAACAATTAACAATTACTATAGCTGCATTTAGGGCTTCTACAAGATAATATTGTCCTTGTAAATAAAGTATAAACTCTTATTGGGGTATATACAAAAAAGGTCTTGGTACTTATTAGGGTATCCTATTGCATTATATAGGTAATGGTCATCTTAAGCTTTAATCATAGTGCTTATAGAACAAGGGTGTCAATAGTAGGTATGGAAAAGTTACTGGCCTTCAAGGAGAAAGGGGATATAACTTGTATTGAGATGTGGTTACAATTTACATAATTTAAACTAAGAATAATCAAATCACAATCTAAAAGAATAACTCAAACCATCAAGCTCTAGCTACCAAGCACCTAATTTCAAAGTTTAAGATTTACAACTATAATCCTACCAACTATATATCCTATCATAGAATAAAATTACTTGGCCAACAATCAGAAGGATTATGTGGCAAGAGTTGAAGATAACGAAAAGAAAAACAGAATTAGTCGTCACACAGATAGCGAGCGCTAAGGTTTCGGAGGAACAAGATGTGAAATTAAATAGAAGGACTATAGATAACATCGTAGTTTTCTAAAGGGAAGGTGGTATGCTAATCTTTGTGTTCGATGTATGATCAAGAAAATATTCTATCCATTCCTCTTGGCTTCCTAAGGTATTGTTCGGCTACTATAAGACAAGGAGCTAAAGTTGTAGTTCTCTAGTACTATCTCACCATAAAAAGCTAGGTTCAGTCCTAATATTTAACCTTGGATTTCTATTGGTTCCTCAATACTAGGGTCAAATACTATGGTCAAATTTCAAACTAATCCTAGTAGTGTTTATACTACTCTCAAGTCATACATAAACACATCAAGGAATAATGGTAAATTAATCTATAGGTAAGGGACGCTAGGGTTCAGTAGGTAGTAAGGAATGCTAGGGTTCATTAAATATTCTAAACTTAGTGATGTGTTAATACTCTAGTTGTGTTCTTCTTAGGAATGTTACCCTAATTATCATCCTAACAACAGGGATTCATATATTCTAGCAGAAGGCTATATTCAAGGAACTATTAGGGAAGTACAAGATTCAAGCAAGATAAGATTATTCAAATAGAATGGATTGGAAGAAAGATGAGTCATAGTCAAATATGGATGAGATCCTATACTCTAATCCTATTTGCAGGTTTGCTCGTACCGTAACTTAACCGAGATAATATGCTCATGACCTGCATGGGCCACCACTAAAAATATGTCACGTCCAGTCCCAAAATACGTAGGACTAGGACACGTAAGCATGCCAGCCGCATGTATATGGCAGCTCCAATATATGGAAACCAAACACATGCGTACGCTGTATTATGAACAATAATTCACAAATTGTAAAAAAAACTATCACAAGTCACAGGGTATAATCTAAACTCATCCACAAAAATCAAATAAATAAATGAATAACCCATAACTATGAAACTAGATCTCAATATAAAGTATAATAGGATGATAGTCGGATGGAAACAAATCCACTATCGAACTAGGATATAAAAACAACCACAATATTGGAATATCAACTAACAATCACGAGGCTCGAAGAGAAGACCTCCTCGAAAGCTAAGTGGCAAGTCCGGATCTGCGCTCCTGTGAATACTCATGAATATCTACACCTGGAAAGGGACCAGGACCTTAGAGGGACATAACAAGATACATAGAAGCATGCCATAAAGTAAATACTGAATAAATAAAAGGGGTGTGCTAACAATCTAAGTGAAATACAAGTTGAAGACAACTTAGTACATATGGAAAGGTGTAGGCTAGACATATGCTGACATAATTCCCCAATCATCATGACTGGCTAGTATATGCCACATATGCCCCATACAATGGCGCTCTACAATATAATAATGTCCATATCGCCCTGAAAAACGTGGAATCTGAATAATATAACTTCCATATCGCTCCGAGGAGCGTGGAATCTGCATAGTGTATCGTCCATATCACTCCGTCGAGCATAGAATCTGAATAAAGGAAGTGGTGTCCCATACGCCTACTAGTCGTCGTCCCCGCCCAATGCCAATTTACAAGTTGCGAACACGACGTGGACATCTCGTACTCAAATCCAAGTCTCTATAGAAATAAACATCTAAGCTAAATACCGTCACACGTGTTGCTCACACCGATGGCCAGTCGAGTATGAGGTACGCATCCCTACATGAACTTACTCTGTGACGTGCAATGATACATGTCAAGGCCTGGGGAGTCATACCGATAACTCCACAACTTTAGGTGGGTCCACTAGACACTAGGTCAGACACAAGTCCTAAAGTCAACTCCTTCATTGACTGCACCCGAGTCCTTCTCGGACGCACACAGTTATATAATATTAAAATAATAAACCTGCAACTAATAATACAGAATTTAAACAGTACAACAAGGCAAGGTATACTTGCCTGGCAAGAAATCTGCGTAGTGCCAATAACCTGCTCCAGAAGTCCCACAGAACAATCCAATCTCCTATATACATATAATAGAATACAATACAACATTAGTCATTATACTAGTACATACACAACCTTAATATATTTGACTCTGAGGGGTACGCTAGGGGTGGCACTGGTCAACTAACAAGGTAATTTACGAGTTTAATTACGAGGGTGTCATATCTTCAAATACTGTGCATAATCAGACGGTCAACTAACACATGCCTTGCCAGTACGTCAGTGTACACAAGGCAGAGAGATCACAAGTCTCAGGGTCACATGGTCAAGGTAAATACGGGACAATCCACAGTGTCCTAGGGTCGTACACATATATAGTCATAATTATTATTTATCATTTAATTACCTACTTATATATATATATATATATATATATATATATATATATATATTTATATATTTATATAACAATATAACCAATAATTTATATACATACCCATTTAAATACATATACTATATATATATATATATATATATATATATATATATATATATATATATACCAAATTGAACCATATACGCATACGCGTACGTATACGTATACGAGTTTGGGTTTACCGACTCAGGGTCTGAAGTCAACTAACAGTCATAAAGCAATACTCATGTCCTAATAGCATATACACAAGCACACATAAAAAGGAGAAGAGAGACAGGTTCGAACCTCGGTGTTAGCATACACAGGCACGGAAATAGGGGTGACGATTGCAGATTATCTTTGGCGAGGGTGATGAGTCCATGATGGCAACAATAATGGTGATGATGAGGAGATGATTAGGTTATGGTGTTTAGGGTGATGATGATGGTTATGTTGATAATGATAATTATAATGGTGATCATGATGGTAATGTTAATGGTGATGTTGATGATCATGATGATGGTGATGATGAGGGTGTTGATGGTGCTACTGTTCTGGCTAGGGGGGAGGTCCGGCGAGGAGGAGTCGAGCAGGAAGGAAGAAGAAGAAGTTTGTGATGGTGGTGGTGGTCGAGTCTCAGGCGAGGTGGACGAAGGAGGGGCTGCTGTGGAGGACAGGGAAGAGGGGGAGAACGGGTGGTTGATGGTGGTAATGGGGACTGTCAATGGCGGAGGAGGTGGAGATGCTGGGAGGAGGAGGTCGGGAACTTAGGGAGAGGTCGACGAGGGAGTTCAACGGACTGTGAGGCGGGGAGGCAGTTGTGGCAGATGACAGCGGGGGATGTCGTGGTCCGGTGAGGCGTGGTGGCTCTGGGTGCTCGGCAGACTGCGAGTCTCAAGCGCTATGACGAGTCAACGAGGCTGACGGGGATGACGGAGAAGGTGATGGGAACGGTGGCTGGGCTGTCGACGGGTTGGGCAGGGAATGGCCGGAGAAGAGGGGCTCGCTGGTCGTCCGGGCAAGATGAGAAGATGTCGAGGGAGGCTGAGGGAGAACGGGGGTGCTCGATGGCTGCTCGAGTTGAGCGGTGGAGGAGACGTTGGCTGACAAGGAGGACTGCGGTCAGGGGGTCATGGCGGTTCACCCAAGCGGAGGAGTCGGGGGTGATCACCGGAGAAAGGGGAGGGTGATGATGAATAGTGGAGAGATTCGGTTTAGGGTTAGGTTTGAGTTTGATATAGGTGGTGATGTAGATGAAGAAAAATAATGGAGAAGGAGTTTGCATGTGGAAGAGAGAAGGGATGTGACTACCTAGGAATTATGGCCGGCCTAGTACACATGGGGATAGGGTTTGCATTAGGAGAGGGGTTATGAGGGATTATATATATATATATGTAAGGGTGTTGTATGGTGAGGATGGCTCCATTTGAATGGGTGGTCTAGATTCAACATGGAGAAAAATACCACAAAATGGAGGAGAGAGAGAGGGTTGAACGGTCAAAGGGGAGAGGGTCAATTTCTTCATGGATCTTGACCAATAGGATGGTGACACATCATTGCAGTTTTGCAATTAAGTCCCCAATAATTAGAAAATTGCACAGAAAGTGAGTTTTTGGATTTAATGAGGGAAAACACCATATTTGGTGTGATGTATTGAATAAAAAGGGTGTGTGGTGTTTAGTATAAAGCTTGAGGGTGTAAATAGGGGTTTGGTTTGGTGTTGGATCTAGTTTTGGGTCAAGTTGGGTCCTTACACTAATTTAATTAAAATTAATATAAGTGATGTTCTAAAATTAATTGGAAGTACATAAAATTAAAATTAGGTGGGACACAAGTGTCATGGACATAGAGGGCTCAGAGTAAAATTTTATCATAAATTGGATTGCAAAAAATGGGTCAATATTGTGTCTCAAATTTTGATTGGAACGCACAAGGATACAAAGTCGAATTTATTTAGTATTAAGTACAAAAGTCTGCGACGAATATTGTGCGACTAAAATGTAGCACAAGAGAGCATAATTATAAGTTACACAAAGGTCAGGATAGAAGGCGGACATGTCTAGGACAAGGATGTAAAATTTGTAGGTAGGCAATGGCTAGTGTAGTGCTCTAATTATCGAAACAACGGTAAGGTGCACTATGTGATATGGATATTGTATAATTAAATAAAATGTCGTGTACTATTTCTAATTGGATTCAACTAGCCCTAGTTTCTCTATCTAAGCCAAGTAGGCATAATTTTGGGTGAGGAAGTTTACAATCTACCCAACTTAAAATAATTTTGTCCTCAAAATTAAAATAAGGCATAATTCTCTAAATCATTCACATTCGTATATAAGACAAGTCAATCGCAATCTCTTCCATAATTTTAAATAACAGAATCTATTCAAATCCATAGTACTTACTTCAAATTTGAAATAACTATTATTTAAATCAAACTTCAACGCATCGTATTATCTTCTCGATTTTCAAATTAAATAATCCACATCCAAATCTAATTCAAATCTATTTGACATCCCATATCAAAATTTATATCGCAATCTCCAACTATCATAATCTGCTCTAGAAATAATTCTAATCAAATATTATTCCTATTTTTAACTTGGAAATCCTGTACTCTTCAAATTTTAAATTCGATTTATATCCTCAATATTTCAAATAGGTAATCCAACAATCAAACTTTAATTTTTATTTCAAATCATCCAATTTGGAATTCAATCCGTCGATGTTCATGTTTAAAGTTTTATTTATTTTCCTCAAGATTTAAATCGATGATTCAACCTTCAATATTCAAAATTTAAATTATGTGCTCAAATTATAAATATTTGGTCCGAATTATCAAGATTTCAAAATTTTATTAACTACTCATCCTCTAAGTCCTTCTTCTGAAATTCTTCACATTTAAAATGACTTAATCTCTCAATCTAATCATACTTGATCATAATCTAAAGAAATTTCTCTCAAGTTAACATTACAACTTCTACCCAACTTAGAATTTATCCATCTATCACAATAGGCTATACATTTAAGAAAACTATTTTCCAAATTATTTAATCGTGTTATTCAATCCTCAAAGTTTTAACACCAACATATCACCTATGATATGCCCTTAATCAATTATAAAGGAGAGTCACCAAGTCATGTGATTAGCCTATTGGGTATATCTAGTACTCTCTGTGTATCAACTTATACCAAGCACGAGGTTTCGTCTTTCCGAAATAAGGAAAGACGAAAAACAACAATAAAGAGTTCAAGAGGGAGGTAATAGAATAGAAGTATGGGGATCAAGGCATTTTTAAAGAATTCAAATAAGAATTATCAAGGCATCTGTGGATTAAAATCCTATTTGACAAATTCTTATTCGCATGCTCTATCAATACAGTTATGTACCTGATACGATATGCTCAATCAGGTCTAGGGGTAAGTATATTCGTCTACTAGTCGACTATATATCTTAATCCACGTAAAGAAGTTATGCAAAGAGTGAACCAAGCGCACTAAGGTTAGCTAGACCTTAATACACTAATTCTGATTAGACAATGTATTAGTGTATGCATCCAATAACACATATGTCATGAACAAGCTCGATAAAAGAATAAACTTACAAAAGTAGGCTATAATAGCGGCATAAGTCAAGGTAGTACAAAAAATATAAATACGCTGGATTATGATGAAAGAAGGTACAAAATAATTCAAGTTCACAAAGAAGGTAAGACTCTGCAGTCTCTACCGTTGTCATACTAACTCCTTGTCTAAGTTGCTAGTCGACAAAATAAGGGTATGGGCCTATATGTTCTACAGTCTGAATAAATACTATCTTCTTATGCAAGTCTATAGTTGGTGTCATTCAATTATACTTCAATAAAAGGTCAAAGAACTATGTGATACTAGGTTGTGAGGCATACTACCCAACTTAAAATAATTAACTATTACCATAGCTGTATTTAGGGCTTCTACAAGATAATATTGTCCTTGTAAATAAAGTATAAACTTTTATTGGGGTATATGAGGAAAAGGTCTTGGTACTTATTAGGGTATCCTATTGCATTATATAGGTAATGGTCATCTTAAGCTTTAATCATAGTGCTTATAGAACAAGGGTGTCAATAGTAGGTATGAAAAAGTTACTGGACTTCAAGGAGAAAGGGATATAACTTGTATTGAGTGTGGTTATAATTTATGTGATTTAAACTAAGAATAATCAAATCATAATCTAAAAGAATAACTCAAACCATTAAGCTCTAACTACCAAGCACCTATGTCACGCCCCAGTCCCAAAATGTCAGGAACTAGGCCACGTGTCACTAGCCAGCTGACACATCACTATGGGCTTAATCAACTTTGATGGACCCAAAGGGACGTGCTACGCTGTCCTAAAATACTACAAGTATAGAACAGGTAAAACTATCTCATCCACAACTATATGTCAGAAAAACAAGTGCTGAAATATATATAAAACTGAGTCTGATACAGTACACAACTGGTGAGAATACAAGTCTACTACAAAAACTGATAATAGCGCAGAAAAATCAGATAGACTAAGCAGTGTCTATCTGAGCAAAACATCTCCATCTCCTGGTGGCAGGCCTCTAGGGTCAAGCATACTCTGAGGGCGTCTCCTCGAGCTCCTCCTCAGTAGCACATCTGGCCTCCTGATCAGGGCCGTACACAGTAGGGTAGAAAGCCTCGTCTAGATCTAGCAGAGAACCAGGTCCTCAGTGGGACATAACAAGATACAGAAAATGACGTACCATGTATGTAAATACTGAATAAAGGAAATAAATACAGGGTGCTAACCATTCTATATGAAAATACAAATAAAGACCTTGTAGTACGCATGGGAATATATGGCTAGACATACGCTGACGTAATTCACCAATCGTGGCGACTGGCTAGTATATGTGTCGTATGCCCCCGGACTCACGGGTAGCTCTGCAATCGACCATCTCCGAGGAGCATGGTACGAAGGTATAAATCATATATGGAGGGGTGTCCCATACGTCTACTAGTTATCTTCCCTATCCCAATGAAACTAAATGTCAAGTCGTACATTTCCTGAGTTATTCTAATCCGTGATGCGGGTCACACGTACTGGTAGCTAATCACATACGCAGCTCGCATCCCAATATGTAATGCAACCATGTTGCGTGTTCCCGTGATAGGGTCTAGGAGAATATCAGGATATTCTCTCAGCTGTTGGTGAGTCTGTAATATCGTGTCAACATAACAGTTGACTGTACCCAAGGCAGTCTCAGGTGATCATGGTATATGAATTTCAGAACAAAGTAGATATCCATAATTTAATTTAAACAATAACTTGGCAAGGTATACTTGCCTACTCCCTGATAGTGTTGGAACCCGAATTTTACAGTCAGTTGTGAAGGTGCTGGTGACAGGGGGTCACTGGCTGTGCTGAAGTTGGTTTCTGTTAAAATAGACAGGGTTCGTAAATATCATGGCTGTAATATAAAACATATATATATACACATATATAATATAGATATATATATAATAGGTATATATATATAGATATAATATATATATATAACAGTATATATAGTATATATATAAAGAACAGATAAATGCGGGTATAAATATATAGTAGCAGGGTATATCCACTGCGATAGATATAAAAAATAAAATGACAGTACAGAAAGTAAATACATATATAATATCAGGGTCTATATGTGACCACTGTAAATATACATATATAGATAGGCTGTAATATCCAGCACAATAAATAAATTAAAATGACATTGCAAGAATTGAAATATATAATATATAGTTAAGCTGTATTATCCAGCTGGATATTTAATATATATAGATAATATATATATATATATATATATATATATATATATATATATATATATATATATATATATATATATATATATATATATATAAGTGCAGGAAATAAATGTAGAAAAATAAATAAAAGAAAAAAATGCATAGATAGTATTTATATAACATATACAAATATGTTACATATACATATATAACATATAGTATACATATTATATATATATAAATATATGTACACATTTATATATATACTATAGATATATATATAGAAATAAGTGTATATATATATATCATAATATTATATAATATACATATACATATACATATATACATAATAATATATATAGTATATATATATATATACCTATATACAATTTATACATATATAAATATATATGTATAAAAAATATAGTTATATATAGATATAATATATATATACAGTATAATATATTATAATTAATAGTATATAACATTATTATATAAAATAATACAATTATACATATAAATACATTATTATACATATATATATTCATATGTATATATACATATATATACATATAGGATTATATATATATATACATATATAATAGGTATAAAGGGTATACCTACTAACAGGTGGGCCCTGGGGGTTGCCGACGGCGGGTGGACGGCGGCGCAGCTGGCCGGAGGCGGCCGGAGAAGCAGCAACAGCAGCAATGGCCACTGGCAGCAGCAGCAACAGCTTGCGGGGGCTCTGGCCGGCGGAGGAGCGGCGGAGGTGGCCGGGAAGGTGGTGGGTTCGGCAGAGGAGAGGACGGCGGTCAGGTTGGTGATGGTGGCGGAGGTCCACGACTGTGGTGGTGGCGGCTAGAGGCGTCGGGGATGAAGGTGGCAGCAGCTAGGTTTAGGGGGTGGTGGCTGCTGCGGGGGCTAGGGCGGCCGGAGGCGGTGTCGTGGGGAGGTGAGGTGGTGGTGGTAGGTAGGGGAGGTCGGGGCGAAGCGTTTGGGGATGGTGGCGGTGGTCGACGATGGTCGGAGGCGGCGCTAGGGGTGAATGGGAGTGGTGGTGGTGCTGTGGACAGTGAGGAAAGGAAGGGGTTGCGGGGGCTGTGGCCGGCGGAGCAGGGCGGTGCTGGCGGTGGGGCTTGGCCGGAGGGAAGAGGGGAGGGTGGCGAAGGGTTGGCCGGAGTTGGGAGGCCGGCGGTGGTCGGAGGGAGGAGTTGTGGGGATTTGAATGGGAGGGGGTCAGGTTTTATAGGGGTTGGGGTGGATGGCAATTTCGTAAATATTGGGAAGTTTGAGGGTAAATGGGTAATTTGATATTTTGGGATATTTCCAGCAGATTTTTCTGGAAGTTATGGGTGGGTTCCACTCACCTATGGTCTAGCCAATAGGATTAGGCCACCTAGCATGCAATTTTGCATATAAACCCCTAACTTTTCAATAATTGCATAAATACATAAATTTGTATTTTGCGTAATTTTGCAATTTACCAAATTTCAGATACTGATTTCCCGCAATTCTGAATTATACAAAAATGAGGGAAATAGCTGGGGAAAATATTTTGGACAGTGTGGGGTGAGTCTGGGCAGAGGCAGGGTCTGATTCTGCAGGTGATACGGTCATCGTATTTATTATTTAATAAATACTGCGCACGGTGTTTACTATTTATTTTGAGGCTGTTAGGGTCATAATCTTTCTACGGTGTCAATACGATAATTGTAATACAATTAGAGTAGAATATTATCGTATTTTTGGTTGGGCAAAATAGGTGTCTACTGGTCCTCAAATCACTAGGGTACAGAGGTAGGTAAAGAGCAGAAATTTAAATAGGAAATAAATAAAATGAAGCACCAAACAAGGTTTCTGAAAGTTGCTAAAAATACATAAAGTGTAGTCTAACAAGTCTAGGGCAGGAATGTGAAATTTGTTTAGGGTTAACAGCTAGTGTGATGCCCTAATCAATTGTGTAATGAACAGGTGCACAATCAATAGAATATATAATAAATAAAATTAAAAAAATTGTCATAAATCTAATTAATCAAAACTAATCCTAAATTACTAAATTCTGGTCGAGGGAGTTTACAACCTAATTTTAAAGTTCAAGATTTACAACTATAATCCTACCAACTATATATCCTATCATAGAATAAAATCATTTGGCCTACAATCAGAAGGATTATGTGGCAAGAGTTGAAGATAACGAAAAGAAAAACAGAATTAGTCGTCGCACAGATAGCGAGCGCTAAGGTTTCGGAGGAACAAGATGTGAAATTAAATAGAAGGACTCTAGATAACATCACGGTTTTCTAAGGGGAAGGTGGTATGCTAATCTCTGTGTTTGAGTTATGATTAAGGAAATATTATAAACCCCCAAATTTACTTTACTAATTTAGCCCTGAAATTCAAATTTTTGGAATTTAGGAATCAATTATTATGATTCTTATTATAAATACTATTAAGATGTTTGTCCTTATTTTAATTCCTAATTTTGTTATTAAGAACTTCCAAAAAAAATTGTATCCTTTAATAATAGTAATATTCTTCCATGTTCTTAGTAGTATAAATTTCTATTTATTAGTATTATGATAATTGGTCAAAATGTTTATCATGATTAATTTGATTCAAATTTGAACCTCATTGATTAGTATTCAATTTTCATAAATTAATTGGGTTACCCATATTCTATTTGGTATGTATTAATATTCTTAAAATACTCTTTCATCAAGTCTATAGATATTTTCATTATTAAGACTATTCATGGTATTGTGATATTATTATATATATATTTTTAGAGGAAGATTTTATTTAAGAAGTAATTTTTTATTACTATCCATTAGTATTAAATTCCTTGTATTCCCATAACAGCAAACACCTTACCTTTGAATTCTTGCTCCCTCCCTCTCACTCGTTATTCATCTAATCCCCATATACTTTTTTTCCAACCGAATTTAAATTCACATTTGTTTTTGGTAGGCCCAAGTCCAAAGGCCTACTACCAATTACTTCCCTAAGTAAACCCTAACAAATTCCCTATAAAAGCAACTTTTAAGAAGCAGCAGCCGCAAACATTCTTCTTCCTCATATTTCATATTCACCCTCCTCCTCTCCATCCTTCATTCAACTTTGTCTTCTTCTTTCTCTTTCTACTGCACTTTCCTCTTATCTCTTCCAAGCCAATCCCGAACTCAGATACCCCCATGTGTGTTTTATCCATGCCGAGCCACCAAAATATTGTTGAGCCTCGTCGTTTTTGCAGGCTCCTCGCGTTGCTGTGACGCACCGAGCTCGCCATCACAGGACTTTTGAAGAATCACCCAGCAACTGGAGGCAACCGTCAATCCCCCAAGCTTGCGCCAACACATGCGACCGAGCTATCATATTCGCGGCCATATCACCATTCGAGCAGCACATGCGTCAGTACTGCATTGTCCCGTACCGACATCTTCTCCGTGAGCAACCTCACCGCCGTCGCCAAGTATTGTGACCCTTCCGAGTCAGTCTGTATGAGCCGCTTCTAGTATGCAGAGATCTCCTTAAGACCACCTTCGCTTCAATCTATTGTGAGCCTTGCTCGAGCCGCAAGTCATTCACCAGGCTGCAATCTCCAATCTTCGAGTTCGCCGAACTTGCCAATGAGTCCTCGCAGCGCTTCACCAAGCCTCCGTTAAGTAGATCCTGTCATCGGTAGAAGTCTTGCGTATGTGTCAACCCCCTCAGAAGATCGCTAGTGTACCAGCTCATTGGTGAAGTAAACCAAGACTTGTATAGTCGGTATTAACTCTCTATAGGTATGGTTCTTTTACTATTGTTTAGTTTTCTCAATAGAAGAACAGTAGTGGTAGTAGTAGTAGTAGTAGTAGTAGTAGTAGTAGTATATTTGTTTGGATTCAAATGAAACCTTTACCTGCTAAATATTTTTGTAATATATTGCATTGAAGTAGTAGTAGTAGTAGTAGTAGTAGTAGTAGTAGTAGTACATGCTGCTGCTTCACGTTGGTAGTTTCCCACCCTTCACTATTCAGTTTGGATATTTTTGAAGAATAGTAGTAGTTTGCTTCCAGTGGGTTATAAGAGATCATTAGTAGTATTTTGCACCAAGCCCTTATATGAAACCATGGTGTAAAGTAAGTCCAATTCTTCAACCCCCCTGGCAACTTCTATATAGAAAATTCGGCCATGTGTCCATAGTTGTTAACAGGTGTTGTATTGGTGAGTGTATATATTCATATTCATTATTTAGTTATTAGGACTCAACTTATATTGTCAATAATTTTTCCTATAGTAAGGATCTGGTAATATATGTAGTTTAGCATAATTAATAGTGTTTTGATGAATAAAAATATTAATAATTGCCTAGATTATTCAAAACCTTAAGGTAGATGTTTTATAATCCTTTCTTTTATTATAAGAAATAAATATGATTCGTTAGATGATCGGGCCTTTGGTTAATAGAAGTTCTTAATTTATATATTAAGAATAGTTGATTTTTGGCTAGAGTCCAATAGGTTATTGGATAAAATTTAATATGGAGCTTTTAGCATAGGTTTGATTGTTATTAATGAACCCAATTAGGAGTCCCATATAAAAGACATGATATTATGATAGTTGTATAAAAATGTTTATTCATATTTAGTGTCATTGAATACATGAATTTATGTATTAGGTTTCTTGAATATTATTAGGACTTTGGATCTGACCTTGGATTCTGGGCCTCAGCGGATTGGACGACACTCAGGCAAGATACCTTGCCAACTCTTGTACATTATTTGCATGCTTTCCTTTTCAGTTGTTATTTTCTTGTCGTATATAGTTTCTTGATGCGCTTTTTCATATTTGATTTGTTCCTGCTACTCTAGTCTTATTTTCTCGTTTTACGTGCATGTACATTATTTGCTCTTTTTCATGTATCACTATTTGTTTCATAGTCATATTGTGATGGTATATGTTTACTCTACGTTTCCTTGAGTTGACTCGATTGGTTTCTTTAGTTCCTAGATGATCGTTATTAGGTATTGACTATACTTGAGCATTCTCGATTGTGAGTACCCATTGTGCTGTGATAGAGACTTGTTCATTTGACTACCTCATTCGTGAGCTCCCATTGGGCTGTGAAAGAGCCATACTATAGATTGGGAGTCCCCATTGGCCTACTTTCTATAGGACCGTGATCTCCCATTGAGTTGTAGTTATCCCAATTTGCTTGTAGTCATGTTTGATAGCATCATCGGCATGCCACCGTCTTAGATGTAGTAATTTCTTGTGTCTTATTTGCTTCTCTTGTATTTATTTTCTTATCTATCTTGCATGTTCATTTACTGTACTTTTGGCTCGTAGTTTTTTGTATCTTGTTACGTCCCACTGAGGACCTGGTTTTGTTCTCCAGATTTAGGGACGAGGAGAACCCGCAACTTTACGGACCGACACCAAACGAGGGTACGATAGCAGTTGATGGCCCTGCTTATACTTAGTTACTTTCTAGCATGCATTTAGTTATATTTTCTTGTCTTTATTCTTTTGTTTATCGGTAGTGGATTTGTCTCCACCCGACTTAGTATTATTTTTTGCTAGATATTCGACAGTATCTTTACTTTCAACATTTATTCCAGTTTGCTATTTAGTTCATATACTGTTCTTATGGATAAGATCTAGATACCTGACATTTATATTTATTTTTATAGATTCTTGGACTAGAGTTCACATTAGACAGCTTATACATATTCGAGTCGGACATGAGTCCGCTTGAATGCGTAGCTGGCCATTGCCTAGTGGCTCGATCCCGCATATTTTGGGACTGGGACGTGACATAGTTTTTTGGTGGCCCATGCAGGTCTTGTTTATCACTTTGGTTACTTTAATGTACCGACGTGAGCCTGCAAATAGGATTAGAAAGATTAGGATCTCATCCTTTTTTTTTTGAATACCGCCCTTGAAATATTTTTGTATCAAACTTGTTTGCTTGAACTTGCATCCCGTTTGTTCCCTGTCCATTCTAACAATTATTCTTCCTTACAGAAAAAATGAATCTCCATAGTGGACGCTTAACTCCAGAGGATCCCGCTCAAGGTGAGATTTTTCTTACCGATGAGATACCTCAGAGACCGTAGGAGGTTCGGACACTTCAGCCAATTCCAGAGCTACCAAAGAATCGACCGATATTGGACGGTCAGACCTCAAAACAGGCACCAGAGCCACGAGATGACCAGCCTCTTCCTCATGACCAGCATCCACCAGAGGTCCCAATACCACCAGCTCCACAGATGCAGTTTTTTCTATTTCCCTCACAGTTTCCACCGATGGACGTCCAAGAAATATTCCAGATGTTCTACGCCATGTGCATACACAACAACAAGTCCAGCAGGAGGTGCAATAGCAAGCCCAACAGCGCCAGACTGAGAGTTTGAGAGAGAGCATAGTGAGAGCTTTGGAGAAGGCAACACTACCAGCATGTCGGTCATCGACTGGGTCTATCACGAATTTCCGTCGACTGAAGCCCCTTCTATTTTCTGGCAAGGAGAAGCCCACTGAGGTACACGAATGGCTTATCAATATTCAGCACCAGTTGGAGGCAGCCGAGCTTCCAAAAGAGAGATAGATGATCGCCGTCAGGATGCAGCTGACCGACAACGCACATTATTGATGGCTTTCTGAGGAGCAGCGTCTAGGACCAGACCGTGTCACTTGGGAGGAGTTCTCCACACTTTTTCAGGAAATGTTCATTCCGTCCACTGCTCGCGCAGAGCTCCAAAACAAGTTCATATAACTTACTCAAGGTAGTATGTCATTGGAGGAGTACCATGCTAAATTTCTCCGCTTGAGCCGTTTTGCCCCTTACTTAATCCAGACTGAGGAACAGAAGGCTGAAAAGTTCTATGACGGCCTGAGATTTGAGCTACAGAGGTTGATAGGATCTATTGCTCCTACTTCTTACTCAGAGGTTCTGAAAGCAGCCAGGCGTCAGGAGCGCATCAACAAGAAGGAGGCTAGCCAGAAGTGCCCATATGTAGCAGCGATACCAGTTTGACCCGCATCAGGAGGACCTGAGAGACGTATCATAGTCCATCAGCAGACCAGAGCAGTGCCGTACCAAAACCAAGATAACCTGATATGCCAGTATTATAATAGAAGGGGTCACACTCAACAAAATTACCGCCGAAGACTGGGCCAATATTTAAGTTGCGGTTCAGATCAACACCAACTTCGAGATTGCCCAACGAGAGCCACAATGACACCAACATTACCAGCTCAACTAGCTACACAAGAAGGATATCCACGAGGACCACTACCCAACCAGGCTGCACAGTTTGCGCAGGCCAGACAATAGACTAGAGAACGACAACACGGTCAAGCCTTAACCATGGCAGTTGAGGAGGCACGAACACCAGGAGCAGCAAACATGGGTAAGATTTGGTTTTATTATAGCTAGCTATAGTAGAGTGTATTTCTAGTATTATATTAGTATTTGCTTGTTAGTTGCTTACCCTAGTCTAGAATGGTAAATACCTTGGACGTTATCAGTGAATGTTCGTGATAAGAGACGTAACGTGCAAGGACCGATAGCTTAGAGCCCTCTTTTAAATAGATGAATCGCCTACGGTTTGAGACCATTCAAGTATTTTGAAATTCGTGGTCCCCTATCGACTGCGTTAAATAGTCGACTATCATCTTGGGTTACGTATCATTCTTCCCTTGTTGAACATGTTTTTATGTTCTCTTCCCACTTCTCTTCCTACTGTTCCGGATCACTTATTTAAGGTCCGCCCAACATCCATAATAAGAGTTTAACTAACCTTCATTTGACCTCAACCTATCATTTAAATATGCCTACCTTAAAATTTCGAGGATGATATTTTTCTAAGGTGGGTAGAATGTAAACCCCCAAATTTACTTTACCAATTTAGCCCTGAAATTCAAATTTTTGGAATTTAGAAATCAATTATTATGATTCTTATTATAAATACTATTAAGATGTCTGTCCTTATTTTAATTCCTAAAATTTTTATTGAGAACTTCCACAAAAAAAAAATTGTATCCTTTAATAATAGTAATATTTTTCTATGTTCTTAGTGGTATAATATTAGTATTATGATAATTGGTCAAAATGTTTATCATGATTAATTTGATTCAAATTTGAACCTCATTGATTAGTATTCAATTTTCATAAATTAATTGGTTACCCATATTCTATTTGGTAAGTATTAATATTCTTAAAATACTCTTTCATCAAGTCTATGGATATTTTCATTATTAAGACTATTCATGGTATTATGATATTATTATATATGTTTTAGAGGAAGATTTTATTTAATAAGTATTTTTTTATTACTATCCATTAGTATTAAATTCCTTGTATTCCCATAACAGCAAACACCTTACCTTTGAATTCTTGCTCCCTCCCTCTCACTCGTTATTCATCTAATCCCCATGTACTTTTTTTTCCAACCGAATTTAAATTCACATTTGTTTTTGGTAGGCCCAAGTCCAAAAGCCTACTACCAATTACTTCCCTAAGTAAACCCTAACAAATTCCCTATAAAAGCAACATTTGAGAAGCAGCAGCCGCAAACATTCTTCTTCCTCACATTTCATATTCACCCTCCTCCTCTCCATCCTTCATTCATCTTTGTCTTCTTCTTTCTCTTTCTACTACACTTTCCTCTTATCTCTTCCAAGCCAATCCCGAACTCAGACACCCCCATGTGTGTTTCATACATGTCGAGCCACCAAAATATTGTTGAGCCTCATCGTTTTCGCAGGCTCCTCGCGTTGTTGTGACGCACCGAGCTCGCCATCACAGGACTTTCGAAGAATCACCCAGCAACTAGAGGCAACCGTCAATCCCCCAAGCTGGCGCCAACAAATGCGACCGAGCTATCATATCCGCGGCCATATCACCATTCGAGCAGCACGCGCGTCAGTACTGCATTATCCCGCACCGACATCTTCTCCGTGAGAAACCTCAACGCCGTCGCCAAGTATTGTGACCCTTCCGAGTCAGCCTGTATGAGCCGCTTCTCGGATGCAGAGATCTCCTTAAGACCACCTTCGCTTCAATCTATTGTGAGCCTTGCTCGAGCCGCAAGTCATTCACCAGGCTGCAATCTCCAATCTTCGAGTTCACCGAACTTGCCAATGAGTCCTCGCAGCGCTTCACCAAGCCTCCGTTAAGTAGATCCTGTCATCGGTAGCAGTCTCGCGTATGTGTCAACCCCCTCAGAAGATCGCTAGTGTACCAGCTCATTGGTGAAGGAAACCAAGACTTGCATAGTCGGTATTAGCTCTCTATAGGTATGGTTCTTTTACTATTGTTTAGTTTTCTCAATAGAAGAACAGTAGTGGTAGTAGTAGTAGTAGTAGTATATTTGTTTGGATTCAAATGAAACCTTTGCCTGCTAAATATTTTTTTTTTTTTATATATTGCATTAAAGTAGTAGTAGTAGTAGTAGTAGTAGTAGTAGTAGTAGTAGTAGTAGTAGTAGTACATGCTGCTGCTTCACGTTGGTAGTTTCCCACCCATAATTATTCAGTTTGGTTATTTTTTAAGAATAGTAGTAGTTTGCTTCCAGTGGGTTATAAGAGATCATTAGTAGTATTTTGCACCAAGCCCTTATATGAAACCATGGTGTAAAGTAAGTCCAATTCTTCAACCCCCCTGGCAACTTCTATATAGAAAATTCGGCCATGTGTCCATAGTTGTTAACAGGTGTTGTATTGGTGAGTGTATATATTCATATTCATTATTTAGTTATTGGGACTCAACTTATATTGTCAATAATTTTTCCTATAGTAAGGATCTGGTAATATATGTAGTTTAGCATAATTAATAGTGTTTTGATGAATAAAAATATTAATAATTGCCTAGATTATTCAAAACCTTAGGGTAGATGTTTTATAATCCTTTCTTTTATTATAAGAAATAAATATGATTCGTTAGATGATCGGGCCTTTGGTTAATAGAAGTTCTTAATTTATATATTAAGAATAGTTAATTTTTGGCTAGAGTCCAATAGGTTATTGGATAAAATTTAACATGGAGCTTTTAGCATAGGTTTGATTGTTATTAATGAACCCAATTAGGAGTCCCATATAAAAGACATGATATTATGATAGTTGTATAAAAATGTTTATTCATATTTAGTGTCATTGAATACATGAATTTATGTATTAGGTTTCTTGAATATTATTAGGACTTTGGATCTGACCTTGGATTCTGGGCCTCAGCGGATTGGACGACACTCAAGCAAGATACCTTGCCAACTCTTGTACATTATTTGCATGCTTTCCTTTTCAGTTGTTATTTTTTTATCGTATATAGTTTCTTGATGCGCTTTTTCATATTTGATTTGTTCCTGCTGCTCTAGTCTTATTTTCTCGTTTTACATGCATGTACATTATTTGCTCTTTTTCATGTATCACTATTTGTTTCATAGTCATATTGTGATGGTATATGTTTACTCTACGTTTCCTTGAGTTGACTCGATTGGTTTCTTTAGTTCCTAGATGATCGTTATTAGGCGTTGACTATACTTGAGCATTCTCGATTGTGAGTACCCATTGTTCTGCGATAGAGACTTGCTCATTTGACTACCTCATTCGTGAGCTACCATTGGGCTGCGAAAGAGCCATACTATAGATTAGGAGTCCCCATTGGCCTACTTTCTATAGAACCGTGATCTCCCATTGAGTTGCGGTTATCCCGATTTGCTTGTAGTTATGTTTGATAGCATCATCGGTATGCCACCATCTTAGATATAGTAATTTCTTGTGTCTTATTTGCTTCTCTTGTGTTTATTTTCTTGTCTATCTTGCATGTTCATTTATTGTACTGTTGGCTCGTATTTTTTCTATCTTGTTACGTCCCACAGAGGACCTGGTTTTGTTCTCCAGATTTAGGGGATGAGAAGTACCCACAACTTTATGGACCGACACCAGACGAGGGTACAATAGCAGTTGATGGCCCTGCTTATACTTAGTTACTTTCTAGCATGCATTTAGTTATATTTTCTTGTCTTTATTCTTTCGTTTATCGGTAGTGGATTTGTCTCCACCCGACTTAGTATTATTTCTTGCTGGATATTCGACAGTATCTTTACTTTCAGGATTTATTCCAGTTTGCTATTTAGTTCATATACTGTTCTTATGGATGAGATCTAGATACCTGACATTTATATGTATTTTCGTAGATTCTTGGACTAGAGTTCACATTAGACAGCTTATACGTATTCGAGTCGGATATGAGTCCGCTTGAATGCGTAGTTGGCCATTGCCACGTGGCTCGGTCCCGCATATTTTGGGACTGGAGCGTGACAAATATTCTATCCATTCCTCTTGGCTTCCTAAGTTATTGTTCGGCTACTATAAGATAAGGAGCTAAAGTTGTAGTTCTCTAGTACTATCTCACCATGAAAAGCTAGGTTCAGTCCTAATATTTAACCTTGGATTTCTATTGGTTCCTCAATACTAGAGTCAAACACTATGGTCAAATTTCAAACTAATCCTAGTAGTGTTTATACTACTCTCAAGTCATACATAAACACATCAAGGGATAATGGTAAATTAATCTATAGGTAAGGGACGCTAGGGTTCAGTAGGTAGTAAGGAATGCTAGGGTTCATTAAGTATTCTAAATTTAGTGATGTGTCAATACTCTAGTTGTGTTCTTCTTAGGAATGTTACCCTAATTATTATCCTAACAACAGGGATTCATATATTCTAGTAGAACTCTATACTCAAGGAACTATTAGGGAAGTACAGGATTCAAGCATGATGAGATTATTCAAATGGAATAGATTGGAAGGAAGATGAGTCATAGTCAAATATGGATGAGATCCTATACTCTAATCCTATTAGCAGGCTTGCTCGGTACAGTAACGTAACCGAGACAATATGCTCTCGACCTGGATGGGCCACCACTAAAAATATGTCACGTCCCAGTCCCAAAATACGTAGAACTAGGACACGTAAGTATGCCAGCAGCATGTATATGGCAGCTCCTATATATGGAAACTATAACACATGCGTATGCTGTATTATGAACAATAATTCATAAGTTGTAAAAAAAACTATCACAATTCACAGGGTATAATCTAAACTCATCCACAAAAATCAAATAAATAAATGAATAACCCATAACTATGAAACTAGATCTCAATATAAAGTATAAGAGGATGATAGTCGGATGAAAACAAATCCACTACCGAACTAGGATATAAAAACAACCACAATATTAGAATATCAACTAACAATCATGAGGCTCAAAGAGAAGACCTCCTCGAAAGCTAAGTGGCAAGTTCGGGTCTGCGCTTTTGCGAATACTCATGAACATCTATACCTGGAAAGACACCAGGTCCTCAGAGGGACATAAAAACATATATAGAAGCATGACATAAAGTAAATACTAAATAAATAAACGGGGTGTGCTAACCATCTAAGTGAAATACAAGTTGAGGACAACTTCGTACATATGGAAAAGTATAGGCTAGACATATACTGACGTAATTTACCAATCATCATGACTGGCTAGTATATGCCACATATGCCCCCATACAAGAATGCTCTGTAATATAATAACATCCATATCACTCCGAGGAACGTGGAATCTGAATAATATAACGTCTATATCGCTCCGAGGAACATGGAATCTGTATAGTGTATCGTCCATATCACTCCGTCGAGCGTTGAATCTGAATAAAGAAAGTGGTGTTCCATAAGCCTACTAGTCGTCCTCTCCGCCCAATGCCAATATACAAGTCGCGAACACGACGTAGACATCTCGTACTCAAATGCAAGTCTCTATAGAAATAAACAACTAAGCTAAATACTGTCACACGTGTTGCTCACACCGATGGCCAGTCGAGTATGAGGTACAGGTCCCTACATAAACTCACTCTGTGATGTTCAATGATATGTGTCAAGGCCTGGGGAGTCATATCAATAACTCTGCAACTTTAGGTGGGTCCACTAGACACTAGGTCAGACACAAGTCCTAACGTCAACGTCTTCGTTGACTGCACCCAAGTCCTTCTCGGATACGCACAGTTATATAATATTAAAATAATAAACCTGTAACTAATAATACAGAATTTAAATAGTACAACAAGGCAAGGTATACTTGCCTGGCAAGAAATCTACATAGTACCAATAACCTGCTCCAGAAGTCGCACAGAACAATCCAATCTCCTATATACATATAATATAATACAATACAATATTAGTCATTACACTAGCACATACACAACCTTAATACATTGGACTCGAGGGGTACGCTAAGGGTGGCACTGGTCAACTAACAAGATAATTTGTGCGTTTAATTATGCGGGTGTCATATCTTCAAATACTGTGCATAATCAGACGGTCAACTAACACATGTCTTGCCAGTACGTCTATGTACACAAGGCAGACAGATCATAAGTCTCAGGGTCACATGGTCAAGGTAAATACGGGACAGTCCACAGTGTCCTAGGGTCGTACACATATATAGTCATAATTATTATTTATTATTTAATTACCTACTTATATATATATTTATATATTTATATAACAATATAACCAATAATTTATATACATACCCATTTGAATACATATACTATATATATATATATACCAAATTGAACCATACGCGTACGTATACGAGTTTGGGTTTACCGACTCAGGGTCTGAAGTCAACTAATAGTCATAAAGCAATACTCATGTCCTAATAGCATATACACAAGCACACATAAAAAGGAGAAGAGAGACAGGTTCGAACCTCGGTGTTAGCGTACACAGGCACGAAAATCGGGGTGACGACTGCAGATTGTCTTTGGCGAGGGTGACGAGTCCACGATAGAAATGATGATGGTGATGATGAGGAGATGATTAGGTTATGGTGTTTAGGGTGATGATGATGGTTATGTTGATGATGATAATTACAATGGTGATGATGATGGTAATGTTAATGGTGATGTTGATGATCATGATGATAGGGATGATGAGGGTTTTGATGGTGCTACTGTTCCGGCCAGGGGGGGTGGTCCGGCGAGTAGGAGTCGAGCAGGGAGGAAGGAGGAGGAGTTCGTGATGGTGGTGGTGGTCGAGTCTCAGGCGAGGAGGACGAAGGAGGGGCTGCTATGGAGAACAGGGAAGAGGGAAAGAATAGGGTGGTTGATGGTGGTAATAGGGATGTCAATGGCGGAGGAGGTGGAGATGTTGGAAAGAGAAGGTCGGGAACTCAGGGAGAGGTCTACGAGGGAGTTCAGCAGACTGTGAGGCAGGGAGACGATCATGGCAGATGACAGCGGGGGATGTCGTGGTCCGGTGAGGCGTGGTGGCTCTAGGTTCTCGGTGGACTACGGGTCTCAGGCGCTGTGACGAGTCAACGAGGCTGATGGGGATGACGGAGAAGGTGATAGGAACGGTGGCTGGGCTGTCGTCGGGTTGGGCAGGGAATGGCCGAAGAAGAGGGGCTCGTTGGTCATCCGAGGAAGATGAGGAAATGTCGAGGGAGGCTGAAGGAGAACGGGGGTACTCGATGGCTGCTCGAGTCGAGCGGTGGAAGAGACGTTGGCTGACAGGGCGGACTGCGGTCAGGGGGTCGTGGCGGTTCACCCAGGCGGAGGAGTCGGGGGTGATCACTGGAGAGAGGGGAGGGTGATGATGAATAGTAAAGAGATTCGATTTAG